>CM060905.1:215502605-216752605 GCA_030737815.1 Allium fistulosum
CTTGTGAAACTTGGTAACAGTCAAAATTCTAATATCGTCCATATTCAACTCTATAGTTCAAACACAAAGTCCTTGGTTCAATAACAACAATTATTATTAACCGAACTACTCTACCCAGATATTTTGACTTTGAGTTGACTTGAGTTGACCGTGATACTAACGCCATATAACTGAGGAGATGAACCCTCTCTTGTATAGTGTTTCACTTCCAATACTTCCACTCGACCCAACTTTAGTCACTCGATGGATGCTGTGTCATGATTTGACTATAATCAAAGCAGAGCTTTCATATTGAAGGTGGAAAGTGTTCTCAAGTCAAGAGAACTGTGTAAATAAGTCACATCAATATTTTCTGTTTGACCTTAGTTATATTAACCAACAGAAATCTATCAAGTGAGTCATTCCATATTTATCCAATAACTATGTAACGCCCCACCTCTATACTCATACTAGCCAAGGACACTACGGGGTAATGTCGTCGACTAGCACGAAGAATAAGGCTATTGAGGAGCGACCATCTGTGTAATTGCTTTGTGTGAGTACCGATATGTCAGATAATATAACTTACGAAATCCGACATTATCATATATAAACTCAAAGCTACCACACAGTGGCTATGTGGGCTTCAGAAATAAATATAGAAATAAACATAACACAAATCAGTCATAGATATTCATATCACAAAGGCGGAAACAGATAAGAATATAACACATAGAAGTGTACATCAAAGTAGTGGTCAAACAAGATCCACTACATCACAAAAGAATAGATACAAGTGCTAGACAAAAGAATAAGTATACATCAAGGAGTCTCTATCTCAAATGTATACTAACAAAAACTATTATGCTAAAGTAGTTAGCCAAAAGTCAGACGACGAACCCTGATAAGAAGTCAAGCAGGAGCACCTGAAATACCTCGCTCTGACCCGAGTATTATTTAAGAAGAAAATAATAAACGGATCAGTCTAGCTATAAATATCATATAAAGTGAGATAGGAAAAGAGATATGACAAAAACGTATGATAACAATAATGTCATACTATGACAAGTATACATCAGATAACAACAAAAATCATACAATATCTCAAATATTCTCAAACACCAAAAGAATGTCATATTCTTTAAATTATTCACCAAAACACAATTATTGATAGAGCTTATCAATTCAATCCACGAAAATTGGTGAAACACAAATTCTAGAAATCATCAACTAGAAATCCAGAAATCACAAAAGGGGGGAGGCCTATCACAAACGGGAGCATGAAAACTTACCAACACGTGCATCACAAACGGGTTGCTAACCATAGAGCTGGTGCAACGAGGTAGTACAATAACGGTATGCCCGATGAACCTGATACTCAAGTAATTCGAAACAACGACGTAGTACAATGATGGTACGCCCGATGAACCGAACTCCATAAAACCCATAGGTCGCTAGCCTATAAAAAAATGAGACGAAGCTCAAAAGAACGGGGTACAGTCCCCCAACGCGGACAAAGAAACATCGCATATCGCTAGTCTAAACCACAAAATGATCATCATCGATCATCAAGAAGTGTCGATTACACTAAGCTAGTAAATAGATGAGTTTAGCTTCATGTCCCATAACCACTGGCTTAACTTAAATATTTACGAACAAATTGTAGATTTCCACACGAAAATTGTCACAAGATTTCAATCGAACAAGTGTAAGAATTAACCGACAAAGTAAACGCAAGTGTTTCATACCACTTGTTTTGCTAAGCCGTTTAATTAGATTTCTCATACGAATGAGGTAAAGGTTTGTATATACTAATAGATTGGAAAACGGTTTTAAAAACGAGTTTTGTATTTAAAAGTAGTGTTGAAATCGTTTTGGCGAAAGAGTTTGAGTATTTACTACTAGTATAGAAAACCTTTATATTTTAAAGTGACAAATCACATAAATGATTATAGAAACAATCAATCACCAAAATCCACATTCGACGACGTGAATGAAAACCATAAAAATCGATACCGAATCCATCAAAATGGATATTCCCAAAAATCCCGAAAAAGAAGTCATCAAAGTCGATAAATGATAACAACAATTCAGATCATCAAAAATCGATTAAAAACCGGAAATCCCACACAAAACTGCCTAAAATAGGCAAACTGCTCTTTGCCCAGATTCAGTCGACTGGACTGAATAGGTCAATCGACTGATCCATGCCCAAAAATTCTTGGGTTCCAGGTTCAGTCGACTGAACTATATGGTCGGTCGACTGACACTGGAACAGAAAGTTTTCTGTTCCCAGGTTCAGTCGACTGACCAATACGTTAAGTGGACTGAACTGTCTTTTGCAGCATTTCCAGCCTAGCCCAATGAAGGGCAAAAATCCACACCGGAGTGATCAGACGAGCAACGGAGACTAGGGATTTATGCCAAGCGACAACCCAGCCATATAGGCTCTTCGATACACCCCAACAACATGTTCAAAACATCAAAGATAGGATTTTTAAAGATTTGACTTCAAAACACCAAAAATTGGAATATTCATCAAACCAATTCAATTCAAAGGCAAATGGACAAGGAATAGATGTTAGGAATTGCTACCTAACAACTATCAAAGATATAGGCATAGATGTGAGTTCAAAAACTCACCTTTTAAACTCAAAACACAAGTGAGAAGCTTTAAAACAAGGTAAAGACCAATTCCTCTTCAATCTCAACTCTAGAAGCTCCAATCTAACATCATAAGCAATATTTCCTAAGTTAGGTTATAGGAAATTCTGAAAATTGGAGAGAGATTGAGATGGAGAAGAAGAAGAGGATGCTTACATAAGCTTCTCTTTGATGTTGGAGCTAGAATTTGTATTTCTTAATCAATCTAGGACTTGGAATTCTAATTTCCTTTCTCCTCCCCCATTTTTACCTTAGCTTGAGTGTTAGGAAATGTTATGAAGGAATGAAGTGGAGTGGAGTGGGAGTTAGGGTATTAGATGGGTTGGGTGTTAGGTTATTGGGCTGAAACCCAAAGCCCTAAATAAAAATATCAAAATTTCACTCAACTCCAAACATATCGATGTTTATACTCAAAAAGGTCGCAAACGCCATTTTGGACTCAATGGAAGTGGTCTTGAGTCCTAATTCGACTGTTTGCAAAAAGTAACATTTCGGACTAAAATCCGACTAACGATGCTATATTTATATAAAACATTTAAATATAAAATCGTAAAAATATGCGGGTTGTTACAAACTATCAGTACGTAACCCCTAGGTGCCCCCCAACAATCATGAGTAATACGATGCCCAATATTTAGGGAGCATTACGTACTCTAATCTCAATAGATACATCGATATCCAGTCTCGATGCATCTTGACTTGGAACATTTAAAATGATGTGTTTTATAATATTGTGATACAATACTCATGATTACAACTATTTGTAATTACTACCACAAGAACACCATTTATGGATTTTCTGTTAAATATATTTTAATTATTTATAACATATTATAGCAAATATATAACAGAAGAAAAAAAACCTTTATTACGAACGATAATAAAATTGCCCCTACGACATACCCCTAACTCTATCAATCTCCCACTTTGACTTGGGGCCAATTATGAAATTTTAATCACATCACTTTAATTAGCTTCTCGAGAGCCGATTGAGCTCGACCCTTAGCGAATGGATCTGCTATGTTGTCCTTGGTATATACCCTTTGTATCACGGCCTATTTCTTCTCAACGAATTCTCTAATCAGGTGAAACTTCCGAAGAATAAGCCATGACTTCTTGTATCCTCTAGGCTCTTTTGTGACATTACCATAGTATTATCACAAAACATGAGATTCTAGGTATTAGGAATCACTCCAAGCTTATTTAAAAACTTGCACATCCAGACTACCTCTTTAGCAGCTTCATTGAGGGTGATGTACTCGACCTCCATCGTGGAATAAACAACTCTTTGTTGCCTGGAACTTTTCCAACTACAGCGCTACCACTAAGCGGATGTCATAACCAGGCACCGATCTACTATTATCTATATCACTTTGAAAGCTCGAATATAAAGAGGTCTCTATTCTCGTATATAAGGAATAAGTCTCAAGTATTTCTTAAATACTTTAGTATACATCTTATGGCCATCCATTTTTTTCTCTGGGATTAGACTGGTATCGACGTACGTTTCCTAATGTGCATGCCACGTCCGGTCTAGTACATTGCATACATTATGAGGATCTCATGGCTGAAGCATAGGGGGTCCTCTTCATATGCTACGAGGAGCGTCTTTCTTAGAAAGGATGATTCCAGAATGCGTTGGAACGTTTCACGCTTGGAATTCTCTATACTAAACCTTTTCAATATGGTATCTATGTATAGGGATTAAGACAATCCCAATAGCCTCTTAGAGCTATTTCCATAGATCTTTATACCAAGTATATAGGTTTCTTCTCTTAAGTCCTTCATGGAGAAATTCTTGAAAATCCAAGCTTTCATCGATTGCAACAACGAAGTGACATTGCCAATCGATGATAGATCATCGACATAGAGCACTAAAAAGATGATAACATTACCATGTTCCTTTCTATATACGCACGCTTCCTCTGTGTTCTGATAAAAACCAAACTATTTAATTACCTTATCAAAACATTTGTTCCAAATCCTTGAATCTTGTTTAATTCCACAAATGGACTTTAACAGCTTACAATCCTTGCCCTTACTCCCACTGACCAAAAAACCCTCGGGCTGCGATATATAGAGTGTTTCTTCTAAATGACTGTTTAGAAATGTCATCTTTACATTCATTTTCCATATTTCATAGTCATAGAATGTAGCAATGGCTAGCATAATTTGATGGACTTAAGCATGGCTACGGACAAAAAGATCTTGTCATAATCAACATCTTGAATTTGACGAAATCCTTTCGCAACTAGCCTAGCTTTGTAAGTCTCTACTTTTCCATTTGCATTTAGCTTTAATCCTTAAAATCCAGTTGCAGATGATGGGTTTTATCCCTTTAGGTATGTCTGAATAAGTCCTTGTTTTGTTTTCGTACATGGAATCCATCTCGGATTTCATACCTCCAAACTAAAGTGGAGAGTCTTTACTCTGCAGCGCTTGTTGGAAGGATAGAAGAGTGTCGTCATCTAAGAAATAGTTCTCCTTCTTGCCATCCATAAGAAATACATAGCATCACTTTGGAGCACGAGATTCCCTACTAGTACTTCTAATAGTTTTGCGTTTTCATATACGGGTGAATTTGGTTCTCCCACTGGTGTTAGTCGCTATGCACGGGATCAAAGATGGCCAATCAGTAGCAAACAATTTAAATACACCGGAAATAATATAGTAGATCACATAGTCAATTTTATACTGGTTTGAAGCACCTTTCCTACATCCAGTTCAAGACCCCTTCTGGAATTTCACTATCAGCACCCTCACTTCATCCGGAGGAACATGTTTATAGACTCCACCTGAACAACCGAATCGAACTTCAACACCACCTGAAGATACTACAACGGGGCTTCAAGCACTTTTATAAGTAGTGTAACAAATGTTACTTTCTGACGCAATGAAACTTGATATATATATATATATATATTGTCTCTTTGATGTACAATGACTCCTAATCGAGCCAAACGATATTGAGTGGAAGTGTAGAGGCTAAGGTATATGGGATGTGGAGATGAAGCAGACCAGTCGATATTATCTGAATCAACTAAATCTCTTGAAGTTCGAACTCTTGCTTTTGGAATTGAGAGTTTTAGGTATGGAAATCAAAGCATGGAGTTGTATATTGTTTTGTAGTGATTTAGGGATGGTTAAGGGATTATATAAGGGTTATAGAGATGCTAAAATAGGGGTGCAACCTTTTAGATTCGCCATTGATGAGGAGAAGCTATTATAGTCGTGAATACACCTTTTAAGGAAAATGCAGTTCCAATCGACTGGAGATGATGGTCATTCGACTAAATTATTGTATAAATCATTCCCGAGAGCATAGCCAAAAATAGAAGACTATATATGTTTTTAGTCGATTGGGACCAATTGACTGAGAGAACTAATCAGTCGACTGAATCACTATAAATTTCAAATACTTGTATGGTGCAGCGGTAAAGGCTTGTGCTATGTTCTCAGCCCGCCTGGGTTTCGAATCCCACCCTATACATATAATTTTAGCCATTTATTTTCCAACTTTTCCATCGTTATTTTGACTTGAAATAACTCAATAAACATATTAGTACCATTGTCGTATGGTTGTTATCATCGAAACACCATATATAGTTCTTTTATTCTCCTCTTTTTTGATGATGACAACCACAAAACTTTATAATATAAACTTATATCTCCCCCTAAATATATGCTCTTTATATATAATAAGTTTAATTTCCCTCAACTTTGTATAATGCTAATATAAAATATGTAGAGCTCACGTTCCCTCTCCCCTTTTGTCATCAACAAAAAGAGAAAAGAGCAAAGACATATTATATGTTATAGACTCCCCTAAATATAATATTTCTCTTAATAAATAAATCTATGTACTTTTTCTGTATATGTGTACTTTTCTCCTGCTTTATAAAAGAGATAAGTATCATAGATAAGTAAATAAAAAAATAACATTAATGCAAAGTGATGAGTATCTAATAAATATGTCAAGTGTAAGCAAATTGGTACTAATATTTCTAAAAATATAGGATTCTTGACTTAAGAAATCATAACTTATAGGATATGGTTGATTCCTTAAAAATATAGTTTTCATTATTAATCACAATATCGTAATAATTACTAATGTATAATTATCTATCATGATTGGTTAGATTAGCAGGAACCCATATATCAATATTAATTGTCATTTATTTAGCATTCAATGGATGTTTTCTATTTATAAGCAAAACACTATCATGACGTGTAGTGGTTTTAGAACTATCTCCACTTTTAGTACTAGCACTAAGACTTGTATATATGAATGCATATCTAGTATTATTTCTACAATTATCTTGTTTATAGTCTAAACTAGTTTTATTATTATGAGCTTTGGTATTCGCAATTAAGGAAGATAAATCATCTTTTCCTTTACTAAAATTTGTAATTTTCTCATTCAATTTATCAGAAGAAGCTTTAAAATCACAAATTTCCTTTTGCAAAATAATATTGTTATTTTTTAAAAGTTTATATTCTTTAATTAGTTCTAGATTTCTAATATTTAAAGTGCTATTCTCTTTTTCAAGAGACAAAAGTTTAGAATCAGAATCAATTAAAGAATTTTTCGAAATTATATTTTTATTTTGCAAAATTTCAATTTCCTTCAAAAGATCAATATTTTTATTATTTAAATATTCATTTTCATTTAATAGGAAATCTATTTTAAAACAAGTTCTTCTAATGTTTTTTTAAAACTTCATTTTGTTTTACTAAAAAATTATTTTCTTCCTTTAAACTACTAATTTTATGCTCATAATCATCTAATTTAGCTAAAGTGATAGAAATGACATTTTGTGATGCTTTAAAATCTTTTAATAGATTCTCATGCATTTGTAAAAGATCACTAATATAAAGAATCTGAGCATACAAATTTTGATCTGGGATTAGCCACGCAGCACATGTACCTTGATTCTATAGACTATTGCTTGCTTTAAGAAATTTGCTTTTTTCGACTGTCTTTGAGCTCTGACTAGATCTTCTCTTTCTAGCCATCTTTTTAAGATAGTGTTATGATATGTAGAGTCCCTTGCTTTGAAACCGCTTGTTAGTCGCTAACTCTCTATACAT
Organism: Allium fistulosum; assembly: GCA_030737815.1. Lineage (NCBI taxonomy): Eukaryota > Viridiplantae > Streptophyta > Magnoliopsida > Asparagales > Amaryllidaceae > Allium > Allium fistulosum. Next base: position 215,510,340 of record CM060905.1, read on the forward strand.
AGAATCGTAGATGGTTAATGAGTGGTAAACAATGTAAATGCAATGGAAATAATATAGTAGATCACATAGTCGATTTTATATTGGTTCGGAGCACCTCTCCTATATCCAATCCTAGACTCCTTCTGGAATTTCACTATCAGCACCATCACTTCACCCAGAGGAATTCGTTATAGACTCCACTTGAACAATCGAATAGAACTTCAACACCACCTGAAGATACTACGACAGGACTTCAAGAACTTTTACAAGTAGTGTAACAAATGTTACTTTCTGACACAATGAACCTTGATATACATATTGTCGCTTTGATGTACAATGACTCCTATAATTGAACCAAACAATATTGAGTGGAGGTGTAGAGGCTAAGGAGTTTATTCGACAAGAATATGAGATATGGAGACAAAGCACACTAGTTGATATTCTCTGGATCAATTAAATCACTTGAAGTTCGAACTCTTGCTTTTGGAATTGAGAGATTTAGGTATGGAAATCATAGCATGGAGTTGGATATTGTTTTGTAGTGATTCAGGGATGGTTAGAGGATTATATAGGTGTTGTAGGGATGCTAAAATAGGGGTGCAACCTTTCAGATTCGCCATTGATGGGGAGAAGCTACTGTAGATGCGAAGATGCCTTTTAAGAAAAATGCAGTTTTAGTTGACCGAAGATGATGGTCAATCGACTGAACTAGTGTTAAAATCATTCCCGAGAGCATAACCAAAATAGGAGACTATATATATTTTTAGTCGACTGGGCTCAGTCGACTGGGAGCACTAGTCAGTCGACTAAAGCTATAAATTTCAAATACTTGTATAGTGCAGTAGTAAAGGCGTGTGCTTTGTTCTCAGTCCGCCTGGGTTCGAATCCCATCTTGTACGCATAATTTTAACCAATTATTTTCCAACTTTTCCATCATCGATTTAACCTGAAATAACTCAATAAATACATTAGTAGCATTGTCGTATGGTTGTTATCATCAAAACACTATATATAGGTCCTTTCAACTGTTTTGGGTTTAGTGTTAATTCCCTGGATCTCATCCAAGTCTACAACCTCGCTATTAATTTCCTTTGATAGGAATTCCTTTCTTAAAAAGACAGCGTGTCGAGAAACAATAACCTTTTATTCCTCGGTATTGTAGAATATATATCCATCGAATTTTTGGGATATCCTATAAATTTACACAGTACCGATCTTGCCTCTAGTTTATTCGGACCAACATTCTTAATGTATGACGTACAATCTCGCACCTTCAAATATTTGAATTGGGGTTCCTTACATACCATATCTCATATGGTGTTTTTGGCACAGATTTAGCGGGTAATAAATTCAACATATGCGCTGCGATTTCTCACTACAAGAAAAATACCTTTTTATAGCGTTTAAAAAACGCTGTAAAAGGATACGATGGCGTTTTTATAAACGCTGTATATCAACAAGTTGTAATATGTCAGGGATCTATAATAGCAACCTCAGAATCGCTATAAAAAACATGCTATAAATGACGTTACTTATAGCGTTTCTGAATTGCTATTAAATGGACGATTCATGACATACAAGTACCTTTCTATAGCAATTGTAAACGCTGTAGATATATCATTACCTGATTATTATAGCAATTATAAATGCTATAGAAATATCATTGCCGGATTATTATAGCAACTATAAATGCTGTAAAAACGCTATAGAATGTTTACTTTAGTCTTTCATAGCATTATTTACTTGCTATGAAAACTTATACGTTATTTCACACAGTATTAACAATTAAGCATAAAAAAATATGAATAAAAGCATTTCATGCACAATATTAATCATATAAATATTAGTAACAATTCATACAATCGTAGCTAACCAAAACAATACATAATAAAAGTAACAATCCATACAACCATAGCTAACCAAAACGATACATAGTAAAAGTAAAGATGTAAGAACATCAACACAAAATACATTTGAAGGAGAATGAGTGCGGCAACATATTTTTTCATGCCTTCCACCATAGCGTAAACCCAGAGCATCATACACCACCTGTCAAAAAGCACATACGTCTATTAGTCATAAAAAGTAAACATAAATTATCATGAATACCGATTTGGTCATTTTATCGATGAAGAAAAATATCAAATACGAAATTATGTTCGGTTTTTAACAAAGCAACATGCTTAGTTTTTAACTGAGCAAACCAAACAAGTTTTTAACTAAGTATATGCTCAGTTTTCAATTAAGCATATGCTCATTTTTCAACTGAGAATGCCTCATTTTTTAACTACGCTCAATTTTAACTGATCAAACTCGCTCAATTTTCAACTGAGCATAGCTCAGTTAAACACTCAGTTTTCAACTGAGCATAGGCTCAGTTTTCAACTGAGCATATGCTCAGTTTTCAATTGAGCGTTTGCTCGGTTTTCAAGTGATCATATACTCAGTTTTCAACTAAGCATAGCTTAATTTTTAACTGAGAAAACACTTAGTTTTCAACTGAGCATGGGCTCAGTTTTCAACAGAGCAAACTCGCATAGTTTTAACTGAGAAATCTCTCAGTTTCTAACCCAGTTTTTAACCGAGCTTATGCTCAGTTTTTTACCCAGTTTTTAACCAATCTTATATTCAATTTTTAACTGAGCTTGTACTAAGCTTTTAATTGAGCAACCTTGCTCAACTTTAAACTGAGCATAGACTCGGTTTTTACCTGAGCATAGACTCAGTTTTTAACTGAGCAAATGTTTGGTTAGATGTTCAGTTTTTAATTGATAAAACTTGCATAGTTTTTAACTGTCATTGTATCAGTCTTTTTTACTCTTTTTTTACTCTGATGTGTAATGCATTTGACTGTAAGCAAATATAACGAATACAATTCAAATTTGAATATCCTGTATTTCATTTTATAAGCAGAAACTAGAAGGAAAAAGGTAGAAATATATGAGATATTTAAAGCAAGCAGGATGACTGCGTGGGCATGAATATACAATTTTAAGACCATAGACATGGCTGTCACTATTGTTTGAAGAGCATCCATACAAATCAATAAGTAAATGATCTATAATATGAAGATTTACCGGGAGATCAGCAATTGCTTGGCTAACTGAACTACAAGCTGCCGCAGTTGCACCTGTTTGTAACGCATTCATTGATACGTCAATTAGGAAGAAAAATACAGCGGGCATTGGATCGCGAACCTGTAGTATAGTAAAAAAAGAAAGGGTAAGCAAAATTGCAAACATCTAAGATGACAGCGTGATATTCATGAACAAGAAATTTAGTTGTGACAAATGTATTTCAGGATTGCATCTCTAGCAAGTATATTTAATGCACAAGATACTATTGGGGAAAACAGGTAAATGTACAAAGAAAATAAACAATACAGCTGGTTATAAAAGAAATTCGTTCTGCAGTTTATAATCACTTAAGCAGCATGTGTTACCTACTAGGTCAGTACTTCCAAAGAATTTCTGTCTGATAAACTTTCAATTTACAAATACACAGCAGGCTTAAGTGAAAGGTGTTGGCGTGCCGATGACATTATTAGTCAAAAGCATGCATGAAAGGTGTTGGCGTGCCGATGACATTGCTTCAGATAAAATAGTCTGTATAATACTATCCTCTCGGCCATAGAAGTTGAAATTGTAGAGTTCTAGGAATAATCACCTACATGCATTTCAGGTGTTTTTGCAGCAGCGGCATCAACAATAACAGTAACATGTCTGTAGCTCAAAGCAACAGAATCGAAAACAGTTTGACGAATTCAATTTGGTATCTAAAGCCCCGTTGAACATATAAAAACTTATAGCTAGAATTATAGCCTACTATTTAGCTATACTTATTGGCATTACAAGGCGGGAAATTTTGGTTAAACAAAAAATAGTGGAGGGAATTGAACGCATATGGGACAGTAGGTGCAGACAGGCAAACACAAAGAGGAAGAGTATCAGTGTGCATTCTGAAGCTTACCGTGTAGGAATGGTAGCAGGGTAGCAGGTGTAGGCAGATGTAACCACCATGGATCTAAAGCAGCTTACGACGCCATGGACCAGTAGCAGGTGCAGATATATGAAGCAACTCACTTTGCAGCTCGCATTGCGCTAATCATCTCCTCTGAAAATAGAAGTATATTAGCTTTAACATAAGGGAAAACCAAAATCGATGTACATCTGCACAAACTATTACCTTCTTCCTTCGTTGACGGTTTTGTCTTCATTAACTACAAGGGAAAAAAATCATAGCCCAACTTAGAGAGAAACATGAAGCTCAAAAACATATAAAAGGAATATCATTGATCCAAAATCTGAATTGATTATGTTAGTCAACCACACCATTCAGACTCCACTAGTTTGTTCTGATGGTTTAAGAGATCTAAAGTTGCTTAGCAAAAAAATCAGTAAGTATTTAGTTCCAACCAATTATTTTATAGAACATCAACCAAGAATCGGATGTTTAAAACAAGTTGGTAACTACCATCATATATTGATATGAGCACTATAGGACCAAAAATCCATTCTGCACACCCATCAATGAAGATGTAGGTGCATTGTCAATGAGATCAAATTAACTTTAACAAATTACTCATGGTGGAAAACATATTTCTAGTACATTTTTTATTCTGAAAAAGTTAGAAGAAAATAACTGTCGAGTCCTGGCTTCATCCCTTTCTTTCATATTTTTCTCCAGCTGTTCTCTTTCTTCTTGATCACGCTTCATAGCCTCCTCTGATTGAAGCAAAATGAATATGAAATCAATAGAAAAGCATATTCAGTCTAATAAAATATAATATGTTCACAAAACTAGATGCATGGGAGATAATATACCAAGCACGCATGCGCGCTTGTAATCCAACTTTTGCATCATGCTTAATTGACAAGATTACCACTTCACACTATTTGAGTTCAAAATCACAAACTGCTATCAAAAATTAATTGCACTATTAGAAATATTGAAGTTCTACCAGTTCCTGGATACACGTCTCTTCCTTATTGATTTTTGTTATAGATTAGTTGAAGTATACTTGTACAAGCAAACCGGTATATGAATATACCCATTTCCGGTTAACCAGTACCAATTTGTGCTATGCTAGTGGGTTCAACAAACAAAAGCTATCAGTGCAGTGCCAATTTTATGATGCAAAAACGATATATCAATTATGTTAGTTTAGAAAGCTAAACATACACAATAATAGTGTACGACCAAAATGGTATTTATAAAGCAACAAACAAGAATTTTCTCATCTATGCTATCTCAAATATACATAAAAATCTTGTTTTAACATCCATCCAGGCAATGGAATATGCGCATTAGTCTATTAAAAACACATCTGTTGAAGTATCATAAATGCTTGCCTAAATGTAGATGCAACAAATCTCATGTAGTTTAGTTGTGAAACTATTCAATAGTTGGGATATTGTTAATTGCACTATATTGCCATTGATAAATGAGAGGTCCATTATTTTCAAAACTTATAGATTCATATTGATGTTTTTGAGTTCCATTATTTATGAATATGATCCTTTAACAAGTAATCTTAGTAAGTTTACCAAGCTATAACAGACTAAACAATACAATAGTAAGATTTTTCTCCTATTATTTTACAAGGGCTTCAAAAAAAAGCATTAGCAAAATCGATATACTAGTTTCAATTAAGCTTATGCATAAGTCTATATTATCTTTGCTCCAATAGCATTTTAATATTTTATTTTGCATCAGATTGATGAATAAAATATTAATCGTAATCAGTCTTTAGAATCTCCCCCAATTAGTGAGTAAAATTATGAATGATAAAATTTTCAAATAACCTAAATTCAAAACCTAATATATAAATCTAGAATCTACGAATTCTTTACAAAAGTTTAAACAGAAAGGAAAGCCAATCGAGGCTTATACTCGAAATTACCGAAGTAATAAACCAAAACAGAAAATTGCCAAAATCATAGAAACAGCTAGAATATGACTAGATGGGAAAATGAATACACGCATCTCTTTGTTGCCAAAGAAGCTATCGAATAGCTTTCGAAAAGCCTGACCCATCAATCAAAATAAATCATGGTTCGCTATATTGAAAAAAGAGTTCTACCGGCACCGGTTGGGGAGTCGCGCAGAATCACGCTTCAGCTTCTTCAAGGATTCCTTCTTTAGCTTCCTGGAGAGTCACGTAGAATCAAGAATTGAGCGAGTTGTTGATAAGAGCTTTCACAGTAAGGACAGATTGGTGATTGAGAGGGATTCGTAGGCTGAAGCAGGGATTTTGGTTTGAAGCGGGGGTTCGTAAGTGAAGAGAAGTGAAAAGGGCAACTATTAACCTAATTAATTTTCGTTCCTAAGCAAAGCGAGGAGAAGTGAAAAGCGAGGCGGGCACATGAAAAAAGAAGAGGGAAAATTTTCGCTCCTAAGTAATTGCGTTGAAGAACGTCATCTGTTAACTTAGAAAAGGGGTAACTACCAATTCATAGCAAGTCAAGTTTCTATGCAATCCCTACTTGCTATAGAAAGAATATTTTCTTGTAGTGTCTAGTGCGTATCTTTAGTAAGACAGAGGTAACTCAGCCTTATTCATCATGAAATAAACTAAATCTAATAAGGTTCGGTTCCATCACTCTGACACATCGTTGTGTTGCAGAGTATAAGATGGAGTAACCTGAGAGATAATCCCATTATCTTTTAAGTATTGTTGGAAATCCTGACATACTCACCTCTTTGATCTGATCAAATAATCTTAATCTTATGGTCCATTTGGTTTTCTACTACATTTTTATTTTTAACAAGTTGAAAGTCTTGTAGATCGTATATTATCGAACTTGTGTATAATATGCAAGTGTATAAGTTAATGCTATAGTAGACAAGAAATAGTAAAGTATGAAAAGCATGCTAACTAGAGTTTTTATACTGGTTCGGACCTCCCGTCCTACGTCCAGTCCCGAAGCTCTCCTTCGGTATTTCCTTTAAACAAATTACCCTTGCTTTGACCAGAGGAATATGCTAATACAAAAGTATCTCTGACAATCTTGTGTTCCAAATAACATTGTTCTTGACTTATAGTATAAATCTTCCTATGATCTCCTTTGAGTATATGAATATGAATGCTTTGAGTTGTAGGAAGTGGTTTAACCAAAATTATATTTTGGTTATAATAGATTGACAGTATGTAAACAATGTATACGCATGAAAGTGTTTAGAAATCAAGAGAGGAAAGAATAAGTTTTTTTTAATTTCTACATCTCAATCAAAGTAGTATTTATAGATTCAAAAGGGTGCAGATGAAGAGTTGTTACTATCAGAGAAGATCTAGTCATTTGAATGGTTGCAACTTTTCGATGAAGAGTGATATATTTTTGTTTCAAACAGAAGTGTCTTTTCAAAATTGATAGTTTTTACATATGACAGACGTCTGTGGTAAAACCTCAAACGTCTGTGACTTCAGAAAATTTTAACCTGAGAATTGTCATAAACGTTTGTGGTTTTATTTCAGACGTCTGTTGGTAATAAAAACACTTTTCTAACTTAATTTTGATGCATATGAAATAGAGTATGAATAGAGTATGATTGTGTATGCATATATACTCAAGGAGACCCTAACAATAATTTATCTAAGACTCTTTTATAGTAGAAAAACCTTACTAACAGTAGTATGGTCAATGAATCTTCATTTCTCTTTGAGTCTCAATATCTTCGAGCATGGTGTCTTCTTGTAGCATATACCTGTAATCTTGAAAAGGTCTATATATATACATGATTGTGTAGTTGTTATCATTGAAACTGGAGGTTCTAACAATCTCCCCCTTTTTGATGATGACAACTGTACAATCAAAAATCAACTATACAATCAAAAAAATGGAAGTATTATTATATTTGTCTCCCCCTATGTTATGTTTGTCTCCCATATGTGCATAAATTTCTCCCCCTTTGTCATTATCAAAATGGAGGAAAATGATATAAGATATGGAGATATTAAATAGGCATAGCATGTTATCCATTAAGATCATGGAAAATCAAATATGGAAATGCAAATAAAATTAGAGACAATTGTAGCAAAAGTTGTAAACATTGAAACAAACAAGCATAAGAATTGCAAAATAAAAGAAAACTCTAATTGTACTGGTTTTGTGAGTAAGATAAGCCCCTATAGTTCTCGTAATATTCCCAATAAGAAGATGGATCCTGCTCATATGTACGTACCCGGCCATTGTGTATGGTCATTGTACTCCTCATCTTTGTGAATTAAAAGGCCCTGAAATGCCATGTACGATTGTTGTTGAAAATGCGGAGTATTAGACACATACATGTCATCACTATCTTCTTCTTCTTCCTCAGGTTGTGCATGAATAGGAGTCTTCCCTCGGCCACCTCCATCGTGAGACGTATCTTCAGGCAAGGTTTGAGAGCAATAAATTGGTGTTTGAGCCTGAGGTGGAAGGTGTTGGTGAAAGCAAGGATGATGAGCGAGAAGATGATCAACCACGTACTTTGCGCATAACTTTGCCTAAGGTGGAGACCACTTTTTCCAAAGTCTTCTCCATTTTTGTCATCCTTGTGGAGAAAGAACATTCCAATCCAGTCATCTTTCTATTTAAAGCTCACATGTTAGCTATGATTATCTTTTGGTTTTTATGTGCCAAATCACAAAAAGATTCATTTTGTGTTGGTTCAACGAGAGCTTCATGAATTTTAGAGTCCGAATAATATTTGGTAGCATGACTAAAGGAAGTTTGTTATTGTGAAGGATGAGGAGAGTAAGTCTGTTGAGAAGCGCTAGTCGAAGGAGGACCATGATGTTCTTATTGATGCTGATGTAGAGTTCATTAGTCGAGGGGGATGATACGAGGTGGGGTTTTGGGAAGTTGCATCAAGGATAGATATCGTGGACCATAGTCTTTTGTTGGAATTTCTTTGTATTGTGATAAGTACGAAGGAACTCTAAGATCTTACAAGATACGCATTATGTATGGAGCATATACAATTTAGCGACGATGCTGAGTCCAAAAACTTTTAATTTGGTCATGAATAAATTTTGCCCAATTTACCGGTAGGCGACCAAATATTGTATACAAAGCTCGATTGCCATTGGGGGTGAATTTGGTCGTGGCTACCTAGATGTGGAATGATTGGGTTGATTATCATTCGATTTAGTAGTCCAGCATGTGGGTGTAGGTAAATGGATTTCCATTGAGGCATCCTATCTTTCCATCTTTGATGGGTAACTTCATCTCTGGGTTAAAGACTATGATCCGGTATATCCGTTAAGTCAGTTTCCTCATAAGAACATCCTAGTATACGACCAACCGTATATACATCAATTTTAATTTCTTCTCCATAAACACTTGACCACAACCAACCATCCTCATTTTCCAGATTCCAAATTTCCATACTACATAAATTGGAGTAGAAAAGGTAAATAGCTAGAGGATCGATAATTACCATGTTTGGATCATAGCTAATTAGGTTGCTACAACCGACATCTGTAGTTATTCCTAGAATTTCATATTCGATCACATTTCTAAGGCGATAGAAGGGAACGGAGTGGATTTTCTTTTTGGAAAGCACCTCAAACGATTGAGGGCAGTGGGACTGTTGCGAAGCCATTGGTTTATGTGAGCTTGTGTAACCAGAGTTTGAGAGGAGGAGGAAGATTGGCCTTATTTTTGCTTTACAGAGACAGTCATCTTCTTGGGAGCCATTGATTTGATGAATTTGAAGGTTTCTAGGCTAGGGTTTCATAAATTGGGAATTGAAATGGAGGTAAAAGTGAATAATGGGGCAAATTTGTTTATATATGGCTATTGAAAATTTGTGACCGGAGCAGCGACAGACATCTGTGAGGGAGTCACAAACGTCAGTGACTGTAGTAAAAATGAAACAGAGAGATTCGATAGACATCTGTGATGGTTCCACAGACGTCTATGGCTGATGAAAAACTGAACAGAGAGTTTTAACAGACGTCTATCAAATCCCACAGATGTCTCTGGTTATAGAAAAATTTCCCGCAACTTTTTACAGACGTCTGTTGTAAATGCATAGATGTCTATGGCATGTATTATCTGAAATATTGGAAAATTTTAAATAGTAATGAAAGTTTATTGAAATTTTAATACAATAAAACAATATATATACCAAAAATTAACAAACAAACTTAATTTATATGATGCGTAGCATAAGTTTAGTTTTTGTTGGAGAATTTAGAAATTTTGATTTATTGTATATCCCATGAATTTGGTTCAATTTTTGTATCATCAATTAACGGTTTTAGTGGAGACCAACTCAGATGGGTTGGAGTGTCAATCCAAGCTTGGTTTGATGGTCTCGGTTTGCACAGATTTCTCGGAGTAATGTTATGCACTTTTGTAGGAGTTTCTTGCAATCGAGGAGATTTTTGATGTATGCAATTTTTTGTTGGTGAATGACCACAAATTGCTAGAATACATTTTTCGAGAAAATTTAGATGAAATCCTTGACGTCGTTGCTCGTAATACATTTCACGTTGAACGCTTATCATTTCTTGTTGATAGTGATATATTTCATCGACTTTGTTAGTGAGAGATGTTGATTGCAGATCAATTGACCATTTGGCTTTCTTTTCTTTAGGAGAAAAGCCAGTGTGGTACGTAGGTGATGCAACAATGTTTAGAGAGGCTAACCGTATTTACATAGGTGTTGATTTAGTTGGTGATATGTAAGTGGTATCTGATGAGAGGGATTTATAGTCGATAGTTGAATAGGTGGAGTCGTGATCGGAAAACATTTGTTTTAATAATCCAAGTGTGTTTATTTGTTTTTAGGTAGAAGATAAGCTGAATTTATAAGATAAGGTTTTGCTATACTCAGAAAATAGGTTGAGGAAAAGGAGTTAAGCCATAAAAATTTAACAGAGAGTAATTAGTTTTTTTTAAATGGTTGTTATTAGTTTAATTTTTTATGTGGTTATTATTAATTCTAAGTGTATAAAACTGATTGTTGAGTTGAAAGTCAATATGAGCTATTTCTACAAATTTTAGTGAACAAAATATTATTTCTACAAATTTAGTTTACCAATTCATTGTACGAACAAATTCCTAGATCCCGTCTTAACTTAATAAAAGTTAGTTCACTTAATGCTTTTGTAAAAATATCAGCTATTTGATTTTCGGTATTAAAAAATTCAAGAGTTATTATTTCTTTTTCAACATCATCTCTCAAAAAATGGTGACGAATATTGATATGTTTTGTTCGTGCATGATTAATTGGATTTTTAGATAAATTTATAACACTAGTACTATCGCAATATATTGGAGATTTGTTTATTATTTTTTCATGGTCTTTAAGTGTTTGTTGCATATATATTACTTGTGCGTAGGCTAAGGCAGCATAAATATATTCATCTTCACATGTCGAAAGAGAAACACAATTTTGCTTTTTACTAAACCACGAAACGAACGATTGACCAATAAAGTGACATGTGCCACTTGTACTTTTTCTATTTGATTTACATCCACCAAAATCCACATCACTGTAAGATACGAGTTCAGACCAACTTCCTTTTGGATAAAATAGACCATAATCCTTAGTGTTGGTTAAATATCGTAAAATCCGTTTGACTGCCCGATGATGTAATTCCTTAGGTTGTGTTTGAAATCTTGCACATAAATGAACACTCATCATAATATCTGGTTTACTAGCTGTTAAGTATAGTAAAGATCCTATCATGCTTCGATATAGTTTTTGATCGAACTCTTTTCCATGTTCATCTTTGTCTAGATGATTAGTAGTACTCGTTGGAGTGGGTTTACTTGATGTATTATCCATTCCAAAACATTTTAGTAATTCTTTACAGTATTTTTCTTGATTTATAAAAATTCCATTATTTGATTGTTTTATTTGTAATCCTAAAAAGAAATTTAATTCACCCATATGAGACATTTCAAATTCATTTGTCATTATTGTAGAAAATTCACTACATAAATTTTCGTTAGTAGATCCAAATATAATATCATCAACATAAATTTGAACAATTAATATATCTTTTCGTTCTCTTTTAATAAATAATGTTGTATCTATTTTACCAATTTGAAAACCGGAATTTATTGAATGTGATTTTAATCGATCTTACCAAGCGCGAGGCCCTTGTTTTAAACCATATAACGCCTTTTTAAATTTAAAAACATGATCTGAATATTTTCATGAACAAATAGTGGTGGTTGTTCAACGTAAATATTTTCTTTTATAAAATCATTCAATAAAGCACTTTTAACATCCATTTGAAATAGCTTAAAATTATGATGACATGCTAAAGCAAATAATATTCTCATGGGTTCAAGACGTGCTGCAGGTGCAAAAGTCTCTTCATAATCAATTCCTTCTTCTTGATTGTATCCCTGTGCCACTAATCTTGCTTTATTACGTATAATATTTCCATTTTCGTCTGCTTTGTTTTTAAATACCCATTTTGTTCCAATTACCGATTGATCGTTTGGCCTTGGTACAAGTTCCCAAACATTATTTTGTTCAAACCGATTAAGTTTTCCTTATATTGCTAAAATCCAGAAATCATCATTTGATGCTTCCTTGTAATTTTTTGGTTCAAAATTAGGTATAATGCTACATTACTCATTTGAATTATTTGTCTTCCAGTCGAAACTTTGTTATCTAGATTTCCAATTATGTTATCAATAGGATGATCTTTTAAAATACGGGGTGGTGATTTCAAACCACTGTTATTTTGATTATCATAATTATTTTCAATTATAATTTCAATGGCTTTATTTTGATTAGTGTCAAAAATTTCTTCATCATCTTTATTTATATTTTTAAAGTCTTCATCAAACAAGACATGAAGACTTTCCTCTATAACATTTGTTCGTTTGTTAAAAATTCTGTATGCTTTACTTTGATCGGAATATCCAACAAAAATTCCTTCATCGGCTTTTGGGTCGAATTTACCAAGATTATCTTTTGTATTTAGAATAAAGCATTTTGATCCAAATATTCGAGAATATGATACGATTGGTTTCTTTTTGTAGAGCATTCCATAACATGTATTTTTAGTCATAAGTCTAAGAGTTACACAAATTAATACATAACATGCAGTAGCAACTGCTTCGGCCCAGAAATTCTTTGGTAAGCCACTGCAATTTAGTAGAGTTCGAACAAATTATTGCAAGGTGCGATTTTTTCTTTCAACTACTCCATTTTGTTGTCGTGTTCGTGGAAATAAAAAATTATGGCCAATTCCCTTTTTATTAAATTTTTTTGTAAATAATTCATTTTCAAATTCTCCACCATGTTCTTATTATTTTGATTTTTAAATCCATTAGAGTCTTAATTCGTTTAGCAAAAATTTTAAACATTTCGATGTATCACTTTTATGTTTTAAAAATAGTGTCCAATTATATCTTGAAAAATCGTCTACAGTTACAAAAACATATTTTTTGTGATTTATCGAACGTACTTGAGTTGGACCAAATAAGTCCAAATGAAGTAATTCAAGAGGTTGTTTAGTAGAGATTTCCTTTTTAAACTTCAACGAGCTTTTCTTTAATTTTCCAATTTGACATGCATCGCATAGATTTTTAACTTTGAAATTTATTTTAGGTAATCCTCTTACCAAATTATTTTTAGCTAATTTGTTTATATATTTGAAATTTATGTGACAAAATCTTTTATGCCATATCCATGGATCATCATGATTTGCAGTTAAGCATAAATCATTATTATGATTAATATTCATATTTAGAATATAAATATTTCAATTTATTGTTCCTTTAAAAATTATAGTTTTATTTTGATCAAAGATATTGCATTTATCTTTTTCAAAATTGATTCTAAATCCTTTATCGCATAATTGACTTATACTAAGTAAATTATGTTTTAAGTTTTTAAGTAATAATACATTTGAAATAATAGGAGAAGTAGATATACCGACATTGATGACATTTCCAATCCCAATAACATATCTTTTGGAATTATCCCCAAAAGTGACCATGCCACCGTCCATGTAAGTGATGTTTGATAGCATGTGTGCATTTCTCGTCATATGTTTGGAGCATCCGCTATCATGTATCCATTTCTCCTTATTATTAATTTTGTTTTTGGGTACCTGCAAAATAATAAAAAGTTTTAATTGGCACCAACTTCCTTCGTTGGGGTCCTATGTGTTAGTAGGAGAAGGTAGCTATATCCACGAGGGTTTAGAACCTTTAGAGATGTAATTTTCATTATGAACTATATCTTTTAAATATACATCTATGTGTTTTTGTCTAATCAATTTGTTATTTGTTTTAGGAATCCATATTTTAATCATTTTTGTTCCCCTATTTTCATATTTAGATTTTTTTTTCTTCTAAATTTGTATATAATGTACTATACTTCTTAAGTCCTTGATTATTATTAGAAATCAAATTATTTCTTGAACGTTTATGATTTTCTTCATTAAATCCTAATCCTTTCCTATTTCCTGATGGTTTTGATATCTTTATCAAATTTTGCAGATTTTGCTTTCTTTTATTAAATTTTGAAACATTATTAGTAATTTTATCTAATTTATGTCTGAGATCAGAAATTTCTATATTAGCTAATTCTAAATTTTGTTTCAAAGATTCTGTTATTCTCTATATCATGTGTTAGAGTAGCATTTTGAGATGATAATTTTTTACATTCTTTTTGAGCTAATTCTAATTCTTCTTCTAAAATAGTTTTCTCATCTTTTAACAATCCAATTTCTAATTCAGCTCTATTTAATTTTCCCACATTTTCTTTATTTAATTTTTTAATTCTCTATACTTGTCATCTAATTATATACTAATTTTAAGAATTTCATCATATGTTAATTTAGGACGTACCTCATCTGTGCTAGCCATGAAGCAAACATTTGCTTGTTCCGAGTCATTGTCGCTATTGGATGAAGAGGAAGAGTTGGAGTTATCCCAAGTTACTTGAAATGCTCTTCTCTTTTTCCTGAAATTTACGAATTTTTTTTTCTTTTTATCATTGTTGATTTGTGGACAATCTTCCTTCATATGGTCAAATTTATCACACCCGAAGCATTTCATTGGTGTTTGATTTGAGGAATTTGTGTTACTGTTTTTTTGAAATTTCGTCATCGTTTTGAACTTCTTGAACTTGTTGTAATTTTTGGCGATGAAAACAATCTCATCTTCTTCCAAGTCGGAGTTGTCATTATTTGCCTGAAATGCGATGTTTTTCCTTTCTTGATTTTGTTCTTTTCTTGCCTGTAAACTAGCTTCATACGACATCAGATTTCCTATTAACTCTTCGACTTTGAGTTAGGAAAGATCGTTAGCTTCTTCGATGGCTAAAACTTTTCTTTCCCATTCGTTTGTCAGAGAGTTCAAAATTCGTGTGACTAAATCAAAATCAGTGAATTTAACTCCTAGTGCCATAAGATCGCGTTGTACAGTTTGAAATCTAGCATACATGTCAATAATTGATTCATTTGATTTCATTTTAAAAGATGAAAAATGATTTTGTAGAACAGAAATTTTTGTTTGCTTAAATTTGTTTGTGCCTTCATGGGTAATTTGTAATGTACGCCATATATCATAAGCAGTAGTGCAAAGCATGACTCGTGAAAATTCATTTTTATCGAGTGAGCAAAATAATACATTCATAGCTCTGGCATTGTTAGATGCCTCTGCTTTTTGTGCATCAGTCCATGTGCCAATATTGGTGTCAGGTGCTTGATATTTATTTGAGTTGCTAGCCATATTTCTAATCCATTTTCTTCCACAAAAATTCGCATGCATGTTGACCGATAAGCATAATTAGAACCAGTAAATAGTGGAGGACGAGCAGTTAATTGACCTTCTTGAAAAGTACTAGCCATTTTAATGATTTCAATTACGTGTTACTATAGATTGAAATAACCTTGCTCCGATACCAATTGAAAACCTTGTGGATCGTATATTATCAAACTTGTGTATAATATGCAAGTGTATAAGTTAATGCTATACTAGATAATAAATAGTAAAGTATAAAAAGCATGCAAACCATAATTTTTATACTGGTTCGGACCTCCCATCCTACATCTAGAGTCGAAGCACCCCTTCAGTATTTCCTTTAAATAAATTACCCTCGCTTCGCCCGAAGGAATAGGCTAATACAAAAGTATCTATGATAATCTTGTGTTCCAAATAACACAGTTTTTGACTTATAGTACAAATCTTCATATAATCTTCGTTGAGTATATGAATATGAATGCTTTGAGTTATAGGAAATGGTTTAACCAAAATTATATTTTGGTTATAATAAATTAAGAGTATGTGAACAATGTATACACAAGAAAGTGTTTAGAAATCAAGAGAGGAAAGAATAAATTAGTTCAATTTTTTTTATTTCTACATCTCAATCAAAGTAGTATTTATAGATTCAAAAGAGTGGAGATGAAGAGTTGTTACTATCTGAGAAGATCTATTCGTTTATTGGTTGCAACCTTTCGATGAAGGGTGATATCTTTTGTTTCAAACAGAAGTGTCTTTTCAAAATTGACAATTTTTACATATGATAGATGTTTGTGGTAAAACCTCAAACGTCTGTGACTTTAGAGAATTTTGACCCGAGAATTGTCACAGACGTCTGTGGTTTTATTTCAGATGTCTGTTGGTAATAAAAACAGTTTTCTAACTTAATTTTGATGCATATGAAATAGAGTATGAATAGAGTATGATTGTGTATGCATATATACTTAAGGAGACCTTAACAATAATTTATCTAATACTCTTTTATAATAGAAAAACCTTACTAATAGTAGTATGGTCAATGAATCTTCATTTCTCTTTGAGTCTCAATATCTTCGAGCATGGTGTCTTCTTATAGCTTATACTTGTAATCTTGATAAGGATTGTATATATATGATTGTGTAGTTATTATCATTGAAACATAAACTGGAGGTTCTAACACAAGTTTCTCATAGACATTGGATTTGTTCTTCATAAGAAAAACATGCCCTAGTAGCAAGAAATCATCAATGAAGGTAACTAAGCAAGAACTATTATCTTTAGTTATTATAGGCATCGGGCAACATATGTCTATATGTACTAACCCTAAGAGTTCATCAACTCTTTCATTGCCTCCACTGAAAGGGTGCTTGGTCATTTTACCTTTGAGACACGACTCACACATGTCAAATGATTTAGAATCAAGTGATGGAAGAAAACCTTCAGTTTTTAGTTTGTGTACTCCTTTCTCACTAATATGACCTAGCCTATAATGCCAAGATAACTATCACTTATATTGTTAGAAGAATTATTCTCAGAACACACATAATTAATCCCATAAATGCCATTTTCAAGAATATCATCGCAGACTTTATTTCCATCCAAACTAATGTTCAAAACATTATTTGCATAATGAAATATATATGCAGCCTTAGACATCCAGAAACAGAAATAATCATACAAATAATGTCTTTTAAAAATAGAAATAATTTAATACTAATACTAATCTATTAGGTAAACATAAATGATAATCTCATACTGCAGTTGCATTTACCATAGATCCATCAGCAACATGGAGCCACGTCTCTCCTTTTCCACGCGCTGCTAGTTCCTAAGCCACCGTAATGAATTACATATATGAGTACTGGAATCAGTATCTAAGACCCAAAAAAATTTATTTACTACAAAATAATTTTGAATCATAAATGTATCTGATGGAGCCAAAAACCATCCTACTTCTTTTCCCTAACAAACTTCAAGTAGTCAGGACAATTCCTTTTCTAGTGACCTTTATTGTGGCAGTGGTGACATTCACCATTATCATCGATCTTCTGAATTTCTTTTCTTACCTTCTCTTTTTCTCCTTTTCAAATTCTTCAAAAATGATGCACTAACCTTTACCACAAGTACAACCGCTTGATCCTTAGATTCTAACTTAACCGACCTCAACATATCGAGGAGCCCCACAAGGTTCATGTTCAATTAGTTCATATTATAATTCATTATGAAAGGTACAGACCGAGGAGTAAGAGAACCAAGGATCAAATCAACTTGTAATTCATTGCTTATTTGTACATCCAACTTCAAAAGCCTATCTTATAGACCTTCATCATTAGCATGTAATCATCCACTTTCTGTCATTTGATCATTTGGTATTGAACAACTTCTTTGTGAGCTTGTATCTTGCGGAACGTAACTGTTCTAAAAGGCAGTGCAGATTAAGGATCTTAAGGCCAATTTAACACTAGAGGGGGGTGAATAGTGCTTAATGGATTCTAAGACTTATATGGACTAATTTAAAAATTATGATATAAACAAATGTAGAACTTAATCACAGAACAATCACAAAATCAAACACAGATGCAAAAAGTAAATAAAAAGTAGTAAAAGGAAAGAACACACCGGATTTTATACTGGTTCGGAGTTACCCTACGCCAGTCCTGCACCAAGGCAAACACCTCGTACAGATTTTTATTATACCAATGTTGAGATTACAATCCTCAATTTCTAAAGGCCTTGAGGTACCCTCCTGTCTTTGAGTCCGGAGCAAACTCTCTTGATTTACGGGACACAAGATCACCCAATTGATTTCCAGGCACAACCACACCTTATAGAGAGACTCGATAAACTTTTGATTACAAATTGATCCTATACCTCTGAATAGCACTTTGATCTTCGACAGAGGGTAGAGAATCAAACAAGAATGAGATTCTAATTTGATTCACTTGAGAATTCGGCAGAGTTTCGGCACGATCTTAAAAATATGAAAATTTTAGAATATGGTTTTATGGAGAAGAAGGAGTGAAGAAAATAAGAAAATAGTTAGTTAAAAAATTCGTTTGTGAAGAATATATATAGACTAGTAGTGGTCATAACCATTCCTGAAGAGATTTAAACAAATAGACACTTCTTTTGAAAATTGAAACTTTTGAATTTAACGGCCACCATATCGATATGGGGTATCCCATGATGTCGACATCCCTTAGTTAAAAACAATGTAAAATTTGTTTTGAAAATGGTATTGAAAGGAAAACAAGATGAAATGATTCTGGAGTAAAATAAACTAATTTTCCTATGCTTTAAAATAAAGAAGAGTAGAAAAATATATTTTTAGAATGTATATATAAATTTGATTTTAAATCTCAAGTATATATATTATAAAAGAATTTTTAAAAATCAGAAGATAGTTTAAAAACAAACGAAGTTTAAAACAAGAGTTTATTTAAAAACAAAAACAAAGAATATTTTAAGGCTAAAACATCTTTTTGAAAATCATTTGAAAAGATAATTTTTAAGGCTAAAACATTTTGAAATGCGGTTTTGAAAAGCAGTTTTGAAAATCCTTTTGAAAAACCATTTTGAAGTTGTTTTGCAAGCTTCTTCCTGCAGAATATTTCATCACATCAGGACTCGAGAACTTGTACAAAACCAGGATGTTCGTGGGTTTGTAAGCCACTTGTCGTAAGTTTGTAAGCTACTTGTCGTGGGTTTGTAAGCCACTAAGAAGGTAGAAATGGTTTCCATTCTAAATGAAATTTGGAATGAAGATTTCCATGCTATTATGAAGTTTTAACAAAACTAGACACTTATCTTGAAATCTTGATCTTGATACTCATGAGTCTTCAAACTTGATTTCTTCATTCTTGATCTTTATACTGTACAGTCTTCAATAATCAGTACATGCCTTATATATATCCTGCATAATAACAATCATATATATCTAGACAATAGTATTAGTATATAAGTTATAATAAAATAAGTTACAAAGGTTGTTGTCATCAAAACCACTATCTCCAGTTCCTAACAATCTCCCCCTTTTTGATGATGACAACCTTATAAAATATACTTACTACTTAGATCATACCATAACTCCCCCTAACACCAACAACTCCCCCTTACTCCAAGTCTACTATTTTATATAACTTCTCCCTCTTTGTCATCAGCAAAAATAACCTATAAAGCTTGAACTTAATCGAAAATGAGATAAACAAACATATGACATAAGAATAATAACTATGAATGAGTGAAATATAGCATCCTAAGTTAAATGGAATTCAAGATTTTATACACCAAATCTTTTTTGGAAGAACATTATTAAGATAACACTTATATAAAAAATAACAAACCAATATACAATCAAGAAAGAGAAAAACGAAAAACGCTTAACGAGGACCCTTAACTATTGGTGATTTATGGACCGAACAATTTGGATAGTGGAGACAAAAGTTTCCTCGTTGTTCGACCAAGTTCCCATTAGCGTCAAAAAGGACCTCTCCAACGCAAATCACGCCATCGTCTTCGTCCATATGAACATCCGGATTCGGTAGAGGATGTTCTTCTTCTTGATCCTCTTGTGGTTCTTCTTCTTCAGAATCCATGGCTTGTGATGATTCTTCGATGACAATGGGATTGGCATGGTTATCCATAAGGAAGTTTTGTAAATTCCTAAGGATTCTGCCTTGCCTATCTTGTTCTCTAGCCATTCACAATTGACTTACTTGAATTTCCATCATCATTTGAAGCAAATCTTTCATCTTCTCTTGTAATTTGATGACTCGTACGTGTGTGGAACATTGAAAAGGACCAGAATGAGGAGAAGTGGGTGAAGAAGGTTCATTATTAGAAGAGAAAGCCATTAATTTACTGTTTTAGAAGTTTATTACAGAGAATAGAATAGAGAAAAGGAGTAAAAGTCAAAATATATAAATATATAACCAAATAACTAATTTTAGAGGGAAATTTAAATTTGAAAATCTTGGCCTGTATGCCGACATAGAGGGATGGGTCATGTCGACATGCCCAGTTCAATTTTTGAGAAATTTTTATTTATATTAATTATTAACTATACTTGTATTATTTATAATTTATATTTCTGTTAATGAACATATACCTAATTCTCTTCTAAATTTAGTAAAGTTTTGTTCATTTAATGGTTTGGTTAATATATCAGCAATTTGTTTTTCTGTATTAATATATTCAAGAGTTATGACTTCTTTACTTATATTATCTCTAAGAAAATGATGTCTAATATCAAAATGTTTTGTTCTAGCATGATGAGTTGGATTTTTAGATAGGTTTATTGCACTAGTATTATCACAATAAATTGGTGATTTAGTTATAGTTAATCCAAAATCTTTTAAAGTTTGTTGCATATATATAACTTGAGAACAAGCCAAAGCAGCAGATATATATTCTGCTTCAGTTGTTGACAAGGATACGGTGTTTTGCTTCTTACTAAACCAGGAAACCAGAGAATGTCTTAGAAAGTGACAAGTTCCACTTGTACTTTTTCGGTCTGATTTACAACCAGCGTAATCAACATCGCAATATGAAATTAAAACAAATACATCATTTTAGGGTAAAATAAACCATAATCTAAAGTATGTTTTACATATCTTAAAATTCTTTTAACAGCTTTTAAGTGAGTTTCTTTAGGTTGAGATTGGTATCTTGCACAGAGACAGACACTATGCATGATGTCAGGACGACTTGCTGTTATATAAAGCAGCGAACCAATCATTCCCCTATATAATTTTTGATCAACATCTTTTGATTTATCTTCTTTACTTAAAGCTACATTAGTTGTCATTGAAGTTGGTTTCCCACTAGAAGTGGTCAATCCAAATTTATTAATTAAATCCTTAGCATATTTTTCTTGACCAATGAAAATTCCTTTATCTAATTGTTTGATTTGAAATCCTAAGAAGAAACTTAGTTCTCCCATATGACTCATTTCAAATTTTTAGTCATTATATCTGAGAATTCTTTATTCATTATGTTATTAGTTGACCGAAATATTATATCATCTACATATATTTGTACTAATTGAATATCATTTTTGTTTCTTTTAATAAAAAGAGTTGTATCTATTTTACCAATTTCAAAACCAGATTATAGTAAATAAGATCTTAGCCTTTCATACCAGGCTCTAGGAGCTTGTTTCAGACCATATAAGGCTTTCTTTAATTTATATACATGATTTGGGAATTTATTATCTTAAAAAAGTGGAGGTTGTTCAACATAAACATCTTCTTTTACAAAACCATTTAGAAAAGCACTTTTAACGTCCATTTCATATAACTTGAAATTATTGTAGTCTGCGAAAGCAAGTAGAATCTTGATAGCTTCTAGTATTGCTACGGGTGCAAAGGTTTTGTCATAATCAATTCTTTCTTCTTGACAATAACCTTGCGCGACTAAACGAGCTTTATTTCTCACGACCTCACCAAGTTCATTCATTTTATTTTTATAAACCCATTTTGTTCCAATTATATTTTTATCCTCAGGTCTAGGAACAAGTTCCCAAACATCATTTCTGGTGAACTGATTCAATTCTTCTTGCATAGCAAGAATCCATGAATCATCAGATGATGCTTCCTTTGGATTTTTAGGTTCAATAGTTGATATAAAAGCTACATTACTCATACTATTTAGTTGATTTCTTGTTTTAACTATAGATTCAATATTTCCTAGTATATTTTCTACATGATGATCTTTTAATAGCCTAATTCTTTTATTAGGTTGAACGATTGCACAATTAGTTTCATTAGGTTCATTATTTAAAGTTACAAAATCTTCTTCATCTTCTATTTGTACAGTATCTTTAAAATTTTCATCAAAAGATACATGCATTGTTTCTTCAATAGTGTTAGTTCTTAAATTATAAACTCTAAGTGCTTTACTTCTATTAGAATATCCGATAAAGATACCTTTGTCGGATTTAGGTTCAAATTTATCTAAATTATCTTTTGTATTAAGAATAAAACACTTACTACCAAAAACTTTAAAATAAGCTACTATGGGTTTCTTATTGTAAAGTAATTCATATGGTGTTTTATTAGTTAATGGTCTAATTAAAATCCTATTTAATATATAACAAGCTGTAGCGACTGCTTCAGCCCAAAAGTTTTTAGGTAAGTTACTATCAAAAAGCATTGTTCTAGCACACTCTTGAATCGTTCTATTCTTACGTTCTACCACTCCGTTTTGTTGTGGAGTTCTTGGAAAAGAGAAACTATGAGTAATTCTTTTTTGATTACAGAAATTCTCAAAATTTTCATTTTCAAATTCTCCACCATGATCACTACGAATTGTTTTTATTTTAAAGAAAGTTGATTTTGAATTCTTTTAGAAAAATTCTTAAATAATTCAAAAGCATCACTTTTAAGTTTAAGAAAAATTGTCCAAGTATATCTAGAATAATCATCTACAATTACAAAAACATATTTATTGTGATTAATTGATTGAACTTGAGATGGTCCAAATAAATCTAAATGAAGTACTTCTAGAGGTTTAGAAGTAGAAATCATATCTTTTAATTTAAATGAACTTTTCTTAAGTTTTCCTAATTGGCAAGCATCACATATATTATCTACTTTAAAGTTTAACTTGGGAAGACCTCTAACTAAATCAAGTTTTGATAACCTAGATAATAGTTTGAAATTTAAATGACCAAATCTTTTATGCCAAATCCAAGGGTCACTTGTATTAGCCAAAAGACATAAGTTATCATTTGAAACTTTCATACTAAGGATGTAAATGTTTTTCTTCCTAATTCCTTCAAAGATAATATTTTACTTATTAACTTCGATGTGACACTTATCTTTTCCAAATTTAATTTTAAATCCTTTATCACATAGTTGAATTATACTAAGCAAATTATGTTTTAAATTCCTAACTAGAAAAACATCAGAAATAAGAGGAGTTTTAGAATTACCGACATTGCCGATGCCAATCACATATCTTTTTGAGTTATCTTCAAAGTTGACCAATCCACCATCTTGATATATAATGTCATTGAGTATCTTGGGATTTCCAGTCATATGCCTTGAACATCCACTATCAAGTATCCATTTATCTTTCTCAATTTGCACAGTTTGTCCATTGGTTGTTGATTCTTCAAAAGCCATGTAACATGTCTGTTCCTGCATAACAAACCAATTCGGTAGATAACTTGATTTTTCATAAAAACTATATGCAGACTTAAGATACTTTGATGAAATGCATAAATTCAAACTAGTATTAACAAAATTTCCTAAAAATGCCATTTTTAACTTTTCAAGTTTCAGATTATGAAAACTATGAAAACCTATGCTCTGATACCAATTGAAAGGGAGTGCGAATTAAGGTTCTTAAGGATAATTTAACACTAGAGGGGGGATGAATAGTGTTTAATGGATTCTAAGACTTATATGGACTAATTTAAAAATTATGATATAAACAAATGCAGAACTTAATCACAGAACAATCACAGAATCAAATACAGATGCAGAAAGTAAATAAAAATCAGTAAAAGGAAAGAACACACCGGATTTTATATTGGTTCGGAGTTACCCTACGTCCAGTCCTGCACCAAGGCAAACACCTCGTATAGATTTTTATTATACCAATCTCGAGATTACAATCCTCACTTTCTAAAGGCCTTGAGGTACTCTCCTGTCTTCGAGTCCGGGGCAAACTCTCTTGATTTACGGTACACAAGATCACCCAATTGATTTCCAGGCACAACCACACCTTATAGAGAGACTCGATAAACTTTTGATTACGAATTGATCCTATAACTCTGAATAGCACTTTGATCTTCGAGAGAGGGCAGAGAATCAAACAAGAATGAGATTCTAATTTGATTCACTTGAGAATTCGGCAGAATTTCGGCACGATCTTAAAAATATGAAAATTTTAGAATATGGTTTTGTGGAGAAGAAGGAGTGAAGAAAATAAGAAAATAGTTGGTTAAAAAATTCATTTGTAAAGACTATTTATACACCAGTAACGATCATAACTATTCGTGAAGAGATTTAAACGAATAGACACTTCTTTTGAAAATTGAAACTTTTGAATTTAACGGCCACCATGTCGACATGGGGTATCCCATGATGTCGGCATCCCTTAGTTAAAAACAATGTAAAATTTGTTTTGAAAATGGTATTGAAAGGAAAACAAGATGAAATGATTCTGGAGTAAAATAAACTAATTTTCCTATGTTTTAAAATAAAGAAGAGTAGAAAAATATATTTTTAGAATGTATATATAAATTTGATTTCAAATCTCAAGTATATATATATTATAAAAGAATTTTTAAAAATCAGAAGATAATTTAAAAACAAATGAAGTTTAAAACAAGAGTTTATTTAAAAACAAAAACAAAGAATATTTTAAGGCTAAAATATCTTTTTGAATATCATTTGAAAAGATAATTTTTAAGGCTAAAACATTTTGAAAAGCAGTTTTGAAAATCATTTTGAAAAACCATTTTGAAGTAGTTTTGCAAGCTTCTTCCTGTAGAATATTTCATCACATCAGGACTCGAGAACTTGTACAAAACCAGGATGTTCGTGGCTTTGTAAGCCACTTGTCGTAGGTTTGTAAGCTACTTGTCATGGGTTTGTAAGCCACTAAGAAGGTAGAAATAGGTTCCATCCCAAATGAAATTTGGAATGAAGATTTCCATGCTATTATGAAGTTTTAACAAAACTAGACACTTATCTTGAAATCTTGATCTTGATACTCATGAGTCTTCAAACTTGATTTCTTCATTCTTGATCTTTATACTGTACAGTCTTCAATAATCAGTATCTGCCTTATATATATCCTGCATAATAACATTTATATATATTTAGACAATAGTGTTAGTATATAAGTTATAATAAAATAAGTTACAAAGGTTGTTGTCATCAAAACCACTATCTCCAGTTCCTAACATGTTCACCAAACTAGGCCTTAATACTATCAAATATCTCATGGACGAACATATATTCATGCTGCCTCTACAACGACATGTTTGACATAGGTGCACGAAAACTTAGGCGATCTCTAAGTCTAACACCCATTATCCATACGCAAGTTATAGTTTAGGGTCTGCATCATCAGCGGGTTATTCTTATGTTCGCATGTAATAGCTGACCATAGGCGCTTGTAAGGTAATGCTATTTCAATTGCTCTTAGCCAATCGGTATAGTTTGGTCCAATAAGCTTGTCATTTCCAAAAAATAGTTTTGGAGTTGTCATTTTGTACAAGTAAATGGTAAATTATTAGGATAAATCATAGTAGATGATCTTATAATATTAGTAAGGTTAAACTTTATGTTTCATTTTACTAATAAGCTCCCACTAGTCTTCATGTTTCATGAAACCCTAAATTGAAACATAGAAGTCTTTCGACTTCACTAGTAGGTGGTAGGACTTGTCCGTCTTGGAATTCCGACCTTGAGTTTGATCAACAAGTCATAGCTCCACGAATGATGGATAACTTCTTATCAGTTTTATCGTATGCAACTCCAAACCCTTGGTTACTTGTCCTAATATCACTTTGATCTTGATTTTGCTTAACAAATTGGAATGAAATTATTCACTCATACCTACCATATCGTGATGGCCTAAGTATAATAGATGTACCCTGAGTTTGCTCAACAAATACATATAGTTATCTTACTTCGTCTATCTAATATATTAATAATACTACACTCAACATCCCTAGCTTGAATTTTCTTAACAACCAAGGAGTATGCAAGTAATTTATTAATATAGATATATATGGTAGACGACAACATTATATTAAAGATTCATAATCTTCAATTACGTCGAGTGATATCTTAAATTTTATGAATTACTCTCATGATTCAAGTGTTGGACACATCAAAAATCACGGTATATGTAATTTACGTATGTATTTATTCCTTAAGTCTAGTAAGGGTTTCTTAATGTTCCATCTATAATTTACACATTAATATTATATAAGTTTTATTATTATATAACTTTTATATTTCATACTACTAGTATAATTGCCTTATGTATAACATTACATTAATTAAATCTTATTTAATTAATTTTAATCTAAATCTTATTTAATTAATTTTAATTAATTAACATTTTAATTAACTTTATATTATCTTAATATAATATTTTTATTTAATATTTATTATATCCTATAATTATTTACATGAAAAGTGGACAAACACCACCAATCTATTTATTATATAGCTATGAATACGGGTTGTATAACGCAACTATTATATTTGTATTATGATTGATTTTTAGAGAGTGGATTACGTATAGGTTATGCAGAAAGTAAATTGCAGTAAAGCAAAGAACACAAAGATTTATGGTGGTTTGGCCAGAATATGCCTACTTCCACTGTCCATTTTTATTATTCTTCTAACGGATCTTTGATACAATGCCTGAGATACAAAATACAACGATCTCTACCTTAATAGAAAGTAAGATATAGCCCAATAAAGTTTGTTCGGCTATTCTAGCCTGCCTATTCTATTTGTATGTTCTTGTTAGCTTATCCCCGTTCGGATTTTTCTATTAGGCAGTTCTATTAGGCTATTCTGTTAGGTTGTTCCTGCTAGGTAGTTCCTGGTACACAGTTCCTATTAGATAATTCCTGTTAGGCTACTTCTGTTAGGCAGTTCTTGTTAGGCAATTCCTATTAGCCTATTCCTTGCTTTCTCTAACTTGTTATCCATTACTATATTGAGCTTGGCTCTCCACAATTCTCTCTCATTGTTGTTGGAAGCTTTGGTATTTATAGGAGTGAAGTGGTCAGGCCGATAAAATAAGCAGTTTTCCTGTATAATATGCTCGGTTTGGTTATTTCCTTATATAGAAGATACCCTCAAGAACTTCCACATATTCAAGATTGCCTTTACATATATTATGTATTCTGTCCGGTAGTAGTTGGCTCGGTGGGGCTTAATTTGGTGGTCATGTCATGGTTCGTCCATGCTTGGGTTTAGTAGTAGGCTACCGAATAGGAATCTGTGTTTGGTGTTCAGCAATGCTTGGTTCGACAGTGCTTTGATTCAGCTATTCCTTTGTTTGGTGGTTCTCCAAGTGTCGAACACACATCCTTGTTTGGTAGCTTCATTACCAAACAAGAGACCTTGTCCCATACCATTACCACGAAATAGGTATTCATGTTCGGTAGTTAGACCATAGGAAGGGAATTTATGTCCGGTAGTTTGACTACAGAACATGGATTCTTGTTCGATAGTTGGACCACCGGGCAGGATTTTATATCAGATAGTTTGACTACCGAACAGGTGAGTATGATGTGATTTCCTCTGCCTTTTCACTCACTTCCACTTTCCTTACTTCAGTAGCTTCTTGCCTCTTCAGTTTGGGGTACTCATACAAAGTGATGCTGGTTAAATGATTTGGTTAGGCAAGACTCTATTAGAGAGGGATTTGGTTAGGAAGTCTCCAAAGTTCCAAGCTTGTATGCCATTATTGCTTGTTCCTCTTTTTTCATAATTGTGCTCATCCATGAGGTATTTATAAGTGTGTGGTTGAGTAGAGATCTACTATGTAGGAAATGGTTAGGCACTAAATAGGTAGATTCATTACCAGACCATTTTTCATGTTTCATAAAAATAGTGCTTGCCAGGGATCGAACTCCCTACCTCTCCGTTGGAAGCTTGATGCTCTACCACTTGAGCCGCACATATTTTTATGCCATATCTCCTTTATCTCAAGTCAAAATTGAATGAAACTTGGACCAATAGATTCATATCATTGAGTAGAGTATTCCAATGCCTTTGAATGTTCCATTTTCTTAAAGTAGGTAGTAGCTCTTCAAGGTGGGGCTCGAGATGGTTAGATGGTGGATAAATTTTAAGATGATCATATCTTTCAATCCATAGCTCGGATTAAGATGCGGTTTCGACCTAGGCGCATGTCCTGTCCTTAGGAACATTTCACAAGTGCTTTGAGTATATTTTTAGATCGTGCCAAATTTTCCCCTAACACTTTGTCTTGCCCTTGTGACTACATGATGGCACCCTTTATGATGCACCTTCCGATTGTTTCTATGCTTCTTGATGTCTTTATGTATTACCTGTCATGGGCGAAAATGCCCACAACACTTGCCCACCAAAGCATAATTTCATAGAATACAAAGTATGCTTTGTTTCATCTTAAATCGTCTTTCTTTCTCATGTGATGGTTACCTCGAACCTCAAATATATATTTCCTCATTCCCGTCCTTTCGGTGCATTTTCCGCTGCTAATTTGTTCAGAGCCTTGTTTGCTCAGAAAAGCTTATTGATCGTTCCAAGACATCCTTTATCATTCCGATGCTCGCAACTTATTCTTTCTTGGTAGTATAATCATCTACCACGATTCCTACTGATTCTCATCTCTTTGTTGGCTTTTGATCCCTTTTGTTCAACCTCCCTGCCTTTGGGTCTTGAGGGCCGTGCTGTGTCTTATGAATATTTCGAGAATATTAAGGTGCCATAAGGAAAGGAATATATAGTCGTTCCATGGTACATGGACTTGATGATGTGTATTTTGTTGCACTGACTGTAGTTTGGCCAATTTAGACTACTGGTTGCATTGTATTTTTCCTAGCTCTTCCGACAACTCTTTTTTTGCCCCAGCATATTTGCATAGGATCAATCACTATCTAGTTCACTAAGGTGAGCGATCTCTAATGGAATACCTTCTCATCGCTATCTTGCACACTTGCATAGGATCAACCACTATCAAGTTCGTTAAGGTAAGCAATCTCTAGTGGAGTGTCTTTGTAGTCCAGTCCTATGTGTCCTTATTTGGTTTCATGCACTTTCATCACCCTAGTTTGTTTATTATCGCATACATATTCCATTCACACTTTAAAGAAGTTCATCCTAGTGTCAGAGTGTTGATCATCCTCATTTGTAATACCGAACCGCCTGACCGATAGTCACTTTTTACTATGGGCAAGCTCAGCTATTCATTGCTGATAGAAATCCAGAGCCGAATGTCGGGGTTGAACCAATTAGACGGTGATCATGTCTTGGCTGCTGGTAATCTAGGTTCTCCATAGCCATCCTATGTGCTTACAGTCGATCATCAATGGTGGATACCCCATTCGGGTCAGTCTGGTCTACCATTGCGGGTAAGGCGTTTGAAGCCGATCGTCAATGGTAGGCACCCAGTTAGGGTGACTCCAGTTTTCCATTACCGAAAAGAAGTTTGAGCCAATCATCAATAGTGGATACCCGGTTAGGATTACACTGGTCCTTCATTACTGGCAAGAAGATTGAGCCGATCATCATTGGTGGACACACGGTTAGGGTCATTCTGGTCCGCCATTTCCAACAAGAAATTTGAAGCCAATCATCAGTAGTGAACACTCGGTTAGGGTCATCCTGCTCCGCCATTGCCGACAAGAAGTTTGAAGCCGATCATCAATGATGGACACCCAGTTAGGGTCACTCTGGTCTGTCATTGTCGACAAGAAGTTTGAAATCGATTGTCAATGGTGGACGCCAAGTTAGGATCACTCTGGTCCGCCATTGCTGGTAAGAAGTTTGAGCCGATCGTTAATAGTGGACACCTAGTTAGGGTCACTTTGGTCTACCATTGCTAGCAAGAAGGTATGGAGCCGATCGTCAATGGTGGATACCCGGTTAGGGCCACTCTAGTCCGCCATTGCCGGTAAGAAGGTTTGGGGCCGATTGCAATAGTAAGCTACCCATTCCACGAACATGTCTTGATCATTGGTAAATCCGGTTCATTATTATGGACCAAAGGTTTTTCCAAGCTTTCCATGATGTGCCAGAGTTAGGTGTCCCTTAGCATGTAGTGGCTTTTCCTATATAGTCTTTGAAATCGAGGATTTTATTTGACATGGGATGGTTGCTCTTGTGGTGGTTTGGTAACATTGATCATCTAACATTGTTTTGCACACCCTATCCATGGGTTTCGGTAAGACTGTAATGGTTGACAATACACCTATCTGTAATCCATGTAGTTGCAATAATAAGTGCGCATAAATGAAACAGAGGTCTTGAGCATTCTATGTTTTTTTGGATATTGCTCCATCCATGATGATAAGAATGTAGGCTCCATTCCATGGATCACAGCTGATAAAATATAGTCCTTCCCATATTAGGTCAGGTGCACCCCGCCAAGGGGAAATTTGCTCTAGGATTAGGTTTCCTTCCTTAGGAAGGCGATGCTATATCCTAGAGTTGCATCATCTCACCTCTTTTTACTATAGCGCCGCGGTTTTCAAAGTAGCCTCATCCTACTTTTTCGTAATCAAATTCAGGAACATATTCAGCAATCCTCCATTCTCCTCTAAGTCATAGCGGATTCTCTTATAAGATGAAACTATAGTTTCGATGGGGAGCATAACCAATAATTCATAAGCCAAAGAAAAAGGAGTTTGTCTCGTTGTAGTTCCACAGGAAGTGCAATGTGCATAAAGTGCCAGTGGCAACTCATCCATCCTAGCTTCCTTATCATTTTCCAAATGTTACTTTACGAGTGTTTTGAGAACCTTATTGACCTCTTCAACCTATCCATTGGCCTATAGGAGAGGCACTACAGAAATTCTTTTCGGATTCCATGTTGCTAATAGAAGTTGGCGAATTCTTGACTATCAAACTGTCATCCATTTCCTAAGATCATCTAGAGCGAAACACCATACTTGATAAAGTAATCCATAGCCACTATTGCATCCTCAGCTAGGGCTGTCAATGGATACCCGAAAAATCCGAAATCCGTCCGCATCCATATTCGAAAAGCGGATAATATCTGATATCCGAAAAAACAGATGCGGATATGGATACAAAGACATTCGCATCCGAAAATTATCCGTCCGGTCTTTGCCAATATTATAGTACAAATTGTGTGTATTTTAGTATAATGAAAGATATTTATTTGTTGTTTTATCAAGTTAATAGTTTATATTATATACATTTAATGCTTATTAACCGCTCAAAACTATTTATTATTGCCATATTTGTTTATATTTAACACTTATATGATCAATTGGATTGAAAAAAATGTATGTTAAACTTAAAATTTATATTTATATTTCTTGATTTATCGGTCGTTAGCGGATAGGATAATTATCTGATATCCGTCCGTATCCGCGGATGCAGATATCGGATATCCGAAAATCATTTCGGATGCGGATGCGGATATGGCACTATCCGCATCCGAAAGTATCCGTTGACAGGCCTATCCTCAGCTCCACCCATAGCTATTAAGAGTTCTCCGATCAGATCGATGACCATGATATTTCCTCTTCTATGATCTGCCCCTTGGTGTTGTCTCCTTGACCGCCTTGATTTATGTTGTCCAATATTTCCTTAGCCACTCTTTCAGCCATGCACCTTACCAACAGGTTAGTGAAAACTCTTATGTATAGGAAGTCATCTTGTATAGTGTACTGAGTAGCCTGGCGCATCACCTTCCTTACTTCGTTCTGGTTTAGGGGTGAAGATTTGACTAACCAATATCGATCCATTTCCTGAGCTATCCAAATTTTCCAAATCATCAACATCTTGATTTTCCTCCCGTAGGATGTGCTTTACCACATAGAATTTTTGCACATCAAGCAAAACCTTTACACTTTTTCATTTTTAAGTAGTATTCCAACCAATCTCTTTTGACTTAGAACCCCCAAAATGCTTGATTCACAGCCATTTGCAGGTTTCTACAGATACATAGTTTCCTACTTCCTAATTCTTTTGCTATTTCCAATCCTACTATTAGTGTATTGTACTCTATCTCTTGGTCTAGTATGAAAGGTGATAGGTCTATCCGACCCATAAGGGTCAAGAGCATCCATTCTTGCCCAATCATTAGTATTTCTCTCTCACTTCCATGGTTTTCGCATAGTCAAGTGGCATGGCATTAATATGCCTTAAGTATCTCTATTAAATAACATTAGAAATTTATTCATTAAAGTAAGTCATACCTTTGAATTGTTGTTCCCGCATTCTATGAGGGTATTCGGCCTCTAGAGTAACTTGCTTCATATTCAGATGAAGTTAACTTTGTTTTTGGGGCTCTTCGGAGAGATTATGCTCCACCGTCTATGGCGATATTCAGTCCCGTCTATGGAATGGGTTAGAATTAAACTCCATTACCTCTAAAGGAGCTAAACTAGTCTTTAATGGAGTTGAACCCTATCTTCAGGATTATGAAGTTCATGCTCCGTTGTTTGACTACTCCTTTCTTTACAATTTTCATGTATATCTCTCTGGATATCTAGTAGGAGGATCTACTCTGATGTCCATGGAGGAATCCAACATTATGCCTCCGAGCGTGGTTTATACCCTTCCTCTACAAGGACACAGTTCCATCAAGGGACTACAGTCTTTATGGCACTCTCACTGGAGTTACCTTAGGTTTTAGCCCATAGCTTACTAGTTCCCATCTCTTCCACGGTTGGCTCTCTAGTTCTCGATCACTGTAATCTATGGTTTCTCTAGTAGAAAAATAAATTCTTTTTGGAGTCTTCGTAAGCTGTTAACATAGAAACTTGCCCTGTCTTATAAAGTGTTTCTTTTCTCCAGTTCTATTATCCATCTTTTGCATGCACCTATCTTGACGCTTTTCATCTTTAACCTGGTTAACATTTGTCGATCCTGTCTTGATATCAGAATCCTCCAAGTGCATGAACCTGTTGGCTTGATAGTATAATTCCTTGAAATTGGCAGTTAAATTTTTCTCAAGTTCCCTTTAAAACTTTGATTTCTTGTTAGTTCCTGCAGCAACAACCATAATGAAAATTTGTTCACTAAGTTGATTTATAGTGGCTGCTATAGTGCCGAACCATGCAAGAGTGTTATGTAAGTTTTATCCTTCCTTTTGCTTGATACCCAAGTGTTAACGAATTAGTGCTCCAAATGACTAAACTGAATAGACTCTAAGTATGACATGAATAGAGGAAAGCAACGACATTTTCTTCCTTCGTAGCTCCAACTGCTTCCATATATTGAATGTAGCGTCTCAAATGTATTCAAGGGTTGGTATTTCCAACGTATTATTCCATGAAATTGTCTTAAAATCTAGGGGTTGACTACATATTTGTTGTTCGGAGTGAACTGGTTGTGGTTCATCTTGTCAAGCATTGGTCTCCTACTCTACTCGCTCAACACTCGACACATTAGCACAATGACTTGTTCCTCCGCTATTGGAATGCTTCTTTAAGTTGCTTAGTGGGCCACATCATGCCTCATGTGCAATGGAACAACCACCTACGTACCCATCGATTTGACTCAGGCAGTCCGATTTGGTTCGAGCCCTAGCCAGTTCAGTTTGTGGAAGTCCATATTTTCATGGCTCCTTCCTACCTTGCCTGCTCCCTTGCATCCATTCTTAATGGATTGTAGACAGAATTCCAGTCTTGGCCTCCCTGGACCTGCATTGGTTCTGCTTGCTCCATGAGTCTAAGGATTGCTAAATTATCTCCAAATACATAGCTAGGAGAGAAGCTACGATATTTGCCATCATCATTTGCAGTCACTACCAGACTCCTCTTTAGTAGCTATATCGAGTTGTCTTCCTGATACAGCACATTCCAACCTCATATGCTTTGTCAACTCATAGACGAACTCCTCTAATGTGGCCGGTTCTCCATTGTTAATCACTTAGCAAACTTCATTCTAGTGTGCACTATAGTATATAAGTAATTAAGGTGAACCTTTTATTTGTGTTTTGAATTCTAGCGGGTGCGGCACTAAACTAGGATAAGAAGTGCCATAGCGACTCATCTTCCCTTTGCTTCACATCAGATAATGAGTATCCATATTTTTGTTTCTCAATATGTACTCGAAAATGACTAATAAACTTCTTTTTTAACATCGTACAAGAATGAATTGATCATAGGCATCAACCACAAAACCACATAGTAGCTAAGTCTGGCAAGAATAGAGGAAAGCACTTGCACAAGGCTTCCTCTGTAGCTCCGCTTATCAGCATGTGATGGGTATACCATTATAAATGTACCACGGGGTTAGTTAGTCCTTGATACGGTTCCATAGTAGGTGTCCTGAAATCTCCGGGTTCCCGGTAGTCCTATCTCTATAGAGAAGGTACTACTAAACCTAGATCTAATTCCTCACTCCACTTGTTCACGTTGAATACATTGTTTAATAATTCCTGCCATCCTATCCTCCGGTTACGGTGATTGGCATTGATAACTTAACTATTCCATTCAAGGGGAATGATTTCTTTCATCCTTCTTATGTTGACTTGATTGCCAGTTGCAGGCATGGTAATGCCTCATAGATCGGTCCTAGTGATAGTTTTGTCTTTTATTGATTGCAATTTTAGTGAGAGAATGACATACGTTTGCTATAGCTACCCCTAGTTTGGCATCATCCCTATTTGGTTTGGCATCAAACCACTCCCCAGTCCATCATCAGTTATAGGCATGAGGCAGTTCTTGTTGGGCAGTTCCTCCTAGGCTATTCCTGCTAGGCAGTTCTTGTTAGGCAGTTCCTGTTAGCCTATTCCTAGCTTTCAATGACTTGTTTGCCATTACTGTTGTAAGCTTGGCTCTCTAGAATTCTCTCCCATCGTTGTTAGAAGCTTTGGTATTTATAGGAGTGAAGGTATAAGGTGGTTAGGCCGATAAGATATGTAATTTTCCTGTATAACATGCTCGGCTTGGTTAATGGTTATTTCCATATACAGAAGATACGCTTCAGTACTTACATATATTCAAGAATGCCTTTCCATATATGCTTTGTTCGGTCTGGTAGTAGTTGACTCAATGGTGCTTAGTTTGATGGTCTTGTCATGTTTCATCCATGCTTCGGTTTGGTAGTAGGATATAGAACAGGAATATAAGTTCGGTGTTCGACGATGCTTGGTTCGGTGGAGCCTTGGTTCAGTGGTGCTTTGGTTCGACTGTGCCTTGGTTCGGTGTTGCTTTGGTTCGGCGATGCTTTGGTTCGGCTGTGCCATTGTTTGGTGGTTTTCCAAGTGCCGAACACACATCTTGGTCCAGTAGCTTCATTACCGGATAAAAAATGTTGCCCCGTAATCCTACTACCGAACAAGGATTCATGTTCAGTAGTTGGACTACCGGACAAGAATTTATGTCCGATAGTTTGACAACCGAATAGTTATTCCTATTCAGTAGTTAGACCACTAGATAGGAGTTTACATCCATTAGTTTGACTACCGAACATGCAAGTATGTTGTGCTTTCCCCTGCCTTTTCCCTCACTTCCACTTGCATTACATCAGGAGCTTTTTGCCTCTTCATTTTGGGGTACTCAGACAAAGTGATGATGCTCCAGTGACTTGGTTAGGAAAGAATCTATTATATTGGGATTTGGTTAGGAAGTCTCCAATATTCCAAGCTTGTATTCCATTATTGCTCATTCCTCTTTTTTCATAGTTGTGCTGGTCTATGAGGTATTTATAGGTGTGAGGTTAAGTAGAGATCTATTAACTAGTAAACGGTTTAGCACTAAATAGTTAGATTCCCTACTGGACCATTCCTCCTATTACATAAAAATAATGTGCGTGCTAGCAATCGAACTTCTGACCTCTCTATTGGAAGCTTGATGCTCAACCACTTGAGCCACACATGTTTTTGTGCCATAACTCCTTTAGTTCAAGTCAGAATTGAACAAAACTTGGACCAATTGCTTCGTACCATTAATTAGAGTATTCTAATGCCTTTGAATGTTCTATTTGCTTGAAGTAGGTAGTAGCTCTCCAAGATGGGGCCCGAGTTGGTTAGGTGGCAGACAAATTTTAAGATGATCATATCTTCCAATCCATAGCTCGGATTGAGATGTGGCTTCGGCCTAGGCACATGTCCTGACTTTAGGAACACTTCATAAATTCTTTGAGTTATTTTTAGACTATGCTAAATTTGGCCCTAACACTTCGCCTTGCCCTTGCGATTACATGATGTCGCCTTTATTATGCACCTTCTAGCCATTTCTATGTTCCTTGACGTCTTTTCGTATTCACCATGCTGTGGACGAAAATACCAACAACAATAACCTTTATAATATAACATATATATTATATACATGTGTATATTATTTAATTAATTAACATTTTAATTAATTTATTTAATTAAACATTTTTAATTAAATTATATTAATTTAAATATTCATTTCATATATATATATATACATGTATACTTATGTTATTTTTAAAATTTTAAACAACATAACATATATCATAATATATATAATACATGTATGCTTTTATTAATTAACTTTTTAGTTATTTAATTTTATTAATACTATTAATAAATTTTAAAAAAATTGAAAATAAATTGAATTTTTTTTTCAACCACTTTGAAAAATCTTATTATATTATAACTTTTATTATATATACATATTTTATTTTTAATTTTCAAACAATTTTGAAAATCAGCCCAAGGCCTTATTCAAATTTAGGTATTTTCTATTAGAGACAACCTTTGGGCTTACATATCTGTTCAGGCCAGGCTGGTAACTAGGTAGGACATAGTACTTGATTATCTAAACTCAATCCTAGACACTACTTTCTAGACACCCTACTATTTGGGGTGTGTGTTTAATAGCTAACCCTAACATGACTAATTCAGACTGCATGGCTATTGGCCTTTGATACCATTATTGGAACTGGGCCAGCTCATAGTGGAAGTTATGGGTGAATTCCAATTTTTTATTTACCATATTGGATCTTTATTAGGCCTATGAAGTATAATTTATTTAAATTATTCCTAAATTTTTTAAATAAAATCTTTATTTTATTTAAATTTATAAAAGTATTTTATATTATTTGATTAATGTAGTATTATATATATATGTATGTATCATACACACACATACATGAATATATGTGTGCATGTGCGCGCGCACACACGTGTAACATATTAATTCGTGCAAGTTATAACATACCCATATATAGATGTTAGCATTTATATCGCAATGGACAAGTTAGCTCATCGTATGTACCAATATGTCTAATTGTATGTTTTTATATATATATATATATATATATATATCTGTGTGTGTGTGTGTATTTACAAATTAATACAAATATATACGTATGTATGCATACGTATGTATGTATATAAATCATATTTTGTTTAAAAAATTACACACACACACACACATATATAAACATATGTATGAAACTTAAATCATTTATAAATTACATAAATTATAATTTAATATATATATATATATATTAAAGTCAAAAATAATATATGAATGTATATGTATATAAAATTATATATATATCAAAATACTTATATGTTTATTCATAAATAATATTATAATAAATTATATATATATATACACTAACATTTTAAATTTATAAAAATATATATTTTAAGAAAATAAATACCAGGTCATGCTGACAATAATTTTTTTAAAATTTCAAAATATATTTAGGATGGATAGGCCGATAAGATAGGCAGTTTTATAACATGCTCAGTTTGGTTATTTCCATAAATAGAAGATACGCTCCAGAACTTCCCTATATTCAAGATTGCCTTTCCATATATGCTTTGTTTGGTCTGGTAGTAGTTGACTCGGTGGAGCTTAGTTCGATGGTCTTGTCATGGTTCATCCATGCTTGGGTTCGGTAGTAGGCTAAAAAACAAGAATCTGTGTTCAGTGTTCGAGGGTGGTTTGGTTCAGCTGTACCTTGGTTCGATGTTGCTTTGGTTCAGCAGTGTTTTGGTTTGGCTATGCCTTTGTTTGGTGGTTCTCTAAGTGTCAAACACACATCCTTGTTTGGTAGCTTCATTACCGGACAAAAAATCTTGCCCGATACCCTTACTACCGAATATGAATTCATGTTCGGTAGTTGGACCACCAGTCAAGAATTTATGTCCGATAGTTTGAAAACTGAATAGGGATTCCTATTCGGTAGTTGGACCACTAGATAGGAGTTTATGTCTGGTAGTTTAACTATCGAACAAGCGAGTATGATGTGCTTTCCCCTGCCTTTTCCCTCACTTCCACTTGCCGTACTTCAGGAGCTTCTTGCCTCTTCATTTTAGGGTACACAGACTAAGTGATGATGCTCCAATGGTTTGGTTAGGAAAGTCTTTGTTAGGCAGGCATTTGGTTAGGAAGTCTCTAATGTTCCAAGCTTGTATGCCATTATCGCTCGTTCCTCTTTTTCATAGTTGTGCTCGTCTATAAGGTATTTATAGGTGTGAGGTTGAGTAAAGATCTATTAGGTAGTAAATGGTTAGGCACTAAACAGTTAGATTCCCTATCGGACCATTCCTCATATTACATAAAAATAATGTGTTTACTAGGGATCAAACTTCTGACCTCTCTATTTGAAGCTTGATACTCAACCACTTGACCCGCACAAGTTTTTGTGCCATAACTCCTTTATTTCAAGTCAGAATTGGACGAGACTTTGACCTGTAGCTTCGTAGCATTGAGTAGAGTATTCTAATGCCTTTGGATGTTCCATTTTCTTAAAGTAGGTAGTAGCTCTTGAAGGTGGGGCCTGAGTTGCTTACGTGATGGACAAATTTTAAGATGATCATATCTTCCAATCCGTAGCTCAGATTGAGATGTGATTTTGGCCTAGGCACATGTCCTGACCTTAGGAACATTACACAAGTGCTTTGAGTATATTTTTAGACTGTGCTAAATTTGGCCCTAACACTTCACCTTGCCCTTATAATTACATGATGTCGTCCTTATTATGCACCTTCCGGCCATTATATGCTCCTTGATGTCTTTTCGTATTCACCTTGCTGTGGGCGAAAAGGCCAACAAGAATAACCTTTATAGTATAACACATATATCATATACATGTGTATATTATTTAATTAACTAACTTTTTAATTAATTTATTTAATTAAACAATTATAATTATATTATATTAATTTCAAAATTCATTTCATATATATGCATGTATACTTATGTTATTTTAAACATTTTAAAATAACATAACATATGTCATAATATATAATACATGTCTACATTTATTAATTAACCTTTTTAATTAATTTATTTTATTAATCTTATTAATAAATTTTAAAAAATTTGAAATTAGTTTGAAATTAATTTTCAAACATTTTGAAAAACCTTGTTATATTATAACTTTTATAATATGTACATTTTTTTAAATTTAACTATTGGATTTAAAACCTTATACTTTTAATTTTTAAACAATTCTGAAAATTAGCCCAAGGCTCAATTCATATTAAGGCCTTTTCTATTAGGGACAACCTTTAGGCTCACATATCTATTCGGGCCAAGCCGATAACTAGGTAGGACAGGTTACTTGATTACCTAAACTCAATCCTAGACACTACCTTTTCAGACACCCTACTATTTGGGCTGTGAGCTTAATAATTAACTCTAACATGACTAATTTAGAATGCATAGGCTACTACGTTTTGATACCATTGTTAGAACTAGGCAAGCTCGTAGTAGAAGTTGTGGGTGAATTCCATATTTTTACCATATTGGATCTTTATTGGGCCTATAAAGTTTAATTTATTTAGAATATTTCTAAATTTCTTCTAAATAAAACTTTTATTTTATTTAAATTAATGAAATTATTTTATATTATTTGATTAATGTAGTATTATATATACGTGTATTCTACACACACACACTAATATATATATTTGTGCGTGTGTGTGTGTGCGTATGCGTGCGTGCGTATGGGTGTGTGCGTATGCGTATGTGTGTGCATGTGTAACATATTAATCCTTGCAAGCTATACCATTCTCATATATAGATGTTGGAATTTACATCGCAATGGACACGTTAGCTTATCCTATATACGAGTATATTGTCCAATTGTATGTTTATATATATATATATTTACAAAATATTACAAATAAATAAATGTATGTATGTATGCATATAAATCATATTTTTTTAGACAGTTATATATATATATGAACATATGTATGAAATTTAAATCATTTATAAATTACATAAAATATAATTTAATTTTTTTTGAAGTCGAAAATAATATATGAATGTATATGTATATAAAATTAATGTGTATATATATTAAATAATTATATGCTTATGCATAAATAAATTATAATAAATAATATATATTAACATTTTAAATTTATAGAAGAGGAAATTAGTTTAAAGGAAAAACTTTATGCTAATTTTTAAATCTAGGACAGAACTTTTAAAATTTAGGCTCAAGGACAATAGCGCGTTTTATTCAACCAACTTCAACCGTTTCCTCCATCTCTAAAGTCATCGTCTGAAGCCTGCCATAGCCGCCACTGCCCTAGCCTAACCTGCCGTAGCCGCCACCGCCCTAGCCCTAACTTGCCGTAGTCGCCGCCACCCAAGCCGCCGTCGTTCAAGCCGCCGCCATCGTCGAAGCTCCTACTGTCCATTCCAAAATTGAAAAAACCCTAATTCAACACTCCAATCCAAACGTAAATTAGAAATTTCATGAAAATTGAAGTCGAGTGCCACTAAATCTAGAGGTAAGGAACAAATGGAGAAGCAGAACACAGAAGAAGAAGAAAGTCAAAAAGTTTTAATCACAAGTTGAATGATATTTAGATATAGCATTTCTACATTTGAAACACAATAGACGGTGTTTAATATGCTAAATGATAGACTAATATAGCATTTATACTTTTAAAATATAGTACATTATCTGACTATGCAAAATGATATTTGAATATAGCATCCTAAATCTCACCAAAATGATAGTAAAAAAATAACATTTGTATTTTTTTATTTTTTATTTTTTATTTTTTGAAAACCCAGGAGAACCCGGCGGGCCGGTAAACTCCTGAGGAGGGTATAGTAAAGCCATCCGCTGATCGAAGCCCCCATACCCCCGGGTAAATTTATATTTTTAAAGTCCATTAGAATGAATGAAATGTGCAAAATGATAGTTAAAAATAACATTTGTATTTTTAAAGTGTACCGGATTGAATGGAATGTGCTGAATGATAGTTAAAAATAGTTAAAAATAGAATTTGCATTTATAAAATGCATCGGAATGAATGGAATGTGTCGAACGATAGTTAAAAATATCATTTGTATTTTTAAAATGCATTAAAATGAATGGAATGTGCTGAATGATAGTTAAAAATATCATTTGTATTTTTAAAATGCATTAAAATGAATGGAATGTGCTGAATAACTGAATGATAGTTAAAAATATCATTTGTATTTTTAAAATACATTAAAATGAATGGAATGTGCCAAATAACTGAATGATAGTTAAAAATAGCATTTTTATTTTTAGAATACATTAGAATGAAACAAAAATGTCAAATGATAGTTAAAAATAGCATTTTTATTTTTAAAATATAAATTGTATTGTTAAATTACTTTAGAATGTATTGAATGTGCTGAATGATAGTTAAAACAACATTTGTAATTTCAAAGTGCACTACAATAAATCGAATATGCCGAATGATTGTTGAAAATAACATTTGTAAATGTGTTGAATGATAATTGAAAATAGCATTTGTCTTTTTAAAGTCCATTATATTGAATCAAATATGCTGAATGACAATTAAAAATAGCATCTATATTTTTAAAGTGCATCAGATTAAATGGAATGTGCTGAATTTATGCATTATACATATAGAATTAGAATGATAAGTTCATATAGCATTTTTTTTCTTAGTTCATTTCAACACATTTAATCGCCATCATTACCTTTGGCACCACCAGCAACCTTAACCTTCACTCCACCGCCGCTCATCTGAAATCGGCCATAAAAGTCATGGCTCAAGTCACCGCAGACCTTCAAAGTAGTTGCCACCACCTACAGTTCATTGCCTTTGCCTGACGAACGAGCTCCGCCTTCGCCTGCGATTGTGCCGCCTTCGCCTGCGATTGCACCGCCATCGCATGTTCTTGTGATGCAGCGCCGCCTTTCCTTGTAATGCCACTGTCTGTACTAGTGATTTGAGAACAACATAATTTTTTGGTGAAGAATTTCCTTCAGGCGAAAGAATAAAACTTGCGTCCTTAAAACATAAAAATAATTGCCGCGTCCTTCGTTCTAAAAAGATCGATAAGTTTTTCCTTCAGTCGATTTTCCTGTTTATAGAATATATATTTTAAATAAACAAATACCAGGTCATATCACAATAATTTTTAAATTTTAAAATATGTTTTAAAATTGCATATATATAAAGAATTAAATTTTATTTCTATCAAAAATAATATACCTTTAAAACTTTATATATAAAATTATATAACTATATTTTATATAAGTATAATGTAATATTAAATTTATACGCTGTGTATACATACTAAAATATTATATATATATATAGGTTATTTAAAATAATTTTTTTATTATTAGCTATGTTGTAGGTAGGTATATATATGTCTAAATTTTTTTAATAACATACAATTATATATAAACCTACAACTAGCTAAATTGTGATAATATATATGTATATCAGAATTGTGATAATATATATGTATATATTTGAAAATGAATATATATACACAAATACAAACATACATACAATATAAACATTATATATAAAAAATAATAATTATATATTAGTTAGAAATATATACCTTACTCCCATTGCAAGTATACCTTGAAATAATGAAATTTGCTCCTTGAATTAATTTCCAATGCAATAGATTGCTAGTCCCTGAACCGTTGACCACCAGCTATCAGATAGCACTAAATTTGATTTAATTTTAACTTGAATTGATGAAGTATAGAGGCTATAGGGCTCGACTAGAAATGCGTGTAAGTGGAGGCTCAAAAAATTCTCTAAAGGTTCATGGTAGAGATGCTTATATAGAGGAGAACTTAGAGATATTTTAGGATCAGTATGCTACATCATCCCTTACCAATTCTCTTCCATCTTAGCCCTCTATCTTAATGCTTTTCTATACCATCTTTTAGCCTCCTATAACCCTATATCAGAGCCGAACTAACTAGCCCCCTTTATGGGCTTTAAACCCATTGAAATCCCGAAAAAATATTTTGCAATTAAATCCAATTTAAAATGCGTATCAATATCGTATATCGATTAATATATTTATAATTATTATAAATACATTTAATAATATATTTTTATCAAATAAAAATCAAATTAATAACTAATATTTTACAAATATTAATTAATTTAATTAGTTTATAACAATTACAAATTAATTAAATCATTTGGTCAAAAGAGTATTCATCGTTTCGGTTATGTGACTTGTTAGGTGTAAATTTGGTTAGCGATTAATATTGAATTAATCGAATATTAATGTTCATACATTAGTTAGTAGGTGGTTTGATATTTTGGTTAAATTCATTGCTTACTTGGTTTTGGTAAAATTGAATTTTACTTTGTTATGCGTTACCCAGTTGTGACTTTTATTTACACCAGTTCTCTTCGTCAAAACTATATCACTTTGGACTTATGAAATTTGGTAATGGTCAAAATTCCAATATTGTTTGTATTCAACTCTATAGTCCAGATACAAATTCATTAGTTCAATAATAATAATTATTATTAACTGAACTACTCTGGTAAGGGATTTTGACTTTGAGTGGACTTGAGTTGACCGTGATACTAACCCCATATAATTGAGGACACGAATCATTTCTTGAATAATGTTTCACATCCAATACTTCAAATTGACCCAAATGTAGCTAGTCGATGGACATCGTGCCATTA
The DNA here is from genome assembly GCA_030737815.1 of Allium fistulosum. Taxonomy (NCBI): domain Eukaryota; kingdom Viridiplantae; phylum Streptophyta; class Magnoliopsida; order Asparagales; family Amaryllidaceae; genus Allium; species Allium fistulosum. The sequence goes on from CM060905.1 coordinate 215,554,613, forward strand.
TTTGACTATAATCAAAGCGGAGTTTTCATATTAAAGATGGATAGTGTTCTCAAGTTGAGAGAACTGTGTAAATCAGCCACACCGATATTTTCTGATTGATCTTAGTTATATTAACCAACAGAAATCTATGAAGTGATTCATTCCATAGTTATCCAATAACTATTAGTATGTAACCCCTAGGTGCCCCCAACGGTCATGAGTAATAAGCTACCCCACATTTGGAGAGCGTTACATATTCTAGCCTCAACGGATACATCGATATCCAATCTTGATGCATCTTGACTAGGAATATTTAAATTGATGTGCTCTATAATATTATGATACAATACTCATGACTACAACTATTTATAATTACTATCACAAACACAACATTTATGGATTTTCTATTAAATATATTTTAATTGTTTATAACGCATTATAACAAAAATATATAATAGAAAGAAAAACACCTTTATTATGAATGAGAATTGATTACAGAGTTAATTAAATTACAATAAATTATAGAATTGCCCTAGAACATACCTTTAACTCTATCACTTTGTATTGTGACAAAATATATAAATAGATCTTCTGGGTCGAGCTACTTCCAGTTCAACATCCACATCCTCTAATTGATTTAGTTTGATGATGACATTGGAATCATGCACACACTTCCTCAAATGAAATAAATGGAACACATGCACTCCAACTTTAGCTAGGCTTTCTTTAAAAGCCGGTTTCTAATTGTTTTGGCTAACAAAATAGGTCCAACAAATCCAAGTGCCAGTTTTCTTAATTTACCAAATCTATCCACATTCTTAAATAGAGAGACTTTACTAAATAGCATATCACTAGATAAGAACTCTAAATCTATGCATCTCCTATCATCTTAACTCTTCTGACAATCTTGAGTTGCTTTATTCTCTTTCGGATTTTGTTAATCTTTTATGTAGTCTCTCGTATCATTTCATGCCCTAGAATCAACTGGTCAGTCGATTCCTACCAATAGGATGGTGGTCATCCATATAAGGCTTCAAAATGTGTCATGCCTATACTTGCCTAATAATTGTTATTAGGGGCATTTCACTAGAAGGACAAACTTTGCAATCCAATTAGTTTCTAGGACATACATCCATAGAAATTAATTTCAAGGCCAAAGTTAGCAGAATAATTACTTTTAAGGACAAATTCAGCGGTCCAATTACTTTCAAGGACATAATTTCATAGGTTTTTAGGCCTTAGAAACTAATTATTTTGCATTTTGTCCTTAAAAGTAATTATTTTAGTTGTGTGTCCTAGAAACTAATTGCACTTGCTAAAAAGGCCCTTGTGGCTAATTTCCACTTGTTATTATATGTGAACTTCACTAATGGTAGATGTTCCTCTCATAAGTCTCCAAGATCGAGTATGCATGCTCGCAACAAATCCTAAAAGTATGCAATTTACCATCTTTCTCTGACCATTAGCCTGTAGGTGGTATTATGGCCAAAAAATGACAAACACTTTAATGCTTTCATTGAGAAGAATCAGATCCTCTCAGTATATTATTTCTTAATATTTATATTTACTTTGGTGAGGAGCGTCCAAGTAATGTTATAACTAACCTATGGTAAATAGGATTCCTTAGTCAAAGAGCAAGCCAGTCAAAAAGTAACCTTGGAAGCTCGTAGAGAACTTCTCAACCTAACTCAACTAAAGATGAGAGTAATAGACAAGGATTTCTATAGACATATAGTGAAGAAAGAAACCAAGGAAATAAATCTCTAATGATGAAGTACAAATTTAATATAAAAACATTTGAGTTGATGCGAAAAGGACGTGGTAAGCTTGTAATCGAGATGGCTTGGAGAGAGTCAGGTAAAGGACCATGGAGTTCAAACACATACCACCCATGCTAACAAAGATGTTCAAGTTGGTAAGAATAAATACATTCAAAATAAGTGTCCAATCGTTTAAAATCTAATACCCCGAGGCATCCAAAATCATAAAGGCGAAGGCAATCAAACACACAATTATTATTTAAAACATGGCAGCGCCCAACCACTCAAAATGCGACAAAAATGTTTGCCCAGACCAAAAATTCGCAAGGTGGGTTAAGGCATATAGACAAAAGTGTTAAAGAAAGGAGGAAATAAGCTAGGTCAATCATCTTAAGGAGACTAAGATGTCCGATCTAATTCAAAGCAAGATGATTTAATTTTTCAAAAATATCTTAGTTTAAACGTAGGATAATTCATCCAAAGAAGGAACATCCAAGGGACTATTAGAGAAGGAAAATGCCATAATGGAGATGATATAGAAACTAGGTGAATTCCTTAAGAAGTACCTCGACTTGTCTTAAATAGGGGTAGAGAAGATTTGGGAGTCAATGGCATTTTAAACCCAATTTAAAGAGAGTTCGGTAGAAAAGAAGATGGTAAACCTCACGGCATGATTCATGATGCTATAAGAGATAGTAGTCGATTGAAGACAATATGCCAAGCAATAATCTAAAAAAAGCGGAGTAATAATCGGATCGGAAAGCCACCACTACCCAAATATGACAGATATGCAAAGGTTATATAAACAAAGGATGCAATTTTCTTAGCAACAAGACATACGTGATTGTATAAGACGCCATTAGTAGAACAATTCTTTCCCTCTCTCGTTATGATGAAGAACATGGTTGTATGTCACCTTAAACTTTTATTCTCTCAATATATGGCTTAGGAAGGTCTAGTTTAGCACCTTATAAGATGTAAAAAGGTGTAGTACACCCATGAGAGACTCAAAGTTAGTGGTATAACAACCCTAATAGAAATAATTGTAACAATCCGACTTTAGATATACTAGCAATAAATTAAATCTTGTTGAAATAAGATTTTTGAGTTATATTTTAGATGAAAGATCTCTTAAAAATATATTTATTTTGAATTAAAACTTGATAGAATAAAGTAATTATATTTAATAGTTTAAATTAGTCAATTAATCCTTTTTTGAAGATAAAATGGGCTTTGGTAAAATGTATAACAAATGTAGAATGTTAAAATGTTGTAAATAATTTGTATATGGTTTAAATAATTATAAACGAGAATTTTTCTTTGAGAAATAAAAATATATATGAACAAATAGATTTAATAATTTATCTAGTGTAAATCATTTTTATGAAAATAATGAATAATAATATTTCATGTAAATATTCATATTCAAATAGTTAATCATATTAGAGGAGTTATATATGATCGTTAATATAATGAAATAAATATGGAAATGAGTTTGAAGGATAATAGGAGTTATCAAATATACTTTAAAATAAATGGAATAAAGTGTTATTAATTACAAATAAATCAATAAATAATAAGGTTAAATAATAATTGAATTCAAGCATGAAATTTAATTATTTGAAATATATATTGTAAAATATGTTGTAAATCAATTTTGGTTTAATAAAGACTATTTCATATAGAGTAAACTATTAGGATATTAAAGTGTAAGTTAAAAGACTTTTAGGTTCAAATTAAAATTTAGAAATGTAAATGGGTAAAGCTTAAGGGCCTCATCATTGAATTCCACTCAACAAAATATACTGAACTTTTTTTCACTTTTTCCCTGAATCGACCGCTCCTTCAAAATAACTTGATTCCCTTTTTAACCCTAAATCCCCAAAATTAACAAAAAAAGAAAAATTAAAAAATTGCATAGATGGATGTCAAGCTCGGAGGATGAAGGCTTGAGATTTAGTGGACTTGGAGGAGGCATCATGCCTAGTGTCTTACGATGTTACTGCATGTTGCACATTGAAGGAGCAGCATTGGAAGTGGTTCAACGTGGTTGGAGGTAAGCTGCTTGAGCAAAGGAAGGATTGGCTATACAAGTTTGTTGCATGACGTTTCGAGGGAGATTTTGTAGATGTTGATGCAACTTTGAGTTGACTATAGAGCTCACCTTTAGCTATGGAATGAATCTTTGGTGGAGTGTACTAATTTTTGGTGAGAGAAATCTGTTCATAATTTTGATATCTATTAAAAAAAATTATATACATGCATCATTTATAGCTGTTTATAGTAATCAATGGTTTAGTGAAGTGTTGTTGAATAAGAATGTTGGTAGGAAGAACTAGTTAGAGACAAAGGTGAGTAATCACATTTTTACTAATTAATCTCTAAATTATTTCAAGTATAATGATTTGAAAGTTGAAATATATTGGATGATTAAATGTGTGATTACTTGGTTGATTACATGTTTGAATATATGGATGTTAATATGGATGATTATTTGGTTTGATAAATGATAAGAGAAATGGTTAGTAATTAACCATAGTTAATTTAAGGAGAATTAAATCCATATAAATATGTGTATGGAAATTATTTAGTCTCTTAATGATTTTAAAATATCTAAAAATGTTGAAAATGATATTATAATAGTACAGTATTATAATATGAAATGAAATATGAGTTTTAAATATGAAAATATTGTTTTAAATGAATTTAAAATGATTTAGAAATGTTTTATAAACATTTAAAAGTGTTTCCATGAAGTTTGAAAAGAAATTCAAAAACAAGTCAAAACTAGACGCGTCGCATAACGGAAGTTCGCGATTTCGTGCCGTAGGATTCAAACAAGTGTAGAGAATGGAATATAGCTTGGAATTATTCGAGATAAGAATTTTCTGGACTATTGTATCCATATTTTTTAAATGAAGAAAGAAAATCAAGATTTCATCTTGTAAATTTTTAAATAAGTCCAAAACAAGTTTTAAGAAAAATCGCGGTTTTTGCAGTTTAAAACCCGAATTTGAAATTGATTTAGGATGAACATTTTTAAATGTTTAAAAATATGAAATAATTTTTTTAAATATATTAAAATGGTTTAAAAGAGATTTAAGTTGTAAAAATGGAAGTTTATGAAATAAAATTTGTGTTTAAATTCAATGTAACCTTAAAACACTTTTCGCAACAGTTTTAAATAACTTGTGAAATATGATTTAAACTTAACCATTCTTTTTCATATCTTTTATAAATGGTTTTTAAAAGAATAATTAAGTGTTTTAAATAATGATTGGAAGTTTCATAAATTATTTCTAAAAATAAAAGGAGTATGCGGAAACAGATAGAACATTTGTCCCGCCTGTGAGATCTAAACGGTAAAACAAGGTGTGTAATTATGGTTTGGAGTGGAGCAACCAGTGCCCTGAACTTACCTGGCCTCTGTTTTCTCTTTTAGATGAGGGGTGGAACAGATCGAAGGGAAAGACCAGATGCTCTAAAAAAAGTATCCCATTTAAGTTTTTCCAAAAGCAAGGAATTTCCAAAAGAGTTGATTAAACCATATTTTTAATAGTATAAAGGATATTCTGGTCAAACTTTATATTAAGGTCCGAGGAGGGAACTCGTACTATCCATATGAATTTAAAATTTGATTCCACCGTTATTCCATGAATAGTACGAGTTGAATACGGAAGATAATCTGGGTATGATTAGTCTAATCTTTTACTCAATACAAATTGGTTTGGGGTTTACAGTAAACTATGTCTTAAATAACATTGTTTTTGACCCATTAAAATGTATGATATGAATATAAGAAATATTTGATTTAGATTTAAATAAATAATTTGGAAATGTTTTTCCTAAGTAAAAAGTGAAATGATTTAGAATTATTCCAAGGTTCAAAAAGGTTTAATTAGCCAAATGATTTGATAAATAAGGCTTAATGATTCTGTATATTGTTAAGAAGATAAATAGAATATTTTAAAATAATATGTCTCTTTGAGATATATGAATGGATAAAAAGATGAATTAAATTGAATGATGATTGATAATCACATATGAACTTAACATCTTTTTTATCGATGATTGGTTCAGAGAAACCGGGGTGGAATTTGGGAAACTCCTATCCGAAAACCACTTTGAACCAATGTATATGTTTGGAAGTGAAGACGTGTTGAAGATGATGATTATTAAAGACATGGGATCTTCATAATGTCGGGATTGCTGTCACGAGACCCAGGGGTTTACCCCACATTATATTTATATGGCCGTGGAATCTACATTCTGAAATCTTTGTCGTATTGAAGACTAGAGATCTTCATGGAAGAAGGACTACTTGTTGACATTCTCCGTGTCGCTTCCAATATGGAGATATTTATTATAGCAGTGGTCCCATCGTGTTTTGAAATCTTTGTAATGCAAGGAATCCTCGCTACTGATCCTATTAGTGATTCCCAAAGATGTAGTAAGGGGAGTGCCTTCGGTTTAGTTCAGTCCTAAAACGAACTTGTCTGAACGAATGTTTGACATTGCATTTCTGAGATCACAACGTTGACTTTTACAAACGTACATCTATTTGGTGGCGGAGAAGGAAACTTCTCTTAGTTTAACACCCTTCTCTGAGACGTACGAGCTTAGAGGTTGTATGTTCTAGGAAGTCAATAGTAATCGAAGGAATGGCAATGTGGCATTCTAAGTAGAATGTGTTTTGTGGAAGAATACAATGTGGCTTTGTTAAAAGCAAAGCATGGCTTTGAAGAAATTGAGCGTAGCCTCATGAGCCTCACATTCCAGAGATGATACGGGTAATTATATGGTCTGCAGGACATATATTTCAAGCTATCAATTGTACGGGTATGGAGGAGTTCAGTGGAATCTAGATCCTCAAGGCATCTACTGCCCCATTTATTTTAATATAGTAGCTAGCTTGTGAAAGTTGATAAGGCTACCGTATATTGGTAGTGTAGCAAGTGCAGTTCCAAATGGCTAGCTTGAGAAAAAAGATAAGGCTTCTAAAGGAACTATGTTTGTTATGCGTGGATCGAAGGAAAGGCCACTACCTATCATGTTGGAAATCCAATCCCAATACGAGCTTTATGGCTTTGATTGTAGTCCCAAAATAGTTGTAATGCTTTGCATACATTTTAACTAACCCATTTGGTATCATATATTCCATCTGGTATATTCCGTTGACCTAGTCCGGATATATTACCATAGTCCGGGTATTGATACTTTCCTAGTATATATATTTATTTGAAAGTGTTTTCAAGCAATGTGATTAATAATAATATCAAAGTGATTTTCTTTATTAAGTATTTTGGTTATCATAAGGTAAAAACATGTTTGTGTTTATGTGTGGGCGTGGTCTTATGGGATACCCTTCTTTTCAAAGATTGGGTTTACATCATCATGATCTATACATTAAATTTTTTGAGTATCTCACACTGGTTTATCAAGCCTGATCCGGATATTTTTAATACTCGGGTCAGATCCGAGTAGTTTCAGGTTTAGTTAAAGATGCTTGGAGTTTCCAAAGGAGAGCTGGAGATCTTCATCTACGTATGGACGTATTTTATTATCCACTGCATCTATTGTGTTTGTTTTTATTTTTCAGCAATTGTAAGGACAGAAGGTTATAATTGTCCAGACTGAATCCAGGTTAGACTCGGATATTGTATTCAATTTTTTCCGCTGTAAAGATTATTGTTGAAATAATATATGTTATTTCATTCGAGTGGATTCTATTCTATCATTATTTTATTTTTCCCCTAACAATAAGGCTTTCCCGCACTTGGATTTGCAGCACGAGGATGTATTAGTGTCAATTTTCGAGGGTTGAAAATATTGGTCGTTACATGTGGTATTAGAGCTTAGGTTGAGTGAACATGTAGGCTTTGGAGGGGTAAAACTCGTTATAGATAGGGTTAGTAAAACCCTAGAATGGGTGACTCATTAGAGATAGGGTTAGCAGCATCCTAGAATGAGTTTGAGAGTATTATATATATAAGCGCATATTTGTTATTTGATATAAAAATACTTTGTATTGATTTATCTGTTGTGTGGTTTACAGATTCTTGTCGATGTGCCTAATCATCATCGTCGATAGGGATTTCTAAACACTTAAACAAGGTAAATCAACACACCGTTTTTGAAAGGAATATATTTTATATATACATAAGTATAAATATTCGTGTGTTATGGAAAATTTATAAGATGTTATCCCTTTAGAAAGTTCCAAGAATAAGGTCTTGATCCGTTTGGTGGTGGTGAGAATAATCTTTTATGTATCGATCATATGCTGGCTTGGGTGAATGGTATCGAATGCTTGGTAAATTATTCTTCTTATCATTGTACAATCAAGGCAAGTTCAAACCCGAACAAGTATGAATCAAGTAATTTGGATAAGTCAAGAAATTAATGGTATGAAACTTCTGATAATAACTTGGCATATCATTTAAGTCAGGATGTCTTATTATATGCTGTGCGATGAGTTATAGGCTAATCCAAAGCGAGCACAGAGAATACGTGCACAAAAAGTGGCAGAAGAGAAATTAGAAATAGGATCTTATGCCGGCATCTTCTGTTACAGATGTGATAAAGAAGGGCATTATGCAGTTCTGTCTAAGGATAGGAAAATAAAGGAAAAAGATAAAAGGAAAGCAATGGAAAAGAAGGAAGGAAAATCTTTTAGGGTTGATATATTCTATTTCAAGTGTAAAAGATATATGTTTAATAAAAAGGAATTTTAAGGACTCCTATCCTAATCTTTTGAAAATTTAAAAGGATTATATTTTAAGTATAAAGGAATATCTTTTGAAAGATATAGATATTTGTATGTGTTAGTTTATGGCTAAGGGAATGATAATATTCAGTTATTACCATTTGTTGGTTGAAAGAACATCTTGTGAATTAAGTTTCACGATTTGACTATAAGATGTTTGATAATAATATGGGGTTAAGGTCAATGAATTTGTATAAGATAATAAAATAAGCATGAAGCATGCAGTATAAAAATGTATTTTGCATAAATAAAATAATTTTGAAAAAGATGGATATGAAAGATATTTTATATAAATTTTGAGAAACTAAATTTTAGGTATTTTGGAAAAAGGAATTATGAAATTTTAACAGGAAGTAAGTTAATATAAGACGATTTGATGAAAGGGATTTATAAAATAGGTTTTATAAACAAAATAATCTCTAATGGATTTTTTGAAAAGAAATTTCAAATAAGTAAGAAAGTCTCAAATGGTAACTAGTTTTGAGTGGCTCGAAAATAACTAAAAATGGGCAAGAGATATGTTCGGATGGTAAATACTTCTCTTAAGTATTACCCTTCTTGTTAAGAGGATATAGGATACTATTGGTAGTACCCAGTTCCTTGGTATTATTTTGGAGCTACTCGATCTATATAATATTCCTTAAGTTAAAAGGATAATTTTGAATTATTATTTGATAAGTTAATATCAAGGTTGGTTAAAAAGGAAAATATTATAATGAGAGAAGTTCATTGTAATTTTGGAAAATAAAAGGTAAATTATCTGTTAAAATTGAAATGATTCCTTTGGGATGAAATGTTTTCCTTTAAGAAAAATATTTGGAAATAAATATTTAGAGTGATTATATATAAAGAAGCATTTTTAAAAGATAAAATTTTTACGAAAAATTTTCATAAAGTTTTTTGAATGTTAATAAGTACATATGAGGTACGTAGAATATTTCGTCACACGATTTTGATCTAAGATTTGAGTACAGAACTTTAAGGTGTTCTCACCGGTCCGAAAGAGGATTTATCACCCGATTATTGACGATGAACATTGATGAGGGTTTATGATTGGGTACTTGAGTTTTCTATCATAGTTTAGAGCTATTTAAGGGAAACGAATGTTTCTGATCAAAGAGCCTAATCAGAGACCGCACTAGAGGATCGGGGGATCAATACTAGTTCGGAAGTAAAGTTGTGGATTTGAATAGTAAATAAAATCAGATATTGCATGTGAATAATCTATGTACATCATACAAATGTAAGTTTAAAAATAAATATTTTGGGTAAATATATTTGGGTTTTGTTTTGATATAATTTCGAGGACGAAATTCTTTAAGGGGGTAGAATGTAATGACCCGTAATTTTATCACTTTTAAATGGAATATTTGATTAACTTTAAATATTCAAATATAGAATTTTCAAACTTACATAATCATTTTTTATGCGATAAATAAGAATGGTTAACTTATTTTTAGACTTGATTTACAAAAATAAGAGATTTAGGAGTTTCATCGTAAAATTGACAAAAGCCGGTTTTTGATAAAATTGGATATACATTCAATTTTTACTTTAAATTATAAATAATTCTTTTTAAATTGTTATAAAATTATAATAATTGACTAATATAAGTTTTAGAAATATATATATATATATACTTTTTTTATAAAGATAAACAAACTTCGTCGCACTACGACCAATCGACGTCGTATTTTTATAATTGGTTTTTAATATTATTAAATATAGTTTTATAACTAAAATAAACTTGTTTTAATTATTTAAAGATGATAAGAAACTTATTTTCAAGTTTTTTTACATAGATAAATAGTTTGATTAAAAACAGAAAATATGACCGTAAAATGTTTTGTCGAAAATCAACATTTTGTTCAATATAAGTTGTGTAAACATTTTGCAAATTGAATAGATATTACATAAATACATTAACAATGAAAAAAACACCTCACTTATATTAACTAAGAATTAATTAAGCTAAGTACTTGATTAATTTAAGAAAAGATACTTAAGAAGATATTTTCACAAAAGTCAAATCAAATCACATCAAAATCTAACAAAATCTTCACTTTACATTTCTTATGCATTAAGTGATTATGACATAAAGTAATGATGTGATAAGGTAATGGTAAGGGTTGAAAAATATGGTTTACTTTATGTATAAGTAAGGGCATTTTGGTCCATTGAAGTTATGATATTTATTCCTAGACTTTTCCTATAAATACCCACTTCCAACTCCACTTTCATTCACACATTTCTACATCTTCTTCTCTCTTTTTTTAAGCTTATTTAATGGCTTCCATGCCTTCTAGAAAATAAAATATTATAGTAGTGAAGCTATATACGAAGAAATACTACTTCAATGTAAGGATACTAGCTTGTATCATCACCAAACGCCTTTTCTGCCTCTCCATAGCTCACGACCACACCCCCTCTCCCTCAAAGCATAGCACACCACCCAACCAAAAGCATGGTCTTGCCTACCCTAACCTAGGCCGAGCCCTATAGGAAGAAACGAGCAAGATCGTTTAGCTCCGGAGTGAAAATATTAGAGAGAAGTGTCGTTGGTTTCATTCCAAGAACATAGGAAGAAGTTTGAAGCGCTACGGAAGCTCTACCGGATTTTTTGGAGCTTGGGAAGGATGAATGGAGTAGATAATGATTAGTTGAAGGTAACAATGGTTTAGTGAAGTGTTGTTGGATAAGAATGTTGGTAGGAAGAATTAGTTAGGGACAAATGTGAGTACTCACATTTAAATTTACTAATAAATCTCTAAATAATTGCAAGTTCAATGATATGAAAATTATATATATATATACATATATATATATATATATTGGATGATTAAATGTGTGATTACTTGGTTGATTACTTGTTTGAATATACGGATGTTAATATGGATGATTACTTGGTTTGATAAATGATAAGAGAAATGGTTAGTAATTACCATAGTTAATTTAATGAGAATTAAATCTATATAAATATGTGTATGGAAACTATTTAGCCTCTTAATGATTTTAAAATATCTAAAAAGGTTCAAATGATATTATAATATGAAAATAAAATGTAAAATGAGTTCAAAATATGAAACGTACTTGTTTAATGAGTTTAAAAATATTTAGAAATATTTTATAGACCTTTAAAATTGTTTCCATGAAGTTTGAAAAGAAATTGAAAAACAAGTTAAAACTAGGCGCATCGCGTAACGGTAGTTCGCGATTTCGAGCCGTAAAATTCAAACAAATATAGAGAATGGAATATAACTTGGAATTCTTCGAGATAAGAATATTCCGGACTATTGTATCCATAGTTTTTAAATGAAGAAAGAATATCAAGATTTCAGCTTGTAAAATTTTAAATAAGTCCAAAACAAGTTTTAAGAAAAATCGCGGTTTTGCAGTTTAAAACTCGAATTTGAAATTGATTTAAATGTATATTTTTAAGTGTTTAAAAATATGAAATAAATTTTATAAATATTTTAAAATGTTTTAAAGGAAATTTCATTTATATGAATGAATTTCCAAAAGATAGAAAAATCGTTTTGATCAATATAGCTTTTGAAACACTTTTCGTAGCACTTTTCGCAGCAGTTTTGAATAACTTGTGAAATATGATTTTAAACCTAACTATTCTTTTTCATATCTTTTATAATGGTTTTTTAAAAAGAATAATTAAGTGTTTTAAATAATGATTTGGAAGTTTTATAAATCATTTCTAAAAATAAAAGGAGTATGTGGAAACGACTAGTGCATTTGTCCTGCTTGTGAGGTCTAAACGGTAAAATAAGGTGTGTAACTAAGGTTAGGAATAATGCAACCAATGCCCTAAACTTACCTAGCCTCTGTTTTCTCTTTTAGACGAGGGGTGGTACAGATCAAAGGGAAAGCCCTAATGCTCTAAAAAAGCCTCCGTTTGGGGATCGGTCCCGATCCCATACTTGGGAGAATTTGGTTTGAGTGCGTGAATGTTCTTTGCACTAAGCGTAGACAAGCTTGAGTTTTTGCAAGTAGGACTATGTTTTGGTGAATTTTTTTCAAATGTTGCCACGTAATTGAACTTGGTCGAGCCATGGTCGATGATGCACGGTCCATTGGAATGGTCAGCGACGATGGTCACTTCGGATATTAAATCAGCACTTGAACAAACTATTTCCCAATCTCTTTTCGAATGATAAATATGAACTACATAATGTTATGCACATCACACTTTAATTGCACTATATTGCCCTCCGTCGATGTATGAGACTTGATCGATCAATATGCATTGATATCTGTCGGGTTTGGTACATTGACTTCATGGGTCTGTTTTTCAACATGAAGATTACAGCTTTTAATGTGTTTGATATCGCTTATATATGAAGCTTTGATATTTTTGGATCGTAGAGGCTCCGATCGTCTCTCCGATATGGCTGCTGGTTGTTCGTGACCTGCATATGCTAGGTCTGACACAAAGTCCAGTTCTACTACACTGCCTGTAGCAAGAATACTCCTACATAATCTGGACCCCAATCAACCAGCCATCAAGTGGAACAGCCTCTTCAGATTGTTCCTTTTGTGTAGGTTGAAGGGCCTGCAGTAGGATTCCCCTGCTTCAAAGGTTAATAAAGGGTCTCTCAAGAGAATATGTGAGAGGCACAGTATCCCATATAAGGATGTGTTGGTTCCATCATGCCATTAGAGGGTGCATCTCCTGCCAGTAGGATATACGGCTTGTAACCAGTAAATGTGCATGGTCGGTTGTGTTCCACTGTTCAACGATTTCATTCGCACAATTCTACAGTACATGAAACTAGCTCTGGCCTAATTACATCCCAACAGTTATGCTTTCCTGAATAGCGTGTATATTAATTTTTCCCAGCACATAAATTGTGAGCCCATCACTCGGGAGATTCGCTATTTGTATAGTTTCAAACACTAGAAAGGATCCCCCTCGCTTACATATCTAGAGCCTTCTAGGGTTGTCGAATGGTGGTGGGCCTCTAAAATAAGCTAACCTACTTCAAGGACAAATTTTTCTTTATTTGCTACCCACCTGGCTTTTCTCAAAGATGGCTATCTAGATGTAAGTCTTATTTTTATCCTTCTTTTCTGATGCGGATTTTACAGCTTCTATTATTTCGATCTTCATCCTTATCTTTGCAGATAATTCGAGAAGACCCAACGGTGCTGTTTCAGTGCGTACTCTAGCTAATCTACATCAAGTCCCGCTTGGAGAGAGGGGAATGAGAACATTCCTTATAGATGAGAATTTATGCTCTTACCATTTGTAAGAAGAAGGCCGTAGTGTCGGCCACATTCCGGAAGTAGTGAGGAATGTTGATGATGACGATGATGATTCCTCGCAAGAACACAACACTGCCGTGGATGCTAACAAAGGCCAAGAGGTACCTCCAGTTTCAAACCCTGTTATTGATCCTAGAAAAGGCCAAAGGGTTGGAGACTGTGGAGGAGTGAGGAGTGAACATGCTGAGGAAGGTGGGAGTGATAGTGGAGACAATAATGATGCCAATATTGGTTTTGGGTCTTCTGATGGAGGCGATGATGATCAAGTATTTCCCACAGCTCATCAACCAAAGACAAAGATCATCTCACCTTAGATATCCATACAACCCCCACCAGCCACCATAACAGAAGAGATTCCCATTCAACCTTTCTGGGATATCTACGGGTCTTTTGGACTGATCCCAGATGAATTCGGTTCTTTGGTCTAAGAAATATTAACATTGGGGATACTGGATCCCCTATTCATCTATCAAATGAATTGTCTACTACTCGCATAGGGGAAATCATCCTTGTTAGAAAAAATCAAGCCCACGGTCCGTTGGAGGACACTAGGACACATCTGTGCACTTAAAGCGCTCGGCAGCTTCAATACGGCAGAGGTGCAAAATGTCATAGTGGGGATACAGCGAGGATATAGCGGGATATAGCGGATGGCTCTAAAATAGCATATAAAACTCGTACTCAATGTTTTTACAAATATATAAATGGTAATTTAATGAAAAATTAACATTCAATTGAATTATAATTAATACATAAATAATTTTAAATGAAAACATGTGCGAATATACTATAGATAAATGTAAAACTATTATATAACATAATTGAATTTGGTAGAATATTAAAGTATTTTCATTTCTGAAAATATATTAAAAATTCAATTAAATAAATTAATTTCATAATTTTTATAATTTATAAGTGTCACTTTTCAATTTATTTCTTTCAAAAAAGATATAGCGGAAATTGTGGAATATAGCAGGAATAATGGGATATAGCGAGGCTTAAAGCGGTAAGGCTATATTTGGGGCTATATGGAAAAATCATAGCAGTAGAAATCCACTATGAGATATAGCAGGGTTATAGTGGGGTAATAGCCGGGCATTAACAACATAGGGACACATACACATATATACACGACACTACACCTTGCTTAGTTTGCCTCGTTCTTTTATCCTGTTAGTGTTAACTCATTTGTGTTTCACTTGCAGATTCAATGGAGCGCAGGGGCATGTATAACATAATCAAAAGCCAAGGGAGCAAGCACCGGAAACACGGATCATATAATCATCCTCATGGCTCTTCTTATGATTTCAATCCAGGGAGGCGCTCAGGCCGAGACTATAGAAGTCGAGTCAGAGGCCATACATCTCGCGAGTCATCTCTGCGATACAGGTCCCGCTCACCTTTTCTACATAGCATGGATAGACATTCTTCGAGACCAGATTATACCCCATCTATTAAGATACCGCACACTCTTACCTTTGTTCCTTTATCAACATAGCTGACGGCATGCTCTCATATGCCACGATATTTCGAGCAATCATCAGTCTGATCACTTCTGATATTCCTTAGCCTGACAAGAGATTGGTTCAAATAGAGAAGGAGATTGTTTCAAATCCTTATATGGACGCTTTGAAGCATACTTTTCCAAAAATATTTTTTGATGAAGTCATGTTCAAAGCTTCGATTCAAAGCACGTCATGTTCATCACAAGACATAATTTAGGGGCAAGCATTATCCGCCATTTTAACCTGGCTATATTGGAATGATTGCACAAGTCAGATTCGACTGCCATCAAGGTCGATGATTCCAGAGTAATGATTGTGGGGCCCAGAAGTCAAGTACATATAATAATATGAAGTCAGGGTTGAATGGAACTGATAGATGTGCAATGTAAAATGTTCGAAGTATGGAATATGGTTCAATGCATAGGAGGTATCGGTATAAATTGGCTCCAACAAGAGCGATCGGCATGTTTCAAGGCATGAAAGCATTCTTTTAGAAAAAAATCAACATCTCGAGATCTACAAGTCCAATGCCTATGAAACATGGAGAGCAAGACATAAGGAACCTAAGGAACTTACCCTAGGGATCGCACCTCAAAAGGACCAAGTTGGAGGGATTGGTATACATCCTTAAGAAGGGATCGGCAAAAAGTTGCATGCAAGCCATGTTGAATCAAAGATCAATCAATAACTCGAGCTCCGCTGATCCAAATGCCATGAAATTTGGAGACTAGACATATTTTTTGCATGAGGAAGCCACCATAGGGATCGCTTCCCAAAATTCGACCAAGAAGGGATCGGTACCGATCCCTCCTCTTTAGGAATTGGGCCCAGCTATCCCTCTAGTGGGCCCATATGGTTGTAAGGGATTTCCAACTGAGTTTCCAAAGAGATAATTTGCGACCTTCATCTATAAATACTGGCTTGAGGGGTCGTTCTCAGGACTTTTGGACGCTTCTGTTTGCTTTATATTCCTATTAACTAAGGATTTTGATCATATCTCTCTTGTACTCAGATTATAAAGGAATTAATAAAGCAATCTATTCAAACTGGACGTAGGCAAACAACGCCGAACCATTTCAATTCTACTCTTCATTTAACTCTCTTCAAAAAGTTTCTATTAGGTGTTTGTGCCAATTTCTAGTGCAAACATTTTGGTGCTTTCACTGAGAACCTTGATTCTTAGCCTATTTGGATCCCTATGTTGCTACTGGATTACATAAATCCCCTAAATGATATCTATAGTTATCTTTAGGAAGTTTGCTCCTTCTATTCAGATTTGCAAAAATTTAAGTGAAGCTATCGACAATGGTAAGGAACACTAGATCTACTTCTCAGAACGTGGAAGGAAATGAGAATGCTAGCATCCAGCAAGGAGGCCCAGGCAATCACCCAATGGATGTGAATGCTGAACCGGTTGAAGTCCAAAATCCCATTGATTTTATTATAAGAGCCGATTTTCAAAATCTATTGAGGGAGCTGATAGAGAGCCGTCGATAATTAAATCAAAAGATTCAGGCTAATATCAACTTAATGAACCAACTCGATCAGCAGCAACAAGGAAAAGCTAGGAAGGCCTCACCCCTTACTTGGCATCGGAGAGTTCTAGCTCATCAGACGAGTATCATAGGCACATGCGTCGTAAAATAGATAAATATCGTGCGGAAACTTCGGGGCATCAACCGGCAGACCATCGTGGTCTGCCAGGACCGATCGATGCGGATCCCTCCCTTAGAAGAGGAAACCAACCCATGCATACTGGGAATCAAGCTGGAGCTTCTTCAGTTGGTTTAGATGATGGAGTTCAATTAAATGTTAACCAAATGCGTCCCCTGAATGACAATGAAGTGAATTTACGAGATATACATCGGGAAGATGGTGAACCAAGAAGATGTGGAATGGCCCATAGACATCGACCTGACCATTCATGTGAGGTGGAGCACGACCACCGCTTGGCACCAACTATCCAAACACCAGACTTATCAGCTATGGTCAGACAGTTAATGAGAGAGAGTCGGTGCTTGACCAATGATGACTGGGGAATCTCGAGAAGCCATACCCCGTTTATTGATAATGTCTTACATGCGTAGTATGCAAGGAAGTTCAACATGCCGTCGATTCCCGCCTACGAGGGAAAAATCAACCCAAGGCAGCATATCATGAGATATGAATGACTGATGGATTCCGCATGAGCAGATGATGCAACCAAGTGTAGATGCTTTCCCATAACTCTCTCTAGAATAGCACGATGTGGTTCACAAGGTTACCCCTACGATCAATTTCTAGATTTGATGATTTGGCAACAAGGTTTGTGGAGCAGTTTCGAATGCACGCAACTAGCCCTAAGGATGTAATATCCCTATCCAGCATGATCCAGGCTCCAGGAGAATCGTTGAAAGATTATTTGGAGAGATTTCATACAGCTGTTATGGAAATCAATAATCTGAATGACCATGCAATATTGATGGCCATGACGAGAGGGATAGATCCAGAATCTGATTTCGATGATTGGTTAGCTTGCAAGCCACCCACAACATTGGAACAATTTTACGCAAAGGCGGCTCAGTATTTAATAAAGGAGGAAGCCAAGTCCTTTAGGTAGAAGAATGTTGCGGGACCGAACAGAGAGGGAGTACAGAGTAATATTGCAGTAAAGCAGTCTGATGATAGCTCTAGAAAAGTTCAAGTGAATGTACAAAACAAGCCAAATCAACAAAAGAAAGGAGGAGATAGGGGTCAAGAACGAAAGAGGGATTCTGGAAGAAGGAAGCCTAGGTTTCCGATGTATGATACTTATATGTCATTGAATACGTCCTTGGAGAATATCTATTTGTCAACCTGTAAACCATGCAATACAGGAAGCCGCCTCTAAAAGAACCAACACAGAAGCATAAACAAACCGAAAAATATTATCGGTTCCACAAATGCTATGGACATGGCACGATTGGATGCAGACATCTCCAGGATATTATCTAAAAGCTGATTCGAGAAAGGAAGTTGCAGCAATTTGTAAAAACCCCGCAGGATGGCGGACATGGGATATTCGACCCCAACCGAGGACAAGCACCGTGCATGGCTGAGGAGTCTACAAGAACTAGTGGAAGATTGGTAATAAATACAATAGTTAGAGGACCGCAACCAGTAGATAAGAGTTGGCACGAAATGGAGTGCTATGATAGCACGATTAAGCATGTGGATTTTGAATATTATTCGAATACAGAAGATGGAGCTCAGACAAAGCAGCAACGCACAATGGTAGATGATATCGTGTTTAGAAACAGAGACGTAGACTAGGTGGAGGCTCCGACAATCGACCCAATAGTCATTTCGGCCATGCTCGGCCCCGCTTTGGTGAGAAGCATATTAATTGTTTGTGGAAGTTCTATAAATATAATTTTCAAAAAACCCTATGGTCAAATGAGGACGGAAGCCAAGGACTTGAAGCCGTCTAAAGTCTATATACACGGTTTTAACGGTGCTGCAAATAAAGCCGTTGGTTATGTTGAATTACCTGTAGAGTTAGGAGAAGATGACTGTAGGGGAGTGCGAAGCTTGCCGTTCGTTGTTTTGGATGTTGACTCTCCTTACAACATTTTTCTAGGCCGACCGTCCCTAGCCAAATTCTGGGCAGCCCTTGCCTCATGGTGTTTGGCTTTGAAGTTTTCGACGAATATTGGTGTTGGAGTTGTTCATGGTGATCAGATGATCGGACGTGCCTATTATGTAGCTAAGTTGAGGGATCCTTGACACAAAGAGAAAGGTAAGGGTGCGGACAAGACTGTCCGCACCCAAGATACTGAAGATTGGCAACTAGCGCATAAGCCTTAGCTTGTGCGCCATAGTTGGTTCTATAGAGATATAGATCCGAGAGATGATGAGGAGGAGCCCAAAGGGATTACGATGACCCGACATGGGTTCTAAAGATCGGATCACAGCTCAGCCCTCCGATGATGAAAGAACTTGTTGGATTTATCTAAGCGAATCTAGACGTGTTCGCTTGGACTCACTTTGACATGTATGGAATCTTGCCTGCCATTGCAAGCCATGCATTGAATATCGACCCGAGGCATGTCCCAGTGAAACAAAAAAGACGCGGCATGGATCCGGAGAGATCTACCGCTCCTAAAGAGGAGGTGGATAGCCACAAAGACAACGAATTTATTCATGACACCCTCTACCCTAAGTGGGTATCTTGTCCTGTTCCTTGTGAAAAAGGCAAACGAGAAATGGAGAACATGCATTGATTACTCAGACTTGAACAAGGCATGTCCAAGACAGTTTTCCCCTTCCAAGGATCGACCAGTTGAAGGACTCAACCGCAAGACACGAATTGCTATCTTTCATGGATGCGTACTCCGGATATAACCAAATCCCGATGCACATTCCCGATCAAGAGCACACCAGTTTCATTATCGATGTTGGATTATACTACTATGTGGTGATGCCGTTTGGACTAAAGAATGCAGGAGCGACTTACCAGTGCTTAGTCAACAGGATGTTTAAAGATCAAATTGGAAAAACGATGGAAGTATATGTGTATGATATGCTCGTAAGTCAGACGGTCAAGCGACCACATTAGAGACCTGACAGAAATGTTTGGCATCCTTCAACATTATAAGATGAAAATTAGTACTTTGAAGTGTTCTTTTGGCGAAGCATCAGGGAAGTTCTTGGGTTTTATTGTTAACGCCCGCGGAATCGAAGCTAATCTTGAGAAAATTCAAGCTATCTATGATATCCAAGTGCCAAAGACTAGCAAACAAGTACAGAGTCTAAATGGGAAGGTTGCTGCCTGAAGCCGATTCATTTCCAAAGCTACCAATATTGCATTCCTTTTTTGGCTTGATTAGGAAAGGAAAAAGAAATTTTGAATTGACACAGGATTGCAAAGACATATTTTGAGCCTTGGTGGACCACTTAGAGAGACCTCCCGTCTTATCGAAGGCAGTGGACCATAAAGATTTATACTGCTTGTTGATTGCATTACGAAAGCTCCGCCCATACTTCTAGGCACACCCAATCAATGTTTACACTGACCAGCCGTTACGACAGGTCCTACAGCGACCCGACACGTCTGGAAGGTTACTCAAGTGGAATATCGAGCTTAGTCAATTTGATATTACTTATCTCCCTTGGAGGGCTATCTAGGGTCAGGCACTGGAAGATTTTATAGCAGAATTTACTACACAAGATGATTTCACGGAAAGCAGCGAAATCCATACCATACTGTGGAAATTGTATATTGATGGAGCATCTAATGATCATTATTCTGGAGCTGGAACTGTGCTCGTAACTCCTGAAGATTGCTCGATCTATTATGCTTTAAAGCTTGATTTTCCAGCAACAAACAACGAAGCCGAGTATGAGGCTCGGATTGTTGGACTTAAACTCACCAGAGAACTGGGAATAAAATCTCTTGAAATCTTTTGCGATACATAATTGGTATTATACCAAGCCAGGGGAGATTACCAAGCTAAGGGACAATGGATTGCTCTATACCTTACCCACGTCCAAGAGTTATTGAATGACTTTGAGTACTATGACATTACACGCATTCCACGGGATCAAAACAGAGAGGCTGATTCATTGGAAAAGTTTGCTAGCATAGGGGACGCACAACAAATATGCTTGGTTCTGGTCAAAGTATTAGATGCCCTAAGTATAAACCTGAAAGAAATCGACCGGGTACTAGAGACGGAGCGTGAGAGGGAATCATCGATGACTCCGATAAAAATCTATTTGCTACAGAGAGTCCTACCTGAACAAAGGAATGAAAAGCGACAGGTCCTTCGTAAAGCTTCACGATATATCATACAGGAAGGAGTTATGTACAGAAAGGATTTTTCTATTCCCATACTCCGGTTTATCGCTTATGATGAGATAAAACGGGTCTTAAAGGAAGTTCATTAAGGGGAATGTGGCGATAACACTGGGGGTAAACTCTAGCAAAGAAAATACTCCGTTACGGGTATTATTGGCCAACCGTCAATCCATATGCTGTTGACTATGTAAGGCAATGCGACAAGTGCCAGATATATGCTAAAGTTCCAATAGCTCCACCGACGGAAATAATGCAAATGGTCAGCCCATGGCCATTTGCCTTGTGGGGTATAGATATTATCGTTTCATTACCGATCTCTAAAGGTGGTGCAAAGTACGCTATCGTCGCAGTTGATTACTTCACCAAATGGGCCGAAGCAGAACCTTTAGCCATGATCACAACCAAGAAAGTAATCAGATTCATTGCCTGGAACATCATCTGTCGTTTTGGTCTTCTACGAACTATTGTAACAGACAATGGGACTCAATTCGACAGTGCTGAATTCAAAGACTTTTGTCGGAGGTATCATATTGAAAAGAGATTTGCGGCAGTCACTACCCTCAAGCGAATGGGCAAGTTGAAGCTGTGAACAAAATTATAAAGTCCATTCTAAAGAAGCATTTGGAAAAGACTAGAGGCAAGTGGTGGATGAACCCCCGACATCACTATGGGCTTACAGGACCACCCACATGTCCACGACTAGCCATACTCCATTCTCCCTTGCTTATGGTTCCAAAGCTGTTATTCTTGTTGAGCTCGAAGTTCCTTCTCATAGAGTGACCTACTATGATCCTAGAACAAATAAATATCTTCTCTTGGAATCTCTAGACTTTGTAGATGAGAAGCGCGAAGAAGCTGATTTGAGGGCAGCTGCGCACTAGTACCGAGTCGCCCGATACTACAACATCAAAGTTCGACCTAGAACCTTTGAAATTGGCGACCTCATCTTGAAATAGGTTTTTCCTTCCCCTTCGCATATGAACCCTATTTGGGAAGGACCATACGTCATTGAATAGAGGCTTGGAGAGGGAACTTTCAAGCTAGCGATTATTGATGGCATCACACTCCCAAGAGCGTGGAATGTGAGCATTTACGATGCTATTTCACTTAGTTTATTACTCTCTTCATTCAGTTGTATCTACTTTCAGAATTTGCTTTAGTATTTGATTTTTCAGATATGTATTAAAATGAATTATGTTATTTTCTTCCTTTTAGAAAATAAAGTTTTGAACTTCCTTTATATTTATGTTTGCTATAGCATTATGTATTAGTTACGTTACGAAACTGATTGATGTCGATATGTCCGAACAGGTTCCCAGAGTTTGGAACTAATCAATTACACTAGTTCCTAATGCAACTAAACAAGATGAGCTTGGTTCGACCGTTCATTTGATAACTCTCGTTCATAACCCCAGGATACATAATGAGGAATGGATGTGGCTCGACCATCTGATGATTAAATAAATCCCGTTGAATGATGGGACTAAAATAAAACAAGGGTGATCATGACATGACCGATCGCTTGCTAAATCAAACCCTGGACCCTGTGGGGTAGATAAATCAATTAAGGGAAGTATGATCCGACTGTTCTCCGAAATAACTCTAAGGCCCCAGAGTGCGGACTACAGTATGAACATGAATTGGGTATGAATCGACCACCCATAAACTAACTCTAAGTCCCCAAATTACGGACTGGAGTATAAACATAAATCAGGTGTGAATCGACCGCCTGCTAACCAACTATTATCCCGAGAGAATGGATATGAGTATAAACAAATAGATGAGTGCGGTTCGACCACCCACTATTCCGTAAACTCCGGCCTGAAACTGATAGGAGTAGTATAAACGCACCAAGGATGGAGTTCGACCATCCACTGTCTAACTCTTCTAACCTGAGACGGGGGGCAGGAGCATAATTACTTAAACCGTTGAATTCGACGGTGTAACACTAAGGCTCGAGCCCAGTGTTTGATGCGACTCAGGGCCACGACTACATGAAGATCTTGGGATGGAGTTAGTGGATTGTTATCAGAATCAACTAACAACGAATTACAAGTACATTGAATAGAAAATAATAGTTCAACTACTTAAATAACAGTTCACAGAAGAGCTCAGCGGAAAACAACACACGGTGAGTTTCAAAATTGTGGTACAAGTTTATTCAAAAATCCAGGGGTCGTAACCGTACAACAACGACCAACAAAGAAAAAACAACTATACAAACTATGTGCACACTGAGCCAAGGCGAAGACTATTTCTTTTGTCTTCTCTTCTCTTTGGATTTCTTGAGAGTGGCGCTATCTGAGCTTCCACTTGTTCTTTTCCTTGATCCTTTACCGCCCATGGCGGGAGAGCGTTCGAAGCTTGGAGGGAGTTCTCTAGGAATCGACCCACCTGGCGGAATGTATTGTAGTGGGACAAGATTTGGATCATCAATGTCCACCTCGGTGGGCTCAGCTTTGGCTTTTCTCTTAAGCAACTCCTCCTTCTTAATGCGCTCCTTCAAGCTGAGCTCATTAGTGTGTTCGGTGGTGCCGGTAATCACAACATCATTAGATTCATCCACCGACAGAGGATCTTTAGCCATATCATCGTTGAGTGCTTCGATGACTTAAGCATCAGGCCCCGGAACATCGGTGGCCTCCAGAATCTCTATTGATATCGCTTGTCGCTCCATGGCGGCGTCACTTTTAGGAGTTTGGCCGGGACCCGGAAGACCTGCGGATTTGTCAACACAAGGAGATAAGCCTAAAACCATTGGGCATGAAGAATGAAACCTCTTGAAAAGTGGA
Organism: Allium fistulosum; assembly: GCA_030737815.1. Classification (NCBI taxonomy): domain Eukaryota; kingdom Viridiplantae; phylum Streptophyta; class Magnoliopsida; order Asparagales; family Amaryllidaceae; genus Allium; species Allium fistulosum. The sequence continues at coordinate 215,578,510 of CM060905.1, forward strand.
GAGTAAAGTGGAATACCTGCGTCCGGCTGGATCTCGGTTGTCTCCGGAGTGCCCCCTTCCATAATACGGGTCAGCACTTTAGATTGGTAACCGGGTTTATCCGGATTGTAGCTCAAATCTTGCCTCGGACCAAAAGAAACTGATGCTCCAGTCGCTTGGAAAGAAGAGGGTCCCTTGGGATAAGACTTTGGGGATTCAAAAATATTTTTCCCTTTACCGAAAGGCGCTAATATGTCGAAATATCGAAGTCTCACAGCGGCAGGGTCTAGGAGTTCATCTCCGTGAAGGATCTCCCACACTAATTTCTCTTCATCTAACTCGGCTTCACCTAGCTCCCTCTTTTTCATCTCGACAATATACTCCCAGGCTTTAGCGAGTGACTCAATATAACCTTCACCAAGAAAGCTCAAGTCGCGGTGGATAAGAAATTTAGCGTTGTATTCGATAATCAGAGGATCAAACATGTCCTTAATTTCATTCTGACCGGACTCTTTAGCATCCTCCACCCGGGCTTCAATTTTTTCTATCATCTCCTTGCAGCTTGCCTCTCTCGCCTCTTCTTTGAGGGCTTCTATTTTAGCAAGTTGCTTGTCAAGTTTGATTTTATTTGTGATTCTTCTTGAGCCTCGATCTTCCCTTCCCTTTCTTTCCTAAGAAGCTCTTCAAGCTCCTCAACATGGCGGGCCAAGATACCTTTCTCCTTTTACAAGGAATCCTTTTCCAGAGTGAGTGCACCACTGCGATTGAGGGCAGCATCAAGTTCCTTCTTATGGGCAGCTTCCAAACGACTCACTACCTCAGACGTTTCCTTGGCACTCTTTTCTGCCTCAGTTAGTTTTGTTGTCAACTCTGTAATCTCATTATCTTGGTGCTTAATTATATCTTTATCGTGGATCGCCTCTAGCTTGAGACGATCTATTTCATGTTGTCGCTCGATTGACACCTTGGAGATCTTTTTCGCTAAGTGATGAAACGACTCATGCTACACGAAAACATCGTTAACATATGCGAGAGAGCTTGCTTTGGCTTTCCTAGGGATCATATGAATTGAGCGAAGGAACTTAAGCTCGTTAAAACAGATTTTTGAGAAAGTGGCCTTAAGTTCGGTCAATTTCTCTGTTGTGGAAGTATCAGGAGCAACGGTCGGCAAAGATGGATCGGAAGTGGCAATTGGATGCTTGCTCGATCTACGGTCGCAAGATTTCCTGGAGCTGGAAGAACAAGAGTACTGCTCGTGTGATACGGCAATTTGAGGTCCCTGGAAGGAAGTCTGATCTCTACTATAAACAGGAAGATTAGACCGATCCTCCTAGTGGAATGACTAAGACTGGGACTTACGCTTGGAAGAATAAGATTCCCTTGAACGATGACTTTTTTCCCGACCGTCATCTCTTCCCTACGCCTGCCTGATTCTGAGCTGCGGCTAGATCCATATTGCATCAAAGAGCCCCTTAGGCGATCAGAAGCTCGAGATCGAGTCATTGCACCTGCAAAAACCAAATGAAAATGTATAAGTAACCATTATACAAAAGTTAGAAGAAGAGCATGTAATGGAGTGCACGTGATTGTAAGTTTCCTAGTGTCCCCTTGACAGACCAGTATCCGTGGCCTTGCATATAGGTGTTTTCTCTCCTCTGTCGATAGGAAGAATGCCATCACCACTCCTAGTGGGAGAATTGAGCCCCTCGATATTGATGTTTGGGAAGTCATAAGTCATATTGTCATCGGGGATTTAGAGATTTGAAAATCCTTTCATTGAACTTTCTAAGTGTTGGGAAGATGACTCTTCGACAATAGAAGTGATAATTTGGGATCCTTAACAGTTTTTCTTGTGTGAAGCTTATATGCCAGTTTCTTCCTTCTCTTAATTGTCGTTTGGGATTGCGCACCTTGTGATGGTTCAACCACAGGGGCCTTGCCTAGGCCTTCATCAATGTTGCCGGGCTTATTGGTCTGGGCACCCCTAATTTTCCTTTCTTCAACGTCGTCCTGAGTCCCCTCGACTAGGGGCATGATAGGGTTGTTGACATCCTCTTCTTGTACTACAACGTTTCTCGATAATGCAGCACTTCCATGGAGCCCGATGTTGCGACCTTCTTCTAGTAGCCCAAATAGAGATAATAGCTTGTCGGTTATGAGAAGTCTAATGTCCCTATCTTCAATAGGGATGACCCGAATTGCGGAGATCGCTCTTAAGAAAATATGGCCCTCTGGATGTGGGCGGACACCTATGGATATTCAGAATGTTAGTTGATCCAGAATATGACTCAGATTAGAGAATTTGAAAGTAAATAGAAGACGATACTTACGTCCTTCCAACCATCGCCTTGCAAAGCCAGGCGAACATCGAATGTATAACCATTCATGTTTGAAAAGGGTAAGTTTGTTCCAAGCACCAATTAAGACTTGGCAGTTAGGTGAAGGCACAAGACAGACATAGGAAGGACTTTCTGACTGCCGTTTAAAGTTATAAATCAACCTTATGTCCTCAAGGGTCGATGGGCGAAACAGAACGCTCATGAATAGTAAAAAAGTTCCATGAAGAAAGGCGTATCTGTTTGGGTGAAGTTGAGTGGGAGCTATTCCAAGATATCTTAACATTTTCCGAATAAAAGAATTGAAGGGTGACACACATTCGACCTGGCACATGAATTTGTTGCATGCTATGTAGCCCTCTGGGCAAGTGAGCCCTATCATTTATTGATGGAGTCAAGACATCTTCGAATGGAATCCCGTGTCTGGAACATAGCCTACGAAGGCCGGCCTCACCAATTCGAGAGGCTTGAGAATCTATTAGGTTATCTAGGAAAATGGCGCCTTCTACTGCATCGGGCGCAGGACTTACATCCTCCGTCGGGAGGACGGTAATATAAAAAAAGGTTGACTGACGGGCCAAAAACTTCCATTTGTTCAGTCTGATGACCAGGAGAAAGTATGCTAGATATAGTCGTGGAACTTGACTTTGCTTTAGGATTACTATGCTGCGAGGCTGGTCTAGAAGACATTGCAGCTAAATGCTCTAAGCATCTGAAGTCCATGTTAACTACACTCAGTAGACAATCGAGATTAGAAAAGTTTACCTGTTCCCCTGTGCTAAGTGTGAGCTAGTGCGGTGTAGTGTAGTGTATAACAAACATAAACATCTTTAAATAAGAAAACGAAGTTAAATGATGAGACTTTGGATTCCGACAAGTGTTACCATCATCGCCGACCATCTCAACTGGCGAAGAGATTGATCGGCTGCAAAAATTTTGGGATCAACTATCAGCATATCAAAGTATGAAATCTATTATTCAGGTCTATGTATTAAGTTTTAGTTCATGTTGAAAGTTCCAAGGATTTGATTGTTCAATCTCAAGTTTAATAGTGAATATGCAAGTTCATTGAAGTGGATTAGTAGTAATTGCTCAAACAAGTAAGTTTGGATTAGGTTTCAAGTTCAAAGAATATGTGTGCAATTCCTTATGTGCTGACCCTTCTATGCCGATCCCTACCCTGGAGCATCACGACTGATCCCTCTCTCCAGACATAGGATGTCGATCCTTTTCCTTCTACAACTATGCCGATCCCACCACAGTGATCCCTTTACTTAAACAAAGTTTATCGACCCCAAATCCTACCGACCCCTACTTCCCTTCCACAAATAATACCGATCCCTCAACTTCACCATCTTCCACCAAACTTCCAACACCGGTCTTTCCATGTAAGTTCACTCTACCGATCCCTCCAGCTACGCTGTTTTAGCCATTCTCCCATCAAACTTTCATAACGATCCCTCTCTCACATCATCAAACAAGGGATCATCTTATCTACGCTATATAACACAATCCAACTGATCCCTCTTCTGCTCTTCTTTCTTCTTCCACCTTGCTTATTCTATCGAGCCTTGTCACACCCCACAACTCACCTCCTCCAGGCCACTTCGGCCACCATTCCATCAATCGTGATTGCCGATGGCATAGAATCCATTATCCCATCATAAAATTGAAAAGTATAAGTTAAAAACTTACCTATGTGAGAATATGGGTTAGAGTACGGGCGAAAATTTAGAAATATTCGAAGTGGAAGGTGAAAAGAGGCGAGTTTGTGGGATAGGTGGGATTGCAAAAGGATTTCAAGCTAAAGGTTGGAGGGTTCGGTTTTGTGAATGGAGCAAGAGGGTTCGATGCAAAGGAGAATGTTTGGAAAATATGGCTAGTGAAATTAGAGAGGTAGAATGATAGCTTATATAAGGGAAGAAGGTTCGCATGCAAAATAAGGGAAGATAGATCGGCAGGAAATATGAACGCGCACAAGTATGACCTAAAAATTTCAAATTTTGAAATCGATAGAAATCGAAATCAAACCTAAAGCCCTCGAGTTTAAGGCTGAATCAGATAACCAAAGCTTGTTAGTGTTGTGGAAACAGAGTTACATACATCAACTGATGGAATATAGCCCTGGATTTATACTAATCGAAACCGACCAAGCGTCATGATGACTAATGAGAAATTCAGCACCTTGGAAAAATAATTCAGCAGATGGATATCAACTATTCAGAAAAATGGACGCATTGTTTTTCGACGACTCTAACTTGCTTCGATTCAAAGCATGTAATGTTCATCACAAGACGCACTTTAGAGGGCAAGTGTTATCTGGAATTTTAACCCGGCTATATTGGACTGATTGCACATGTCAGATTCGACTGCCATCAAGGTCGATGATTCCAGAGTAATGACTATGGGGCCTAGAAGTCAAGCACAGATAATAATATGAAGTCAGGGTTGAATGGAATTGATAGATGTGCAATAAAGAATGTTCGAAGTATGGAATATGGTTCAATGCATAGGAGGGATCGGTATAAATTGGCTCCAACAAGAGGGATCGACATGTTTCAAGGCATGAAAGCATTCTTTTAGAAAACAATCAATATCTCAAGATCTACCAGTCCAATGCCAACGAAACTTGGAGAGCAAGACATAGGAAACCTAAGAGACCTACCCTAGGGATCGCACCTCAAAAGGACCAATTTGGAGGGATCGGTATACATCCCTAATAACGGAGCGGCAGAAAGTCGCTTGCAAGCCATGTTGAATCAAATATCAAGCAATAACTTGAGCTCCGTTGATCCCCATGTAATTTGGAGACTAAACATATTTTTGCATGATGAAGCCACCATAGGGATTGCTTCCTAAAATTCGACCAAAGAAGGGATCGGTACCGATCCCTCCTCTTTGGGAATTGGGCCTAGCGATCCCTCTAATGGACCCATATGGTTGTAAAGGGTTTTCAACTGAGTTTCTAGAGAGATAATTGGCGACCTTCATCTATAAATACTGGCTTGAGGGGTTATTCTCAGGACTATTGGATGCTGCTATTTGCTTTATATTCTTGTTAACTAAGGATTTTGATCCTATCTATCTTGTACTCAGATTATAAAGGAATTAATAAATCAATCCATTCAAAGTGGACGTAGGCAAACAACGCCAAACCACTATAAATCGTGTGTGCATGCTTTTTCTTTCAGTTTATTGTTGCTTCTTCGTTCTTATCCATTGTTTCGATTTTATTCTATATTTAATTCTCTTCAAAAAGTTTCTATTGTGTGTTTGTGCCAATTTCTGGGGAAAACATAGCTTAAAGCCAATATGCTTATCCTACATCCAAAGTTGTCTGCTGAGGTACAAAAGGATCAGAGTAAGAGTTCTAGTTCCACTCTTCACGATTCAATGGAGGATATTAATGCTCCTTTGACTATGTAGTCCATAATTTCTGAGACTATAACTTCTCTTTCTAGCTATACTATTTTTCTACTTCTGGAGCAGTCTCCGAAATTTCAAATGCTTCGAACCTTAATCGATGCCTTGTATTAACCCAATGAACCTTTACTTTAAGCTGCCTATTCTGTCTTCCATTCCAGAGGGAGGCCCAAGCAGTACTCCCGCTCACAACGAATCTATATCTCCCCAAGGTACATTATTAACGTCGTCTGTATTTGAGATGGCACATATGACATCGCTCAACGTCACTAATCTTTGCTGTTATGTTTCTCATGTTTTAGGTCAGCATTCCATCACTCCTTTGCCTAAAGAGAGCTTAACATTGGGCACTCATGCCACTTTGATCGAGTTGGTCATTATATCTGCCCCGATGCCAATCCCAGCTTCTAATGTGAACATTGCCCTAGTCCTGGTGCCGAAATGATCAATGCTTTTGATGGAGAAACTAGGGGTGATGACCATAAGGCTCAAAAAGAGGAGGATGTCACTATAATTGAGGCTTTCGATCCTCCCTCGGGGCCCACTATGGAAGTGATGCTCCAAACTCATGTCTTATTGGCTAAGGAGATCAAGAAAGAGAAAGATGTTGATATACCTACTCCCTTGTCCATCTCGTTGTCTGATCAGCCTATCTTTGCTCCTGTTACCATCCTTCCTTCTGGAGGTGTCCAGAATGTGCCTCCTGATTTTTTGGGGAGTGTCCTTCTCAAGGGACATAAAGGTAAAGATAGAAGTAGAAGGAAACCTGGTTAGTCTGGAGCGCATTCTTCCGAGGAGAAGAAGGAGTCAAAGAGGAGGAAGAAAATTTAGTTGTGTCCTTCCTTATTTTTGTCATCTTTTGTTTTGCTCGAATAATGTGTAAATAGGCTGAACTTGTACAAGTACAGCCCTTGCGGTTTGCTTAAGCAGTATGTCAATGAAATTTAGACTTGTTTTCTTTTCAAGCCTTATATCTATATGTTTAAGCATTGAAAAATGTGTTTGTAATCATTGCTTACATGCGTGTGAGTCATTTTCGTATCATCATTAAGCTTAATAGCTTGTTTCATTATCTTTTAGTCGAGTTCTGTTCGACCACTGGTAATGTCTGAAATTACATTATTTCCAACCTTGGAGAATAGTGGCCTGGATGCCTATCTTTGGGCATCCTTGCTCCACTAAGCCTAATTCTAAGTCTTGACCGAAATTGGTTGCTTAGAGCGGCAGTTTGAATATCCACTTTGCGGGTGTTTTTACCTGATCTTGCCTAGCTCTGAATGTTGATAAGGGTTAATCACCTAAAGTGGTGTTTAAAGAATTCATTTCAAAGATTTTCCATCCGATCTCGCTTAACTTCGGGCATGGATCAAGGTTGATCGCCTAAAACGATGGTTAAAGTGCTCATTTCTTAGATACTTGGGGAAGATCTTGCCTAACTCCGGGTATGGACCTTTGTCCTCACCAACCTCCGAGCGAGGATTTTTCACCTCGCCAAACTCTGGGTGGGAGCTTTGTTGGGACATGAATTGTTTAATTTTCCAACTCTGGGCAACGGTTCTTGGGGTGAGCTGTCCCGTTCAATCCCCTATATGTTTATACTCTAACGTCTAAACTGTAGGTCAAAGGAGTTATTTGGCATCTTCTCCGGATGCTTGGAACACTCGCGTTCCTCAGGTCTAATTATGGACTGCAAAGTTAGACTGGCACATATCTCCGGGTACCTGCATGCGTGAATTATATGAGTATGTTTCATTCAATTATGTCGTTATTCACAGCGCAAGATTTAGCTAATGAGAATGCAAATTCATCAACCTTTAATGCCAATTCGTTTCATATTCACAATAAAGGCAAATCATGCCTCTTTACATTGAGATTATTAAGATAAGTACAAAGATGGTTCTAAGCAAAATAGCATCGTAAATGTTCGCTATTCCACGCCCTCGGATGTGAAATTCCGTCGGTAGTTGCTACCATGAATGTTCCATCTTCGATCTTGTGTTCGATAGCATATGGACCTTCCCAAGTCAAGCCCATATTCACTGAATGAGGGAAAATTTGTTTAAGAATGAGATCACCGATCTCAATGGTCCGGTTCCTGACCTTTGTGCTATAATGTCAGGCTACTCGCTTCCGTTGAGCAGCGACTCTCAAATCAGCTCTATCGTGCTTCTCATTGATCATATCGAAGGACTCGAGTGAAAGTTCCTCGTTCATTTTAGGATCATAATGGATCATTCGATGAGATTGGACTTCCAATTCAACTGGAATCATGGCCTCCTATCCGATGGCCAAAGCGAATGGAGTGTAATCGGTCATGAATTTGTGGGTCGATCGATAGGCTCAAAGTGCTAATGACAACTCATCGACCCATTTGCCCTTGTCAATCCCTTTTTCAGAATGGACTTGATGATTTTGTTCACCACTTCCACCTTTCCATTTTCCTGCGCATGTGCCACTACAAAAAATCTTTTCTCAATCCGATACTTACTGCAGAAGTTCTTGAATTACGTGCTGTAGAATTAGGTCCCGTTGTTGGAAATAATTGTTTGTAGAATACCAAGTCGATAGATAATATTCCTGACTGCAAAATTTATCATCTTCTTCGTGGTGATCATGGCAAGCAGTTCCACCTGTGCTCACTTCGTAAAATAATCATCCACAAAAATAGCGTACTTCGCCCCGCCCTTTAACATTGGCATCACATCAATAATGTCGATTCCCCATACTGCAAATTGTCATAGGCTGACCATTTGCATAATTTCCGTAAGCGAGGCTCTAGGAACCTTGGCGAATCTTTAGCACCGATCACACCTCCTGGTGTAATGAACTACATCTCTATTGACAGTCAAACAAAATTACCCGTAGCAAAGAACCTAACGTTTGCCCCCTAATATGATCGCCATAAGCTCCTTTATGAACATCCGCAAAGGATCTTTCTGGCTTCTTTGTGGGTGATACATAGCAGTAGGGAAACAGAGAAACCTCTTCCCAATAATAGCCCATCCTCGACAATAAAAGGAGCATACAAAGGAAGCTACTACACCAAGCTTTATGATTTATTGTCGAGGATGGGCTATTATTGGGAAGAGGTTTCTCTGTTTCCCTACTGCGATATATCACCCACGAAGAAGCCAGAAAGATCCTTTGCGGATGTTCATTAAGGAGCCTATGGTGATCATATTAGGGGGCAAACGTTAGGTTCTTTGCTACGGGTAATTTTGTCCTACTGTCAATAGAGATGTAGTCGATTACACCAGGAGGTGTGATCGGTGCTAGAGATTCGCCAAGGTTCCTAGAGCCTCGCTTACGGAAATTATGCAAATGGTCAGCCTATGACAATTTGCAGTATGGGGAATCGACATTATTGATGTGATGCCAATGTTCAAGGACGGGGCAAAGTACGCTATTGTTGTGGTTGATTATTTACGAAGTGAGCACAGGTGGAACTGCTTGCCATGATCACCACGAAGAAGATGATGAATTTTGCAGTTAGGAATATTATCAATCGACTTGGTATTCTACAAACGATTATTTCCAACAACGGGACCCAATTCGACAGGACGTAATTCAAGAACTTCTGCAGTAAGTATCGGACTGAGAAAAGGTTTTTTGTAGTGGCACATGCGCATGCAAATGGAAAGGTGGAAGTGGTGAACAAAATCATCAAGTCCATTCTGAAAATGGGATTGACAAAGGACAAGGGCAAATGGGTCGATGAGTTGTCGTTGGCACTTTGAGCCTATCGAACGACCCACAAATTCATGATCGATTACACTCCATTCACTTTGGCCTTCGGATGGGAGTCATGATTCCAGTTGAATTGGAAGTCCAATCACATCGAAAGATCCATTATGATCCTAAAAAGAACGAGGAAATCCCACTCGAGTCCCTCGATATATTCAATGAGAAGCATGGTAGAGCTGATTTGAGAGTCGCTGCTCATCGGAAGCGAGTAGCCTGACATTATAGCACAATGGTCAGGAACCAGACCATTGAGATCAGTGATCTCATTCTTAAACAAATTTTCCCTCATTCAGTGAATATGGGCTTGACTTGGGAAGGTCCATACGCTATCGAACACAAGATTGGAGATGGAACATTCATGGTATCCGATGGAATTTCACTTCCAAGGGCGTGGAATAGCGAACATTTACGATGCTATTTTGCTTAGAACCATCTTTGTACTTATCTTAATAATCTCAATGTAAAGAGGCATGATTTTCCTTAATTGTGAATATGAAATGAATTGGCGTTAGAGGTCGATGAATTTGCATTCTCATTAGCTAAATCTTGCGCTATGAAAAACAACATAATCGGATGAAACATACTCATATAATTCATGCATGCAGGTACCCAGAGATATGTGCCAGTCTAACTTTGCAGTCCATAATTAGACCTGAGGCACGCAAGTGTTCCAGGCATCCGGAGAAGATGCCAGATAACTCCTTTGACCTACAGTTTAGATGTTAGAGTATAAACATATAGGGGATTGAACGGGACAGCTCACACCGAGAACCATTGCCCGGAGTTGGAAAATTAAACAATTCATGTCCCAACAAAGCTCCCACCCGGAGTTTGGCGAGGTGCAAAATCCTCGCTTGGAGGTTGGTGAGGACAAAGGTCCATTCCCGTAGTTAGGCAAGATCTTCCCTAAGTATCTAAGAAATAGGCACTTTAACCATCGTTTTAGGCGATCAACCTTGATCCATGCCCGAAGTTAAGCGAGATCGGATGGAAAATCTTTGAAATGGATTCTTTAAACACCACTCTAGGTGATTAACCTTGATTAACATTCAAAGCTAGGCAAGATCAGGTAAAAACACCCGCAAAGTGGATATTTAAACTGCCGCTCTAGGCAACCAATTTCGGTCAAGACTTAGAATTAGGCTAAGTGGAGTAGGGATGCCCAAAGATAGGCATCCAGGCCACTATTCTCCAAGGTTGGAAATAATGTAATTTCAGACATTACCAGTGGTCGAACAGAACTCGACTAAAAGATAATGAAACAAGCTATTGAGCTTAATGATGATACGGAAATGACTCACACGCATGTAAGCAATGATTACAAACACATTTCTCAATGCTTAAACATATAGATATAAGGCTTGAAAAGAAAACAAGTCTAAATTTCATTGACATGTTGCTTAAGCAAACCGCAAGGGCTGTACTTGAACAAGTTCAGCCTATTTACACATTATTCGAGCAAAGTAAAAGATGACAAAAATAAGGAAGGACGCAACTAAATTTTCTTCCTCCTCTTTGACTCCTTCTTCTCCTCGGAAGAATGCACTCCAGACTAACCAGGTTTCCTTCTACTTCTATCTTTTCCTTTATGTCCCTTGAGAAGGACATTCCCCAGAAAATCGGGAGGCACATTCTGGACACCTCCAAAAGGACGGATGGTAACGGGAGCAAAGATAGGCTGATCAGACAACGAGATGGACAAGGGAGTAGGTATATCAACATCTTTCTATTTCTTGATCTCCTTAGCCAATAAGACTTGAGTTTGGAGCATCACTTCCATAGTAGGCCCCCACGGAGGATCGAAAGCCTCGATTATAGTGACATCCTCCTCTTTTGAGCCTCATGGTCATCACCCCTGGTTTCTCCATCAAAAGCATTGATCATTTCAGCACCGGGACCCGGGGCGATGTTCACATTAGAAGCTGGGATCGGCATCGGGGCAGATATAATGACCAACTCGGTCAAAGTGGCATGAGTGCCCAATGTTAAGCCCTCTTTAGGCAAAGGAACAACGGAAGGCTGACCTAAAACATGAGAAACATAACAGCGGAGATTACTAATGTTGAGCGATGTCATATGAGCCATCTCAAATACAGACGACGTTAATAATGTACCTCCGGGAGATATAGATTCGTTGTGAATGGGAGTACTACTTGGGCCTCCCTCCAGAATGGGAGACAGAATAGGCAGCTTATAGTAAAGGTTCATTGGGATAATACAAGGCATCGATGAAGATTCCGAAGCATTTGAAGTTTCGGAGACTGCTCCAAAAGAGGAAAAAATAGTGGAGCTAGAAAGAGAAGTTATAGTCTCAGAAATTATGGACTACGTAGTCAAAGGAGCGTTAATATCCTCCATTGAATCGTGAAGAGTGGAACTAGAACTCTTACCCTGATCCTTTTGGACCTCAGTAGACAACTTTGGCTGTAGGATAAGCATATTGGCTTTAAGCACTGTTTGCCCCAGAACTTGGCACAAACACCCAACAGAAACTTTTTGAAGAGAATTAAATAAAGAATAAAATGGAAACAATGGATAAGAACGAAGAGGCAGCAATAAACTGAAAGAAAAAGCATGCACACACGATTTATAGTGGTTTGGCGTTGTTTGCCTATGTCCACTTTGAATGGATTGATTTATTAATTCCTTTATAATCTGAGTACAAGAGAGATAGGATCAAAATCCTTTGTTAACAAGAATATAAAGCAAATAGCAGCGTCCAATAGTCCTGAGAATAACCCCTCAAGCCAGTATTTATAGATGAAGGTTGCCAATTATCTCTCTGGAAACTCGGCTGAAAACCCCTTACAACCATATGGGCCCATTAGAGGGATCTCTAGGCCCAATTCCCAAAGAGGATGGATCAGTACCGATCCCTTCTTTGGTCGAATTTTAGGAAGCAATCCCTATGGAGGCTTCCTCATGCAAAAATAGGTTTAGTTTCCAAATTTCATGGGGATCAACGGAGCTCAAGTTATTGCTTGATCTTTGATTCAACATGGCTAGTAAGCAACTTTCTGCCGCTCCTTTATTAGGGATGTATACCGATCCCTCCAACTTGGTCCTTTTGAGGTGCGATCCCTAGGGTAGGTCCCTTAGGTTTCCTATGTCTTGCTCTCCAAGTTTCGTTGACATTGGACTTGTAGATCTTGAGATATTTATTGTTTTCTAAAAGAATGCTTTCATGCCTTGAAACATGTTGATCCCTCTTGTTGGAGCCAATTTATACCGATCCCTCATATGCATTGAACCATATTCCATAGTTCGAACATTCTTTGTTGCACATCTATCAATTCCATTCAACCCTTACTTCATATTATTATCTCTGCTTGACTTCTGGGCCCCACAATCGTTACTCTAGAATCATCAACCTTCATGGCAGTCAAATCTGACTTATGCAATCAGTCCAATATAGCCGGGTTAAAATGCCAGATAACACTTGCCTCCTAAAGTGCGTCTTGTGATGAACATTACATGCTTTGAATCGAAGCAAGTTAGAGTCGTCGAAAAACAATGCGTCCATTTTTCTGAATAATTGCTATCCATCTGCTGAATTATTTTTCCAAGGTGCTGAATTTCTCATTGGTCATCATGACGCTTGGTCGGTTTCCATTAGTACAAATCCAGGGCTATATTCCATCAGTTGATGTATGTAACTCTGTTTCCACAACACTAACAAGCTTTGGTTATCTGATTCAGCCTTAAACTCGAGGGCTTTAGGTTTGATTTCGATTTCTGTCGATTTCAAAAATTGAAATTTTTAGGTCATACTTGTGCACGTTATATACACGTTCTTGTCGTTGGCTCCCGGACATGCTTGTACCTTCACAGGTCATCACCAATTTTCACTACATGTTTTAAGCACTGGCTTTTATAATTTCCATGCTTATACTCATTTGAGTACATACCTATGGTCGATCCCTCACTCTCTATCATTTATTACTATTTTATTATTATTATTATTATTATTATTATTTTAGGGATCGGGATATACTTAGCCCAACCCTTTCTTCCCTTTCTTCACACCTGCATGGGTCGGCATGTTCAATGCCAAACCATTTCCCTTTGCTTCCAATATGAAATTCCGACCGAACCCCTTTTTCATTTAATCCATGCTGATCCCTTCACCTTGCCTGCCGATCTATCTTCCCTTATTTTGCATGCGAACCCTCTTCCCTTATATAAGCTATCATTCTACCTCTCTAACTTCACTTGCTGTATTTTCCAAACATTCTCCTTTACATCGAACCCTCTTACTCCATTCACAAAACCGAACCCTCCAACCTTTAGCTTGAAATCCTTTTGCAATCCCACCTATCCCACAAACTCGCCTCTTTTCACCTTCCACTTCGAATATTTCTAAATTTTCGCCCGTACTCTAACCCATATACTCACATAGGTAAGTTTTTAACTTATACTTTTCAATTTTATGATGGGATAACGGATTCTATGCCATCGATAATCAAGATTGATAGAATGGTGGCCGAAGTGGCTTGGAGGAGGTGAGTTGTGGGGTGTGACAAGGCTCGATAGAATAAGCAAGGTGGAAGAAGAAAGGAGAGCAGAGGAGGGATCAGTTGGATTGTGTTATATAGCGTAGATAAGACGATCCCTTGTTTGATGACGTGAGAGAGGGATCGTTATGAAAGTTTGATGGGAGAATGGCTAAAACAGCGTAGTTGGAGGGATCGGTAGAGTGGACTTACATGGAAAGACCGGTGTTGGAAGTTTGGTGGAAGATGGTGAAGTAGAGGGATCGGTATTATTTGTGGAAGGGAAGTTGGGGTCGGTAGGATTAGGGGTTGAAAAACTTTTTTTTATGTAAAGGGATCACTGTGGTGGGATCGGCATGGTTGTAGAAGGAAAAGGATCGGCATCCTATGTCTGGAGAGAGGGATCAGTCGTGATGCTCCAGGGTAGGGATCGGCATAGAAGGGTCGGCACATAAGGAATTGCACACATATTCTTTGAACTTGAAACCTAATCCAAACTTACTTGTTTGAGCAATTACTACTAATCCACTTCAATGAACTTGCATATTCACTATTAAACTTGAGATTGAACAATCAAATCCTTGGAACTTTCAACATGAACTAAAACTTAATACATAGACCTGAATAATAGATTTCACACTTTGATATGCCGATAGTTGATCCCAAAAAGTTTGCAGCCGGTCAATCTCTTCGCCAGTTGAGATGGTCGGCGATGATGGTAACACTTGTCGGAATCCAAAGTCTCATCATTTAACTTCATTTTCTTATTTAAAGATGTTTATGTTTGTTATACACTACACTACACCGCACTAGCTCACACTTAGCACAAGGGAACAGGTAAAATTTTCTAATCTCAATTATCTACTGAGTGTAGTTAACATGGACTTCAGATGCTTAGAGCATTTAGCTGCAATGTCTTCTGGACCAGCCTCGCAGCATAGCAATCCTGAAGCAAAGTCAAGTTCCACGACTATATCTAGCATACTTTCTCCTGGTCATCAGACAGAACAAATGGAAGTTTTTGGCCTGTCAGTCAACCTTTTTTTTATATTACCATCCTCCCGACGGAGGATGTAAGTCCTGCGCCCGACGCAGTAGAAGGCGCCATTTTCTTAGATAACCTAATAGATTCTCAAGCCTTCCGAATTGGTTAGGCCGGCCTTCGTAGGCTATGTTCCAGACATGGGATTCCATTCGAAGATGTCTTGGCTCCTTCAATAAATGATAGGGCTCACTTGCCCCCGAAGGGGTACATAGCATGCAGCAAATTCATGTGCTAGGTCGAATGTGTTCCACCCTTCAATTCTTTTATTCGAAAAATGTTAAGATATCTTGGAATAGCTCCCTCAACTTCACCCGAATAGATACGGCTTTCTTCATGGAACATTTTTACTATTCATGAGCGTTTTGTTTCGCCCATCGACTCTTGAGGACATAAGGTTGATTTATAACTTTAAACGGCGGTCAGAAAGTCCTTCTTATGTCTTTCTCGAGCCTTCACCTAACTGCCAAGTCTTAACTGGCGCTTGGAACAAACTTACCCTTTTCAAACATGAATGGTTCTATATTCGATGTCCGCCTGGCTTTGCAAGGCGATGGTTGGAAAGACGTAAGTATCGTCTTCTCTTTACTTTCAAATTCTCTAATCTAAGTCATATTCTTGATCAACTAACATTCTGAATATCCATAGGTGTCCGCCCACGTCCAGAGGGCCATATTTTATTAAGAGCGATCTCTGCAATTCGCGTCATCCCTATCGAAGATAGGGACATTAGACTTCTCGTAACCAACAAGCTATTATCTCAATTTGGGCTGCTAGAAAAAGGTCGCAGCATCGGGCTACTTGGAAGTGCTGCATTATCGATAAACGTTGTAGTACAAGAAGAGGATGTCAACAACCCTATCGTGCCCCTAGTCGAGGGGACTCAGGATGACGTTGAAGAAAGGAAAATTAGGGATGCCCAGACTAATAAGCCTGGCGACGCTAATGCAGGCCTAGGCAAGGCGCCTGTGGTCGAACCATCACAAGGTGTGCAATCCCAAACGCCAATTAAGAAAAGGAAGAAACTGGCATATAAGCTTCGCATAAGAAAAACTGCTAAGGATCACGAATTTGTTATCACTTTTGTTGTCGAAGAGTCATCTTTCCAACACTTAGAAAGTTCAATGGAAGGATTTTCAAATCTCTAAATCCCCGATGACATTATGACTTATGACTTCCCAAACATCAATATCGAGGGGCTTAATTCTCCCACTAGGAGTGGTGATGGCATTCTTCCTACCGACAGAGGAGCCCACGGCTACTAGTCTGTTAGGGGGGACACTAGGAAACTTACAATCATGTGCACTCCATTACATGCTCTTCTTTTAACTTTTGTATAATGGTTACTTATACATTTTCATTTGGTCTTTGCAGGTGCAATGACTCGATCTCGAGCTTTTGATCGCCTAAGAGGCTCTTCGATGCAATATGGATCTAGCTGCGGCTCAGAATCAGGCAGGCGTAGGGAAAAGATGACGGTCGGGAAAAAGGTCGTCGCTCAAGAGAATCTTATTCTTCCAAGCGTAAGTCCCAGTCTCAGTCATTCCACTAGGAGGATTAGCCTAATCTTCCTGTTTATAGTAGAGATCAGACTTCCTTCCATGGACCTCAAATTGCTGCATCACACGAGCAGTACTCTTGTTCTTCCAACTCCAGGAAATTGCGACCGTAGATCGAGCAAGCATCTAATTGCCACTTCAGATCCATCTTGGTCGACCGTCGCTCCTGATACTTCCACAGCAGAGAATTTGACCGAACTTAAGGCCACTTTCTCAAAATCTATTTTGACGGGCTTAAGTTCCTTCGCTCAATTCATATGACCCCTAGGAATGCCAAAGCAAGCTCTCTCGCATGTGTTAACGATGTTTTCGTGTAGCATGAGTCGTTTCATCACTTAGCGAAAAAGATCTCCAAGGTGTCAATCGAGCGACAACATGAAATAGATCGTCTCAAGCTAGAGGCGATCCACGATAAAGATATAATTAAGCACCAAGATAATGAAATTACAGAGTTGACAACAAAACTAACCGAGGCAGAAAAGAGTGCCAAGGAAACGTCTGAGGTAGTGAGTCGTTTGGAAGCTGCCCATAAGAAGGAACTTGATGCCGCCCTCAATCGCAGTGGTGTAGTCTCTCTGGAAAAGAATTCCTTGCAAAAGGAGAAAGATATCTTGGCCTGCCGTGTTGAGGAGCTTGAAGAGCTTCTTAGGAAAGAAAGGGAAGAGAAGATCGAGGCTCAAGAAGAATCACAAATAAAATCAAACTTGACAAGCAACTTGCTAAAATAGAAGCCCTCAAAGAAGAGGCGAGAGAGGAAAGCTGCAAGGAGATGATATAAAAAATTGAAGCCCGGGTGGAGGATGCTAAAGAGTCCGGTCGGAATGAAATTAAGGACATGTTTGATCCTTTGATCATCAAATACAACACTAAAGTCCTTATCTACCGCGACTTGAGCTTTCTTGGTGAAGGTTATATCGAGTCACTCGCCAAAGCCTGGGAGTATATTGTCGAGATGAAAAAGAGGGAGCTGGGTGAAGCCGAGTTAGATAAAGAGAAATTAGTGTGGGAGATCCTTCACGGAAATGAACCCCTAGACCTTGCCGCTGCGAGACTTCGATATTTCGACATTTTAGCGCCTTTTGGTAAAGGGAAAAATATTATTGAATCCCTAGAGTCTTATCCCAAGGGATCCTCTTCTTTCTAAGTGACTGGAGCATCAGTTTCTTTTGGCCCGAGGCAAGATTTGAGCTACGATCCGGATAAACCCGGTTACTAATCTAAGTGTTGACCCCTATTCTAGAAGGGGGCACTCTGGCGACAAACGAGAGCCAGCCGGACGTAGGTATTCCACTTTACTCTCCACTTTTCAAGAGGTTTCATTCATCATGCCCAATGGTTTTAGGCTTATCTCCTTGTGTTGACAAATCCGCAAGTCTTTCGGGACCCGGCCAAACTCCTAAAAGTGACACCGCCATGGACCAACAAGTGATATCAACAGAGATTCTGGAGGCCACCTATGTTCCGGGGCCCGATGCTCAAGTCATCGGAGCACTCAACGATGATATGGCTGAAGATCCTCTACCGGTGGATGAATCTAATGATGTTGTGATTACCGGCATCACCGAACAAACTAATGAGCTCAGCTTGAAGGAGCGCATTAAGAAGGAGGAGTTGCTTAAGAGAAAATCCAAAGTTGAGCCCGCCGAGGTGGACATTGATGATCCAAATCTTGTCCCACTACAATAAATTCCGCCAGGTGGGTCGATTCCTAGAGCACTCCCTCCAAGCTTCGAATGCTCTCCCGCCAAGGGCGGTAAAGGATCAAGGAAATGAACAAGTGGAAGCTCAGATAGCGCCACTCCCGAGAAATCCATAGAGAAGAGAAGACAAAAGAAATAGCCGTCGCCTCGGCTCAGTGTGCACATAGTTTGTATAGTTTTTTTTTCTTTGTTGGTCGTGGTTGTACGGTTACGACCCCGGATTTTTGAATAAACTTGTACCACAATTTTGAAACTCACCATGTGTTGTTTTCCACTGAGCTCTTATGTGAACTGTTATTTAAGTAGTTGAACTATTATTTTCCATTCAATGTACTTGTAATTCGTTGTTAGTTGATTCTGATAACAATCCACTAACTTACGAGCATATTATCTACATATACTTCCATCGTTTTTCCAATCTGATCTTTAAATATCATGTTGACTAAGCACTGGTAAGTCGCTCCTGTATTCTTTAGTCCAAATGGCATCACCACATAGTAGTATAATCCAACATCAGTAATGAAACTGGTGTGCTCTTGATCGGGAATGTGCATCGGGATTTGGTTATATCCGGAGTACGCATCCATGAAAGATAGCAATCCGTGTCCCGCGGTTGAGTCCTTCAGCTGGTCGATCCTTGGAAGGGGAAAACTGTCTTTTGGACACGCCTTGTTCAAGTCTGAGTAATCAATGCATGTTCTCCATTTCTCATTTTCCTTTTTCACAAGGAACATGACAAGATACCCACTTAGGGTAGAGGGTGTCATGAATAAATTCGTTGTCTTTGTGGCTATCCTCCTCCTCTTTAGGAGCGGCAGATCTCTCCGGATCCATGCTGCGTCTTTTTTGTTTCACCGGGACATGCCTCGAGTTGATATTCAATGCATGGCTTGCAATGGCAGGCGAGATTCCACACATGTCAAAGTGAGTCCAAGCGAACACGTCTAGATTCGCTTAGAGAAATCCAACAAGTTCTTTCATCATCGGAGGGCTGAGCTGTGATCTGATCTTTAGGACCCATGTCGGGTCGTCGTGGGTAGTTGTGATGTCAATCGTCAGCTCAGCCGATGCAGCCTTGATCCCTTTGGGCTCCTCCTCATCATCTCTCAGATCTATATCTCAATAGAACCAACTGCGGTGCACAAGCTAAGGCTTAGGTGTTAGTTGTCAATCTTCAATAGCTTGGGTGCAGACAGTCTTGTCCACACCCTTACCTTTCTCTTTGCGTTGAACATCCCTCAACTCAGCTACATAATAGGCATGTCTGATCATCTGATCACCATGAACAACTCCAACATCAATATCTGTCGAAAACTTCAAAGTCAAACACCATGAGGCAAGGGTTGCCCAGAATTTGGCTAGGGATGGTCGGCCTAGAAAAATGTTGTAAGGAGAGTCAACATCCAAAACAACGAACGGCATGCTTCGCACTCCCCTACACTCATCTTCTCCTAACTCTACAGGTAATACAACATAACCAACGGCTTCAGTTGCAGCACCGTTAAAACCGTGTATGCAGACTTTAGACGGCTTCAAGTCCTTGGCTTCCGTCCTTATTTGACCATAGGCTTTATTGAAAATTATATTTATAGAACTTCCACAAACAATTAATATCTTTCTCACCAAAGCGGGGCCGAGCGGAGCCTCCACCTTGTCTGCATCTTTGTTTCTAAACACGATATCATCTGCTATTGTGCATTGCTGCTTTGTCGGAGCTCCATCTTCTGTATTCGAATAATATTCAAAATCCACATGCTTAATCGCGCTATCATAGCGCTCCATTTCATACCAACTTTTATCTACTGGTTGCGATCCATCGACTATTGTATTTATTACCAATCTTCCACCAGTTCTTGCAGACTCCTCAGCTCTGCACGGTGCTTGTCCTTGATTGGGGCCGAATACCCCATGTCTGCCATCGTGCGGGGTTTTTACAAATTGCTGCAAATTCCTTTCTCGAATCAGCTTTTAGATAATATCCTGGAGATGTCTGCATCCATTCGTTCCATGTCCATAACATTTTTGGAACCGATAATATTTTTTGGTTTGTTTCCGCTTCTCTGTTGATTCTTTTAGAGGCGGCTTCCTGTATTGCATGGTTTGTAGGTAGACAAATAGATATTCTCTAACGACGTATTCAACGACATATAAGTATCGTACATCGGAATCCAAGGCTTCCTTCTTCCAGAATACCTCTTTCGTTCTTGGCCCCTATCTCCTCCTTTCTTTTGTTGATTCGGCTTGTTTTGGACATTCACTTGAACTTTTCCAGAGCTATCATTGGACTGCTTTACTACAATATTACTCTGTACTCCGTCTCAGCTCGGTCCTGCAACATTATTCTTCCTAAAGGACTTGGCTTCCTCCTTTTTTAAATACTGAGCCGCCTTTGCGTAAAAGCGTTGCAATGTTGTGGGTGGCTAGCCAGCTAACCAATCGTTGAAATCAGATTCTGGATCTATCCCTCTCGTCACGGCCATCAATATTGCATGGTCATTCAGATTATTGATTTCCGTAATAGCTGTATGAAATCTCTCCAAATAATCTTTAAACGATTCTCCTGGAGCCTGGATCATGCTGGATAGGGATATTACATCCTTGGGGCTAGTTGTGTGCATTCAGAACTGCTCCACAAACCTTGTTGCCAAATCATCAAATCTGGAAATTAATTGTAGGGGTAACCTTGTGAACCACATCATTGCTATTCCAGAGAGAGTTATGGGAAAGCATCTACACTTGGTTGCATCATTTTCTCACGCGGAATTCATCAGTCATTCATATCTCATGATATGCTGCCTTGGGTTGATTTTTCCCTCGAGGCGGGCATCAACGACATGTTGAACTTCCTTGCATACTCCGCATGTAAGACATTATCAATAAACGGGGTATGGCTTCTCGAGATTCCCCAGTATTCGTTGGTAAAGCACTGACTCTCCTTCATTAATTGTTTGACCATAGCTGATAAATCTGGTGTTTGTATAGTTGGTGCCAAGCGGTGGTCGTGCTCCACCTCAAGTGAATGGTCCGGTCGATGTCTATAGGCCATTCCACATCTTCTTGGTTCACCATCTTCCCGATGTATATCTCGTAAATTCACTTCATTGTCATTCAGGGGAAGCATTTGGTTAACATTTAATTGAACTCCATCATCTAAACCAACTGAAGAAGCTCCAGCTTGATTCCCAGTATGCATGGGTTGGTTCCCTCCTATGGAGGAGGGATCTGCACCGATCGGTCCTGGCAGACCACGATGGTCTGCCGGTTGATGCCTGAAGTTTCCACGCGATATTTATCTGTTCTATGATGCCTATGCCTGTGATACTCGTCTGATGAGCTAGAACTCTCCGATGCCAAGTAAGGAGTGAGGCCCTCCTAGCTTTTCCTTGTTGCTGCTGATCGAGTTGGTTCATTAAGTTGATATTAGCCTGAATCTTTTGATTTAAATATCGACGGCTCTCCATCAGCTCCCTCATTAGATTTTGAAATTCATCTCTTATAATAAAATTAGTAGGATTTTGGACTTCAACCGGTTCAGCATTCACATCCATTGGGTGATTGCTTGGGCCTCCTTGCTGGATGCTAGCATTCTCATTTCCTTCCACGTTCTGAAAAGTAGATCTAGTGTTCCTTACCATTGTCGATAGCTTCACTTAGATTTTTGCAAATCTGAGTAGAAGGAGCAAACTACCTGAAGATAACTATAGATATCCTTCGGGGTATTTATGCAATCCAGTAGCAACATAGGGATCCAAATAGGCTAAGAATCAAGGTTCTCAGTGAAAGCACCAAAATGTTTGCACCAGAAATTGGCACAAACACCCAATACAAACTTTTTAAAGAGAATTAAATGAAGATTAAAATGGAAATAGCTCGATGTTGTTTGCCTACGTCCACTTTGAATAGATTGATCCGAGTACAAGAGAGATATGATCAAAATCCTTAGTTAACAGGAATATAAAGCGAACAGAAGCATCCAAAATTCCCGAGAACGACTCCTTAAGCCAGTATTTATAGATGAAGGTCGCGAATTATCTCTTTGGAAACTCGGTTGGAAATCCCTTACAACCATATGAGCCCACTAGAGGGATAGCTGGGCCCAATTCCTAAAGAGAAGGGATCGGTACTGAGCCCTTCTTTGGTTGAATTTTGGGAAGCGATCCCTATGGTGGCTTCCTCATGCAAAAATATGTCTAGTCTCCAAATTTCATGGCATTTGGATCAGCGGAGCTCGAGTTATTGATTGATCTTTGATTCAACATGGCTTGCATGCAACTTTTTGCCGATCCCTTCTAAAGGATGTATACCAATCCCTCCAACTTGGTCCTTTTGAGGTGCGATCCCTAGGGTAAGTTCCTTAGGTTCCTTATGTCTTGCTCTCCATGTTTCATAGGCATTAGACTTGTAGATCTCCAGATATTGATTATTTTCTAAAAGAATGCTTTCATGCCTTGAAACATGCCGATCGCTCTTGTTGGAGCCAATTTATACCGATCCCTCCTATGCGTTGAACCATATTCCATACTTTGAACATTTTACATTGCACATCTATCAATTCCATTCAACCCTGACTTCATATTATTATCTGTGCTTGACTTCTAGGCCCCATAGTCATTACTCTGGAATCATCGACCTTGATGGCAGTCGAATCTGACTTGTGCAATCATTCCAATATAGCCGGGTTAAAATGGCGGGTAATGCTTGCCCCTAAATTATGTCTTGTAATGAACATAACGTGCTTTGAATTGAAGCTTTGAACATGACTTCATCAATAAATATTTTTGGAAAAGTACGCTTCAAAGCATCTATATAAGGATTTGAAACAATCTCCTTCTCTATTTGAACCGATCTCTTGTCAGGCCTTGAATAAGGAATATCAGAAGTGATCAGACTGATGATTGCTCAAAATATCATGGCATATGAGAGCATGCCGTCAGCTATGTTGATAAAGGAACAGAGGTAAGAGTGTGCGGTATCTCGATAGATGGGGTATAATCTGGTCTCGAAGAATGTCTATCCATGCTATGTAGCAAAGGTGAGCGGGACCTGTATCGCAGAGATGACTCGCGAGATGTATTACCTCTGACTCAACTTCTAAAGTCTCGGCCTGAGCGCCTCCCTGGATCGAAATCATTAGAAGAGCCATGAGGATGATTATACGATCCGTGTTTCCGGTGCTTGCTCCCTTGGCTTTTGATTATGTCATACATGCCCCTATGCTCCATTAAATCTGCAAGTGAAACACAAATGAGTTAGCACTAACAGGATAAGAGAACGAGGCAAACTAAGCAAGGTGTAGTGTCGTGTATATATATGTATGTGTCCCTATGTAGTTAATTCCCCGCTATTACCCCACTATAACCCTGCTATATCTCATAGTGATTTCTACCGCTACGATTTTTCCATATAGCCCCAAATATAGCCTTTCCGCTTTAAGCCCCGCTATATCCCGTTATTCATGCTATATTTCTCTATTTCCGCTATATCTTCTTTAAAAGAAATGAATTGAAAAGTGACACTTATAAATTATAAAAATTATGAATTAATTTATTTAATTGAATTTTTAATATATTTTCAAAAATGAAAATACTTTAATATTCTACCAAATTCAATTATGTTATATAATAGTTTTACATTTATTTACAGTATATTCGCACATGTTTTCATTTAAAATTATTTATGTATTAATTATAATTCAATTGAATGTTAATTTTTCATTAAATTACCATTTTTTTATTTTTTTTAAGGCAATAGGTTTTTATACTGGCCCCACCAGTTAATATTAAACAAAACGTTAAATAATAAAGACTATACAACAGCAAGCCATGAATAAACGAACATAATTAAAAGAGATTCAGGTTGCAAAAAAACCCAAATACCTAATAGTCCAGAACTAATATATTATCCCACTCAACCTTCGTAGCCAAGCCTTTGCCGAATCATATGTTCTATCTGGATTATTAAAGCTCTACTACCACACGTCTTTCCTTCAAAAAATCGAATGTTTCTTTCTCTCTATATAATGGCTATAAAGCATTTCAATGACAAAATCAGACGCTGTGCAGATACCGTCTTCCATCTCGTCCGCTTGAATATTTCGTGCCACTGCTGATTGCGATGTGCTTTCTCATAATATATGTCCATCTTCTGAGTTGTAGCCTTCCAAAGACGATACACAGTTATGCATTGAAAGAATAAATGGTCCCTACTCTCAGGCATGTCATTGCAAAATGAGCAAACATTTTCAGTAATCAAGCCTCTGTAAATAAGTTTGTCACGAGTGAGTAATGCGTTGTTAATTGTTTTCCAGAGGATAAAGTTTTCTTTCTCCGACCCCATGCATTTCCAAATACGATTAGTCCATGGCATGTTTGGTCTATGATAGTCGCCATGCAAAGCTTTGTATACACATGCAATAGAGTGAGTACTAAACCTATCAGTCCACTGAATGACATATTCTGTGTTTACATGTTTAACAACAGCTATCTTATTCCATAGCATTCGAACATCGACAGAGTTTGGGTTCGGAAGGTGAATCCTATTAGCCTGAATATATCCACGAAGTTGCGCATTATCTGGAATGGAAGATAAGCTTTTTTGCATATGACACAGAACATCATTTAAGATGATACCAACATCCGACCAAGGAGTATACCAGAAAGAGATATCAATATTTGAGTATATATTATACTTGATAATCGGTAATACAGTCTCCCTAAGGTTCAGCAGCGATTTCCAGAACCAACTAGATGTCGGTGTAGCAGGTACAGTCCAAAAAATTTTATGATGTAAGTAGTGTTTGTGTATCCACTTAATAAGCAGGGTATCTTTATTTGAGAGGATGTCATTTATATGTTTGGTAGCAGCAGCCTTATTCCATATATCCAAATCAATAATACCCAGCCCACCTTTCTTCTTCGATCTACAAATGTTCTTGAAAGCGATAGGTATAGGTTTACGTGAGTGGCAGTCACCATGCCATAGGAAATGGTTCATAGCACTATTTATCATATGAATAAGCTTCTTCGGCAGAATGAAGATCCGTGCCCAGTATGAAGTCATGGCAAAAATGATTGATTTAACTACCGTACATCTCCCTGCTTGCGATAATAAGTGCGTAGGCCAATTCTGAAGTCGTGCCAAAAAAATTTCATACATAGGTAAGCATTGTGTTGTAGTGATTCTCGATGTGGTAAGAGGGATGCCTAGATATGTAGAATCCACAGGCATATGTTGGATACCGGAGATAGAAACAATGTGTTCGCGTGCTGTCTCGCTAATACCCGCCATGAGGATATGAGATTTGCTCTTATTTATATGCAGACCAGTCAATACGTGAAACAAATCAAGAACCCGAACAATAGAATTTATAGTAGAGTGATCATGTTTAACAAAAATAATAATATCATCCGCAAACTTCAAGGATACAAAAAGTGGTTCTCTACATTTTGGGTGAGTCTTGATAAGTTTAGCCCGAACATAATCATTCAAGATACAAGTCATCAGCTCCATAATAATAATAAAAATATAAGGGGATAATGGATCACCCTGACGTATCCCCCTAGTAGATGAGAAGTAACCCGCACCATGACCATTAATTATGATAGTATAGGTGGGCGTAGAAAAACATGTGTGAATCCATGCCATGAAAGTCTCCGGAAACCCCATTCTAGTCATAACCGCAATTATTGAGATCCATTCCAATGAGTCGAATGCCTTTCTAATATCCAACTTCATCATACATCTAGGAGAGATATGTTTTCTATGATAGCCCTTAAGCAGTTCATGAGTGAGAATAATATTATCAGTTATATTTCGATTGGGCAGAAAGGCAGTTTGACTAGGTGCTATAAGGGTAGCAAGCAGCGGTTTTATCCTGTTAGCAAGAATTTTAGTGATGCATCGATATATAACATTGCAACAGGAGATCGGGCGATAGTCGGAAACCACCTTCGGCGAGGCAATTTTGGGGATAAGAGCAATGTTAGTAGCATTAATTCCCGGCAGCAGATTATTCGTTTGAAAAAATTATTGAATGGCAGATACAAAAACAGTATCAATAATATGCCATGTAGCTTTGAAGAAATGGGTGTTATATCCATCCGGGCCACCTACACTGTTCGGGTTTAATTCAAATAATGCTGTCTTTATCTCATCATATGTAACCTGCCTGATAAGACTGTATGCATCAATCTCATTTATTTGCGGGAGATTAATATGTGACATTTCCCCTATATTGTGTATATCAGAATCAGCCAAATAACAACCTTTGAAGTAATTAATAAATGCAGAATCAACCTCAGTAGCCTTCGTTTGTAGCACATCATCCTGGTCAACAATGGAATGTATAGTACCTTTTGATCTTTTAATCGCGAGTGCAGCATGGTAGAATGCGCTGTTTCTGTCTCCATGAAAGTAAAATTCTTTGCCAAGTTTCTCCTTAATCGAATCAACTTCATTTTGTAGAGCAGCCACCAACTCTCTTTGTTTATTATGTTCCATTTCCGACAAAGCTTCATTATGTGGATCAGTCAGCATATTTCTTTGAATGTGTTCCAGATCTTCACGAATGTTTTTTGAGATTTGATCGCCCTTACCAAAAGTAACTCTAGCCCAATTCTTGAGAACATATTTGACATTTTTCAGTTTTTGTTGCAGAATAAACATCGGGTTTCCGTGCACATATATATTCCATCCCTGCAAAAAAATATCTAGAAATTGTATGTTTTTAGTCCAAAAAGAAAAAATTTAAATGAGGCACAAAATTTTAATGGTTTCGTGCTCCACGATAGGATAAGCGGGCTGTGGTCGGATATGCCAGGAGGAATGACAGTGGATGTAAGGGTAGGCCAGGCTGTAAGTGCACTAATGTTGAAAAGAGAGTGGTCCAAAGTACAAAATGTACGTTTGCCATGTCTACGATTATTCCATGTGTAAATAGGGCCAATACTAGGAATTTTGTGTAGTGAAGAGATTTGGATGGATTGGGATAAAGGACCGATGTCATGAAGAGAAAGTGGGTTTCCTCCAATCTTTTGTGTAGATTCATACATGCAGTTGAAGTCTCCAATGAGAATCCAAGGAATCTGGGACTACGACTGAGATTGAATAAAGGAATGTAAATAATTCCTAGCATCACGATTACATGAGGCATAAACAAAAGTAATGTTGAACTGAGTGGATGAAGAAATATGAGTGACAAGAAGATGTATGAATTGATCGGAGGAGATAATTGATATAGCGGAGAAAATTAGTGGATTCCATAAAACAACAATACGGCCATATGGGGCATGCAGCAGATTATGTATACATGTCCATTGCGGATTTATGATTGTGCACATGCTCGCCGATAATTTTTCATTCAACTTTGTCTCTAGTATACCTATCATATGGAGCTTATACTGATCAATGAGATGCTTAATTTCTCTAACCTTTAAGGGGAGGTGGGCACCCCTTATATTCCAAGCCCCGATGTTATCAATCATTAGGATGAGATTTGTTTTTTCTTCCTACCCGACTTCCTCGGTGTAGATTTTTTGTTGCATGAGATATTACCCTCTTCATCTTCATATGTTGCCTTTCTAAGTTGTGTTTTCGTATATAGATAATCATGACCATTATCATTATCCTCAACTTCTTTCCCTTTCTTTGCCTTTGTATTCTTCTTCTTTTTTTTCTTTTTATCATTCTACAGTATAGGAGAGGTCGAAGGCGATGTGGTAGATGTTGATGGCTGAGCAGGATAAGGGATGGATGGGGTAGGGATGTGGGTGTGAGGAGAAGAATGGTGTTCTTGAAAGAGGAGCTGGAGGTCCAAATTCTGTTCAGCAAATGTGTCTTTGTGGATGATTTTGTGGTCAATAAGCTGTGACGAAATATCATTAGGAAGATGAATATGGAGATACGGGTGGGAGAGGGATGAATCAGGAGTGGGTATATTATTTGGTGTAGGAGAGGGGTTGGCAGCCGAAGGGTGTAGTGTTTGTGGTATGTTTGAAGCAGTGGCAATATCAGTGACAGTTGAGTGTAGAACAGAGGTTTGGTTGGGAAGAGTGATGTCGGCTTCGGTCAAAATGTCAAAACTGTTAGATAGTGTTAAGTGTTGTGGAGCAGTAGCCGGGTTCATGGTATTATGTGGTGTATGAAGTGTAGGAGTAGTTTGTGTAGATGGATGGATAGGAGAAAGTGTAGTTGGAGGATTATTGCTGGCATGTACCGCAGCATTATCATGCAATCCTTTACGTGCATGTGTGCACACATCATTTGCTGTGTCATTGTGCACTTTATTTTTCCCCGTGTCATTTTTATTCTTTTGTATCCATTGATTCGAACGCCTATTTTTCTTTTGTCCATCAAAATGTGTATTTTCATCATGTTTTTTCCCCTGAACCGTTACACCATTATCAAGCTTCACTTCATCTTCATTTAGATTATCAATTTTCCCATTTTCTTTTAATCCTTGCGTGCCAGTCTGATCAGCTTGTTGCTTTTCTACACATGTGTTTTCGTCATGTCCAAAACATTTGCAGTGTGTACAAATCTCCGGCCTCCAGTCATAGTAAACTTCAACGTACGCAACATCATCTCCTTCTTCGCATTTTATAATGTCGGGGAGAAGTTTATCCGGTGTTATTTCAATCAAACATTTAGCATATTCAAATCGCTGCATTTTTTCTGTCGCCTCATTATAACATACAAGTGAACCCAAATGACATGCCAACCAATTCATGCCTATTAAAGTCCATACAGGGATGGGAATTTTGTGAAAGTGAACCCATATCGGTACCGATCTAACTTGTGCTTGTGCATTTTTAAAAGTTGGTTTCCAGGATGTAATAATAAACATCTTCCCTCTAATAAATATTGGATCACTTTGAAGTATCTTACGACGATCTTCCTCATGCGTAAATTCAAAGTAAAAGTTTGTGTTATCCGATTTGACTGTAAAAGTACCTGTCAGCCGCCAGATTTTTTTAAGATGATACAGCACAACATTGTATGGTAGGTTTTCATCAAGAAAAAAACCAACCAAGTATTGACTCCAGAAAGTCAGACCCTCTTGCCTAACCTCAGTCGGAATCGGAAGAGGAGCACCATCGTATGACAAACAGAAATCACGAGGGATGTATCTACCTGCATTGCGAGGTTTGCTTTTGAAAAGTGATGTCCATGAACGCGGGTTAGTAGGCAAATCCACAGAGGGAATACCATGTGAATCGGGGTTAATGGCAAAAGAAGTATGGTCGGGAGCGGGAGACGTAAGTGGAGGTATAATGTCAGGTGGGACAGGATTAGGAGGGGGATCTGTAGGTGGCGATGGTATGTTAGGCGCAGAGGGAGGTGGCTGTGATGGATTGGGAATGGAAGCGATAGTGACAGGAGTGAGTGATGGATTAGCAGCAATGGGTATGGAGAAGGAAGAGTTGACACAAGGGAGGACAGAAGGAGGAGAATGGGAGTTGTACGGGGAAGTGATGTTTGGTGGGGGAGGGATGGGTGAAGCAGAAACCATGGCAGAATAAAACTACCATTTATATATTTGTAAAAACATTGAGTATGAGTTTTATATGCTATTTGAGTCATCTGCTATATCCCGTTATATCCTTGTTGTATCCCATTATGACTTTTTGTACCTCCGCCGTATTGAATTTGTCGAGCGCTTTAAGTGCAGAGATGTGTCCTAGTGTCCTCCAATGGACCGTGGGCTTGATTTTTTCTAACAGGGATGATTTCCCCTGTGCGAGTAGTAGACAATTCATATGATAGATGAATAGGGGATCCAGTATCCCTAATGCTAATATTTCTTAGACCAAAGAACCGAATTCATCTGGGATCAGTCCAAAAGACTCGTAGATATCCCAGAAATGTTGAATGGGAATCTCCTCTGTTATGGTGGCTGGTGGGGGTTGTATGGATGTCTAAGGTGAGATGATCTTTGTCTTTGGTTGATGAGCTGTGGGAAATGCTTGATCATCATCGCCTCCATCACTAGAAGACCCATAACCAATATAGGCATCATTATTGTCTCCACTGTCACTCCCACCTTCCTTAGCATGTTCACTCCTCACTCCTCCACAGTCTCCAACCCATTGACCTTTTTTAGGATCAATAACATGGTCGAAACTAGAGGCACCTTATGGCTTTTGTTAGCATCCACGACAGTGTTGTGTTCTTGCGAGGAGTCATCATCGTCGTCGTCACCATTCCTCACTACTTCCAGAATGTGGTCGACACTATGGCCTTCTACTTACAAATGGTAAGAGCATATAAGCAGTGTTCTCATTCCCCTCTCTCCAAGCGGGACTTGATGTAGATCAGCTAGAGT
This sequence comes from Allium fistulosum, assembly GCA_030737815.1. Classification (NCBI taxonomy): domain Eukaryota; kingdom Viridiplantae; phylum Streptophyta; class Magnoliopsida; order Asparagales; family Amaryllidaceae; genus Allium; species Allium fistulosum. The sequence goes on from CM060905.1 coordinate 215,609,108, forward strand.
ATGCACTGAAACAGCACTGTTGGGTCTTCTCGAATTATCTGCAAAGATAAGGATGAAGATCGAAATAACCGAAGCTGTAAAATCCGCATCAGAAAAGAAGGATAAAAATAAGACTTACATCTAGATAGCCATCTTTGAGCAAAGCTAGGTGGGTAGCAAATAAAGAAAATTTTGTCCTTGAAGTAGGTTAGCTTGTTCTAGAGGCCCACCACCATTCGACAACCCCAGAAGGCTCTAGATATGTAAGCGAGGGGGATCCTTTCTGGTGTTTGAAACTATACAAATAGCGAATCTCCCGAGTGCTGGGCTCACAATTTATGTGCTGGGAAAAATTAATTTACATGCTATTCCCGAAAGCATAGCTGCTGTGATGTAATTAGGCAAAAGCTAGTTTCATGTACTGTAGAATAGTGCGAATGAAATCGTTGAACGGTGGAACACAACCGACCATGCACATTTACTGGTTACAAGCCGTATATCCTACTGGCAGGAGATGCACCCTCTAATGGCATGATGGAACCAACACATCCTTATATGGGATATTGGGCCTCTCACATATTCTCTTGAGAGACCCTTTATTAACCTTCGAAGCAGGGGAATCTTGAGGATTATCTAAAATAATCGCATTTCCCATATTAATGTTAGGGACAGCCCCCACTGCAGGCCCTTCAGCCTACACAAAAGGAACAATCTGAAGAGGCTATTCCACTTGATGGCTAGATGATTGGGGTCCAGATTATGTAGGAGTATTCTTGCTACGGGCAGTGTAGTAGAACTGGACTTTGTGTCAGACCTAGCATATGCAGGTCCCGAACAACCGGCAACCATATCGGAGAGACGATCGGAGCCTCTACGATCCATAAATATCAAAGCTTCATATATAAGCGATATCAAACACATTAAAAGCTGTAATCTTCATGTTGAAAAATGGACCCATGAAGTCAATGTACCAAACCTGACAGATATCAACGCATATTGATCGATCAAGTCTCATACATCGACGGAGGGCAATATAGTGCAATTAAAGTGTGATGTGCATAGCATTATGTAGTTCAGATTTATCATTCGAAAAGAGATTGGGAAATAGTTTGTTCAAGTGTTGATTTAATATCCGAAGTGACCGTCATCACTGACCATTCCAATGGATCGTGCATCATCGACCATGGCTCGACCAAGTTCAATTACGTGGCAACATTCGAAAAAAATTCACCAAAATATAGTCCTACTTGCAAAAACTCAAGCTTGTCTATGCTTAGTGCAAAGAACATTCATGCACTCAAACCAAATTCTCCCAAGTATGGGATCGGGACCGATCCCCAAAAGGAGGAAAATGCTTCCTTTTCTACACCAAGCATGGTCGAGAGATGAACTGGCGACGAACGTGATTGATCAACACCATGGCCTAACCTACCTAAGGCGATTTTGCTTTCTCAAATTCGAACCGCTTAGATCCAGTTTTCGAATGGCTAAGGCGACTTGGTGCTTGAAGATTGGCATAAAAACTCTATGGTGGCACTGATTTTCGAAAGGGACAGAGGTGATAAGTCGAATCCAAAAAAGGCACGATGATTCAGAAGTGGAAATTGGATTGATGAAGTAAGCTGGGCAGTAGCAGCTGGAAGAAACAAGGACTTGATATGGAAATAAGGCTAGGAGAGAAGTATGCGTTCGGGATATATGACACTTAACTTAAAACTTATGCAAACAAATAGACTAACCTTTGGAAGCAGGGATTGGTACCGATCCCCGCTTAAGGATCAGTACCGAACCAGAACAAAATAGCAATAATAAATACATACATGCATGTAAACATATGTGTATGTGTATGTATGAATGTTCAAGTGACAAGTGTATGCATATATGCATGCATGGAGTTAGGCCATTGAGATTCAAAGAGAACAAGGTCAAACGTGCAAAATCCAGAGAAAGAAATCGTTAAGAACCTCCTGAAACTAAAAAAGAGAACTTGGAGAACATACTTCAGTTTTTATTCTATGTAGAAGTTACATGTCTGAAACTGCCCAAAGCAAGGCAATGATTGGTAGGTGCTATATTTCACAAACGTAGTTCAAAGGATAAGTAACGTCTCTTTAGAGTAAGAGCTTAAAACAAAAGGCATAGAATTACCAGTTTGTTTTGTTCCAAAGCATATCTTGTTAAAACAAGATATACATTGGATGGCAAATGTTATCCAACCTTGTGACCAGGCCATGTTCGGACCAACCAGATTGGTTAAATTGATTAATTATTAAGCCGGAATCCATAGTGATAGCTACCAAGCTCGGATACCAAGCAAGATTAAGAAATGAAGTCCAACGATAACACATAGTCTTCAAACAAAAGCCGACACACCTCCTACCATAAACATAAGACTTAAAACTCCAAGAACTAATAGAAGTTGTAGATCGGTACTGATCCCTGGTTAGGGATCGGCAGCCCCTAAAGTTACTCCAAAATCCCCCACTTTCCTCATGCCATAACATGTAGGAGTAATTATGAGTTTTTCAAATCCATGTAGAAACAGTGTGCATGCTTATATTAACTCAAGCAAATCGATGCATAAATTAAGTACTACTAACCTACTTTCGAACCAAAAAGTCTGCTCAAGTTCACATCTATAGCAATGCAATCAAAGCATCAAAGATGAAGATGAAAGTCAACTAAACATTCATAAGAGGGAAATCAAAATCCATAGAGAAAACACATGGATTAATACCGATCCCTACACATGGTTCAGTATCGATCCCCGATTATTATTGAGCTAGTCACGATCTCTTCAGTTCAACTTCTCCAAAACGTAGGAAACATAGGCAAGAACATATGTAAGATTTTTTCTGTGACATGCGGCTATAAATAGAGGAGGAGGGGTATTGTTTGAGGGATCATTTATCCTGTTTAACGATTCTTTATTCTTCTATTATTTCACGGATCATCACTGATCCCTAAGAACAGGTGTGTAAAAGCTCATCGGAAACTTCAACAAAGTTTAAGTGGACGTATGCCTTTGATCAGCTAACCACCTCTAATTGTTATGTGTTTTTGTTTTCCTTGTTTTCAATTTATTTTCTTTATTTTATTCTCCACTTTTAATCTCTGCGTGTTCATGCCAACTTTTGGCGTCATATATATATATATATATATATATGTATATATATATGTATATGTATATATATATGTAGAGATATATATATGTATATTTATATGTATATATATATATATGTATATATATGTGTGATATATATATAACTATACATATATATAAATAGCAATACATAAATACATATATATACCTATAAATAACTCTCCTCGGACTTTAATACAAAGTTTGACTAGGATATCCTTTATACTAGTAAAAATCTTGTTTAATTAACTCTTTTCCTTACTTTTGGAAAAACTTAAATGAAATCTTTTTAGAGCATCAGGGCTTTCCCTTTGATCTGTACCACCCCTCGTCTAAAAGAGAAAAAAAAGGCTAGGTAAGTTCAGGGCATTGGTTGCTATATTCCTAACCTTAGTTACACACCTTGTTTTACCGTGTAGACCTCATAAGCAGGACAACTACACTAGTCGTTTCCACATACTCCTTTCATTTTTAGAAATGATTTATAAAACTTCCAAATCATTATTTAAAACACTTAATTATTCTTTTTAAAAAACCATTTATAAAAGATATGAAAAAGAATAGTTAGGTTTAAAATCATATTTCACAAGTTATTTAAAACTGTTGCGAAAAGTGCTACGAAAAGTGTTTTAAAAGCTATATTGGTCAAAACGATTTTTCTATCTTTTGGAAATTCATTCATATAACTCAAATTTCCTTTAAAACATTTTAAAAGATTTATAAAATTTATTTCATATTTTTAAACACTTAAAAATATACATTTAAATCAATTTCAAATTCGGGTTTTAAACTGCAAAACCGCGATTTTTCTTAAAACTTGTTTTGGACTTATTTAAAATTTTACAAGCTGATATCTTGGTATTCTTTCTTCATTTAAAAACTATGGATACAATAGTTTAGAATATTCTTATCTCGAAGAATTCCAAGTTATATTCCATTCTCTACATTTGTTTGAATTTTACGGCTCGATATCGCGAACTATCGTTATGCGATGCGCCTAGTTTTAACTTGTTTTTCAATTTCTTTTCAAACTTCATGGAAACGATTTTAAATGTCTATAAAATATTTCTAAATATTTTTTAACTCATTAAACAAGTATGTTTCATATTTCGAACTCATTTTACATTTTATTTTATTATAATAATATTATATTATAATATCATTTGAACCTTTTTAGATATTTTAAAATCATTAAGAGGCTAAATAATTTCCATACACATATTTATATAGATTTAATTCTCATTAAATTAACTATGGTAATTACTAACCATTTCTCTTATCATTTATCAAACCAAGTAATCATCCATATTAACATTCGTATATTCAAACAAGTAATCAACCAAGTAATCACACATTTAATCATCCAATATATATATATATATAATTTTCATATCATTGAACTTGCAATTATTTAGAGATTTATTAGTAAATTTAAATGTGAGTACTCACCTTTGTCCCTAACTAATTCTTCCTACCAACATTCTTATCCAACAACACTTCACTAAACCATTGTTACCTTCAACTAATCATTATCTACTCCATTCATCCTTACCAAGCTCCAAAAAATCCGGTAGAGCTTCCGCAGTGCTTCAAACTTCTTCCTATGTTCTTGGAATGAAACCAGCGGCACTTCTCTCTAATATTTTCACTCCGGAGCTCCATGATCTTGCTTGTTTCTTCCTATAGGGATTGACCTAGGCTAGGGTAGGCAAGACCATGCTTTTGGTTGGGTGGTGTGCTATGCTTTCAGGGAGAGGGGGTGTGGTCATGAGCAATGGAGAGGTAGAAGAGACGTTTGGTGATGATACAAGCTAGTATCCTTACATTGAAGTAGTGTTTCTTCGTAAAATTTTCATATAGCTTCACTACTATAATATTTTATTTTCTAGAAGGTATGGAAGCCATTAAAGAAGCTTAAGAAAAGAGAGAAGAAGATGTAGAAATGTGTGAATGAAAGTGGAGATGGAAGTGGGTATTTATAGGAAAAGGAATAAATATCATAACTTGAATGGACCAAAATGCCCTTACTTATACATAAAGTAAACCATATTTTTCAACCCTTACCATTACCTTATCACATCATTGCTTTATGTCATAATCACTTAATGCTTAATAAATGTAAAGTGAAGATTTTGTTAGATTTTGATGTGATTTGATTTGACTTATGTGAAAATATCTTCTTAAGTATCTTTTCTTAAATTAATTAAGTACTTAGCTTAATTAATTCTTAGTTAATATAAGTGAGATGTTTTTTTCTTTGTTAATGTATTTATATAACATCTATTTAAGTTGCAAAACGTTTACACAACTTATATTGAACAAAACGTTGATTTTCGACAAAACATTTTCCGGTCATATTTTCTGCTTTTACCAAACTATTTATCTATGTAAACAAAACTTGAAAATAAGTTTCTTATCATCTTTAAATAATTAAAACAAGTTTATTTTAGTTATAAAACTATATTTAATAATATAAAAAACCAATTATAAAAATACGACGTCGATTGGTCGAAGTGCGACGAAGTTTGTTTATCTTTATAAAAAAAGTATGTATATATATATATATATTTCTAAAACTTATATTAATAAATTATTATCATTTTATAACAATTTAAAAAGAATTATTTATCATTTAAAGTAAAAATTGAATGTATATCCAATTTTATCGAAAACCGGCTTTTGTCAATTTTACGATGAAACTCCAAAATCTCTTATTTTTGTAAATCGAGTCTAAAAATAAGTTCACCATTCTTATTTATCACATAAAAATGATTATTTAAGTTTGAAAATTCTATATTTTAATATTTAAAGTTAATCAAATATTCTATTTAAAAGTGATAAAATTAAGGGTCATTACATTCTACCCCCTTAAAGAATTTCGTCCTCGAAATTATATCAAAACAAAACCCAAAGGTATTTACCAAAAATATTTATTTTTAAACTTACATTTGTATGATGTACATAGATTATTCACACGGAATATCTGATTTTATTTACTATTCGAACCCACAACTTTACTTCCGAACTAGTATTGATCCCCCGTCCTCTAGTGCGGACTCTGATCAGAAACATTCGTTTCCCTTACATAGCTCTCAAATATGATAGAAAACTCAAGTACCCAATCATAAACCCTCATCAATGTTCATCGTCAATAATCGGGTGATAAATCCTCTTTCTGACCAGTGAGAACACCTTAAAGTTATGTACTCAAATCTTATATCAAAATCGTGTGACGAAATATTCTACGTACCTCATATGTACTTATTAACATTCAAAAATCTTTATGAAAATTTTTCATAAAACTTTTATCTTTTAAAAATGCTTCTTTATATATAATCACTCTAAATATTTATTTCCAAATATTTTTCTTAAAGGAAAACATTTCATCCCAAAGGAATCATTTCAATTTTAAAAGATAATTTACCTTTTATTTTCCAAAATTACAATGAACTTCTCTCATTATAATACTTTCCTTTTTAACCAACCTTGATATTAACTTATCAAATAATAATTCAAAATTATCCTTTTAACTTAAGGAACATTATATAGATCGAGTAGCTCCAAAATAATACCAAGGAACTGGGTACTACCAATAGTATCCTATATCCTCTTAACAAGAAGGGTAATACTTAAGAGAAGTATTTACCATCCGGACATATCTCTTGCCTATTTTTAGTTATTTTCGAGCCACTCAAAACTAGTTACCATTTAAGACTTTCTTACTTATTTGAAATTTCTTTTCAAAAAATCCATTAGAGATTATTTTGTTTATAAAACCCATTTTATAAATCCCTTTCATCAAATCGTCTTTTATTAACTTACTTCCTGTTAAAATTTCATAATTCCTTTTTCCAAAATACCCAAAATTTAGTTTCTCAAAATTTATATAACATATCTTTTATATCCATTTTTTCAAAATTATTTTATTTATGCAAAATACATTTTTATACTACATGCTTATTTTATTATCTTATACAAATTCATTGACCTTAAACCCATATTATTATTATCAAACATCTTATAGTCAAATCGTGAAACTTAATTCACAAGATGTTCTTTCCACCAACAAATGGTAATAACTGAATATTATCATTCCCTTAGCCATAAACTAACACATACAAATATCTATATCTTTCAAAAGATATTCCTTTATACTTAAAATATAATCCTTTTAAATTTTCAAAAGATTAAGATAGGAGTTCTTAAAATTCCTTTTTATTAAACATTTATCTTTTACACTTGAAATAGAATATATCAACCCTAAAAGATTTCCCTTCCTTCTTTTCCATTGCTTTCCTTTTATCATTTTCCTTTATTTTCCTATCCTTAGACAGAACTGCATAATGCCCTTCTTTATCGCATCTGTAACAGAAGATGCTGGCATAAGATCCTATTTATAATTTCTCTTCTGCCACTTTTTGTGCAGGTATTCTCTGTGCTCGCTTTGGATTAGCCCATAACTCATCGCCCAGCATATAATAAGACATCCTGACATAAATGATATACTAAGTTATTATCAGAAGTTTCATACCATTAATTTCTTGACTTATCCAAATTACTTGATTCATACTTGTTCGGGTTTGAACTTACCTACAATGATAAGAAGAATAATTTACCAAGCATTCGATACCATTCGCCCAAGCCAGCATATGATCGATACATAAAAGATTATTCTCACCATCACCAAACAGATTAAGACCTTATTCTTGGAACTTTCTAAAGGGATAACATCTTATAAATTTTCCATAACATACGAATATTTATACTTCTATATATATAAAATATATCCCTTTCAAAAACGGTGTGTCAATTTACCTTGTTTAAGTGTTTAGAAATCCCTATTGACGATGGTGATCCGGCACATCGACCAGAATCTATAAATCACACAACAGATAAATCAATATAAAGTATTTTTATATCAAATAACTAATATGCGCTTATATATATAATACTCTCAAACTCATACTAGGGTGTTGCTAACCCTATCTCTAATGAGTCACTCATTCTAGGGTTTTACTAACCCTATCTATAACGAGTTTTACCCCTCCAAAGCATACGTGTTCACTCAACCTAAGCTCTGATACCACATGTAACGACCAAGATTTTCGACCCTCGAAAATCGACACTAATACATCCTCGTGCTGCAAATCCAAGTGCCAGAAAGCCCGATTGTTAGGGGAAAAAAGAAAATAATGATAGAACAGAATCTCTTACGAATGAAATAAAATATATTATTTCAATAATAATCTTTACAGCGGAAAAAATTGAATACAATATCAGAGTCTAACCTGGATTCAGTCTGGACAATTATAACCCTCTATCCTTACAATTGCTGAAAAATAAAAACAAACACAATATATGCAGTGGATAATAAAATACGTCCATATGTAGATGAAGATCTCCAGCTCTCCTTTGGAAACTCCAAGCGACTTTAACTAAACTTGAAACTACTCGGATCTGACCCGAGTATTAAAAATATCCGGATTAGGCTTGATAAACCAGCGTGAGATACTCAAAAAAAATTAATGTATAAATCATGATGATGTAAACCCAATCTTTGAAAAGAAGGGTATCCCATAAGACCACGCCCACACATAAACACGGACATGTTTTTACCTTATGATAACCAAAATACTTAATAAAGAAAATCACTTTGATATTATTATTAATCACATTGCTTGAAAACACTTTCAAATAAATATATATACATGGAAAGTATCAATACCCGGACTATGGTAATATATCCGGACTAGGTCAACGGAATATACCAGATGGAATATATGATACCAAATGGGTTAGCTGAAATGTCTGCAAAGCATTACAGCTATTTTGGGACTACAATCAAAGCCATAAAGCTCGTATTGGGATTGGATTTCCAACATGATAGGGAACTAGTGGCCTTTTCCTTCGATCCACGCATAACAAACATAGTTCCTTTGGAAGCATTATCTCTTTTCACAAGCTAGCCATTTGGAACTGTACTTGCTACACTACCAATATATGGTAGCCTTATCAATTTTCACAAGTTAGCTACTATATTAAAATAAATGGGGCAGTAGATGCCTTGAGGATCTAGATTCCACTGAACTCCTCCATACTCATACAACTGATAGCTTGAAATATATGTCCTACAGACCATATAATTACCCGTATCATCTCTGGAATGTGAGGCTCGTGAGGCTACGCTCAATTTCTTCAAAGCCATGCTTTGCTTTTAACAAAGCCACGCTGTATTCTTCCACAAAACACACTCTACTTAGAATGCCACATTGTCATTCCTTCGATTACTATTGACTTCCTAGAACATACAACCTCTGAGCTAGTATGTCTCGGAGAAGGGTGTTAAGCTAAGAGAAGTTGCCTTCTCTGCCACCAAACAGATGTACGTTTGTAAAAGTCAACGTTGTGATCTCAGAAATGCAATGTCAGACATTCGTCCAGACAAGTTCGTTCTAGGACTGAACTAAACCGAAGGCACTCCCCTTACTACATCTTTGGGAATCACTCATAGGATCAGTAGCAAGGAGTCCTTGCATTACGAAGATTTCAAAACATGACGGGACCACTGCTATAATAAATATCTCTATATTGGAAGCGACCCAGAGACTGTCAACAAATAGTCCTTCTGCCATGAAGATCTCCAGTCTTTAATACGACAAAGATTTCAGAATGTAGATACCACTGCCATATAAATATAATGTGGGGTAAACCCCTAAGACTCGTGACAGCAATCCCCACATTTTGAAGATCTCATGTCTTCAGTATTCATCATCTTCAACACGTCTTCACTTCCAAACGTATACATTGGTTCAAAGTGGTTTTCGAATAGGAGTTGCCCTAATTCGACCCCGGTTTCTCTGAACCAATCATCGATAAAAAAGATGTTAAGTTCATATGTGATTATCAATCATCATTCAATTTAATTCATTTTTTTATCCATTCATATATCTCAAAGGGACATATTATTTTAAAATATTCTATTTATCTTCTTAACAATATACGGAATCATTAAGCTCATTTATCAAATCATTTGGTTAATTAAACCTTTTTGAATCTTGGAATAATTCTAAATCGTTTCACTTTTTACTTAGGAAAAACATTCCAAATTATTTATTTAAATCTAAATCAAATATTTCTTATATTCATATCATACATTTTAATGGGTCAAAAACAATGTTATTTAAGACATAGTTTACTGTAAACCCCAAACCAATTTGTATTGAGTAAAAGATTAGACTAATCATACCCAGATTAACTTCCGTATTCAACGCGTACTATTCGTGGAATAACGGTGGAATCAAATTTTAAATTCATGTGGATAGTACGAGTTCCCTCCTCGGAACTTAATATAAAGTTTGACTAGAATATCCTTTATACTATTAAAAATATGGTTTAATCAACTCTTTTGAAAATTCCTTGCTTTTGGAAAAACTTAAATGGGATCCTTTTTTTAGAGCATCTGGTCTTTCCCTTCGATCTGTTCCACCCCTCATCTAAAAGAGAAAACAGAGGCCAGGTAAGTTCAGGGCACTGGTTGCTCCACTCCAAACCTTAATTACACACCTTGTTTTACCGTTTAGATCTCACAGGCGGGACAAATGTACTATCTGTTTCCGCATACTCCTTTTATTTTTAGAAATGATTTATAAAACTTCAAAATCATTATTTAAAACACTTAATTATTCTTTTAAAACCATTTATAAAAGATATGAAAAAGAATGGTTAAGTTTAAAATCATATTTCACAAGTTATTTGTGCGAAAAGTGTTTTAAGGTTACATTGAATTTAAACACAAATTTTATTTCATAAACTTCCATTTTTACAACTTAAATCTGTTTTAAACCATTTTAATAGATTTAAAAAATTTATTTCATATTTTTAAACATTTAAAAATGTTCATCCTAAATCAATTTCAAATTCGGGTTTTAAACTGCAAAACCGCGATTTTTCTTAAAACTTGTTTTGGACTTATTTAAAAATTTACAAGATGAAATCTTGATTTTCTTTCTTCATTTAAAAAATATGGATACAATAGTCCGGAAAATTCTTATCTCGAATAATTCCAAGCTATATTCCATTCTCTACACTTGTTTGAATTCTACGGCGCGAAATCGTGAACTTCCGTTATGCGACGCGTCTAGTTTTGACTTGTTTTGCAATTTCTTTTCAAACTTCATGGAAACACTTTTAAATGTTTATAAAACATTTCTAAATCATTTTAAATTCATTTAAAACAATATTTTCATATTTAAAACTCATATTTAATTTCATTTCATATTATAATACTGTATTATTATAATATCAATTTCAACATTTTTAGATATTTTAAAATCATTAAGAGACTAAATAATTTCCATACACATATTTATATGGATTTAATTCTCCTTAAATTTACTATGGTTAATCACTAACCATTTCTCTTATCATTTATCAAACCAAATAATCATCCATATTAACATCCATATATTCAAACATGTAATCAACCAAGTAATCACACATTTAATCATCCAATATATTTCAACTTTCAAATCATTATGCTTGAAATAATTTAGAGATTAATTAGTAAAAATGTGATTACTTGCCTTTGTCTCTAACTAGTTCTTCCTACCAACATTCTTATCCAACAACACTTCACTAAAATTGATTACTATAAACATCTATAAATGACGCATGTATATAAATTTGTTGATAGATATCAAAATTGTGAACAGATTTCTCTCACCAAAAATTAGTACACTCCACCAAAGATTCATTCCATAGCTAAAGGTGAGCTCTATAGTCAACTCAAAGTCGCATCAACATCTACAAAATCTCCCTTGAAACGTCACGCAACAAACTTGTATAGCCAATCCTTCCTTTGCTCATGCAACTTATCTCCAACCACGTCGAACCACTTCCAATTATGCTCCTTCAATGTGCAACACGTAGTAACATCATAAGACACTAGGCATGATGCCTCCTCCAAGTCCACTGAAGCTCAAGCCTTCATCCTTCGAGCTTGACATCCATCCATGCAATTTTTTAATTTTTCTTTTTTTGTTAATTTTGGGGATTTAGGGTTAAAAAGGGAATCAAGTTATTCTGAAGGAGCGGTCGATTAAGGGAAAAAGTGAAAAAAAATTCAGTATATTTTGTTGAGTGGAATTCAATGATGAGGCCCTTAAGCTTTACCCATTTACATTTCTAAATTTTAATTTGAACCTAAAAGTCTTTTAACTTACACTTCAGTACCTAATAGTTTACTCTATATGAAATAGCCTTTATTAAACCAAAATTGATTTACAACATATTTTACAATATGTATTTCAAATAATAAAATTTCATGCTTGAATTCAATTATTATTTAACCTTATTATTTATTGATTTATTTGTAATTAATAACACTTTATTCCATTTATTTTAAAGTATATTTGATAACTCCTATTATCCTTCAAACTCAAATCCATATTTATTTCATTATATTAACATTCATATATAACTCCTCTAATATGATTAACTATTTGAATATGAATATTTACATGAAATATTATTATTCATTATTTTCATAAAAATGATTTACACTAGATAAATTATTAAATCTATTTGTTCATATATATTTTTATTTCTCAAAGTAAAATTCTCGTTTATAATTATTTAAACCATATACTAATTATTTACAACATTTTAACATTCTACATTTGTTGTACATTTTACCAAAGCCCATTTCATCTTCAAAAAAGGATTAATTGACTAATTTAAACCATTAAATATAATTACTTTATTCTATCAAGTTTTAATTCAAAATAAATATTTTTTTAAGAGATCTTTCATCTAAAATATAACTTAAAAATCTTATTTCAACAAGATTTAATTTATTGCTAGTATATCTAAAGTCGTATTGTTACAATTATTGCTATTAGGGTTGTTATACGACTAACTTTGAGTCTCTCATGGGTGATACTACACCTTTTTGCATCTTATAAGGTGCTAAACCAGACCTTCCTAAGCCATATATTGAGAGAATAAAAGCTTAAGGTGACATACAATCATGTTCTTCATCATAATGAGAGAGGGAAATAATTATTCTACTAATGCCGTCTTATACAATCACGTATGTCTTGTTGCTAAGAAAATTGCATCCTTTGTTTATATAACCTTTGCATATCTGTCATATTTGGGTAGTGGTGTCTTTCCGATCCGATTATTACTCTGGTTTTTTTAGCTTATTGCTTGGCATATTGTCTTCAGTCGACTACTATCTCCTATAGCATCATGAATCATGTCGTGAGGTTTACCATCTTCTTTTCTACCGAACTCTCTTTAAATTGGGTTTCTTTAAATACTTCACCTGCTAAAAAATGCCATTGACTCCCAAATCTTCTCTACCCCTATTTAAAACATGTCGAGGTACTTCTTAAGGAATTCACCTAGTTTCTATTTCATCTCTATTATGGCATTTTCCTTCTCTAACAGTCCCTTGGATGTTCCTTCTTTGGACGAATTATCCTACGTTTAAACTAAGATATTTTTGAAAAATTAAATCATCTTGCTTTGAATTGGATCGGATATCTTAGTCTCCTTAAGATGATTGACCTAGCTTATTTCCTCCTTCCTTTAACACTTTTGTCTATATGCCTTAACCCGCCTTGCGAATTCTTGGTCTGGGAAAACATTTTTGTCGCATTTTGAGTGTTTGGGCCCTGCCATGTTTTAAATAATAATTGTGTGTTTGATTGCCTTCGCCTTTATGATTTTGGATGCCTCAGGGTATTAGATTTTAAATGATTGGACACTTATTTTGAATGTATTTATTCTTACCAACTTGAAAATCTTTGTTAGCATGGGTGGTATGTGTTTGAACTCCATAGTCCTTTATCTGACTCTCTCCAAGCCATCTCGATTACAAGCTTATCACGTACTTTTCGCATCAACTCAAATGTTTTTATATTAAATTTGTACTTCATCATTAGACATTTATTTCCTTGGTTTCTTTCTTCACTATATGTCTATAGAAATCCTTGTCTATTACTCTCATCTTTAGTTGAGTTAGGTTGAGAAGTTCTCTACGTGCTTCCAAGGTTACTTTTTGACTGGCTTGCTCTTTGACTAAGGAATCCTATTTACCATAGGTTTGTTATAACTTTACTTGGACGCTCCTCACTAAAGTAAATATAAATATTAAGAAATAATATACTGAGAGGATCTGATTCTTCTCAATGAAAGCATTAAAGTGTTTGTCATTTTTTGGCCATAATACCACCTGCAGGCTAATGGTCAGAGAAAGATGGTAAATTGCATACTTTAAGGATTTGTTGCAAGCATGCATACTCGATCTTGGAGACTTATGGGAGGAACATCTACCATTAGTGAAGTTCACATATAATAACAATTATTAGGCAAGTATAGGCATGCCACATTTTGAAGCCTTATATGGATGACCACCATCCTATTGGTAGGAATCGACTGACCAGTTGATTCTAGGGCATGAAATGATATGAGAGACTACATAAAAGATTAAAAAAATCCGAAAGAGAATAAAGCAACTCAAGATTGTTAGAAGAGTAAAGATGATGGAGATGCATAGATCTAGAGTTCTTATCTAGTGATATGCTATTCAGTAAAGTCTCTCTATTTAAGAATGTGGATAGATTTGGTAAATTAGGAAAACTGGCACTTCGATTTGTTGGACCTATTTTGTTAGTCAAAACAATTAGAAACCAGCTTTTAAAGAAAGCCTAGCTGAAGTTGGAGGGCATGTGTTCCATTTATTTCATTTGAGGAAGTGTGTGCATGATTCCAATGTCATCGTCAAACTAAATCAATTAGAGGATGTGGATGTTGAACTGGAAGTAGCTCGACCAAGAAAATCTATTTATATATTTTTGCATAATAAAAAGTGATAGAGTTAAAGGTATGTCCTAGGGCAATTCTATAATTTATTGTAATTTAATTACTCTGTAATCAATTCTCATTCATAATAAAGGTGTTTTTCTTTCTATTATATATTTTTGTTATAATGCGTTATAAACAATTAAAATATATTTAACATAAAATCCATAAATGGTGTGTTTGTGATAGTAATTATAAATAGTTGTAGTCATGAGTATTGTACCATAATATTATAGAGCACATCATTTTATATATTCCTAGTCAAGATGCATCAAGATTGGATATCGATGTATCCGTTGAGACTAGAATATGTAACGCTCTCCAAATGTGGGGCAGCTTATTACTCATGACCGTTGGGGGCACCTAGGGGTTACATACTAATAGTAATTGGATAACTATGGAACGAATCACTTCATAGATTTCTATTGGTTAATATAACTAAGATCAATAAGAAAATATCGGTGTGGCTGATTTACACACTTCTCTCAACTTGAGAACACTGTTCCTCTTTAATATGAAAACTCTGCTTTGATTATAGTCAAATAATGGCATGATGTCCATCGACTAGCTACATTTAGGTCAAGTAGAAGTATTGGATGTGAAACATTATTCAAGAAATGATTCGTCTCCTCAATTATATGGGGTTAGTATCACAGTCAACTCAAGTCCACTCAAAGTCAAATCTCTTACCAGAGTAGTTCAGTTAATAATAATTATTATTATTGAACTAATGAATTTGTATCTGGACTATAGAGTTGAATACTGACGATATTGGAATTTTGACCATTACCAAATTTCATAAGTCCAAAGTGATATAGTTTTGACGAAGAGAACTGGTGTAAATAAAAGTCACAACTGGGTAACGCATAACAAAGTAAAAATCAATTTTACCAAAACCAAGTAAGCGATGAATTTGGCCAAAATATCAAACCACCTACTAACTAATGTATGAACGTCAATATTTGAATAATTAAATATTAATCGCTAACCAAATTTACACCTAACAAGTCACACAACCGAAACAATGAATACTCTTTTGACCAAATGATTTAATTAATTGTAATTGTTATAAACTAATTAAATTAATTAATATTTGTAAAATATTAGTTACTAATTTGATTTTTATTTGATAAAAATATATTATTAAATGTATTTATAATAATTATAAATATATTAATCAATATACGATATTGATATACATTTTAAATTGGATTTAATTGTTAAATATTTTTTCGGAATTTCAATGGGTTTAAATCCCATAAAGGGGGCTGGTTAGTTCGGCCCTGATATAGGGTTATAGGAGGCTAAAAGATGGGATAGAAAAGCATTAAGATAGAGGGCTAAGATGGAAGAGAATTGGTAAAGGATAATGTAACATACTGATCCTAAAATATCTCTAAGTTCTCCTCTATATAAGCATCTCTACCATGAACCTTTAGAGAATTTTTTGAGCCTCCACTTACACGCATTTCTAGTTGAACCCTATAGCCTCTATACTTCATCAATTTAAGTTCAAGTTAAATCAAATCCAGTGCTATCTGATAGTTGGTGGTCAACAGTTCATGCATTGGAAATCGATTCAAGGAGCAAATTTCATTATTTTAAGGTATACTTGCACTGGGAGTAAGGTATATATTTCTAACTAATATATAATTATTATTGTTTAGATATAATGTCTATATTGTATGTATGTGTGTATGTGTGAATATATATTCATTTTCAAAAATATACATACATACATACATACATATATATATATATATTATTAGTTAGGTGACGATTCTGATATACATATATATTATCACAATTGAGTTAGTTGTAGGTTTATATATAATAGTATGTTAATAAAAAAATTTAGACATATATATACCTACCTGCAACACAACTAATAATAAAAAAATTATTTTAAATAACCTATATATATAATATTTTAGTATGTATACATAGCGTATAAATTTAATATTACATTATACTTATATAAAATATAGTTATATAATTTTATATATAAAGTTTTAAAGGTATATTATTTTTGATAGAAATAAAATTTAATTCTGTATATATATATACAATTTTAAAACATATTTTAAAATTAAAAAATTATTGTGATAAGACCTGGTATTTCTTTATTTAAAATATATATTTCTATAAATTTAAAATGTTAATATATATTATTTATTATAATTTATTTATGCATAAGCATATAATTATTTAATATATATACACATTAATTTTATATACATATACATTCATATATTATTTTCGACTTCAAAAAAAATATTAAATTATATTTTATGTAATTTATAAATGATTTAAATTTCATACATATGTTCATATATATATATATATAACTGTCTAAAAAAATATGATTTATATACATACATACATACATACATTTATTTGTAATATTTTGTAAATATATATAAATTAAATATATATATATATATATATATATATAAAAACATACAATTGCACAATATACTTGTATATAGGATAAGCTAACGTGTCCATTGCAATGTAAATTCCAACATCTATATATGAGAATGTTATAGCTTGCACGGATTAATATGTTACACATGCACACACATACGCATATGCACACACACATACGCACGCACGCACATGCACACACACACACACACATATATATATATATATATATATATATATATATTAGTGTGTGTGTGTAGAATACACGTATATATAATGCTACATTAATCAAATATTATAAAATAATTTTATAAATTTAAATAAAATAAAAGTTTTATTTAGAAGAAATTTAGAAATATTCAAAATGAATTAGACTTTATAGGCCCAATAAAGATCCAATATGGTAAAAATCTGAAATTCACCCACAACTTCCACTACGATTTTGCCTAGTTCTAACAATGGTATCAAAACGTAGTAGCCTATGCAATCTAAATTAGTCATGTTAGAGTTAATTATTAAGCTCACAGCCCAAATAGTAGGGTGTCTTAAAAGGTAGGGTCTAGGATTGAGTTTAGGTAATCAAGTAACATGTCCTACCTAGTTATCAGCTTGGCCCGAATAGATATGTGAGCCTAAAGGTTGTCCCTAATAGAAAAGGCCTTAATATGAATTAAGCCTTGGGTTAATTTTCAGAATTGTTTAAAAATTAAAAATATAAGGTTGTAAATTCAATAGTTAAATTTTAAAAAAATGTACATATTATCAAAGTTATAATATAACAAGATTTTTCAAAATGTTTGAAAATTAATTTCAAATTAATTTCAGAATTTTTTAAATTTATTAATAAAATAAATTAATTAAAAAGGTTAATTAATAAATGTAGACATGTATTATATATTATGATATATGTTATGTTATTTTAAAATGTTTAAAATAACATAAGTATACATGCATATATATGAAATGAATTTTGAAATTAATATAATATAATTATAATTGTTTAATTAAATAAATTAATTAAAAAGTTAGTTAATTAAATAATATACACATGTATATGATATATGTGTTATACTATAAAGGTTATTCTTCTTGGCTTTTTCGCCCACATCAAGGTGAATACGAAAAGACGTCAAGGAGCATATAATGGCCGGAAGGTGCATAATAAGGATGACATCATGTAATCATAAGAGCAAGGTGAAGTGTTAGGGCCAAATTTGGCACGGTCTAAAAATATACTCAAAGCACTTGTGTAATGCTCCAAAGGTCAGGACATGTGCCTAGGCCAAAACCACATCTCAATCTGAGCTACGGATTGGAAGATATGATCATCTTAAAATTTGTCTGTCACCTAAGCAACTCGGGCCCTACCTTCAAGAGCTACTACCTACTTTAAGAAAATGGAACATCCAAAGGCATTAGAATACTCTACTCAATGATACGATGCTACTGGTCAAAGTCTCGTCCAATTCTGACTTGAAATAAAGGAGTTATGGCACAAAAACGTGTGTGGGTCATGTGGTTGAGCATCAAGCTTCCAATAGAGATGTCAGAAGTTTGATCCCTAGTAAACACATTATTTTTATGTAATATGAGGAATGGTCCGGTAGGGAACCTAACTGTTTAGTGCCTAACCATTTACTACCTAATAGATCTTTACTCAACCTCACACCTATAAATACCTCATAGACGAGCACAACTATGAAAAAGAGGAACAAGCGATAATGGCATACAAGCTTGGAACATTGGAGACTTCCTAACCAAATGCCTGTCTAACAGTCTTTCCTAACCAAACCATTGGAGCATCATCACTTAGTCTGAGTACCCTAAAATGAAGAGGCAAGAAGCTTCTGAAGTACGACAAGTGGAAGTAAGGGAAAAGGCAGGGGAAAGCACATCATACTCGCTTGTTCGATAGTCAAACTACCAGACATAAACTCCTATCTGGTGGTCCAACTACCGAATAGGAATCCCTATTCAGTTGTCAAACTATCAGACATAAATTCTTGACTGGTGGTCCAACTACTAAACAAGAATTCATATTCGGTAGTAAGGGTACTGGGCAAGATTTTTTGTCCGGTAATAAAGCTACCAAACAAGGATGTGTGTTTGACACTTAGAGAACCACCAAACAAAGGCATAGCCAAACCAAAACACTACTGAACCAAAGCAACATCGAACCAAGGTACAGCTGAACCAAACCACCCACGAACACTGAACACAGATTCTTGTTTTGCAGCCTACTGCCGAACCCAAGCATGGATGAACCATGACAAGACCATCGAACTAAGCTCCACCGAGTCAACTACTACCAGACCAAACAAAGCATATATGGAAAGGCAATCTTGAATATATGGAAGTTCTGGAGTGTATCTTCTATTTATGGAAATAACCAAACTGAGCATGTTATACAGGAAAACTGCCTATCTTATCGGCCTGTCCACCTTAAATATATTTTAAAATTTTAAAAAAATTATTGTGAGCATGACCTGGTATTTATTTTCTTAAAATATATATTTTTATAAATTTAAAATGTTAGTATATATATATATATAATTTATTATAATATTATTTATGAATAAACATATAAGTATTTTGATATATATATAATTTTATATACATATACATTCATATATTATATTCGACTTTAATATATATATATATATATATATTAAATTATAATTTATGTAATTTATAAATGATTTAAGTTTCATACATATGTTCATATATATATGTATGTATGTATGTATGTGTGTGTGTATGTAATTGTTTAAACAAAATGTGATTTATATACATACATACATATGCATACATACGTATATATTTGTATTAATTTGTAAATACACACACACAGATATATATATATATAAACATACATTTGGACATATTGGTACATACGATGAGCTAACTTGTCCATTGCGATATAAATGCCAACATCTATATACGGGTCCCTTTACATTCCTACACAAACATTCTATCCACACATCTATTAATTTGCAGAGTTTTTTGTATCATTTTTGTAAAGGAGTTCTTTGTATCAGTTTTTTTTCTTGCTACTGAAGAATTTTGTTTCTTGCAGCAAAGAATGAACTAAACATGCACAACTGATCAAATATATAAGGTGAATCAAGGAAGAATTATTATTACACTACATAAACAAAAGAGAGATGACTAAGAAATGAATTCATGTGGCAAACAATTTAAGGCATTATCAATAAGTTTTCTTACTTTAAATTTTAGAAATGAAATCCGGATTTAAATTTAAGGGGACAAAATGGTAGATAACAAAAAACGATGTCCACCTCTACACATTTACCTCTGGTTTGATTTTTGTTCCTTGTTAGTAGGTAGGAATTGTTCTAAAGTGCATCACTACTGCTTGCTTTAAAAAATACCCACTACTGCTTGTTCTAAAGTATAGTCCTGTTTGAGTTGCAAATATTTTTTAATATATCTTAACACTGCGACCGTGGTCACTAACAGAATAAATTTAATATGTTTTTTGATATAATGTATTGAACAGAGCTGATGGAGACTATGGAGCAGCAAAGGTGATGCTGAGACCAGCTTCTCCAGGTTAGATATTTCCACCGAATCTAATTATTTGAATCACGTTGTATCATCAATTTTGGAGTTGCAAATTAAAGTACCATCCAATTTATAGAGTTCGAGTGTTGATTTTTTTCTTCTTTATACATCGATTGCAAAATAAACATAAATTACACTTGTATCTATATAAGTTCTTTAACTTTAATCTCTTGAATTTTGTTATATTTCATAGATGATAAATCAAGCTATTCTGGAAACCAAAACTGAAACAGTGAAACAAAGGTTCATGGATTATAAATCATATAATATTGTTTTACCAATATTATGTTATCATGCCTCACTCATAGACCTATAAAATAAATAAGTATGAAATGTACACAATATGTCACTATTATTAGTTCTAGTAGAAAAAATTAACTAAGTTTGATAAGCATTAACAAAGTTTTTAAAAATTTAGCTATTTTTATGATAATAATAATAATAATAAATAGCTTGAATAAATTAACTAAGTTTTATAAAAATTAACAAATTTGTAATAATAATAGTAATAATAATAATAAACTAAGTTTAATAAAAAATAAACTTAGTTTATAATAACAACAACAACAACAATAATAATAAACTATATTTTGATAAAAATTAACTAAGTTTATAATAAAATAATAATAATAATTAATAATAAATAAACTATGTCAACTAAGTTTTATAAGTAATAACAATAGTAACAAAAACTAAGTTTATAAAAATTAACTAAGTTTACAGTAATAATAATAATAAATTAACTAAGTTTATGAAAAATTTATAAGTTTGAGATAATTTATAAAAATTAAATAAGATAATAGAGATTAAGTTTTAGATAATTTATAAGTTTAAGTTAATTAAAATATAAGTTATGACATTTTAGGTTTTATCAATTAAGATATTTATAAGTCTAATAATAATAATAATAAACAACAATAGTTTGAATAAATTAACTAAGTTTTATAAAAATTAACTAAGTATTATAAAAATTAACAAGTTTATAATAATAATAATAAACTAAGATTGATAAAAAATTAACTAAGTTTATAATAATAATAATGATAAACTATAGTTTGATAAAAATTAACTACATTTATTATAATAATAATAATAATAAATTAACTAAGTCAACTAAGTTTTCTAATTAATAACAACAACAACAATAAAACTAAGTTTATAAAATTAACTATGTTAGCTAATTTTTAGTTAATTTTTATAAAAAAAAATAAGTTTATAAAAATTGATTAAGTTTATAATAATAATAAATTAATTAAATTTATAAGTTTGAGATAATTTGTAAAAATTAACTAAGTTTATAATCTTTTAGTTTGAGATAATTTATAAGTCTAAGTCAATTAGAATATAAGTTATGACATTTTAAGTTTTAATAATTGAGGTAATTTATAAGTTTGAGTTAATATAAATAAAGTTATAAATATGTAAATCGAGCTTTATAAAAATTTAACTAATTTTTATAAAAAATAATCAAAATTTAAAAAATTAACTAAGTTTTCTATAATTTAACTACGTTTTATAAAAACTAAATTAATTTAGACAAATTAATTAAGTTTTATTAGAATTTAACTAAGTTGATAAGTTTTTAAAAATTAAATAAGTTTATTATAAAAGTTAACTAAGTTTTATAAAATTATTTAAATTTAATAAAAGTTTAACTAAGGATGTTTAATGTACTTTAAATATGCAAAACAGATTCATAATCATCTGTTGATTGTTAAACTTGTCTACAGGTAATTAGCTTTTTAGGAGTAAAGATCAGCTGTAGTAAAGAATTGTGGGTAATCAAGTGACGAACATAGCTTTAATTGTTATATATACTATAACATTTTGTTATACTTGTTGTGTAAACTTGTATATGAATGGCTATAGATTTTATGTGAATTTGCTCATTTTGTCGAAAAACTATTATCGAAATGATTATGGATATTATATTTGATTATGTGATTAACGTGTTTTTTCAATTGTTTGAATATGATGATTATGTGATTGATTGATTGATTGTTGGTTTGAATACGACGATTATGTGATTGATTGATGGTTTTAATAAGACTATTATGTGAGCGATGGTTGGAAATGATACAAGCCATTCACAAGAAATGGTAGCATGTACGGTATGCTCAAACAATCAATAACTTTTAGTAGCCTATAAAAAACATTGTGGATATAAATGTAAACAGCTGCGATACGACTAGCGTAGCGTTGTTAAAACGCTAGCAAAACTTTTAGTAGTGTTTCGATAAACACTACGATACGACATGCTACTAAAAGTCTGAAACTTTTTGTTGCATTTCTAAAACCCTACAATAGGTCAAGTTTTGGTAGCGTTTTATGGAACGCTACAGAAAGTTTCAGACTTTTAGTTGCATGTCGTATCGCAGCGTTTACCTAAACGCTACTAAAAGTTTTGGTAGCATTTTTTCAACGCACAAATGATCTTTTCTGGTGTAGTGTAGTAGTTATCTTGAGTTTTGATATTTGGTGATTTTATTCTTGAAGTTATTGAAGTATGCTGAATAATTGTCAATACTTGACTTGGTGATTACATTTGAGATCTAGTTCATTTTACCTGTCATTTATCTTGCGAACTCATTTATTTTAGTCTAGACTGACCCGTTTATTATTTTATAATACTCGAGTCAGACCGAGATGTTTCAGGTCCTTCAGCTTGATGCTTTTAGGGTGGACTTCCATCAGTTAGCTTGATGTTTACTTTTGTCATCACTAGGTATATATTCATGTTTTATTGTACCATATGTCGAGCTAGACTTATTTGTGTACATATTCGTATCTTTGGGATGTAGTATTTTTGTATTATGTAGTCTTCATTATGTATCTATTTGTGCATGTTCAGCTTGTAATCATTGTATAATCCACCATGTATATTTTATACTTGTGATTATGTGTTTTGTATTGTATCGTCTATTAATCTGAATATTCATTTAGCCACCATAGATTTGTTTTGAACTTGAATTGCATATGTCGATCCCACTTGAGAAAATAAAATTATCATTATATAATCGATGTATTAATGCTCATTCAATTCAAATTTACAGAGTGTCGCTCCTAACGAGCCCTATTCTCTGCGCTAGTAGAGGGTATTACTCTATAATATCCTTTTTTAGTGTGGATCTCGGGGTGGGGCATCACAGCTGGTATCAGAGCTGGTTCAGAACAAAATATGATATCAAGGATAAGGATCTTCTCTTAGTCGAGTTTTAGGATCTCTTCTTCGGGATTCATTGGATAGATAATGGAAATAATCTCCTACGGGATAAGAGAATTTCTTTACGGTTTTCGAGTACTTATACTTTCATTTTTCCCTTTGTTTGAAATTTATATTATCAAATCATGTGATTCTTAAATAACTTTCGATCCAATCATATCCACCTCAGCTCAGAGATCGCTAACGAAAAAGCTACCGTTTTGGACACTGGGCAACTCCACGGACCCGGCTAGGACAAGGTGCTTATGTTCACTTTGCAAATCATGAAGTTTGTTGTTGACCCTTTTGTGATCAGTGTCGCGCAACGGAAGCAAATGGATTGTTTCCACTGGGTACATTATCCGATAGATTTGTGATTGATTTGATTTGTTGATTGGATGTTTGTTTGCATTGGATTCTTAGTGACACTTCAGATTCAATTAAGAAATATCCCTTGGTAAATATAATCCTATTTGAAGATTTATAATTAAACCTTGCGGTGTCTTCATATTAGAAATCACCACAAGAGATATTGAATTTCTTGGATATAAAATAATCAAGGATCAAATTTTGTGAAAAGAAATAAAAGTTATTAGTTATAGATTAAGAATTGTTTTGATGTAATCATTGCCTAAATAGGAGACACCATCCTATGAGTTTTCTATAAGATGTTAAATGGTGATGATTATAAGCTTGTTATTATATGTATAAACTAGAGTGTATAAAGATATAAGTATTCTTCATTTTAAAAGAGAATTTCTTTTGAAGTATATACATACATATATATACATATATACATATATATGTTTGTGTGTGTGTGTGTGTGTTTGTGTGAGTGTGTTAAATTTCTCGTTGGGTGTTTTATGGATTTTGGCCGGGACGTCTTACCAACGTACTCGATAGGGATTCCTAAACACTTAAACAAGACAATTAGACATAATATGTTAGGTAATTAAGTACTGGTTGAGAAACTATATTTCGAAATAAGAAAAATAAGAGGAAGTGGACTTTCAAGCTAAGATTGCTTAAAGTGGAAAATATATATATATATATATATATGGAAATTTTAATGAAATAACTTTTTGTGTGGTTTAATTCTTATATTAAGATAATAAAATAGAATTTAACCAAAATTTATGAGAGACTAATCCAAAGTATTCATTAGTGGAAATTATATTGATTTGGTCTTTTAAATTGATTAAAAGAGTAATTTTTGGGGAAAAATGGATTAAATGAATATATGGAGATTATTTGAATAAATAAGTATGAATGTGTTACAAATAATATTTAAAAGGGGAATAAAGTTTAAGGGAGTTAAATATTATTTAAAATAGGAAAGAGGGTTTTGGAAAATGTGTATATATATACATATATGTAATGAATTTTAAGAGAAAATGTCTTAAAGGTAAATAATACTTTAAGAAGTATTTTGAATTTTATATATTCTATTCTGAAGGGAAGTATCATATAAAATTTTGATAATAAAATGAAAGTGATTTGATATGAGGTTAAGAAATGCTTAAAATAACATAATATTATTTAGGAAATATTTTGAGTAAGTATTTTGAGAAGAAAATTGCAATTGGTATGAAAATTATCTTTATGCATTATAAAGTTGTGATGGTTGAAATAAATGCAATGAAAACAATAAATATACTTATGAGTATTAATTTCATTATGAATGGCAAATGCATCCATCGATCATTAGTGATAGTCGAGGTCAGTGGCAAGGCAGTGTTGGTCGCTTGGACAACATTGCAGATAATTGACAAAGCAGTTCACTACAAATAGATGGCAAGGCAATGTCATTATATTATTTGGTACTTGTGAATTTGTATGTGTCCATTTGTAAGATATATGTTTAAGGGAATTGTGTATGTTACTTTAATTGATTATGTATGGCATATGGTGATTTATGTGAAAGTTAAAAATGAAAACCTAAGCTATTTATTTATCGGGTAAATTGATTTTATAGATAAGAAATATTTCAAGAAAATAAGGTTTTATAGATACACACACACAACTTAGTTCAAGAAGTTTGGCATTTTACAATTCTTCAATTTGAAAAGTGGAAAATTGATTTTGAAAATTTTAAATATGAGAAAATATTGAAGTAAGAGTAACTTTGTATTTTAATGATTTGAATTAAAAGAATAGTTAGTGTTAACAAAGTAATTTTAATGGTAAATAATTTGGGGAAAAAATTGTACTATTTGTAAAACACAATGTTTAGAAATTTAATGTGATGAAGAAGTTATCAAGAATGTGATAATCATAACTTATAATGTATTTTGAACTTTGTGGAACTTGGAAGTAGTTTAGCTAGCTTTATAATTACCTTTTCGTTATAAGGTTGAATTATATATATGGTTGTAACTCTTCAAAGAGAAGTTAATCATAGGAGAAAGTTATTTTTCTCAATCTTTAGAAAGATTTCATCGTGAAAGGTTTTATAGAAAGAATAATAATGTTACTATTATTATTGCTTTGGTTTATGTTCAAGATTTGAAGCTAATAGTTGATTGGGTAACAATAAAAGAAAAGTGTTGATTTAAATTAATGGTCTCCCCAAACTGGTTGTTTTTCTTTTCATTGGTAAATTTAAAGGAAAAGTATAGACAAGTTAAGTCTAAAGTAAATAGAATTAATAATAATTGAGTTTACTCTTTAAAATCTATTTGATAAGGCAAGTCAAAAAAAAATACGAAAAGTATATTCATATTTATGTACTGTTAGCTAATGATAATTCATGATTAACAACTCTTAACTCTCTAGGCAAAATTATTTATTCTAAAACTTTGTTTAAAGGACTTTAGACAAATTTTTTGTCTTGATGTGATATTTTGATTTAGGATGAAAATTTTCAAATGACTAGGTTGCGGAAATTTTATTTTCAAAATGGTTGTAGTAAAATGACTATATCTTTTGACTCTTTTGTCTGATTGTATTGATTCTTTTTGAATTTGAAAGATGTTTCAGCAATGAAGAAATTTATTCAGATCATTTTCTAAAATTCTATCATTTTCATGAGCTAAACACTGTTTCAAACATAACCATAAATTCTGACATGTTACATAATTTCTCAGTTAAAACCCCATCTTGTTTTGATCATAACTTTTGAACGGTAAGTGTGATTTCAGTATTTTTTTCCCATTTCGGAAAGGTAAGAGTGTAAACCACAACTTTTTCTTCAAGTATTTTGCAAAATTTTGAATTTTAATAGGTTAAAAACGTGCATTTTATGATATGGCCTGCTTTTACATTCGAAAATCTGAATTGGTTACCTTTATAAAATCCTCAATAACTTGAGTTGTACTTAATGTTCTTGTAATCCGATAGATGTTTTGGGAAGTTAATACATCATGTAAACATTCATTATGATGAAACCATGACTTGATCTAGTCGTTTAGACCCTTAAAATTTAGCTAGAAAGTAGTTAAAATACAATAGTGATGTTGTTTCTATTTTTTATGCAGGCGTATTCTTGTAAGTTCTTTATGTATGGCTAATAGGTGACCTTTGGGTTGGGAATATGTGCTTTTGAAAGCAAGTTGAACTATGTGGCGACTTTAGCTTGCTCTTGCTTGCATAAGAATTTAGTAAATTGCTTAAATAATAAATGCTAAAACAAGGTAAGTTTTTACTAAAGTGTTATATTTATTGTTGATCATATGTCGTGTGGCAAATTTTGATATATAAATTGTTTTCGATCATGTTTTGATCGATATATATCTAATTTATTATATTGTGATTGTTCAAAAGACTCTCCGTACAAAGGAGACTATTCCGAATTTTTCCCAAAACTTTGGGAGTTAGAAATTTTTTGAGAAATCTTATATTTGGGATTCAAAGGTAGGATACAATAGACCTTCTTTATCCTTCTTAAGGCATTCGTTTCTCATCTTTAAGCCCATCAATTTCCGTATTTTGGCACCTTACATAAGAGTCAACTGCTTTGAGATCCTTTTGGATGCACCATCTATCCTCTTTGTTCATTCTAAGTTGTCCAGTCAAATCCTCCACTTGGAGCGCAAGTTGATTGATCTAAACAGTAACAGGTAGAGCCATAGGAACCTTATGAAAGAACCCAAATCCAATTGGGTTTTGAACACTAACGGAGTTAGGTAAGTTCGTGGAGGGATCAATGAAGTTTTGATATCTCTAAACCTTGATAACGAACCAAGAGTAACATCAACAGGTTTAGATTGTGAAGGAGATCGATAATAGTAAGGTGGACTTCTATTATACCACGAGCTCCTTCCACAACCATCTAACATTCACAGTTGATTGTTCATTGTTGGGCATGTTGAAGCATCTCTATTTCCTTTTCTTTCAAAAGATATCCTTTTCCCATGCACATGAGGTGAGGATGAACTGCTTGACACACCCAACCTTTATCCTCATTAAATCCTCCCTTACTTTGGCCTTTTGGTGCTCCTCCTTTGCAATCTCTTTTCCTCCTCTATTATGTTTGTTAAAATTTTCCTACCACCGTAAGACTATCATGATAGAGTTAAGGGTATGCCCTATGGGCAATTATGTAATTTGTTACTTATATCTAATTCGATAATCATTCTTGTTCATAATAAAGGTGTTCGATTTCTATAATATACTTTGTTCTATTGGGATATAAATTGTAACGATCCACTTTTCCGTACACTTTAAGCTAATAATAAACTACACATGTCCAACCCAAATTGAAAGGAAAGGCGGATAGATAGGGAAAAGAAAGAAGACAAGAAAACAAGAAGAACTAACAAGTACAGAATCTCACAACAGAAACGAATAATCTATATTATATAACAAATCTTTACACAAAAACAAAATTGTAATTTATATATATACAGACATCAATCAAAGTATACTAACCTATTCAGCACAGACGGTTATAACAACTTGTCCTCACAATTGCTGATAAATACAACCATGAATGTAGTGGAAGAAAAAATAACCATCTACGAGAATATGTCTCAGGGCCTCCAGCTCATCTCCTGAAGCTCCAAATATCCAAGTAAACCTGGAAATATGCTCGGTCTGACCCGAGCATTATAGGAAAACAACGCCAAGATCAGTCTGGTAAAACCAGCGTGAGAACTTAAAACAATAAATCTTAAACACTATTATTGTATTAATAATTAACTCAAAACAATATTAAGTTAATAATTAATTAACTTTAAAA
This sequence comes from Allium fistulosum, assembly GCA_030737815.1. Lineage (NCBI taxonomy): Eukaryota > Viridiplantae > Streptophyta > Magnoliopsida > Asparagales > Amaryllidaceae > Allium > Allium fistulosum. The sequence continues at coordinate 215,638,490 of CM060905.1, forward strand.
CAATAATTAACTAACTTTAAACTAATATTAATATGATAATTAATAATCCTTTTAAATATAATTAAATAACTCAAATCAATATAATTAATTAATTTTAATTGAAAATTAAAGTTTAGATAATCATTTTTAAATAAATAATTAAAATAAAATTAAAATGTTTAAACAATAACTAAATAACTTTTAAATAGTAATTAAACATTTTTAAATAGCATTAATGAATAACTTTTAAGAACCATATTAATAAAATAATTAACTTTAAATTATTATTAAAATAATTAAATTATCTTTAAAATATTATTATTAATAAGTTATTACCTTTTTAAAATCTTATTACTAAATATAAATAATTATCTTTAAATCGTAAAATAAGAATAATTATTCTTAACATAACTTTCAATTCAATAATAAAATTTCCAAATTTGAAGGAGGCTTAACGATCACCATGGTACTTATCAAGCTACCATATTATTCAATTAACTTTTCAAGTCAACAATAGATATTTACATAATCCAGGACTATGTAATAAATCCAACACTTAGCCATCATTAGTTAATATATCACTAATTCAAGCAGAATATCCATTAATGATATATAATCAAATGTCCAAATCCATAGAATAGCAGGACGGGGTTTTATTCTGCTAATTAATTGGCGGAACGGGGTTTTATTCTGCTAAACCAATGTCCAATTACCATATTCAATCCAGTTTAACTCAATAGTAATTTATTTGGCCAAATAAATATCAATAATTAAGGTATATAAATTTTAAACGACGTTATTATTTAAATAACGTGATTTAAATTCTGTCAGTATTAATAGGTCATAAATTCATATCTATCCAAAGTTATCAATAAGTTATACGATAACATTCTACTCGTCAATACGAGTCCATCGGAAAAATCAGTGTGCAAAGCGGGTATCATATGAACAAATTATGCAGATTTATAACCAAACAAATATATATATATATATATATTTAAATAAAAAAACTAATTTAAAATTCTTACCTAAACGGGTCGAGCCCACATCAGTTGAACCCGCCCCAAAAGCACAGTACACCTTCTCCTCCTTCCCCCTTTCTTCTGCTTGGAACAAACGCACGAACATGCACAACTCGTGCACGCGTACACGTGCGCCACCTGCCGAGGACATCGGCCACCAACGCACCGACACCACTAGATCCGCCTCGCCTCACTCCACCCAGTCGACCACACTTCGATGCAACCAGCCCACCATATTCCAATTCGACCCTTCGGTTCCAAGCTCGACCGCCTACAGTAATGAAAACCGAGCTCACCTCTCCCCATTATCCACTTACGACCTCATCCACTACCATCCTCAAAACCGCCTGCCTCTTGCCTCACCTCCAAGCAACTCGCAGCCCACCCCGATGCTTCCCACTGCCCACACCATGCCGATAACCGAGCATCCCCAAACCATGCCCCTTAAACCCTAATCTAAGCAATTCCCATCAATCTAGAGCCTTAATCAAAAATCGGCCACGTTCGCGACCTCCGCCTCGATCCTACGCTCCTCCCCGACCTCTCCGCTCGACCCCTCGACCACCGGTTCGCCAGAAATTAGTTTTCGAACGTTTTCCAATCATCTCCTTCCCTACGACAAACCAAGCTAAAAGAAATCACATGAACGCCTCTAAAAATCCCCAATCGCCGCTACAAACCCATCCGTACCCTCCGTTCGCCAATCCGTGATCGTCAAAAACGATCGTTTTCTCGACCACTTGATTTAAAGATATTTCTCTGAATACTCGACGAAAATCCATAAAACTATTTTTAGAGGAAACTAGATTCAATGACGAACAACTTTCATGTTAATCACTAAGGCTAAAAATGAGTGGATTGAGAGGATTATATTTTTGAATGGATGAAAAGGTTATTTTGCATCCTCTGTAAAAAAAAATAGAAGAAGAAAAGAACTCTGTTTTTATCTGTGTGATGATTCCCCCTGAATCAATGGTGTCGTGTGATATTTATAGATGGAGGAAACTTAGGGGTTAAGGATTGATTGGTGATGATCTACTGAGGTGAGATAGTAGCGTGGCTAAAGTGAAATTATAGGGTGATGTTGATGATGTTGGCTGAGGTGGTGAAGTGAAAAGAGAGGGAAGAGAAAAATATCTAGATATTTATATTAAACATTTCAAGGTACGATGCTGCCCAATATTCCGTCTACATACAAACTACTAATGACAAAATAAAAATAAAATCATGTATAACAACGTGACACGATTACAAAACGTCAATAAAATAGGTCGGCTTTCTTATTCTATGAAATTTCAAATGTACCGACGTTTGGCGTAAAAAGCGTCAAATGGAAAATTGATTATTTCCCAAATTAAAAATTATGCAAAAATTCTAAAAATTAAATTAAAAATACGTCACTAGAAATCAAGTCTAAATTTGAAACGTAGATTTTATTATATTTTAATTAAAATCCTAATATTTAAACAAATTAAATATTCAAATTCCAAAACCCAAAAATACGGGTCGTTACATAAATAATTAAGTAACTGATTTAAAATATATTAAATAGAAAATCCTTAAAAGATGTGTTATGTGGTAGTAATTACAATATGTGGTAATAATGAGAAATTTATCACATTAAAATAACATATTATTTTAAACATTCCTAGTCAAGACGAGAAAGGATATCTATTCAACCATTGAGACTAGTTGCTCTCCAAATGTTGACCGGTGTATTACTCATAGCTGTTGGGTGCACCAAAAGGTTACATATTGATAGTTATTAGATAAATATGGAATGACTCACTCAAGATTTTTTCTGTTGGTTAATATAACTATGGTCAAATAGAGAATCTTGAAGTAACAATATTACATAGTTCTCTCAACTTAAGAATACTGTTGAACTTCAATATGGATACTCCACATTGATTATAGTTAAACCATGACATGGTATCCACCGAAAACTATAGATGTTTATGAGTTGAAGCATTAAAAGTGAAACACCATTCAATAGAGAATTCGTCTCCTCGGTTATATGAGGTTAATGTCATGGTCAATCTATAGTCAACTCGAAATCTTTGGCCATAGAAGTATAGTTTATAATAATTGTTATAATTAAGCTAAGGACTTCATTTTTGGACAAACCAAGTTGAATGTGGATGATATTGGAATTTCGACCATGATCATATTCCATAACTCCTAAGGTGATATAGTTTTGACAAATAAAAATGGTATAAATAATCATTACGACCGGATACCGCTTAAAATAGCAAAACTGGATTTTACCAAAAACATGTATAAGCAATAAATTCGGCCAAGCTGTCATACCACTAACTAAGGTGACGTATGAACTTTAATATTCGAATCATTTGAGATTAATCGCTTACCGAATTTACACTTTTGAGTCACACAACCGTAAAGATGAATTCTTCGAAAAACCACAAGATTTAATTGATTTACAAAATATTATAAATTAATTAATATTTAAAAAATATTAATTATTATCTAATTACAGTGTAATTTTAAATGGATTTTAAATAAAAGATAATTGCATTAAGAAATTTATGGAAATTTTATGTCATTTGGTAGCAAGTAATTTTAGCCATACCATGTGAAGAGAGTAGTGGAGAGAGATAATTAAGGGAATTGATTTGGAAGAATCCATTAAAAGAATGAGAAATGTTTCGTTCCTTCAACTAAAACAAATCCATTAATTCATTTCCTACATACATTCATTTTTCATTCACTTTTTACTTCTCTCCTCCTTGCCTTCTGTGGCCCAAAAAAATGAACTAAATACTTCCTAAATTACATTAACTTCAAATTAAATGCAAACATCAAATAAAAATGAAATATAAACGGTTCATACATTGCAAGGATTGGGTGTGGATTCTGGAGATCTTGTAGTTATTCTTTGTTCAAAGTGTGAATCTTAGGTTACTTCTTAATGTAATTATCTAATTTCAATTATATATCACATCTTGATAGTGTAGATTAGATCCCTTATATTTTACAACGAATTTATATATACTAATGTTGTCACCTATAAACGTTTGAATCTGCATATATGTACCTTTGAATCTTTTATGTGCTGTAAATATTATTGTTGGAGTTTTGTATTAATTTAAAAAAAATATTTGTTTTGTCGAAATTATTTAACATACATATACATACATATATGTACATACGTACATATACATATACATATATGTATATATGTATTAAATAGTGATATCATTATCACTGTATGTACTGTGGTATCATTTAACAATACACAAGTTTGAACTATACATATAGTGTGATATCACTATTTAATATATATATATATATATGTTCATATTCAAAATATCTTTAACTATTTCACAATTTGTAGTTTGATATTTAAAATTATATACTTAGCGAAATTAGATATTTTGGATTTTAAATTTGAATCTATTTTATCGATTTAGTCAAGTCAATTCAAATATTTTAAATTGTTTATTTCATTTAATACATATCTTAATATATGTGTGTGTACACATATAAGTTTAAATGTTTTGAAAACAAGCTAAAGAAAGAGTAAACGAAGACCAAAAGATGACCACCTTTTATTCTCCTTAATTGCCACTTAAATGTCTTTTACTCTTTCTTTAATGACACTTAAATGCATCACTACCCATTCAAATTTGAATCTATTTTATTGACTTAGTCAAATCTATTCAAATATTTTAAATTGTTTATTTCATTCAATGCATAAATTAATATTGATACACACATATACATATATTTACATATAAGTTTAAAATGTTTTGAAAGCAAGCTTAATAAGGAGTAAATGAATACCAAAATATCTCCACCTTTTCCTCTCCTTAATTTCCACTTAAGTGTCTTTTACTCTTTCTTTAATGCAACTAATTAAATTCACCACTAACCGTTTAAATTTGAATCTACTTTATTGATCAATCAATCTATTTAAATATTTTAAATTATTTCATTAAACACATAAGTTAATTTTGACATACACACATTGTAACGATCCGAATTTTTCGGACCAGTCAAAATCGCTAAAAAAAACCCGTTCGTTCTAAAACTACGAATGAACTACCAACTTAATACACAATATTTGATAAATATTCGACATTACTAAATGTATAGGATACAACTTTCAATTATACAAGTTATCGGAATAATCATTTATTCTACAGGTGTGCTTAAATACATACCAAATACAAATACAAATAAATCTACCGCTGCACAACTTTGATGAGAGAGACATCAATAGTCATTCCTGCAAACTAAATAAATATATCAACTGTGGAATAAAGTAGTAAGTAGGAAAAATGCGTCAATACATGATATATAGCAAACAATAAACAAAAAAATATTATGTTATTATTGGGGCTGCATCACTACCACTTGTGACTGCCTATGTACCTTTATCTAATTGGGTACTCAATTAAATACAGGATCAAGCTAATGTAGTTCTCTTACCGTAAATAGGACTCATGGAGCCTACGATGCAACAAACAATATGCAATTCCCAAACCACTCACTTAGGCTTTATCTTCAAATTTAGATTTTCAAAATCTAATTAACTTTATTATTTTCAAAATATAATTCTTATCGAAAATAATCTTTTCGAACTAAATTCCCAGTTTTATTTCAAATCCTTTTTTGAAATAAAAATATGTATCTTTTGTATCAAACTATACTTTACTTGGGGATATTAAAACAAATCACTTTTGAAATATTTATTTGAAAATCCCAAAATACTACAGTAAAAGCATATCAAAATATATGCAACCAGATCGAGATGTTTCTCCCAATAACAAAGCAACTGGGTCCCAACTTTCATACATACAGTCGATAAATAAGTACATCTCTCTATTCCAAGAGCAAACGATACCAAAAACATATTCCCACCTTTTATTTATGGGTTACCCGAATCATCGGTAACCCATAACGTGTTAATAATTAACAATCAATATCAAACAGATCAATTATCGAATAAAAATAAATCTACACAGTTTATAATAGCAGAATGAGGATTTGTTCTACTAATAAAATATCACAAATATTTTATCAACATTTTATACTTCTCTAAACGTGTCAATAAACTACACTAATATGTTATATTCGTTAATACGAATCTAACATCGAAAACCGTGGGTTAAACAGACTTCTTATAGGAAACTTAAACATGTTTAGTATAGCTTTTTTATTTGATAAATCAAATTTACTAGACTAAATATACTATCTAACCCAACCACATATTTCGCAAGCCCAAGGCCCACATACCAAACTTGCCCAAAAGTTGTCGTCTCTTCCCCAATATATATCCTTACCGCATTTTATATAATTCATTTAAACTATTTTTTTTTAAAACTCCACCCAAAAGGGAAAAGCTCCCGCATAGGAAGTCCGACATACCTAGAAAGGTTTAAGCCAGCCCCAACACAGAGGTTTGATATTCCCAACAGGTTATAGGATTTATGAGAATCCACCTCGGCGCCTTGAGGGGAGTAGGGCAGACGGGTATCGAACTCGCGACCTCGTTAACAGAAGGCAAGTATCTCAACCATTGCGTCACTACTTGCGGACTAAACTAACTAAACTAATTTATTAACTAACTAAATTATTAGCTTTAAATAAAATCTCACCCCAAAACGTTCAGGGTCAAAACCAAAACGACATGGCCAAAAGCCCAAAAGGCATGTAAAGTTCATCTTCACATTTCTAACTTCCCATGCCTGTATATAAATGTCCGCGGGTGCGGCGCAGTGGAAAGAAGGCTTGTGTTCTGGTAAAAAGACTCAGGTTCGATTTCTAACATGCGCTTCCCCGTCCTATATAAATTTACCCGGGTTATGGGGCTTGGATCCGGGTTCTCCAGGTTTAAAAAAAAGAAAAAAAAGACTGTATATAAATGAAACCGCACTTCATCTCTCCATTTCTTTCCACTTGCACATGTTAATGCATGTACGTGTCCCCTTCTCATTCTAACACTTCATCATCTCTCCCCTCCATCCTACCTGCTCACGGCAAAGAAGAGAAGGCACATATGTTTTTCCATGCAAGCTCTAACACATATACAGCCAAAACCAAGCTCCCGATCATGCCCCTCCTCTCACACACACATTTGCACATATACACACATACTGCTGTAAGTTCAATAGGGTATATCTCCTCCACGACGTCTCCATCTCGAGTGCCACAAGAACAGAAAATGTAGATATCCGTGCCATCTACAACTTCCGTGTTAGTGACTTTGCCTAACTCTTAGTGTTTGAGAAGTTATTGAGATTATTAAACTAATAGGAAAATGGGCTGAAGGAAGTTTTTATTTTTGTTTTTGGGCCTTCGGACGCGCATGTTGTTTTTTCGTCTAAAGGACGCGGGCTTACTTTTTTCTTTCTAAGGACAAACTTCTATAAAATTTAAATTTTCCTCTGTGTTTCTTCTCCACCTTCTTTTTGATATTACGGATCTTTGTTCGTCGATCTTCTCGATTCAAGGACGCGTTTTGTATTCGATCTTCTCGATTGTCATCCATCTTCGTCGTGTTTTTTCATCGTCGATCTTCATCGTGCTCTGGATCTTTACAATTTCGTTACATTCAGGTATATTACTTTTATTTGTTTCGATATTCTTTTTATCTTTCTCTGATAAAATATCGTTCGATTAGTAATTATTTTTTTTGTTTTTGTACGTTGTATAGATTGTCTTCTTCCAGATTTCAGTTACTATTTTGGATTTGTTTCAATGGCAAGGTAAGATTTTATTGTGTATTATTCTGTTTCTTCAGTATAGTTTAAGGTTTTACAATTTTACTGTTCATCTATCTTACGAGTGAATTTCATATGTAGTTTTTTTCGTTATGCTATATTTATATAGCATTTTTTGCTGTTGTATTCATATTTTGTTGTAATTTGCTTGTGCTCTGTTCATTTATCATCTGCTTTTTAATTGGTTTATATTTCTCTTATTTATGTCTTAATTATCATTTTGATTTGTTATGCTATGTTAATTTAACATTTTCTGTTGTTGCTCTGTCATAATATTAAGTAAGTTTGTTAACTGTTTTTTATTTCTTTTGCAGTACTGATATCTATGATGATGAATCAAAAAGTTTGCTAGTTATTTTTGAACATAATGGGAATTGCTATTCTTGTCATCTCACGACGGGCTCCTCTTTGTTTGGTGTTAAGACTGAAATCTGTGAAGTTTGGCCACATCTAAGTCCATTTTATATTGAGATATCTTATGTTCTTGAGAATAAGAATATAATCATTGATACTGATTCAGATTTGATCAGTATTGTGTGTGTTTTAATTTTCAAGAAGAGTCAATATTTTAAGTTTACTGTTAAGGAAAATGTTTGTGTTAAGGAAGCTGATATTGCTGGCTGTGGTTTAGGCAATGCAAGTGTTCAAAGCTCTTCAATTGGTAGTACTTCTGGTTCAAATAGTGATTCACATGCTGATTCTTCTTATTATTTGAAAGATATGTTGAAGAAAGGTTGTCAAAAAACTATTGTGGATTTTCTTGGTTTTTGTTTTAATGGAGCTGAGGATTTTCAGGAGTTTTTAATGGCATATCAAATAAAAAATGGTTATGATTTGATTTTTATAAGAAATTCTCCAAATAGAATATCGGTTAATTACTCTTGGTTGAAGGATGGTTGTAAGTTTTATCTTAATGCTTCTTCAGATCCCGGTCTACTCTCTCGGTTTTTTATTACAACTTACAATTTTGCTCATTCGTGTGGAGGCGGTCTTAGAGATGTTAATAAAGTTAATATTTCAAGTAGATTTGTTAAATCTTTGATTGTTGATCAAATTCGAGATGCTCCTATGAAGAAGCCAACAGATATAATGAAGGAATTTAGAAGAGATTACAATTTTACTCTTTCATATTATTATGCTTATAGCGGAAAACAATTGGCTTTGAAAGAAATATATGGCGATGATGCTATGTCATATAATGATTTACATTGGTATTTAGAAGCGTTGCAAAAGTATAATCCTGGTAGTTATGTGGCCCTGGAAGTTAATGGTTCAACTGATCAGTTTGAGAGAGTTTGTATTGGTTTTGGTGCTTGTCTACTTGGATTTAAACATTGTCGGCCATTAATATTTTTAGACGCAGCTGCTTTGAAGGGAAGACCGGGTGTTTTGTTAGCTGCTACTGCTAAAAATGGTAATCAAGGTATGAGTTTCATTTTAGTTTTTTATTTATTTACTCATTTGTTTTTCTAGTGATGATATATTAAACTATCATTGTTCAAAGTTGTTCATAATTATAATGCAGCCATGTTTACACAAGAATTGTTGGCTTTATTTTATTAAATGATTGACCTGGTTATAGTACAAATGTTTATGGTAGAAATGTTTACAAAAACATGAAATAAAATTTTATGCAGCAGTACCTAAAAGACTTTTAAATAACGTATGCTATATTCATATATCATTTTGAATTTACTTTAACTGTGTATAACAGAAATTATTAACCTTTAATAATGGTTTTGATGTTTAATATAATCCATGTTTCTCATTACTGAGCTGTCCTTAATTATTTATTTTGTAGGTTTCTTTCCTCTTTCTATGGGTATTGTTTCGCACGAAAATGAATCTAATTGGTCTTGGTTTTTATCCCATCTGAAAGGAATGCTTAATGAAGATCGGCCTTTAGTTTTTATGTCTGATCGTCAATGGGGTCTTGTTTTAGGTGTTCCCAAAATATTTCCTTCTTCATATCATAGCTATTGTTTACTTCACATGGAACAGAATATTGGTACTGTTGTCAAGGCGGGTAAAGGTGATTCATCTATTGTGGAGTTGTTCAAACTTTGTGCTAGAGCTTCTAATGTGTATGATTTTGAGCGATATCTTTCCAAATTTAAAGATATTGGGGGTATATCTGCAGAAAATTTTTTAAGAGATAAACCGTTTGACCATTGGGCAGATTTGTTTTTTCAAGGAAAGCGTTATGGTGAGTATTCTTCTAATGTTGCAGAAAGTTTCAACTCATGGATTTTGGAAAATAGAGTTATGCCTATAACTTCTTGTTTGGATGGTATTCGTGTGAAAGTTATGGAGCAAATGGCGAGACGAAGAGAGGAATGTTGTCTATGGACAACATATCTTTGTCCTGTTATGGAGGAACGTTTGTCAAAGTTAGTAGAAGATGGCTTTGGTTGCGAAGTTTTTAAGTCTTCGGAATTTGTGTTTGAAGTTAAATCTCCTAAGTCACAGGTTGTTGATCTTAAAAATCGTTTATGCTCTTGTAATCAATGGAGAGTTACTAGTTTTCCATGTGCTCATGCAATTAAGTGCATTAACAAGTGTAGATTATTAGTTTATGATTTTGTGGAGGACTATTTCACTGTTAATGCTTTCAGATCTTCATATGCTAATGCTATCAATCCAATTCCAGATTTTGATAAGCCAATTGTTGCTGAAAATAATGTTTTGATTAGGCCTCCTAAAGAAATTCGTGGTGCTGGAAGACCATCTACAAAGAGGCGTGGTGGATTTGGATATTCTCAAAGTAAAAGAAACAGATGCAGTCAGTGTAATAAAGTTGGCCACAACAAAAGGAATTATCTTGGTTCTTTAAAAATTTAATAAAATTTATGTGTTTTGTTACTGCAATTGAGAAGTTTTTTAAGTTTACAGCTGCTAAAGCTTATAGAAAAATGCAGTTAGACATTGTGAAATCATTAGAAAATAAAATGTGATATGTTTTGGTTATTTTTTTTTAAAATTTGTGATATCTGTTGTTCCTCTGCATTTTGGTATTGATATTTGTATTCAATGTTATATGTACTTATCATTTCAATTGAATGCTAGTTGTAACTAGCATTTAATTATAATTAGTATTCAGTGTTCTGTCATTGAAATCAATCATCTTTCATTGTATACAACTGAGTAAGCTTTTGAGCAAGAATGAAGGATTTGATGATGATGGTATATTGTTTATATGATTACTTGGTTAGATTATTTTAGTGGTTTTGTAATGATTTTTCAGTATGATGATGTATTGTTTATATGAAATTGTGGAACATCTGTTCCCATATTTCTTCTACACTGCATCTGAATATATTCTGTTATTGTTAAAAACAGCAGTTGGAAAAAATAATTAATAGTAATTTGTAAATGAGATATCTTCATTATGCAAATTGCATCTCTCTGTTTCAGAAAATAACATATCCATAATTGCCTATATCTGTTTATCATTTCAGTTTGTAAATGAGATATCTTCTGTTATTTGTAAATGAGATATCTTCATTACAATAAAACCACTATCTCCATGTTTCTACCCCAGCACTTACCATTTCCATAATTGCCTATATCTGTTTATCATTTCAGTTTAATGCTAGTTATAAGTAGCATTACAGTGTAAACAATAGCCAACATATTTGAAATGGAGTTGAAACATTGGAAATGATATAAAAATTCGATATGGATAAATTCACACATTATTGATCACTGTTCAATCACTGAGAAATGTATTTTTGCATAATGCTAGTTCTATCTAGCATTTCAGTATAAAACATTATTTGGTACATCAGAAATACAATAAAAGCATTATAAAACAAATAAAAATGACACTTGAGTATATTGATAGTTTATACATTGTAGTTCATGCATTGAAATTTGACAACTATTATCAAATCAAATTCAAATCAAGAAGTTCAAATTCATCTACACAGTTTATACACTGAGAACAAAATTCAATTACTGGAAAACATATAAAACTTCATCTCAGACTCCATCTCAGATTCCATCTTAGACTCCATATCAGACTCCATATCAGTTTAATTAGCACAAATGGTTCAATTCAAATATATCCAAAGTTTTTCGAAGTTACAATGCAGCAGCTTTTTTTATGTAGAATCTTTGCAGAGTTTCTCCAGTGACCAACTGTATTGTGGATCATTGAGTATGCTATACACCACTACAGCTCTTAGGTTTCTAAGCATTTCCTTTGGATATTTTTCTGGTACCTCATCCTTGTCCAGTTTTTTCATGTTTACCATGACAAAGAACGCACAATCAAGTCTGTTTCAAATATACAAATGTTAGTTCATATTACAGTAAAACCTAATTCTAAAATAATATTGCAATTTTTACTCCAGAATTCTAAAACATAGCTTTATATTTCGATCACAATATTAATCAATGCATTCATAGAGACAACATTGCTGTGTGTGGAATGTGCATGCTTATACATTATCTTTTTGTTCAATAAGTGCAGATCAATGAACTGTTAATTAGCAATGCTAGTTTTAATTATCATTTTGCATATTTCATGCATTCTTCTGCAATTTAAAAATAGAAATGATAGTTTAAACAAGAGAAGAAATGAAATTATTTACTTACGAATCTGAATCCTGTGGTGGGTTTTTTGGCTGCAGCATTTTAGGTTTGTGAAATTCTTTGTTCAGTATTCCTAATTCTGCCCATTTTGTCTTGAATATCAATTCAATTTTGTCTTTCTGCAAGAAGTAAAATTAGTGCTGTATATTAATGTTAGAGTGATTTCAAAAATATACTTTTCTTACAAGAACGAAGGCTTGGTTGTAGCTGGGGTTTGAAGTCCTTGTTGATCTATTTTTTGGTTTTGTTGAATCATAATGACTCCACTGCATTGTTTCATAATTTAGCATCAACAAGCTCCAATGGTTTGCGTAATGTAGAGGGAAGAAAATTCTCTCCGTAAATTCATCTTTGACAATGACATCTACTGTTGGTATAACTATGTCTTTGATCACAGTTTGCTGGTCATGTGTTAAAGCATTCTGCACATTTATATGTATTAGAATACTTTATATTAATTTTTAACATTTATATTAAAAAGATTATACATACCATCATCATTGTGGTGAAGTAGTAACTGTGTTCATACATCTCTTGATTGTAATAAAACCAATCAATAATCTGTTAAACCAAACTACAAAGGTTGTAAGTTTCATGGGATAATTAATTTATTTTGGATCAGGAATATTAATGCTAGTATTCATTTTCATTTATATGTTTACTACATTGTATGCGTTGAAAAATGCAAATGATCATTTAATCAGTCATCTTGGACATTCTATATATTTATATGTGGTTTACAAATATCAATGTTATTTTTAACTCCCATTCTTTCATTCAATACATTTATATGCAGTTTGAAACTTTGAATGCTAGTTTTAACTATCATTCTCTCATTCTATACACTTATATGCACTTAAAAAACTATGAATGCTAGTTTTATTACTCATTCTCCCATCCTAGACAGTTATCATAATTTTAATTTGATGCATACCTGTCCATCTGTAACCCCCTCGAACAGAACAGCTTCCAGCATAGATTTAACTATTGTGATTCCTCCTTCGTGTCCTTCATCTTTTTCATATGCTACAGTGCTGTAATTGAAAATTAATAATTGATAACTATATTTTCCTTCAATTTTATTTAGTTACAAATATAATGAAATAAAAAATATTAGAATTCTTACTTCTCATTTTTGTTAAATTTGAAGAAAGTAAGAATTTTGTTTTGCTGTTCTTCATTCAATAATTGTAGAATATTGCTTTTTGTGATATCCTTACTCTTGTAGGTTTTACTTGATTGCGAGTATCCATCAACATCAATAATTTCTTCATTATCAGTTGTTGTGACTTGTTCATCTGTTTCAGTTTCAGATTCATGTTCATAATCTGATTCTTCATTTTGTTCCTCTTGTTTCTGTTCATTTGTATTTTCTTTCTGACCTTCCTTGGTTTCAAATTGTTGCTTTTGGTTTTCATTGTCAACATTTTTCTTTGTTTTTCTGCACACAATTTCATATTGGCAATCAGAATCAATTTTACTCCTTCGTTGGCGCTTTTTAACCCTCAAAACTAAAGAGCTTGGTTTCTTCTGCGTTTTTTCATGCACTGCTGGTGATTTTTCTGTTGCCTCTGAAGGTTTGTTTTGATCATGTTGTTCTTTCCCTTTCCGCATCTTTTTAATTTCCTGAGTTATTTTGAGATCAAATGATGGTGGTTCTATTTCTACTTTTTCTTTTGATCTTAAAATCTTGATTTCCTTTTTCAATTGTATGACAGTGCCTTCTGCTTGTATTCTTTTATGTTTTTCCTTTTCTAATTCTTTTTCACTTTTCTTCAATTTATTTTCCAACTGTATGATGTACTTCTGCATTGTCTCAACTTGGTCTTTTGATGTCTCTTCCACATTTTCTATTTTGTGCATCCCAATATTCTCATTATTATCCAGCTGGACAAATTTTTGTTGGCTATTTTGTTGAAGAAGTGCTTTTTCATCTTCAGTCAGATTTCTTATTTCAACAAAAATCTATGTAATAACGTAAATAGTAATGAATCAGGTAACATACAAGGATGAACTAATTTTATATATAGTTGGCATTTTTCACGTGATGCTATATCTGACTATCATTCTTTAGTTATACTAGTGTTATGATATAATAACAAAATGACAACTGCTGATATACACTATGTTATGATATATTTATCTATCATTATATATTTGTTATACTAGTGTGATAAATAATACCTTTCTATTGTCCATGTTCATCAATGCGTCTCTTGAGATCACCTTTTTCAAGCTTGCAATATTCCACCTCCCAAATCTAGGTAAGTTTGAACAGTATGTTGCTAATGGAGGTATCAAATTCACATGCTCACATAGGAAAAACTACAAATAAAATATTACTTGTTAAAACATATAATGTGTATAATTTAATTTATACAGATAGATGCATGAGCATAAAGTTAGATTGCTGTACTTACAATAGGGAGCATGGAACAACCTGACATGTTTCTTGGCTTTGTTTTGAAAGTTGTCAAAGCTCTAATCAATGAATGATGAATTGAAACTGGCCAAGATACTGAATTCATTTTGTTTTGATCTAAGATATAGGGAATATATCCCCATGGTAAGTATCTTTGGTTATCAGGAAAGAAGAAGGTTATCATTGCAAGAATTATAAGCAATTTTGGAAAATCATTTTCATGTTGAAATTGTTGTGTTTCTAGCACATTATTTATCTTCGAAATTGTAAGATCCTTTGTGATGTACTCTATGGTTCCAAAGTTTCTCAGTACAAAATCTTTGCAATTGTCTGGAAGGATTTGTAAACTCATTTTCGGTACTAGAAAAATATTTACTCCAAACAAAGGTAAGCTAAAAATAATTGAAACATCCTCAGGTTTGATTTTTAAAAAAATATTTCCTACTTTAAAAGCTTCATCATTGATAGAAAATGTTTCTATTATATCATCAAAGGTTGTTGATGATTTTGTAAAAGCAGCTATGGTTAAAATTTCTTTGAAAAACACTAGCATGAATTTTTCGAAAGGTGTTTGTTTGAAATAATTTAATTGATCTATAAGATAACCTCCTTTTTCCTTAATTTTCTTGAAATTTTTTATCATTGGCAGTAAGCTACATCTATACTGGATTTTTTTTCTAAGAAACTTTCTTTGGTTTTTTTCCTTCAGTAGTTTTTGCTTTCTTCAATGTTTTACCTATTGATTCCTGTACAAAAAACTGTGAATGAATAATTCGGTATTTAACAAACTATAATATTATTTTTATGTCTCATTTTTTAAATGCTTTCTTATTTTTATCTATCAATTTTTACAACTATGAACGCATAATTTACTAGTGATATATACATCTATCATTCTTTTTCAAATGCTATATTTGTCTATCATTTCTTTTTTTCACTGTATGCTTCTAAAGTCGAAATATTGAATGCTATGTTTGTCTATCATATGTTCATCTATCATATTATATTTTAATATGATGCATACAAATCAAATGATATATTCAACTATCATTCTATAACCATCAAAACAGTAGATCAAATGATATATTCAACTATCATTCTATAACCATCAAAACAGAAAATCAAATGATATATTCAACTATCATTCTATAACCATCAAAACAGTAAATCAAATGATATATTCAACTATCATTCTATAACCATCAAAACAGTAAATCAAATGATATATTCAACTATCATTTATCATACTATACTAGCAAATACTGTAAATAAAATGATATATTCAACTATAATTCTATCATGATATGTTTGTCCAACATTTTTTTCAATGCTATATATTTCTATCATTCTATAAATATTCATCTTATCATTGTCTATCATCTGTCAAAGACTGAATGCTATGTTCATCCATCATTTCATATTTCAATATTACACATGCAAATCAAATGATATATTGAACTATCATTAAATAAGTATCCATCTAATTATTTTTTATCATCAATTTTATACATGCAACAAATCAAATTATACATTGATCTATCATTCAATAACAAATCAAATGATATATTGAACTATCATTAAATAAGTATCCATCTAATTATTTTTTATCATCAATATTATACATGCAACAAATCAAATGATACATTGATCTATCATTCAATAACAAATCAAATGATAGTTGAACTATCATTGTAAAATTATCTTTTATTTTAAAAAATAATTAGTTGTTTTACCTTTGTTTTTCTTTTTCTGTTGACGTTTTCATCAGTAAGCTGTTGTTTCTTCCTTTCGTCTTCATTCATAGTTTTACATGCCCTAGGTTTTTTCGTCCTCTTTGTATCTTCGTCAATCTCATCCGAATCAACAGCCGTTGATGAAGTAGTTTTTCGCCTTCTCTTTACTGCTGTACGCATAGCATTGGGAACCCTACTTTTTGAAATCGTAGGTTCATCATTTATTTGTTCAGGATTTATTGAAATATTTTGATTTACGTCCATCGACTTAGATTCTGAAGTCGATTGCGCTTTTAAATCAGTTTGAGGAAGAAAATTGATTTCGGTTTGGATTGCCATTGTTTGATGAAGAAGAAATTTTGTTTGCAGAAGAAATGAAACTACAGAAGTACGAAAGAAATACAATTTTTGGCGCTTGTCCTTCAGACCAAAGTTTAATTTTAACGTCCGTTAAAATTAAATTTTATTAAACTTTTTCCTTTACACTAATTTCCTCTTAAACTAAAAAGTGATAGGGAATGTTGGCTTCAGTGGAACAAAATGTGTTCCTATATTTTTTTCCATGCGTGAAGAAAAAGATGAACAAATCTGTTCATTTTCATGCAAAATAAAAAGTGTAAAAGTGGTGCATGCTTCCTTTCCGGTATAAATGTGTACATATATATGATGCAAATTCCTTTTAATTAAGGCAAAGGACTAATGCGCATGCATGCAAGTACAGACAAGATGTGAGTGTGCCAATGTGAATATCCATAAGCAAAAACTACGTCTAGGCTAAGGAATTTAAGGTACAAATATTAATGCTACAACCAAATGCATGGGAAAAGTGGATAGCGCAGTCAAGAAAAATTATGCCTAGATTGTGTGCGTGCATGTATATTTAAGTTTTATATAAAAGTTAGATTTGGCAGCAGCCAGTTAAACAATATCCCGTTCGCGTACGAACCGCGACCTCAAAAATAAAAATACGATCGTACACAGCAATGTACCACGATCATAAAACAAAAAGACACCGGTTAACATATTCTTTTAAATTTCAAAAATGCCGATGTTTCGATGTTCGACGTAAAAAGCATCAAACGAAAATTTAATTATTTTACAAATTAAAAATTGTGGAATAATTCTATAAATTAAATTAAAAATTCGTCATAAAAAATCAGATCTTAATTTAAAATATATTTTTTATTACAATTTAATTCAAAACCGAATATTTAAATAAATTAAATATTCAAATTTGAAGACAAAAAATTACGGGTCGTTACATACATAAATATTTACATATAAGCTAAAAATATTTTGTGACAATTATTGCACATATAAATGACAAATGTATACATTACAAATGCAAATCGCAACATCTATATATATTTACTATGTAAACTATGTGTCATGTTGCACGTGCAGTATACACATATGAGTTTATTTGGTATACTTAAAACAATATGTCTAAAATAAATAAAATAAAATAAAATTTTATTTGAAAACAATATTAGACTGGATCTAATAAATCCTTTAGATTTTATAGGTCTAATGGATCTTAATTTATAGGTCTAATAAATCCTTTAGATGAATGAGATTTGGTTAAACAATGATTCGTAAAACATACATTAATAATGTATCATGTCGTCCAAAATTGATAAGATAATCCAATAATTTGGTGGTTAAGATTATGAAATTACTTGTTAAATTGATTATGTGAAAATAATAAAGAGTAAAACGAAAGTTTTTCCTCAAATTTGAAGAAAAATGTGGTTTAAAAAGGTTGGTCTGAAGGTTTTTTTTAATGTTTTGAGATTGGACCGCAGGTTTATGAACGTCCAAAATTATTTTATTTTCAGAATCACAGCGCTTCAAGATTGAAGGTTAATTATGATCGAACGAGATTGGATTGGCATCCAGTGTGCAACTTTTATGGCTATAATTTCCCTTAGTTGGGTCCCACGGAAAATTCGCTGCCTTCAAACATAGGCTTGGATAGACTTAGCTTTGAGGATCTCTTCTTTTTGGGAAAAACAGACTGAGAACCTTGGATAATACCGTGATCCCTCAGACTCTCATTAGTCAAGATAGAATTGTAGCATCTCTATCAATGCCCAAGATACCCTTTAAAGTATCTTCCATAGTCACAAGGTCACTAGTTTATCAGGCTTGTCGGCTTCAACTAGAATAAAGCAATAAAATAGATATTTTGGTAAAAGTATACGAATCTCAGAATTTAGAAGTGTTTAAGAACTTATTTCCAGGTAAAAATGCACTTAGGGTGCATTGGAGGACATTTAAACGCGAAAGTTGAATGAACATAAAATACATTTGAATGCTTCGAGCGGAGTATTTAAATGTATATTTTAAAATAAAATTGATTTATAATTAAATATTTATTTATTTGTTTTTAACGAATATCAAGAATTTACAAAAATAAATAAATTGTAAAATTATAAATTAATAGGATTCAATTCAAACCAACTTTTTAATATAGCACACTTTGATACGATCGCAACGCAGGAAACCGCATTTTAAACGGACCTCATTTGCACAAGTTATTAATTTTAGAAATTTATAAAAATTTAAATTTAAATTACATAAACATGAAAAATTACAAATGCACTAAAACATCACATTCATCTAAACGGAGCATCTGCTACGCTATTGTTCCCCACGCATCTGATGCTTCTGATGCATGGGTGGTAACGGGTCAAATTTTAGCTGCAACCGAACCCTTATAAAACGAAGGCTATGTTTGGTTTACCGTTTTTAGTTTTGAGTTTTCGTAAAACTCAAAACATAAAATACAAAATAAACCAAACGACCCCGAAGATTTTCCAAAATGACAAAGTGTCATCTTTGATTTTGACCATTGAACGAATAAAAAATCTCGATGGTTTTAAAGTCGGGATGTGATTCCAGGAAATTAATTGAAGTTTCCTTAGGACTCTGCTTCTTCTTACATACATATGAATCATCTAGGTGATGGACTCCTGCCAAATGTCTTCTTTATAATTATGAGAAGGTAAGCCAAAATGGAGCGAGAATTAAGATCCAACTGAAAACATCAAGCTATATGGTGTTAATGAAGTTAGGTCCGAAAACGATCGGATACAGATTCGAATAGTGTCGTATCCGTATCCAAAATCTTTTTCGGCAATCCGTATTCGCGAATGCGGACAGACATCGAATATTCTTCAATCAGTTCACAACAAATAAATTTAAATAAATAAATACAATATTTTGATATATTATAAATCCATTGCAGTATTAAAAATATAATAAATATTCTAAAAAAATAATTTTAAGCAACAAATATTGATTTTTATATACATATTAAAAAAAATTTACCAAGATAAAACGGTAAAAACAATCTTTTTATGTACTAAAATACACAAAAAAAATAAATATAATTTTGATAAAAACCGGATGAATAAGCATCGGATATAGACATGACCATATTCGCATCCGTATCCGTTTTGCGAATATCGGATGTTTTTCATATTTCGGATACGAATACGGACGGATTTTGAATTTTTCGGATATGTATTAACAGCCCTAAACATATCATGGAAGTCAACAATCTAAAGAAGAAGACCAACCTTCAAGTTGTCGTACTCCTCGACTATACAATCAGCCTTCTTCTCAAAAGGCAGAATCCTAATGGTCTCGGTGGTGATGCCTTATTGTGACTAATCCTATATCCATTTAAAAAAGGTTAACCATGTGAGACAATAAGCCAAAAGTTAACCTTTTTTGTAGAGTTTCTACTATAGGCTACCTGTCTGTCAGAACTATCTATGCTCTGTCACAATGGGGAAACTATGACAACCTGAAAATATGCTATATTTAAACAAGGTTACTATATATGTGAAATTTTTTGGCTTGCCTTGGAGTTGACATTTTATAAGCGATATAGACTGCTTTAGTGCTTTTATAATTATTTACTGCACAAACAACAGTTTGTACTGAAACTGATATTGCACTCCTCCTCTATCTCTCTGTTTGTTAGCTGCTCTTATTTATATTTTGACCAAAATATAAATAATGAACTATGTTTCTTCCATACCAAGTGACAAAGAGGGAAGAAATCTGAACTGCTTTTATATTTTTTCCCTTTTCTTTGATTGTTTTTACTATACGCAATGCATGTCTAATATTAGCTCAAATGTAAGAATGACGCTCCCCAATTAATAGCAGTAAGAGTACAAAGAGCACAATGTATATCTGGAAAACCTTTATACTTCTTTTTTTTAATTGGTACTGCTATATGCATGTACAATATCCATCAGCTCAAAATCACTGACAATTGATTCCTTGATTCTTTTTTAAATGTTCAAATGGGAAAAATATTACTTAGGCATCTCCACGTAGTAAGAAAGGAAGAAATTTTTAAATCAATTATCAGGATTTACTCTATACACAGTGAAGGGGTATCATCTATATACGGAATGTAATATATTTATACCAGCCTTTTTTTATATAATTATTTTGAAACAAAAAACAAAATTTACTCTTTATACACTTAGAGCATCATCTATGTATAAGAGGCAACAAACGTAAACTTACCCATTAATCTCTTAAGTACTATTGATACATGCTCATAATTATTACTATACTTTCCTAACTGCGCACAAGAAAGGGAGAAAAAAAACCATGTATACAGGTAAACATTATTTTATTAATGTACTTGCCGCCGAAAAATATAACTATGTCTGTTCAAATTAATTTACAATTTATTCACTAATCATGTTTTATTATTTATAAAGAAGACAAACTAAGACTGTATTTTCCTTCCCACATTAAAAATAAATAACTAAAATAGCAACAAAATTTGCTTCCATACAAATGATTAATATTGCACTTTCAATTTGTAGGCATATTGATACTGTAAATATTATACAAAGCTACTCTATAAAGAATTAAAGGTTATCTTTCTCTCGAATGCACTATGTTTATGTTAACATCATTCTTTTGTGTATGGTTATTTAAAAAATTAACAAAATTTACTAGTTACATAGCTAAAGAGCATTGAATGCTAATTTACTTAAACCACTTTATCTCTGAGTACTATCAATATATGCATCTTTGTCTCTCCGAATATTAATTATATGGACATCAGTAAATGCTCAAAATTATTATTATATTTTCTTAACCTCAAGCTTTACAAAACCTAAGTTAAAATTTGAAGTGAATAATGGAAAATTATCTTCCTTTCCACATACACACATAAGAGAAAAACTTTGTTTACACACAAATATTATTTTGTAAATTTGGAATGCGATACTCTTACCTTTTTCACTATCATTATTATTCTTTAAAATATCTCTATTTGGTAACTTAATTTATAGTTTATTCACAAATCAAGTTTTATTATTTATAAAAAAGAAAAGAAAGATAGTATTTCCTTTCCACATTAAAAATAAATAAATAAAATAGCTACAAAAATAACTTTCATAACAAATGATACTGCAGAAACCTATACGTGTACCAAAACAGCAATATAGAAAAAATTTGCCAACTTAGACCCCTCCCCAACTACATAATCTCTTAATTAGCTAAATTGATGATGCGGCTTTCATTTTTTTAGGCATAAGATACCGCAAACACTACGCAAACCTATATGTTTACCAACACATCAATATAGTAAAAAAACTGACAGCTTAGGCCCCCACCATCCTTATTAAAATACAAAATGAAATGTCACTAACCCACTACTCCATCTCATTACTACACCGATAATGTAAGTTTTATGTAACTTACTTTACCTTTCCAGTTGGAACACTTTGTAAGTGAATTTACCATTTTGGAAAATAATGTTTAAATTTAAAAATATTCAAATATAAGATTTTTAACATTAATAATGGTGTTTTGAACAATAAATAATATTCGTAATCTTATTTTGAATAAATATATACAAAAATATATACTTTGGAAGATATATCAATAAAATAACTGAAAATCGTTTTATCGATAAACAACATTTTGACCATCCAAAGTCGTGCATGAAGCTGGATACATACACTCATTTATATGTATGGGTAAGAACATTTAATAAAATTATTTATTTTATTTTTGAAAATAAAATGTCTTTACGACATTATTAATGATATCACTATTTTTGAATATTTGATTTTTGAATTTAAATTGAGTTTAAATGATTTAATAATTATTTTAAAAATCAAATGAAGCCCTTTTAATTATTATATAATAATATTTTTAAAATTTGTTTACAAAGATATGTTTATTAACTAAAAAATGAAAATACGACCGGAAATCGGAATTGGATTTCGTAACGATTCAAAGTAGAAAAGTTATATAGCGTTACAGATCATTGCAATATGCACATATCCATGTGCATATACATATACACATGCACATGAAAAGACAATACATACATAGAGACACACACACACAAATAAAAAAATAAAAGATAAAAGAAAATACCATGATATTATTTATAAATATCATGATATTTTCCAACTAAAATCAACCATCAACTTACCGTCACACACACTTGAGTAACCACATGGAGGGGGGGTACTTTAGCCGAATTGGTGATGGAGGAGGAGGGCGTAATGATGATGAAATGATGATGTGTCTGCACTTAAATATCATGATATTTTATCACGTCCATTTGCCTATAAATATCGACCATCCAATTCCTCTTCCACTCACATTTCCTTAATTTTCCTAAGCTTCTTCACCTCTTTATACTCCTCACTAATGGCTTCTTACCTTAAGAAATTTATAGAGAAAAATATTGCAAAATGTAATTAGATTTATATAGTACATATATATTATCCAAACACCTCAAACCAAAGCAAAACTCCTCCTTTCTCACCCTTGAAAGCCACGACTACCACCTCCTAACACCCAAGGCCGAGCCTTCCCTCTTCCAAGCTAGGCCGATAGCATCCAAGATCCAAAGGCCAAGGCCGAACTCCCTAGGAAGCATTAGTGCAAGCTTCGTGAGCTCCGATTTCGGAATAGCGAAGCTATAGTCATTTTAAAGTTAGTTCGATTTAATCTAAGGTAAGAAAACTTTATTTATATTATGATATAGATGATGATATGATAAGTTTGGAATGATTGGTTGTTATGTTTTGATCATCATGTTTTGATTGTGAAAATATGGTTGTTTAGATGTGTAAACAATTCACGTTTAATACACGTCGAAATTACACAACGAAAAAGTGTTACGAGATGATTAAACATCTTTAAATTGGTTTATAAATGGTTTATAATCACTAAAACTCAATTTGGTGAAGTTGTGAAAAGAATTGAAATTGGAGTAAAAAATAGACGCGTCGTGTAACGGTAGTTCATGATTTCGCGCCGTATCGGAGTCAAAAAATTTTGGAATAAGAATTTTCCGAACTCTTATAATCATAGTTTTCAAATAAAAGAAAGAGACCGAGATTTCATTTAGTAGATTTTGAAATATGAGCAAAACAAGTTTTCAAAATAGTTGTGCTTTGGCAGTTTGGAAGCTAAAGCGATAAATTCTTTAAATGGATATTTTAATTCTTTAAAAATATGATATAATTTTTATAAATATATTAAAATGTTTTAAATGAGATTTCAGTTATAAAAATGGACTTCCAATTGATATAAAAGTTGTTTTGATTAAAGACGCCTTAAAAACATTATTTGCAGCATTTATTCGCAGCACTTTCTAGTAACTTTTGCAACAAACAGTTTTAACTTAATTATTCTTTCTCGAAACTTTTAAGAACGTTTTCAAATGAATAATTAAGTATTTTAAAGATTATTTGGAAGTTTTATAATTATTTTAAAAAAATGTTTAAATAAATGATTAAAAGAAAAGATGTTATAATAAATGATTATTCTTGGCTCTAAAAGCCGATGAGCAGACTGGATTTTTCAATTCATGAGATCCGGATGTAGGGTGCTTAAACTAAAGAGATGTTCAGGAGCAACCAATTTCTGGCTCACCTGGCCTCTTTTCTAGACGAGGAATCGATAAGATCGAAATGTTGGAAACGAGGCAAGTATAAAAGATTCAAATTTACAAATTTAATACAACTTGGATTGTGTAAAAATAACCTTCTTATACCTAATATTAAATTCTGAGGAGAGAATCCATACTATCCATGCGAATTTAAAAGGTGATTCCACTGTTATTTGATGGATAGTAAAGGTTGAATACGGAAATTGATATTGAGTAGTTATAGTATGATTCTATCGACCCTTTTTACTCAATAATGTTTTCCAACATGATTTATGAGAAATGATTTGATGTTTTCCAAAGTTAAAGAGAGGTTTAGTAATCCCGTATATACTAAAAAAGAAATGATATATCTCTAAAAAAAATGTTTTATCGATAATTAGTTCGGAGAGACCGAGATCGAATTTGGGTGATTCCTATCTAAAAACCACTTCGATCCAATGTACGTTCGAACGTGAAAACATGATAAAGGCAATGATTTTGAAGATGTAGATCTTTATAATGAAAGGCTACTAGCCACTAGCCCCGCGATTTCTATATTTTATACATATGGTGGTGGTAGTACTTAATTTTGAAAATCTTCGATGTAATGACTTCTCGCTACTAATCCTTGGGGTGATTTCCAAAACAGGATATAGTAGGAGATTGCCTTCGGTTTGTCCTATTCCTAGACAACTTGTATGGATGGATGTCTGACATTGCATTTCTAAAATACACGTACATTGATCTCTACAAACGTACATCTGTTTGGTGGTGTAGGAGGTAACCTCCCTTACACTTAACATCCTTCTCCGAGACGTACGAGCTCAGAGGTTGTACATTTGTGGAAATCAATGGTGTGTGATGGAAATGACAATGTAGCATTCTAAGTAGGATTTGATGATTCTATGCTAGGTAAAACATGACCTTAAGCCTCACACCCGGGATGGGTCGCACCCATTAGGATATGGTCATCACCTTTCTAGATTAACATCTATATGTCGGGTATGTTATTATGTATGTTTTGTGATCCCGGTAAAGGTCGGTAACGACCAGGGTGATTTCATATTCAGTACTATTTAAGGTAAAGGTATGGTAGTTCTATGTTGGTAGAGGACCATCTGTTGGTCCCTCAGTATATTTTTCTAGAGATATACTATCGAAGGTAGTCCCTTACCTTATCATAATATGGAATTCATTCTCCAATACGAGCCTTTACGTTTTAGTTTTAAACCTATTATGCTGTCGAATTTAACAAATATAACAATTTCAGCTATGATTAATATGTTATTTGAAAGGATTCTCAAAGAATGTCATTAAAGATAATATCTCTGATTTTGCGTAGCAAATGTTTTGGTTATCATAAGGTAAAAACCCGTTCCGTATTTATGTGTGGCGTGGTCTTATGAGATACCATTGTTTTCATATATCCATACTTTGAGTTTCTCACACTAGTCCCATGACTGACTTCTTCACACACTTCCATGAAATTGCTCCTCTATCTAATAGGAACAAATAGCCGAATGTGGATTTTCTGGTATCCGCATATCCAGCAAAATCTGAATCCGAATATCCAATCACCTCGAGATGATCGGATCTCTTATAAGTGAGTATATGATCTTTCGTTCCTTGTAGATACTTGAACACTTTCTTTGCAGTTTTCCAATGATCTACTCTTGGATTAATTTGATACCTGCCTAGTGTTCCGACAGTAAAACTGATGTTTGGTCTGGTACAAGTTTGAGCATATATTAGGCTTCCAACAATAGATGCATAAGGAATGTGTTCCATTTGACTGCATTTTGATTCACTCTTTAGACATTGCTTAAGACTTAGTTTATCTCGTCTTTGAATTGGAATGACACTTGTCGTGCATTTTTTCACCTTGAATCTCCCTAAAATTTTATTAATGTATGCTTTCTAAGATAATACCAACAATCCTTGTGATCTATCATGAAATATTTCTATTCCAATCACATAGAATGTCTCACCCATATCTTTCATTTCAAAGTTCTTGAAGAGAAATTCCTTGGTTTGATATAATAAACAAGATCATTGGTAGCAAGAAAAATGTAATCAACATACAGAATCAAAGTTGTAAACTTACTCCCACCAAACTATAAATACATACATCGATCAACAATGTTTTCCTTCGATCCAAAAGATGTGATGGTTTTATCGAACTTAAGGTACCATTGTCGGGAGGCTTGTTTAAGTCCATACATTTATTTCCTAACATTACACACCATATGGTCTTTTTCTTTAACCAAAAAACCTTCCGGTTGAACCATAAAAACTTCTTCACCTAAATTTCCATTTATAAAGGCTGTTTTCATATCCATTTGATGAAGCTCTAAATCGTAATAAGCTACCATTGCCACAATAATTCTTAAGGAGTCCTTTTTAGAGACAGGAAAAAATGTCTCTTTATAGTCAACACCATTTTTCTGAGTAAAACCTTTGACAATGAGTATGTGTTTGCACCAAAATTGGTCACAAACACCCGATAGGCGTTGAAAGCACCAGTACGCAATCACAGATCACAGATATCAAATATGTAGAGAAATAAGTATGCAAATCACTCAGGAAACTCAATAAAAACAGTAAATGACACAGGATTTATAGTGGTTCGGCGATCTTGCCTACATCCACTTTGAAGCTGATGACTTTATTGATATTCACTTGATGATTACAACTGATTACAACAGGTTGCAGTGGATTAATGCTTTGAAATTTGAATACCATAGTGGTGATGAAGTGTAGGATTGAATCCGGCAGAGTCTGGATGCTGAATGGCCAAAAGATCCTCTTTCTGTAGGCTTCAGGGGGCTATTTATAGGCGTAGGAGGCTGAGATCGCGCTCAAACTTCAGGAGACTTCTTCTGGCACGTGAATGGGCCCACGTGACCGGTCCCACCAAGTTTCGACTCGATCTATGATCGATACGAATTCATTTCGTATCCATCAAGAATTAGTCCAATCGAGCTGAAACTTGGCAGGAACATTCTTTACCTTATGTGCAAGCTTCTGTGAAAATTTCGTTGGAATTGGATTGGTGGATCTCGAGTTATGATCGATGCAAACTTGCGATTTCGTAAAGGCTGTTACGTTCGAATCCATTGATTGGAAACGATCCGTTCGTATCGATCGTTGCACGTGCTCATGAGATGACGATGCGCACTCTCTTCGGATCGATCCACTTCTTATGCCGAGTTGACTGAGTCATTCCTCGAATTTCGCCTTGTTCATATCGAAGGCTGTTGCCCCCATTCGAGTTGATAGTCGTTGCCAATTTGTATCAATCGCCTCAGTGTCGACATGCATCCATACATACGGCTCTGTTCGTATCGATAATTCAGGCGTGTTTCGTATCGATTATGTTAATGAGGATCGATATGAAACACGAGCGGGTTGATGGATACGAAGCAGTGCATCCCATGGATACGAATCAACATATTCGATGGCTACGACTAGGGCTTGTTTTCAGGGTGAACTTGAACAGGACGGTGCCAAGTGGATTGATACGAAGTGGAATCGATACGAAATGGCATTTTAGATGGATGCGAAGCAAGATGAGCTACGATCGATACGAAGTAAGCGAGCTCGATGTATACGAACTATGTATGGTTGATGGATATGAAAAGCACCAACTTGATGGATACGAATCGTGGATGGTTAATGGATACGAAATGCACCGGCCTGATGGATACGAACGAGAATTATATACAAGCTTGCATCGATCATATCTTGAGCGCATGGACTCCGATTGTCCGGAAATTTGGAATACTGGCTCCCATGACTTTGCTCGCCTGTCCTATCAATTGTAGCCTGATCCGGGCTTTGACAAAATTCATCGATATCCATAGCGAAGCAGTGTATAACGAACTTTTACGACGGACTGCCTTTAGTTTTCCAGTCAACTTTTTGGTGTCACGGCCTTGCCAAAAGGCGGGATAACATTTGCCCCCCCAAAACATGCCTTGCGATACGAAGGTGTGTTTTGTAGTTCCATAAGCTGGATGTTCATATCCTATCATCAACCTGTAAAGAACTTGATAGTCTTTCCTGACCATGAATGACGATCGTTCACGACCGTATGTCATTTGAGGTAATATGGGACCTTTCGAGGTCGGATGCCGTTCTCGGCAAATAACGAAATGGGACCGTTCGTGGTCGGATGCCGTTCGCGGCAAATAAAGGAAAGGGACCGTTTGCGGTAAATAAGGAAATGGGACCGTTCGCGGTCGGATGCCGTTCGCGGCAAATAAAGGAATGGGACTGTTCGTGGCAAATAAAAAATAATAATAGGACCGTTCGCGGTCGGATGTCGTTCTAGACGAGTTGTGACCGTTCGCGATCGGGTGTCGTTCTAGACGAATTATGATGGATTGTGACCGTTCGTGGTCGTATGGTGCACAATATAAAATGTGATCGTTCGCGATCGGATGCCGCACGAGGCAGAATGTGATCGTTCGCGATCGAATGTCATACTGGGTGAATTGTGACCGTTCGTGGTCGGGTGCCGCACGAGGCAGAGTGTGATCGTTCGCGATCGAATGTTATACTAGATGAAGTGTGACCGTTCGCGGTCGGGTGCCGTTTGAGGCAAATGGTGACCGTTCGAGGTCGGGTGTCGTTCGAGGCAAATGAGTGTGCCCGGGGGGGACTTAGTATTATCGATGTCAGGTTCACGTTCGGGTGAATTTCTAAATCAGCGATCGTGGCGGTTCGTTGCCATACAAGGTGTGCTTGTGGACCGTTCGCGATCCAAAGCGTACGCGAGTAACTTCTTCTACAGAATTGCAAATATCAAATTAACGTTCACATGAATTCCATAACAGAAATGTCCAAACAAGCAAAAGTCTAAATGTCCAAATCAACATGAAACAAAAGTAAAGCAAGGATGTCAAAGTGTAAATTCTCACTACGAGATGGTCAATAATCATTCAGAGCATGCCTGTGGATCGTTCGCGATCTCCCACATGTGTAAATGGTTTAACCGTGTTAGTGAGAAGTTTACGACTTGTTCATCGTTATTTAAATCAATTGATAACCATACGGTGCCCCGGCTCGGGGTCACCCCTAGCTGATGTAAACAATGGTCGCTCTAGTTCCACCGTTGGAGCTCGCCTTCTCACATACTGAAGTAGCCTACCGTTCCTGATATGCCCTTCTACCTCATCCTTCAGGTGTCTACAGTCATTTGTGCTATGACCGTTCAGCTCGTGGAATAAGCAATATTTGTCTGACTTTCTCTCGTCGGTAGTCGGATCCCGTCGCACTGGTCTACGATAGGCAACTTGCTCTCGGGTGTCTTGGTTGATTCGCTCCAAACCCTCGTTCAGTTCTGAATAGGTGGTAAATCGCGGCTCCCTCCGTTGCCGCTTTGATCTGTCATCATTTTCTTCAGGCTTTCGCTTCCCTTTACCAGTCTCTGCACCTTTTCCAGGTGAATTACCGCCTCTGACTGCGTAAACATCAATTTCTTCTTCTCTCTCCGTACGAGCATCCTCTAATCGCAAAAACTTTTCGGCTTCATGATAAAACTCTCCCAGGTCCGTAGGCGGATCCTTAGTTAGTGAATTTTTGAACTCTGTGCCATCAGATGTTCCAGATACAACTGCCATCATGACCATAGATGGATCTGGTCGATCCACTGATGCTGCTGCCGCATTAAATCGCATCAGAAAACTCCTCAAAGATTCCCCGGCCTTTTGTTTCAGAGTCGCCAAACTCATCACGTTCTTGGGTCTCGAAATATGAACCCTGAATTGTCTCATAAACCTTTCTGTCAAATCTGTCCAAGTCCCAATGGAGCCACTCTCCAATTGTCTAAACCATAGCGCTGCAATGTTCGTCAAATACAATGGAAAGCACTAGGCCATGACTTCCTGTGATGCCCCCAGCACTTCCATGTGCCTCATATACTTCGTTAGATGGACCGCTGGATCCGTCCGCCCATCATACATTTCCACCGATGGTAGCTTGAAGTCTGGTGGATTCCTGGCCTGCCTGATCGTTGGAGTAAAGGGACTCCTATGTACATCTTCCAGATCTCTATTGACTAGTCCGCCTCTCATGGCCCGTCTGACCATCTCTGCCAACCTGTCGTTGTCGTCAGGCTGTGATCTTTGAGTGTTTCCTTCGTTCTGCCCCCCTGGCTGAGTGTTCATCCCTCTATTGCCACCAGGTTGCTCGGATGTCGCTGAATCTCTTCTCGGATTGGATCAACATGCTCTAAGTGTGTGCCCCCCAGCTCCGGCGCTGCGCCAGATGGTCCTGCTCCGTTCTGGATTCTGGTTGTTCCTTGATTTTGCGCTCCAAGTTGTCCAATCTGTTGAAGCAAATTCTGGATCATTTCCTCCTGTCTCTTCATCATTGTCTCCATCTCATCCTTGGTGATGAAGATCGATGCTTGGTTTGCCCCCGAGGAAGCCTCTTGACTCCCTTCATGCTGACTTTGCTCTGGCCTTTGTCTTCTACTTGATTGTCTCGTCATAACTTTTCAAATCCGAACTTTCAAACCTTTGAATTCAACTTCCAAGCGGTAGAATCCCTGAATTAGCCTTCTCAGCGAAAGCACCAAAATGTTTGCACCAAAATTGGTCATAAACACCCGATAGGCGTTAAAAGCACCAGTACGCAATCACAGATCACAGATATCGAATATGTAGAGAAATAAGTATGCAAATCACTCAGGAAACTCAATAAAACAGTAAATGACACAGGATTTATAGTGGTTCGGCGATCTTGCCTACATCCACTTTAAAGCTGATGACTTTATTGATATTCACTTGATGATTACAACTGATTACAACAGGTTGCAGTGGATTAATGCTTTGAAATTTGAATACCACAGTGGTGATGAAGTGTAGGATTGAATCCAGCAGAGTCTGGATGCTGAATGGCCAAAAGATCCTCTTTCTATAGGCTTCAGGGGGCTATTTATAGGCGTAGGAGGTTGAGATCGCGCTCAAACTTCAGGAGACTTCTTCTGGCACGTGAGTGGGCCCACGCGGCCAGTCCCACCAAGTTTCGACTCGATCTATGATCGATATGAATTCATTTCGTATCCATCAAGAATTAGTCCAATCGAGCTGAAACTTGGCAGGAACATTCTTTACCTTATGTGCAAGCTTCTGTGAAAATTTCGTTGGAATTAGATTGGTGGATCTCGAGTTATGATCGATGCAAACTTGTGATTTCAAAAAGGCTGTTACGTTCGAATCCATTGATTGGAAACGATCCGTTCGTATCGATCGTTGCACGTGCTCATGAGATGACGATGCGCGCTCTCTTCGGATCGATCCACTTCTTATGCCGAGTTGACCGAGTCATTCCTTGAATTTCGCCTTGTTCATATCGAAGGCCGTTGCCCCATTCGAGTTGATAGTCGTTGCCAATTTGTATCAATCGCCTCAGTGTCAACATGCATCCATACATACGGCTCTGTTCGTATCGATAATTCAGGCGCGTTTCGTATCGATTATGATAATGAGGATCGATACGAAACACGAGCGGGTTGATGGATACGAAGAAGTGCATCCCATGGATACGAATCAACATATTCGATAGCTACGACTAGGGTTTGTTTTCAGGGTGAACTTGAACAGGACGGTGCCAAGTGGATTGATACGAAGTGGAATCGATACGAAATGGCATTTTAGATGTATGCGAAGCAAGATGGGCTACGATCGATACGAAGTAAGCGAGCTCGATGGATACGAACTATGTATGGTTGATGGATACGAAACGCACCAACCTGATGGATACGAACCGTGGATGGTTAATGGATACGAAATGCACCGGCCTGATGGATACGAACGAGAATTATATACAAGCTTGCATCGATCATATCTTGAGCACATAGACTCCGATTGTCCGGAAATTTGGAATACTGGCTCCCATGACTTTGCTCGCCTGTCCTATCAATTGTAGCCTGATCCGGGCTTTGACGAAATTCATCGATATCCATAGCGAAGCAGTGTATAACGAACTTTTACGACAAACTGTCCTTAGTTTTCCAGTCAACTTTTTGGTGTTATGGCCTTGCCAAAAGGCGGGATAACAGTATGCCTTTGTGACGTTCGATATTGCCAATTGAGTCATGCTTGGTCTTGAAGACCCATTTACACCAAACTCTTTATAACCTTCTAACAATGCCACAAAGTCCCAAACTTTATTGTGATCCATTGAATTTAGCACTTCTTTCATGACGTTTTATCATTCTGCTGAACTATCACTTTCTATAGCTTGTGAAAACGAAACTAATCATCATCATTCTTAAGTCAAATTCTGACTCTTGCAGATAGATCACATAATCATCAGAAATTGAAGATCTTCTTTGCCTATCAAATCATTTTAATGCGATTTCTTGTGGTTCTTCTATCATAAGTTCATTCATGACAACTTTATTCTATGGTGTTTGATCATTAACTTGTTGATCGTACAAATCATTAACATAATCAACATGTAGATGAACAAAAACTTAAGAAGAAGCTACAAACAAAGGAATTTACATTCTAACTTCTTGAATTTTCACTTTACATGGTTCCAAACTACCACTAACTTCACCATTCCCAATGAACCTAACATTTCCAGTGTCAATAATTCGTGTACTATGCTTAAGAGAATAAAATTGATACCCTTTAGATTTTTCTGGATAACCAATGAAGATACTACTGATTGTTCCTGAATCTAGTTTCTTTTATAGTGGGTTATAAATTCTTGCTTTTGCTGGGCAACCCCAAACTCGCAAAGGCCTTAAACTGGGTTTCCTTTCTGTTCACAGTTCAAAAGGTTTCTTTAGAACTGACTTACTAGGAACCTTGTTCAACATATATACAATGGTCTTTAAAGCATGCATCCACAATAATTTTGTAACATCCCGTATTTTTACAGCAATTAATTAAAAAATAATAATTAATAAATGATAGCGTCAAAAAATAGGAATTTTACAACCTCAGAATTTGACTACAAAACTTACACCGTTGGGTTTGTGGTGATTTTTTGGTCAATTTACATATATAAAGTTTTCTGATTGATGTTCCAAAGAAAAAGTTATTAACGTTTGAAGATTTTGAATCGGAAACAATTATATATGTAATTGTGGTAATAAAAGATAATTGACATTAATTAATAATGTTAGTGGAAACTTACATGTTAAGAAATGTTAACGTTAAAAAAAATCTGGGAGAATATGTATTAGTGGAAACAAATTATAGCAATCGGTTTTAAAAAGGAATAAAACTAAACAAATCATGTAACAACCCACCCCAGAACAGGCCTAAATTTCGACCTAGAAAAGTCCCATCGAAACTTAGATCCATTCTAAGGTAAGTTGTTGGCATTAAAAAGAAATAACATTACAGAGCCATAACTAAACTTTTAGAACTCACAGCGGATGGAACAAAATATAATAGTAAATGTACCCATTTATTTCAAATTCATAACAATGTCAAAATACAAGATACCATCAAACCGTAACAAGGCAAGTTACAACAATAGTCTAAAAATATGGGTACATATGAAAGAAAATAAAAATGTTAATACTACTGCGAGTCCACCACCTCCGTCTCCAAGCGTCACCTTTTCCATCAACGTCTTCAACCTGTGTTATAATAAGGAGGGAGTCAAAAAAATAGTGTCTGATAAATAAAAACCTCAAGCCTTACCTTTTCAGTATTTAGGCAGTATATCTCAAAATAAGAATATGCCTACGAAAATAGACCATTAAATCATTTAATACTTTTTTATAAGGAAAGGAGGTGGGTCCAACCACTTAATACCTTCCATTTCAGAAGCAAGATTCCAGAAACCCATACCCCAAGCATACGTCATAAACATCTATTAATGTGGGAGATGGTACCCAAGCCACTTAATACCTTTTATTGGAAAATAGGCAGATTCTGATCATTTAATACCTTAATTAAGGCAGACCCCATAATTTAATACCTATTTCAAAAAACGAACCCCCTCATTGAGATACCACATAATGTAATCCCTTGGTCATTTAATACTTCATCTGGGGAAAAGAGGCGGGTCTAACCACTTAATACCTCAAGACCTCGAAGAAGGCCATTCGTCTTATGGCCATACTTATAATGAAGCCTCACATTAGTCCGACTATTCATAGGGACTGGTAGCCAAATTAGCTGGGTAGATTTCTCTTATAGAATTTGGGACCAACCTCGCGTCATTACAAATATTTATCATAAGGATATCTCATATCAATCAAAGTGTACACAACTGCTGGTAGCCTCAAAGTGAAGGGAAGACTTCCGTCATGTAACTCTATTGAGCTCGCATCCCTATGACTTAGCCATACATCCATTACTCTCCATACACACACACACACTCATCTCACCGTTTCATAAATAAGGCCCTATAAGGAATCTTCTTTATTACGCCTTAAAATAATAATTAGGCTATATGAGAGTTTCCTCTTATTTTTACTTAACAATCAATTACCTTCCTAATTGGGGAAACAAATGAAAATAAATGCCTTAACTACGACATATACACAATAATTATATGTTAGTTAACTACACAAATAGAGATAAATAAATATTCGTGCCTAATAAGTTCTAAACACACACATTTTACGCTTTAAAGTAGCATCAAATATCAATTCCCTAACCAAATATCATTACAAGTCCTTTTTCTTCAAATTCCTAAGGTTTCAACATACCAAAATAATGGATTCTAATATCCAAAATAGGGAATAAATATTCATAACCAAAACTGCAATAACAGACTTGTAAATAAAATAGAAACTCAGTTTATTACACCAATTCAGTGGAATATCCTAAACAATAAGAATTGCAATCTAAACCCTATATTCTATTCAACTCCTCTTTTACAAAGAAATAGATAAGAATAAGTGGTGTAAAATAGGAATAGAATTTGTAATCTAAACCCCTTATTTTATTGAAGAATCTCAATTTGGTTCAAAGAAGAAGAAGAAGTGAAATAGACTATGAAATTATCAAAAATTATATGAACGCGACAAATTCGATCAAATTAATATGAATAATTGAGAATCTCAGCATATAATTGACATTTCGAAATAAAAAGGGATTTAGGGGGTTTTTATCTATCATATTTTTGAAATCCTAAAATCCCTAAGGCATATTCAAATCCAAAAAGAAATACACTAAACAATTGTTGAAAAGAAATACTAAGGTTTTCACTCACATATTAGCCATAACTTCACTTAAATGAATTTGTAGCCTTCCAATCTCTTCTAGAATTTCTCTCTTTTGATATATGTACACACAATAGGAAAGATGTATATATATTCATTAGATTCAGAATAATTGGAGAAGAATAGGATAGGAAAAGATTGGAGGAAGAAGAAACAAATAAGAAATAAGTTGAATTTTTACCTGAATTCTCTATGGAGCTTTTGAATCTTATTAGAGAGATAGAAATTGTAAAATTTCATCGTATTCCCTAAAATAATATGAATAAAAAGTGGAGAGGATAGGGTTCTATTTATATGGGTTGAAACACATCAGAACCGTAGGATGAAAATATTTTAGAATGGATAAATCTGGACCATTCATACCTTAAAACCCTAGCTGCCACTGCCCTTTTCAGGCACGATTGGTCGACCGCCCCCTTCAACCGGTCGACCGGTCCCAATAAAGGGATCAACCGGTATGTTTGTTTTGGGAATGTTTTTACTTCCGTTGCTTTTAATTGATTTCTTTCCCATAATCAACTTTAACATTAAACGTTAATCAAACAATAATTAACGCTTACTTAGCCCCCAAGCTAATTTTTAGAATTCAAACCCTAAATTTAAATTCTCATTTGTATTTGAATTCCAACTAAATTAATTTAAATCTGGAAACTTAAAACGCTCATAACTTCTTCATTTGAGCTCCTTTTTCAGCATATTATATATGGAAACAAATCAGAATTTCATCACGAATGCAAATGAATAACTTTCATGGTCAAATTCCTACTTTTATAAAATTTTCATATTCAACCCTTATCATATTTAATTCAATTTACTTCATTTATTTATGGTCATTTTACAGGGTGTTACACTCGACACGCTATTTTAATCACAGCTAAAAAAAGTAGTGGTCGACCCTTGATGCACCAAGGTTGACCGGTAGCATTTGACCCTAGGCAAGGGGAGTAAATTCGACAGTGAATAGGTGGCCAAACGGCCCGGATTTAAAACAGTTTCATCAAATGGTTGGCATTGATTTGAACTCCTATAGACATGGACCTAGACCCTCACTTCTAAACTCATATTTTTGGAGCGATGTCGGATCTCTACTATTTTCTCTTCTCCTCCAAATCCTACACTCTTAGAAATAGTTATAAATTATATGTAGATATAATTGGAGAATTGTAGAAGATGAATGGAAAGAAAACTAGGGCCAAATCAAATCGCTAAAGCCAAGGTAAGTTGTAAATTCGGATCTACAAATCTCTTTTCTAATCTAGATCTCTAGTAAATCTGTGTACGTTTGCGGTGTATAAATCCAAATAGGGAGAAAATGGAGTCAAACTGGAATAACAAAGATTAGATCTAGAGATTTGGAAAGCTAAAAAGGTGAGTACA
The DNA here is from genome assembly GCA_030737815.1 of Allium fistulosum. Lineage (NCBI taxonomy): Eukaryota > Viridiplantae > Streptophyta > Magnoliopsida > Asparagales > Amaryllidaceae > Allium > Allium fistulosum. The sequence continues at coordinate 215,675,504 of CM060905.1, forward strand.
AAATTATATATTTTTATATAATATTAGATTTATATTGTTGTAAATCTATTCCTATATGCATGAAATGTAAATTGGAGTTGTAGGCTAAAAATTGTATATGTGAAATAAAATTATAAACCCTGCCTACATATTTTTTATTGATAACATGAAATTGCATATTGCATGTATCTGGAACATATTGGGTATTGATAATACCTGAATTTAGTCTTTGAAATTTATAGAATACGTGATAGTTCCAGATTTCTGAATTTAATATAACTTGTGCAAATAAAAAGGAAAATTGAGTTATCGTAGTAAATTACAGGGATTTCAGTAGTATTTTAATTTATTGGATTATATAGCGTGTTGCAATGTGAATTTCTATATATTATCAAGTTTCAGATTTATAAATAAAAGTGTAACGGCTGAAATAATAAGGAATACACCTAAAAAGAAAGCAATGTATAAACTAGTGATATTTACCGTATTTTGTACTTTCTATTTCAATAATTATGAAAATATAATTCCTTGTAATTCCAAACATAACACAAATTTCCTTTTTAGATAAGATATAGAAATTTACAGTGTTAACCATTCCATCTAGGAGAAATTTAATTCCAATGCATTAAAATACAGAAAATCCCTAAGCATAAATTAAAAGAATTATAAATGTGATAAAAAATAGTCTTAGAAAAGAATATCCGCTTTATAAGTAGAACGGAAGTGAAATAAAAAGAAATGAAAAGATAAACAAGTTATAATAGTCCTCTAGAAGAAGATAGGAAATTAAAAGTTAAAAAGGAATATAAATAGGAAGTTAATTAACGAGGGCAAGGGAAAGTAAATGAGAAAGGATATTTAAACTAAAATGGTAAATGACCTTAAATTAAATAAAATGTAAATGCACAAAAAAGTTTTGTCAATAGTGAACAGTAGAGGCACGGTAATTAAACAAGAATGAATGAAGATATATATATATATATATATAAACATATACATTCATATATATATATATAATATGTATATGTATATATATACGTAGCCTCGAGTATGTGTTTATGGCAGGTGTGAATTATATAATTATGTAAATAACTTAAATGGAAAAGAATGACAGTCATTGGAAAGGGTTGGAATGCGAGGTCGGTGGTGTTACACAATAGAAGTCTGCCTATTACAAGGGGCCACCAACAGTTGTGTATACATTATGCTGATGTGAGATATATCCAACTATAGGACTCGTAGAGTATATACGTTTATGTATAGGTGAAGGAATACCTCAGTAAAGTCTGCTTTAATAAATTAAGGGGAGGGTATTGCCTTGATTATGTTAGGTAATCTAAATAGGATGGTGAGTGGCTCAACGCTATGTCGGTATTTGTTGGTACCAAATCAGGAGTAGGAGCTGGACATAGGTTGAGTGCATCGTCAGTCCTGCACACTCAATAGGAAAGATAGGGTTACACCTAATGGACTACACCTCCTACTAGAGTAGGTCACATTAGGTAATGATCCGCCACAGTTGCTAGTTTGTTTGTTAGGGCAAGGCCAATTAACCTATAAAAGAGTTCATTAAAAAACAAATGAGGTAGTCCGAGGAATTGAGTCCTTTGTAGTTAATGGAGCTTAGTCCATAATAGGAAGTGGATAGCAGAAAATCCATAAGGCGAGACAGAATACGGCTAAGTTATTGTGACGCTGTTATTAGCCACCACGAGATGCACGACGAGGCATAAACCACCATTAAGAGGTGGACACAGATAAGATGATGAGACACACCGGCAAGTTGATATTTCGGGTTCCCCTCCCCAATGCGTAGTTGTACGGGTAGTCGTAATATGAGATGTAGTTCCATATGGATGTGATATTGCATTGATGATGGGTCCTAACATGGTGCCAGATTATAGATACTAGTGGAGATAATATCTTGGTTCAATAGAGGACTATGATGCTTATATATTTGTATATATACGTATGTAGTTATGGCCTACTTTTGGTAGATGGGGCGAATCGTATGCGCAAGTAGAGTCGAGATGACAAAGTAAAAATAAAAGACATAACATGTAATGGAAGACAATCGGCATAAAATATTGTTATATGTAAACTGTATAATGCATCAGTCACTAGAATGACCCCCTTCTCATTACAACCCACAAGATAGCTTTAGAGGTACAGGTACTGATGCAAGGCAGGAACACTGGAAGGACAGGTTTCCTTAAGCATGTCCGGCACGGATAAGAACACTAGACATTAGAAGTATCAACCTTGGTTAGTAATTATACATTCTATTATACTTTACTATTCCACTGTAAGATATATCGATAGTTCTCTGATATGCAATTATTTGTTTATTTGTAGGATACCAAACCAACAATCCGTACTTTACTGGACCTAGGTTTTTGATTTAGCAAAAATTCGAGCTCACTAAGGTGCAATTTATTATAATTTGGATAAAGCTGAACTGCTTAACATACTTCTAACTATATCTATTAAAAAACGACTGCGCCTTTCCGCAACACCATTTTGTTGTGGTGCTCCTAGCATTGTGAATTGAGCACATATGACATGACTTTTTAGGAATTTAGCAAACGGACCAGGGCACTATCCACTTTCATCATACCTTCCTTAATATTCACCACCTCTATCAACAATTTTCACTTTTCTATCTAATTGCCTTAAAACTTCAATGATAAACACCTCAGAGTGTTTACCGATTATGACTTTTTATACAACAAATAGATATATCCATAGCATGAAAAATCAATAATAAAGATGATAAAATACATTTCTCCACCAAGAGATGGACTAGAAAAAGGCCCACATATATCAGTGTGGAATCTTTCAAGAAGCTGCGTGCTTCTTATGGCTGCTTTCTTAACCGTGTGTCTTGTGTGTTTTCCCTTAATACATTCCACACAAATTCTAAGATCAATTAAATCTAAATTAAGTAGAATTTCATTCTTTACTAATCTTTCGATTCTTTCTTCAAATATGTGACCCAAATGTTTATGCCACAAGAAAGCTGATGATTCATCAATTAAACCACGTTTTTTACCAACATTATCATGCAAGGTTAATAGAGTTTCAGCAAAGAGAGTATCAAGCTTTACTTTGTACAAACCATCGTAAAGAATACACAAACCAATAAAAAGATTTTGTTTAAACAAACTGAAACATCCATTTCCAAATTTAAATGAGTATCTAACAGTATCAAGTTTAGACAAGGAAATCAAATTGCGAGAAATAGAAGGAACATAAAAAGTCTGAAAACATCTAAATGATGTCCAGTGTCTAAAATTAAACGATAGGTTCCAATGGCTTATACTGGAACTTTGACTCGGTTTCCCATAAAGATAAAAAAATTATTTGGGCTTGTGGTTTGACTTGTAAGGAATCCCTGCATCGTGTTTGAAACGTAAATGGTACAACTAGAATCAATCCACCAAGTATCATAAGGAACTTCAATTAAATTTGATTTGAAACAAACTAAAGCACTAGGCTTAACTTTCCTTTCAAACCATGCCTTACGTTTCAGGCAATTTTTCTGATAGTGTCCATACTTTCCATAGAAATGGCACTTATTATTGGTTCCATCTTGTGGATTTAATCAGACAGTTGATTTAACTTTGATAGTCCTTGCTTGCCTTATCCAACACTCTTTCTTGGTTTCTTTCCAGCTCCTTCCCAACCCATAAGATTTGCTGAATGAAATTTTAATTTCTTAAGCCTTGCTTCCTCTTAAATGAGCATACTTTGCAATTCATGCACATTCCATTTATCCATCAGAGTATTATAGTTCATATGAAATGGACCATACCAGGAGGTAAGGAGTTAAGGATGAATGTTACTAAGAAATTTTCATTCACTTTTGTTACCCGATATCCTGACCCAGTTAGATTGAAATGATTGTATAAGATAGATTCGACTATTATCAAGAACAATGTCCATGGAGCTATGGTTATGTAAAGCTAGAATTGGTAGACAAACAATGCATGATGCTTGAAATATGGACTTTAGCTTAGACAAGCAAGGGATCAGCATGGCTTGGAAGCACCATAGGGATCGGTATGGTTGGATAGACGACGGGTCGACATGGTCAAAGCATGAAAGGGATCGGCATAGATGAAAGTAGTTGGGTCGGCATAACATATAAAAGGGCTCAGCATAAATGGATGGATCGGCATACTTGAGTGCACCAAGTAGGGATCGACACACATCAAAGACCAAGTGCATTCTTGCATTTAACGATCAATATCTTGGGATCTATAAGTCCAAGGCAAATGAAATTTGGAAAGGAAGGTATATGGACCCTAGAGAACCTACCCTAGAGATCGCATGTCAAGTTGCCAAAGAATGAGGGATCGACATATACCTATTTGAAGGGTTTGGTAGAAAACAGCTCACAAGTGGAGTTGGACCAAAGGTCAACCAATAGCATAAGCTCCACTAGTCCAAATAACATGATATTTGAAGAGCTAACATATCTAAGCATGAAAAACCACTATAGGGATCGCTGCCCAAAATCGTCCAATGAAGGGATCGGTACCAATCCCTCTTCATTGGGATTTGGGCCTATATGGATTAGGAGGTCCTATAGCCGAAGTTTCAGAGAGATTAGTGGTCACCTTCACTTATAAATACTAGCCTAGGGGGTCGTTCTAAGGATCTTTATGCTGCTGGTTGCTTAAGTCTTTATTGTAATCAAGTTTTTCTTACTTCTTGCTGTTGTAATCAAACTGTTAGTGAATCAATAAAAACAATCTTCAAAGTGGACGTAGGCATACAATGTCGAACCACTATAAATTCTTGTTATCTTGATTATTGTTTTGATTATTCTATTAGTTTGTTCTATTCCTCAGTTTCAATTTTCTTCATTTATTTCTCTATATAAATCTACTCTTGGGTATTTGTGACCAATTTGGTAGCAAACATTTTGGTGCTTTCACTGAGAATCTTGATTCTCGGCTTGCTAGGATACCCTTTGTTGCTACTGGATTGGGTAAATCCCCTGAGTAGATCCCTAGTTATCTTCATAAATTTGCTTATACTACTTGAATTTGCTGAAATCTAAGTAAGGAAATCACGCAGAAACGTCGGAGCACTGCTTTGCAGAACAATATGGTCTACTAAGACCGATCGGTGCCGATCCCTCCTCCAGAGGAGGAATTTCCCCATTACACTTGCGGAATCACGCTGGAGTTATTCCCGGAAGCTTGGATAGTGGAGTTTGATCGAATGCTGACTAGGTACCCTGTTAAAATGATGATGAGATAAATTTTCAAGGTGTGCATCAGGAGGATGGTGAACCAAGAAGGCGTGAAATGGCCCGTAGACATCGACCGGACCATTCACGTGAGGTGGAGCGCGACCATTGCTTAGCACCACCCATCCAGACACCGAACTTGTCAGCAATGGTTAGACAGTTGGTGAGAGAGAACCAAGGCTTGACTAATGATGATTGGGGAATTTCAAGAAGCCATACCCCGTTCACTAACAATGTTCTGCATGCCGAATATCCAAGAAGGTTCAACGTGCCGTCAATGCCTGCCTACGAGGGAAAAACCGACCCCAGGCAGCATATTACAAGATACGAATGGTTAATGGATTCTGCATGAGCCAATGATGTAACCAAGTGCAGATGCTTTCCCATAACCCCTTTTGAAATAGCGACGATGTGGTTCACGAGACTACCCCCGCAATCAATATCGTGATTCGATGAGTTAGCAACCAAGTTTGTGGAACAATTTCAAATGCACGTGACTCGTCCTAAAGACATGATGTCCCTTTCCAACGTGATCCAGGCTCCAAGGGAATCATTGAAGGATTATTTAGAGAGATTTCATACCGCTGCCACGGAGGTCAGTAACTCAAATGTCATGCTATACTTGTGGCCATGACGAGAGGGATTGATCCGGAATCTGAGTTTGGTTATTGGCTTGCTAGAAAACTGCCTACCACATTGGAGTGCTTCTATTCAAAGGTAGCTCAGTTTCTGAGAAAGGAGGAAGCTAGGTCCTCCAGATAAAAGAACGTTGCAGGACCGAGTGAAGAAGCAGTACAGAGTAATATTGCAATAAAACAGTCTGATGACAGTTCTGGGAAAATCCAGGTTAACGTTCAAAATAAGATGAATCAGAAAAAGTGATATGGAGATAGGAATCAGGAGCGAAAGAGGGATTCTGGGAGACTAAAGCCTAGGATTCCAATGTATGAAAATTACATGCCACTAAACACGTCCCTGGAGAATATTTATCTATCCACTTGCAATACCATGCAGTATAGGAAGCCGCCCCCAAAGGAGTCGACAAAAAAGCATAAGTAGAGTGGGAAATATTGTCGGTTTCATGAATGTTATGGGCACAATACGAATGAATGCAAGCATCTCCAGGATGTTATAGAAAAGTTAATTCGGGAAAGGAAATTGCAACAGTTTGTGAAAATCCTACAGGATGGTGTACAAGGGACATCTGACCCCAATCGAGGACAAGCTCCGCGTAGGGCTTCACGGACCGGTGGAAGACTGGTGATAAATATGATAGTTGGAGGACCGCACCCTACGGACAGGAGTTGGCAAGAAATGGAGCGCTATGCTAGCGCGATAAGGCATGTAGATTTTGAATGTTGCTCGAATACGGAAGATGGAGCTCTAGCAAAACAGCAGCGTAATATGGTAGATGATATTATGTTTAGAAATAGGGATGTAGACAAAGTAGTGGCTCCAACAATTGACCCAATGGTCATTTCAGCTATGATTGATCCTGCATTGGTGAGAAGGATTTTGATTGATTGTGGAAGTTCAGTGAATATAATCTTCAAAAAGGCATATGATCAGATGAGAATGAAAGCCAAAGACTTAAAACCATCTTAAGCTTGTATTCATGGTTTTAATGGCATCGCAACCGAGGCTGTTGGTTACATGGAATTACTTGTTGAATTGGGAGAAGGTGAACGAAGGAGAGTGTGAATTTTACCGTTTATTGTTTTGGATGTTGACTCTCTGTAGTCTGTACAATGTTTTTTGGGCCGACCGGCCCTGGATGAATTCCGAGCAGCTCTTACCCTATGGTGTTTAACATTGAATTTTCCGACGGATAATAGCATAGGAGTTGTTCATGGCGATCAGGCGACTGGACATGCCTGTTATGTAGCTGAGTTGAGGGAAGCTTAGTGCAAAGAAAAAGGAAAGGGTGTGGACAAGTTTGTCCGCATCCAAGCTACTAAAGACTGACAACCAGTGCCTGAGCCTTGGCTCGAGCACCACAGTCGATTCTATAGAGATATAGATCCAAGAGATGATGAAGAGGAGCCCAACCAAGGCTACACTAGCTGAGCTGACGATTGATATCACAGTCTGCCACAACAACCCATCACGAATTTGAAGATTGGGTCACAGTTCAGTCCCCCAATGATGAAAGAACTCGCTCGTTTTCTCCGAGCGAATCTAGATGTACTCGCTTGGACTCACTCTGACATGTGTGGAATCTCTCCCGCCATTGCGAGCCATGCATTAAATATTGACCCGAAGTATGTTCCAATGAAGCAAAAAAGATGCGGCATGGATCCGGAGAGATCTACTGCTCTTAAAGAGGAGGTGGATAAACTAAAAGTCAACGGGTTTATTCGCGACGCCCTCTACCCTGAATGGGTATCTAATCCTGTACTTGTGAAGACGGCAAATGGAAAATGGAGAACATGCATTGAATATGCATATTTGACAAAGCATGTCCAAAACACAGTTTTCCCCTTCCAAGGATTGACCAAATAGTTGATTCAACCGTAGGACATGAATTGCTATCTTTTATGGATGCGTACTTGGGATATAACCAAATCCTGATGCATGTCCCCGATTAGGAGCACTCCAGTTTTATTATGGATGTTAGGTTGTACTGTGTATTGCTGTTTAGATTGAAGAATGCCAGAGCAACCTATCAGCGCTTAGTTAATAGGATGTTTAAAGATCAGATTGGAAAAACAATGGAAGTGTATGTGGATGATATGCTCGTGAAGTCACAACGATCAAGCGACCACATAAGGGACTTGACGGAAATGTTGACATCCTCTGATATTACAAGATGAAAATCAATCCTTTGAAATGTTTGTTTGGTGCTGCCTCGGGAAAATTCTTGGGCTTTATTGTCAATGCTCATGGAATAGAAGCTAATCCAGAGAAGATTCAGGCTATCCGTGATATCCAAGCGCCAAGGACCACTAAACACGTGTATAGTCTGAATGGGAAGGTTGCCGCTTTAGGTCGATTTATCTCCAGAGCTATCGACAAATGTATTGCTTTCTTTAATTTGATTAGGAAGGGAAAAAGAAACTTCGAATGGACGCAGGATTGTAAGGACACATTTCAAGCTCTAGTGAATCATTTGGAGAGACCCCCTATCTTGTCAAAGCCGGTAGATCATGAGGAGTTGTACATATATTTGGCTGTATCAGCACATGCTATAAGTGCCGCCTTGATTCGTGAGGAGAATCAGATTCAAAGGCTAGAGTATTACGTCAGTAAACAATTAACGGGAGTAGAAAGGAACTATCTGAAAATAGAGAAATTGGCATACTGCTTACGAATTACATCACGGAAGCTTCGTCCGTACTACCAAGCACATCTGATCAATGTTTACACTAACCAACCATTACGACAGGTCCTATAGTGACCTGAGACGTCGAGAAGGTTATTCAAAAGGAACATTGAGCTCAGTCAATTTGACATTACTTATCTCCCTCGAAGAGCTATCTAGGGACAGGCTTTGGCAGACTTTATAGCAGAGTTTACTGTGCAAGATGATCTTCCAGAAGATAGTGAAATCCTTACTGTACGATGGAAATTATATACAGATGGAGCATCTAATGATCATTGTTTTAGAGGTGGGATTGTGCTTGTAACCCCTGAAAACCGGTCGATTTTTTATGCTTTGAAGCTTGATTTCCCAACAACAACCAACGAGGCTGAGTATGAAGCTTTGATTGCTGGACTTAAGCTCGCTAGAGAACTTGGAGTTAAATCTCTTGAAATCTTTTGTGATTCGCAGTTGGTGGTGTATCAAGTTAGAGGAGGCTATTAGGCTAAGGGACAAAGGCTTGCCCCATACCTTACCCGAGTTCAGGAGTTGTTGATGGATTTTGAATACTATGACATCTCACATATTCCACGCGATTAAAACAGAGAGGTTGATTCATTGGCAAGTACCAGAGATGCATAATAGATGGGCTTGGTCCCGATCGAAGTACTGAATACCCCAAGCATAAACATGATGGAGATCGACCAGACACTGGGAGCGGAATCAGAAAGGGAATCATGGATGACTCCTATTAAAGACTATTTAGTGCATGGAGTCTTTCCAGATAGAAGAAATGAAAAGCGATAAGTCCTTCGCAAAGCCACACAGTATATTATGCAAGAAGGAGTTATGTACAGGAAAGGTTTCTTGGTCCCACTAATCCGGTGTATCGCTCATAATGAGATAAAGCATGTTCTAGGAGAAGTTCATGAAGAAGAATGCAGTGAACGCACTACGAGGTAAACTCTGGCAAAGAAAATACTCCGTTATGAGTATTATTGGCCAACCGTAAATCGAGACACCGCTGATTATGTAAGACGATGCAATAATTGCCAAATATATGCAAAAGTCCTAAGAGCTCCGCCGATAGAAATCACGCAAATGGTCAGCCCATGGTCGTTCCCTATGTGGGGTATAAACATTATCGGTTCTTTATCGACCTCTAAAGGTGACGTGAAGTACGCTATTGTTGCCGTTGATTACTTTACCAAATGGGCCGAGGAGGAACCTTTAGCTACAATCATAACCAAGAAAGCAACCAACTTTATTGTTTGAAACATTACATGTCGCTTCAGTCTTCCATGGAATATTGTAACTGATAATGGGACTCAATTCGATAGTGCTGAATTTAAAACTTCTGTTGAAGATATCGTATTGAAAAGAGATTTGCAGCGGCCGCTCACCCTTAGGCAAATGGACTGGTTGAAGCTGTAATTAAAATCATCAAGTCAATTCTGAAGAAGCGTTTGGAGAAGGTAGAGGCAAGTGGGTGGACGAGTTCCCTACGGCACTTTGGGCTTACAAAACCACTCACAAGTCTGCGACTAGCCATACTCCATTCACCCTCGCTTACGATTCAGAAGCCGTTATTCCGGTTGAACTCGAAGTCACTTCTCATCGAGTGACTTACTACGATTCCAAAACAAATCAATATCTCCTCTTGGAATCTTTAGACTTTATAGACGAGAAGCGTAAAGAAGCCAATCTGAGGGCAACTACACACCGACATCGATTCGCCCGATATTACAACACTAAAGTTCGACTAAGAACCTTCGAAATTGGCGATCTCATCCTGAAACAGGTTTTTCCTACCCGTCACACATGAATCCGGTTTGGGAAGGACCTTATGTCATTGAACAGAGGCTTGGAGAAGGAACTTTCAAGCAAGCGACTGTCGATGGCATTACGCTTCCAAGAGCGTGGAATAACAAACATTTACGACACTATTTCATCTTGTTTATTTCCTTTACATTTCAGTTGTATTTACTTTCAGAGTTTGCTTTAGCATTTGATTTTCCGAATATGTAATAAGACAGTTTATGGTGATCCTTTCCATTTAATGAATAAAGTTTCAAGCTTCCTTCATATTTACGTTTGCTATTGCATTGTATGCTAATTACATAGCGAAACTGATTAATATCAATGTGTGTGAATAGGCTCCCAAAGTTTGGAATTAATTAATCATTAACTTCCGATGGGACCAAACAAGATGAGCTCAATCAACTTGTTCATTTAATAGTTTCAATTCATAATCCAAAGAATGAGATACGCAATAAGGAATGAATATGGCCGACAATCTGATGATCGAATGACTCCTGTCCAGACTATGGAATTGAAACAAAATTAAAGCGACCGAGATACGAGCGATCGCTCGCTAAATCAAACCCCAAATCCCAGGGGGAAAATTAATCAATCAAAAAGAGTTCGGTCTGACCGCTCCTCAAAATAACTCTAAGTCCATAGAGTGCAGACTAGAGTATAAACATAAATCGGGTATGAACCGACCACCCGCTAAACAACTCTAAGCCCCCAGAGTGCGGACTAGAGTATAAACATAAGTCGGGTGTGAACCGACCACCCACGAAAAAACTCTTAGTCCCTAGAGTGCAGACTGGAGTATAAACATAAATTGGGCGTGAATCGACCACCCGCGAGATAACTCTGAGTCCCTAAAGTGCGGACTAGAGTATAAACATAAAGTGGGTGTGAACCGACTACTCATCAACTAAATCTTATCCCCAGAGTGTAGATACATACATGAATGAATAGATGAGTGGAGTTCGACCATTCTCTTTCCACAAACTCCGCCCTGAAACCGACAGGAGGAGTATAAACTTGCTAAGGATGGAATTCGACCGTCTGACTTCTAGCCTCGCTAAATCAAAACTGGGGGAAGGAGTACAATTGCTTGAAAACCGCTGATTCCAATAGCTTGACACTAAGGCCATATCCTAGTGTTTGATACGATTCGAGGCTACGACCACTTGGAGGCCTTGGGATGGAGTTGGTGAATTGTTACCAGAATTTATGAACAATGAATTACAAGTACATTGAATGGAAAGTAATAGTTAAACTGCTTAAGTAATAATTCACATGAAAGCTCAACAGAAAACAAATTTTTTTATTCACATAACAGGTTTTGAGATATCAGTACAAGTTATTCCAAAAAAATCGTGATTCATACGCTTACAACCACAACTAGTGAAAGGAACGACTATGCAAGCTATGTACATTGAGCTGAAGCGACAACTATTTCTTCGACTTCCTCTCTTTTTTAGATTTCTCAGGAGTAGAGCCACTTGTGCTTCTCTTTCGGGACCCCTTGCCCCCCTTGCCGCCTTTATTAGGAGAGCTTGTGGAGGTAGGAGGAAGTTCACCAGGGATCGACCCACCCGGTGGAATAATTTGCAATGGCACAAGATGAGGATCATCAATGTCCACCTCGGCGAGTTCAATTTTTACTTTTATTTTCAACAACTCCTCCATTCCAATATGTTCTTTCAAGCTAACCTTGGTAGTGTGTTCGGAGGCACAAGTAATCATTACTTCGTCAGACTCATCTGCTGGAAGCGGCTCTTCGGTCTTATCATCATCAAGAGCCCCGATGACTTGAGCATTAGGCCCCGGTACATCAACAGCTGCCGGATCCTCAGTTGGTTTCTACTGTTGTTCTACAGCAGTACCACTTCTAGGAGTTTGACTAGGCCCGAAGGACCTGCAAAATTTGTTAAAATAGGGAGATTAGCTAAAAACCATTGCACGTAAAGAACAAAAACTTTCCATACACTAAGGAGTAAAGCGCGATACCAACATCTGGTTGACTCTCCATAGTTGCCGAGGTGCCTCCTTCTAAAATGGCATAAAACATCTTGGATTCGAAGATGGGATTGTCCGGATCGTAGCCAAGATCTTACTCCGTATCGAGAGAGATTGATGTTCTGGCTACTTAGGATGGAGAGGTACCCTTAGGATCAGTCCCTGAAGATCTAGCAATATGTTCTCCTCCTTTAGTAGGTGTAGAAGCATTGAAGAATCGAAGCTTTGCGGTAGCTAAATCCGAGGGTTTGTTTCCACAAAGAATTTCCCTCACTTATTCTTCTTCGTTGAGCTCGGCTTCATCCAGTTCTTTTTTCTCCATCTCGATAATGTGCTCCCAAGCTTTAGCGAGTGATTCGAGGTACCCCTCATCGAGAAAAATTAAGTCATGATGGATCGGGACTTTGGCATTGTATTCAATGATCAATGGGTCAAATAAGTCATTAATCTCGTTCCTACCGGACTCCATGGCAGTTTCCACTTGGGAGTTAACTTGTTTGGTCATCTCTTTTTGGCCCTCTTCTTGAGCTTCTTCTTTAAGAGCTTTGATTTTAACGAATTACTCGTCGAGTTTAACCTTTAAGCTCCTAGCCTCGACAACTTCCTTGCGGTACTTCTGCAATTCCTCTTGAGCTTCAATTTTTTCCTCTCTTTCCTTCTTAAAACATTCTTCAAGTTCCTCGACATGGCGAGCCAGAGTGTCTTTTTCCTTTTGCAAGGAGTCCTTTTCTACAGCAAGTGTCTCTCTTTGATGAAGTGCTGCGTCGAGTTCCTTTTTATGAGAAACTTCCAAACGGCTTGTGCCTTTGCCATTTCCTTAGCGTTTTCTCCGCTCCAGCAAGTTGGGTTTTTAATTCTAACAATTCAGCGTGATGCTTGATTATGTCCTTATCGTGTATAGCTTCAAACTTGAGGCGGTCTATCTCATGTTGTCGCTCAATGGATACTTCAGAGATTTTCTCTGCCAAATGTATAAACGATTCATGCTGCACAAATACGTCATTGACGCACACGAGAGAACTCTCCTTTACGTGCCCCAGAATTATGTGAATGGAAGGAATTTGAGACCATCAAAGTAATTTTTTGGAAAAGTGGCCTTGAGCTCGGCCAACTTCTCTGTTGTGGAAACGTCAGGAGCGGTAGCTGGCAAAGGCGGATCAGAGGTAGCAAGTAGATGTTTTCCTGATCGATGTTCATGAGATTGTCTTGAACTCGAGGAGCCGGAATGTTTCTCGTGAGATGCAGCGATATGAGGGCCACAGTAGGAAGGCTATTCCCCACTCTGAGCAGTAAAGTTAGATGTTCACCTTGACGAGATGTTTGGGACTGGGATTTGCATTTGGAAGAGGAAGAAGATTCCCTGGAGTGATAATTCTTATCCTGTCCCTCATCCTTCTCCCTGCGCTGGGTAGACTTTGAATCTTGGCTAGATCAGTGGTATGATGAAGAACTTCTGAGGTGATCGAAGGCTCTGGATTAGTACATTGCACCTATAAAGATCAAATGAGAGCGTATTAGTAATTGCCGCATGAAAGATTAACAAAAATTGTATAGAGAAGTGCATGTGGTTGTGAGTATCCTAGGGTTCCCCCAACATACCGGTGACTATAGTCTTGCTCATCGGCATTTTCTCTCCTTTATCAGAAGGTCGGATGCCTTTGCTACATCTAGTGGGAGAGTTAAGTCCTTCAATGTTAATGTTCGGAATGTTGTAGGACATGATGTCATCTGGAATTTGAAGATTAGAAAATTCCTTTAACGAACTTTCCAAGTGTTGAGAGGATGATTCCTCTTCAACAGGAGTAATAACGAACTCTGGATCTGCGGCGGTTTTACTTCTACTCGGCATAGCATATAAAAGGGCTCGGCATAGATGGATGGATCGACATACTTGAGTCCACCAAGGAGGGATCGGCACACGTCAAAGACCAAGTGCATTCTTGCATTCAACGATCAATATATTGGGATCTATAAGTCCAAGGCAAATGAAATTCGGAAAGAAAGGTATATGACCCTAGGGAACCTACCCTAGGGATCGCATGTCAAATGGCCAAAGAAAGAGGGATTGACATATAACTATATGAAGGGTTCGGCAAAAAATAGCTCACAAGTGGAGTTCAACCAAAGATCAACCAATAGCATGAGCTCCACTAGTCCAAATAACATGATATTTGAAGAGCTAACATATCTAAGCATGAAGAAGCCACCATAGGAATCGCTGCCCAAAAATCATCCAATGAATGGATTGGTACCAATCCCTCTTCATTGGGGTTTGGGCCTAGCGACCCCTTTGGTGGGCCTATATGGATTAGAAGGTCCTATAGCCAAAGTTTGAGAGAGATTGGTGGTCACCTTCACCTATAAATACTGATTTAGGGGGTCATTCTAAGGATCTTCACACTACTGGTTGCTTAAGTCTTTATTGTAATCAAGTTTTTCCTTACTTCTTGCTGCTATAATCAAACTGTTAGTGAATCAATAAAGATAATCTTCAAAGTGGACGTAGACATACAATGCCGAACCACTATAAATTTCTGTGTTCTTAATTATTGTTTTGATTAGTCTGTTAGTTTGTTCAATTCCTCAGTTTCAATTTTACTTTCTTCATTTATTTCTCTACATAAATCTACTCTTGGGTGTTTGTGACCAATTTGGTTGCAAACAACTTTAATTCCCATGGTCTTCAATTTTGTTGCTATATTCATCATTTCAACGATATGCTCATGCATAGTACAAGTAACATCAAACTTAATGGTAGTTACGATACCCATTAGTGTCCCAGTGAGCGACTTATCAGCAGACTCAGATTGGGAGCAATTTTCCATAAACTTCATAAATTCCTTAGCACTTTCAGTTTTCTTAATTGTGGAATTGATATTGTTTTTTACAGTCATTCACATAAAAATAAGCTAGGTCTATTAGATCTTTCCTAAGATTTATAGGAAGATCTCTGTTTAGTGATGCTAGTAGTAGTAACTACAGTTGAGGCAACAAACGACCTTTTCGACCCCCGAATGTCGATACTAATACATCCATGGTATTCACGTGTCGAACATTCAAGTGCCGAAAAGACATAATGTTAGGGTAAAAGAAAAAGAAAAGGAAACATAACAAGAAAGAAGAACACAATATCAAAATCTCACATGTGGAATGATAATATATAATATCTCAAAAAATCTTTACCAAAAAGAAACTTTAATATACATACACCAATCAGAGCAAACTAACCTATTGTTAGCCTGGACGGTTATAACAACCTATCCTTATAAATGCCGATGGTACAAAACAAGTAATGTAGCAGAAAATAAATATTTTAACAGGAAATCTTCTAGCTTGTCTCCAAAAGATCCAAAGTGTCCAGCTAAATCTGGAAATATACTCGGGGTTGATCTGAACAATATAAGATATAACACCCGGATCAGTCTGGTAAACCAGCGTGAGAAAATCAAATCATATGGAATTTTATTTTTTATAAACCATTCAAAAATATAGGTACCTCATAAGACCATGCCCCAAATAAACACAAACGGTTTTTTACCTTACGATGACCAAATCATTTCTATTAGAAAATCCATTGATATTATAATAATGTCTAGGGTGTGAAATATAAATAATCAAGTAGCTGTAATGCATGTGAGTGTACATCACAACAATAATAGGTATATAATCAAAACCGCTAAGGCATGTTCGCTAATTGTATAGGATTCCACAGAGGTGCCCTTAGTACTTCGAGAACGGTCCTCGTGCACAAGGATAAGAGATATCCTCCCGAAGCATCGTGCATCCCTAGCTGATGTACCATAAGAAATACATAGCTGACCACAACATGAGGCCTAAGTGCACCACTCACTAATGCATAGCTATAGAAATCTCTAAGGTAGATTCATCTGCACCCTTGGGTTAGCTAAACCCATGGTTGTGCAACCTATCTTTGGTTTTAGTTATATCCGCTGGTGAGACAACGTTCGAAATTCTAGCATACAAGTCACAACTTGAATAGATCTCGACACATAGGTCCCCAACTCGAACAAATCTCAGAACCTCATGTAGAATCTCATATCTCAACATATTTCAAAGTCATACATGGATTCCAACATCCTGAATAGATCACGAACAACTACATGTGTTCGAGCATCTCAAACAAATCTCGTATCTCCACATAGATTCCAACATCTCGAACCAATCACAAACCTCTTCCAAAGCATAGAACACGTATTTGGTTTTGGAGTGGTTACGATTTCAAGTCATCTACTATATGTACACTCCCCCGCTTACCGAGTTCCCCAAAACCAATCGATCAATTTTCGATAAACTCAGCTTCGGTTCTTTTGGAAATAAACAAACAATACATAAGAGCGAAGATCATCTCCTAACATGACGGAGTCGGATTTCCTTACCATTTGTCCTAGAAGAGCAAAATGAGTTTATACGTATAGTATAGCATCATCGAAGATAAATGTATCATGTAATTTCTGTGTCTTTTCTAGATATTTCCAGAGTTATATTTGGTCAATTTAAACAATAATGAGAATGATTGCATAAGGAAACTAAATCATGTATATTTTCCATAAGCAATTAACAAACCAATTAGGATCAACACACATAAGCACGATCAAGCCACATAAATGACTTTTAATCCCCTTTTTAATTAATTAATCCTTTATTAATCAAAAACCTCTTTTATTAGTAAAACTCGTTTTTATCTGATAAAACTTCTTTCATTAATTAAAACTCCACTTTTTAATTAAACTTCACTTTTGAATTAAACTTCACTTTTTAATTAAATCTTCACTATTCATTTCTACACATGTCAATACTCTCAAATATTAACATTCACACGTCACTTAGCAGGTGGTGTGACGTTTTGGATGAATCATTGCTTACACATCTTTTGGTAAAATCCAATTTTACTTATTATAAGTGGTT
Source organism: Allium fistulosum (assembly GCA_030737815.1). NCBI lineage: Eukaryota > Viridiplantae > Streptophyta > Magnoliopsida > Asparagales > Amaryllidaceae > Allium > Allium fistulosum. Next base: position 215,692,786 of record CM060905.1, read on the forward strand.
CCTCATAGTGATCATTATTTACACCAATTCTCTTCGTCAAAACTATATCACATTAGGACTTTTGGAATTTGGTAATGGTCAAATTCCAATATCGTCCACATTCAACTTTATAGTCCAAACACAAAGTCCTTGGTTCAATAATAATATTATTATTAACCGAATTGCTCTGGCCTGAGACTTTGACTTTGAGTTGACATCAGTCGACCGTGATATTAACCTCATATAACTAAGGAGACAAATCCTTTCTTGAATAGTGTTTCACTTCCAATGCTTTCACTCGACCCAACTATAGTCGTTTGATGGACACCATGCCATGATTTAACTAGAATCAAAGTGAACCTTCCACATTGAAGATCAACAATATCCTCAAGTTAGGAGAGCTGTGTAAATTAGTGACATCGATATTTTCTGTTTAACCTTAGTTATATTAACCAACAGAAAACTATCAAGTGAGTCGTTACATAGTTATCCAATAACTATCAGTACGTAACCCCTAGCTGCCATCAGCAGTCATGAGTAATACACTGCCCAACATTTGGAGAGCTTGACATACTCTAGTCTCAACGGATACATCGATATCCAGTCTCGATCCATCTTGACTAGGAACATTTAAAATGGTATATTGTTTCATTGTGATAAATTACTCACGGTTACAACACTTTGTAATTACTATCACAAAATATACCATTTATGGATTAATATACTTTTAATTAAATTAATTAATTAATATAACCATATTATATCAAGCATAATAGAAAGAAACACTTTTATTGCGAACAAGATTGGTCAACGAGTTAAATATATGTAACAGATTACATAATTTCCCCTAGGGCATACCCCTAACTCTATCGAGTATTGCTTTTTGGAAGGACTATTTAGTTTGTTTCTTTTGAATGAGGCTCCTCACTACTCTATTATAAAATAGCAATCCTTGGGTTATGGAAATTGCATGGTTCAGTTTCTGTTAGGTGTTATAAATCGATGTATTTTTTAAATTTTATGACCTTCAGAAGAGATCCCGTGTTTTGGAAATGGACCTAATTATTATAGAAGGCAAAGTGTTTATCATCATATAGTTTAATCCACCTGTTGACCTCGCCCATGAGCAAGTTTTATCTATACATGTCTGGGCACATATCTCCAATATTCCCTCAATTTTCCAATCACTTGAGGGGATAGTTTGGATCATCATTAAAATTGGCCAGCTTATATTTTATGACATTTCCAGTGAGTGTAGGAAGCTTCTCCACTTCGCCAAGGTTCTTACCGAAATTACTTACCTCTAGACAGTTGCATACTCGTATTCGTGTTTCCCTTGCTAGTGATAAGGTTCCTATTTAGATATTTCATACCAATGGAGCCCGCTTATTTGTGATCATTGTCATTCTTTTTTCCATATTGTTACTTCTTGTCCCTTGCCGGCGCTATGCATGATGTGGTCCCCCCAAAGATTCCCCTCCTAGAGGCTCTTCAGGCAATGGAAGATTAAGGCTCCTATCATCCCACATTCTGACCCTACTGCTCAGTCCAGACCTCCTTCGCCTGCTCCTCTCTCCATTCCCTATTTTGTCCCCTCTCGATTGTGCCTCCTTCGACCGACATATCGCTTCCTCCCACCAGTACCCCACTTGATCGTACGGCTTCTCCTCCATCCAATCTTCCTATTTGCCCTCTTGTGGGCCTTAATCTTCCTCCATGTGGTTCCCCAATCACTACTCTTAAGAAGAAATTTGTCCATGTTATCATTTCTGATCCTCCTAGTGTGGAGGGCATTACTTTGGAGTTTGCTGAACAATTGGCTAAAGGTACGTATCTAACTTGGAACAATAGGGCTGGGACTTGGTCCGATAAGGATACAGGTTTGTGCTACCATTCAAAATCAAAAATCTTCTCAATATGGATTTCAGATGATGAGAAGGATGAGCGGGAACTCTATTATAGGCGGAAGAGTGGCGAGCTTTTCCTCTATAATGACGGTGCGTTCGGTGCCAACAATGAAGAGATTCTTGCTGCTCTGGACTGGAACAGGAAATATATCTTCTCGTCACGCACTCCTGGTTGTTGCCCGAACTTCAACGGCCGGTTCTGCTGATGTGCAGGAATTTATTGTATTATCTCCTTAGTGTTCTCTCTGTGGATTTGTTACATTATTACTGGTATTTTCCATTTTGTTATGCTGTTGTAGGGCCTGGTCTGTTTTTTGTTGCTTATTTATTGATTTTGCTGTCTGGCTAGGCATGTTGGCAGTATTTGTTCCATGTAGGCTCCTTGACTTGTACTTATGTACCTTTTATACACACACACACATTTAGTATAGCTGTATGATCCTTAGATGATATATCCTTTATATATATATAATACGCTCACACATTAATGCTTTAAGTAATAAACTTAAATCTATAACATAGACTCAGATTAGCCATCAAACATAAGGTGTATATTGAAGTTCTTCTTTGGGTGATACAACAATGTATAATAAAACAAACATAATTGATGCTCAATATAATTTCACATAATTGGCAATTAACATGCTCCAATTAGATATGATTGCTTTCTTTGGATATGCAAAACATACCTAACTAAGCACATCAATTTATCTCGGTAATGTTCGTAGCTTATAAAATAAGTGATCATCCTTTGGGCAATCCAAAACATTTATAACTGTAAATTCAATGTACTCATGAAAAATCTTTAAAATTATACATAAACCATAATGCCATTCATTTTAGGCATCACATCAACATGAGTAACCGAGTTTCCTTTAATTTGACATTTATGAACCTTTCTAATTTGGCCACTTTGGTTACCAACAACATACAGTATAATCACTTTAATTCAAAATATATACTAATAATACTTTAATTCAAATGGCATCATATATGTATTGTGAGCATAATCATAAGACATATATCAATCATATATATATATATATTAATCATTCACAACACTATACCATAATCCATAACATTACATATAAGCCGAAAATGTTATAGCAATAAAACAATACAATCTTTCATTATGCGAAACAAAAGCAAGCATACACATAACCATATAGAGCATAATTCAAAATTTTACAATTAAGTTATTAATTTGATCCATAGAAAGTTTCGAAGCTTGATTCATATATATATATATATATATCATAAATTAATATCAAAAAAATTACAAATGAATAATGATAAAGAAAAAGAAATATCGATCAGTAAATTCAATAATATAGTAAATTTTGATAAATTCAAAATATATCGCAGCAGAGAAAACAAAATAAATCAATCATGGAAAATCATTGAGTTCTCAACCTAAGCTCTTATATCACATGTGAAGTCTTAATCTTTAAATCAATAAAAGATAAACTAATTTTGCATAAATAATAATATGCTAGATTTAAATCAAAATAGGCTAGATCAAAATCATAATAAGCTAGATCTTTGAACAAAATGATTTTCACAATTACAGAATAGATTAAAAGAGCGTACTTTGATTTATAGTAAGAGCAATTAATTTCTAGTGAATAATTGCCTAGGGTTGTCTTTCTCCTTAATGACCCCTTTAGTTTGATAAGCTTTCTTGATGGAAAGGAAAACTGGATGAGTGGGTTGAGAGAGTCAATCCTATTTGGGTTTTCTATTCTTTATATACACTTACTATCAAGATGTTAATGTGAAATTACTTTTTTATCCACCAATAGGAATTATTTTCTTTATTTTATTAAACTCGATTTTGTACTTTTCACTTGGGCTAGTTAATTACCCACTCGGCCTACATATGGGCTGTGGATGAGTCTAACAATAACATGTTTTGAAAATGACTAGAAAAACCAAGGTGTTTCGAAATAATAGTTAGACAATGACATTTTTTCATACTTTCGATTTCATAAACGTTCTAGATCACCATAAACATTTAAAGAGTTTGATTCAGTATAGCGGCAATTTTTTTACAAAAGGAGTACTGTATTTGAAAACAGTTGGATGGAGGTTGATGATTAAGTTATCACAACTGTATCTCTACTTTACAAACTAGGGATTAACATAACTCTTCGCAACAATCAGGCATGTTTACAGATTATATTGACTGTTTCCCAATTTATGTTTCATATTACTTATAATGTGGATTCCATAATATCATAGGGATAGGTTGTGCTAAGGAATATATACGTAGGGAACAACAAAGAAGTGTGGCCTCATAACCGAAGTTGAAAATGATGTAACCAGAATATTAGGTAGTGCTTGGCAAGAAAACTTGTTTTGTGTTTGGTGTTTCCAATATGTATATGAAATGGCATGGAGACGATGAGAAGTTGGAGAATCCTAGTCATTCCAACAAAGGAAAAAATGGTAAAAGGAAAGATGGTTGTAGATATTGCCTAAAAGCGAAAAACAAGAAAAATTCATTTTCAATCTTATATGTTTAAACCATTTTCCGAATCAAACGTTTTCCATCCTCTTCACCTTTTCCATGAATTTTAATGTAGACGGTTGAAAACATAAAACTCATTTTCAAACCAAACGCTACCATAATGTCTTAACTTTATTTATCCTAAATTATATTTGTTGTTGTTTTTATATTTCAACTTTTATAGGTGTGGGATGAAGCAGCAAATCAATATGATATAATGTACCATAAGGAGATGGCAGTTGGTGAATGGCCGATAAAAAAACTTAGTGGTATCAATATACTTTATATGCCTACAAAATACATGTAATATACTTACTTATGTTGTATTCATTCCACAACAAACTTTGTGATCAGCTCAGTGGTTGTACTAAATGAAACATGACAAGTATATTTTTCATGAAATGATTCATGCAATGTTTGTGAATGAATATTTTCCAAACTGGCATCAAAATGTAATAGCAAAGTTAGTTGCAATTTACACAGGACCGGCCCAAGCAATTTGTTTGCCCCAACCCACTTTTCTAACAATTTAGAAAAAATTAATGAAATTTAGCAAAAATAATGCATTTTGACACGATTTGAACCTACATTGCCACACTTAATCAACAATGATGTTACCACTACACCACATAGTCATTTAACATTGTTATTATATAAAACATTTTTATCTTAGTAAAACGCTAAATCCATCAGCATCCCCTAAACTTTGCCTCTGGCAGATCGGTTGCCTTAGACGGTTGTCTTGCCAGCCTTGCCCTAGGGCCGAGCCTGAATTTATATTACTTTATGCCTGATAGATGTCCTATGTCAGTAGCAAACTACCTTCTTATGTATTATTATTTTGTAATTATCTAATGCATCCAAATAATCACATAACTATGGTCCCTAAATTTATGATGTTAATATTATTCTAAATGGTCGCATATTGGTTCAGCTATGTTATGCCTGATTTGCTTATGGAACATTTACGTGATTTTTTCTTATTGTTTATAGTGAATTTCTGTCCGAATGGTTTGTGTATGATGCATGTTTTCTTTTAAGATCCTAAGATTCCTAACAACAACTTACACAAGTAAAAATAATTTTTCTAAATTTTATTATCTAATCTAAACATGTTATCAAACTACTACTGCATACTCATTCTAAATTAAGGAATTTAATTTCTCAAACGATGCAATTGTCTACTATCAACACAAGTTAGATCTGAATAGTTAACCATAAGTAAATGGTATCAAATATTAAATTGGAGATCCAATCATATTCCCACTTCCAATGTTCACCTACTATCACTACAGTCCCATGCAAGCAAATACTCATATAAGCCACATTTTCAAAATATTAGTGGCATCCCACTACTTTAATAACTTCATAGATTTTTCTAAACCAAAACTCATTTTTGTTTCAACTAAAAATTAAACAATTCATTCATAAGAACTATGGCGAATGAAAATGACATATAAAGTCTCATTGTAAGAATATTCAACAACCTAATAATTTGAGGCAACCACTGGGTGGATGGAGATGACGTTGTGGAAAAAATAGTTGCTATCTTAAGAGTATGAGGTTAATGTTGATGGAACTGGGCTAGCTGATAGTGGAGTTAAAGGGTAAATTTCAAAAAAATTCCTTTATTGAATCTTTGTTAGGCCTATGAAATCTAAATTCATTTAGATCTTATCTAAATTTTCTTTTAAATAAAATCTTTATTTTATTTTATTTGTAAATAAAGTTTTGTATTATGGTTATATTTATGTTATATAATATGACCATGTGTATCATATACACATGTGTGTGTACGTGCACGTGCAACGTATACAGTGTATATGGTTTAACATGCCCGCATATTAGTGTTGAGATTTACACTGCAACAGGCATATTAGACCCTCCATATACATATAGGTTGTCTATATGTATACACACAGATATATATATATATATAATTTAATATGGTATAAAATTATACTTATAATAGTATGTATATATACACAACATTATAGAATAGTTATACTTGTAAATACAAATATAAATGACTTCAAATATAAATTTAAATTCAATACACACACACAAAATTTTGCTTATATTCATACACGCACACACACACATATATGTATATATAATCTTATAAAGTTATTTTGCTATTCAAAGGTTTATTTGTATTCAAGTAGCAATCAAGTAGGTTTAAATAGGAAATTAATAGAAAGAGGAAAGAGTAGAGCATTAATGAAATAATTAGGATTTAAGAAAGTAATAAAGAGATTCAATGAAGAGTGTGTATATATAGAATCTTATAAGTTTATTCTAACTAATCAAAGGTTTATTCTTAGTCAAGTAGTAATCAAATAGGTCCAAAAAGGAAATTAATAGGAAGAGGAAAGAGTGGAGGTTTAATGAAATTAATTATGATTTAAGAAAATATTAAGAGAGAATCAATGAAGAGATCTTTTTTCTTCCTTTTATTACTCTCTTATATTTTCAAATAAATAAAAAAATCATTCACATCCTAATCTTAAATGACTTGTTTTCTTTTTCTTCTTTTAATTAATTATAAACAAAATAGACATTTACATATGTATATGAAAAAAATTTCATGATATATATATAATTTTATGCTTATTAAATATACAAACAAATATATATATATATATAAATATGTATTTCATTTAGCATACATATTAGAACAATTTATTATATTACAAATACACACACACACAAAGATATATATATATATATATTATGTGTATACATAATCAAGTAAAGTTGTAATTCCTTTTATATAAAACCACATACTTTGCTCTTGTGTAATTAAAATTAATTTGTTCAAAGTTTTTTTCAAACATAGTCAATTTTGAAAATTAAAAAATAATACTTTTGATTCAATAGCCAAAATCATATATCCAAACATATATGTATACAAAAGAAATTTGTAATCAAATATATATACACAATCACATATTTAGATCTCATGTTGACAACATATACAAATAAGGATTCGTGATAAAACCTAATCTGTTTAAGCATAATGAATATGATGATCAAGTGTACAATTATATAAATTGGTAAATATGGATGGTACCTTGCAATTGCCTAAGAATACACCTTGAATGTTGAATCTAAATAACTCTGCTTGAATCTTTATTCAACACTTCCAAATGATGCAACCCGATTGAGAAAAACTACACGCTGTTCTTTTGATTTTAATTGAATTTGTGTTTGGGTTTTTTTTCTTGAATTTTAGAAAAGGAGAGAGGAATTTTCGGCCATTTTTGATGGAGAGAGGTGGAGGCACAAACGCTAGAAAGAATCATGTGAAAAAAATGGCAAGAGATGTTTAAATAGCATAGGGAAGAAGGGGTTTAAAAAGGTAAACATATCTTTCCTTTCCTAATCCGTTCACACCTTTTTGGAATTAAATTCCAAACCACTTCCCACCTATCATGGTCGGCCATACACACCCCTTTATTAGGTCTCAAAACACTTCAAGCTTGATCAGATAAAATTTAAATTGAATTTAAACATACATCGATATCGTATATTGGCAAGTGTGTATACAACTTATACGCACTATATTTAATACTGATCAACACAATTAAATAAATTTTTATAATCAATATTTCGTATATATTAATCAAGTTAATTAATTTTAACAATTATAATTAATTAAATTAGGTGGTAGACGGAGGATTCAACATTGCGGTTTTGTTGACTCTTTAGGTGCAAATTCGGTCAGCAATTAATATCGAACAATTCGAATATAAACGTTCACACTTCACCTTAGCTAGTGGTGCAATGTTATGGTCAAATTTATTGCTTACAAAGCTTAGGTAAAATTCAATTTTACAAATTTAAGCGTTACCTGACAGCGATAATTATTTACACCAACTCTATTTATCAAAACTATATCACTTTAGACTTATGGAATTTGGTAATGGTCAAAATTACAATATCGTTCATATTCAACTTTATTTTCCAAGCACAAAGTTTTTAGTTCAATAATAATAATTGTTATTAACGAAAATGATCTAGACAAAGACTTTAACTTGACTTCAGTTGATCGTGATACTAACCTTACATAACCGAGGAGACGAATTCTCTCTTGAATAGTGTTTCACTTCTAATGCTTCCACTCGATCCTACTATAGTCATTCGATGGATGTTGTGCAACGATTTAACTATAATCAAAGTGGGGTTTCCACATTGAAGATTTATGGTATTCTCAAGTCGAGAGAATGGTATAAATTAGTCACATAGATATTTTCTGTTTGACCTTAGTTATATTAACAACAAAAAACTATCGAGTGATCCATTCCATAGTTATCCAATAACTATCAGTATGTAACCGCTTGGTGTCCATGGCAGCCATGAGTAATACACTGCCCAACATTTAAAGACCATTACATACTCTAGTCTCAATGGATATATCGATATCCAATCTTGATACATCTTGACTAGGAATATTTAAAATAGTATATTTATTTTTATTTTAATATATTACGTACAGTTGCAACATATTGTAACTATTATCACTAAACATATAAATTATGAATTTTCTATTAAATATACTTTTAATTAATTAATTAATATATAACACATTATATCAAGTATATAATAGAAAGAAAACACTGTTTATTTCGAACAAGATTGGTTATCGAGTTAGATATATGTAACAAATTACATAATTTACCTTAAGGCACACCTTTAACTCTATCAATCTCTCACTTGCACTTGGGGTCAATTATGGGATCTTATTCGAACTTCTCCAATCAGTTTTCTCAAAACCAATTGGTTCGGTTTCTCAGTGGACAAATATGCTACTATGTTTCAATTCTCTACCGTGTCTATCAACTCTCTCTGATACTGATAAACTACCTTTATCATGTAGAACAATTTGAAGTGTGTCTCTCGACTTTAGTGAGCTCTAAGTTTTGTTATGAATCATATCGTGACATTGTTACTATATAACAATGTTATGGGATTCTCAGTATTTGGAATCACATTCAGGTCAGTTATAAATTTGCGCATTTATATTTATATACATTGCTTTTATTGCAGTGCTATTCAAGGCGATATACTTAGCCTTTTTCATTGAATCAGCCACAGTCTTTCATTTGGAACATTTCCAACTTAAAGATTCTCAACTTGAATTTATTACTGACATATTATACTCAATATTACTTATGAACATTTGAGTTCGAGCAATCCTTCATAAGGAGTCCATTGTTTTGTAAACAATTCTCTAGTATCTCATAAATACACAAGAAAACCTCAAATAACCATTTTTTGATATCAATTTGGATTTGATATTTTCTTTATGTATCAAATATACAAACAAATCACAATATCGTAAACAACATAACATGTATTATTATTCCTATTGCCAATACATAAGGAATCCATCTTACATGTTCCGTATTAAACATTTTAATAAGGTGTTTATGCATATCATTAGACCCATCAAAATATGACCCAACCCATTAACCGAACCCACTTACCCTACTTGTAAATGAGTTGGGTCAACCCATTTATGAATTTTATTAAATGAGCCATGGGTTGGATTGACTCATTTTTAAAGAGTTATAAATGGGTAACACATTTACCTATTTATTAAACTTAAAATTCAAAATTATAATTTTGACAATAATAATTTTGAAATTTTGAATTTTTTTACTCGGATATTTCATCTTGTGAATGCATACTTTAGTTCTCCATGATGACTAAAAGTTGTACTTAGAAAATAACAGGCAACATCCCATATTTGAACATCCCTAGGCAGAAGCCGCTATTTTTTTTGTTTAGATTGCAATAACTTCTTCATGCTAACTCGGAATTAGGCGAGACTTCGACCCGATGAACTCCCACCTAAATAACGGATAAAATGGAACACTCGAATACTTCATCTTGTAAATGCACACCGTAGTTCCCCATGGTGAATAACAGTTGTACTTAGAAATAACGGGCTACATCCCCATATTTGAACTCCGCTTAAGTAGAAACCGCTATTTTTATTGTTCGAACACCAGTAACTTTTTCGTACTAACTCGGAATCATATGAGACTTTAACCGATGAACTCCCAAGTAACGATCTGCCCATCTTAGACCTAAAGACGATACTTAATACATCCACAGTATTTATGTGTCGATCATTTAAGTGTTCGAAAGATAAGTCATTAAGGGTGAAAAGAATGAAAGATAGAACAGATAAGAAGAAACTAAACAATCATAGAATCTAACATCGCAATGGAAAAATATATATTAATCAACATAATATTTTGCAATGTCATTTCCAAAATGATACATCAGAGTTATACTAATACAACTCTACCCTGGACAGTTATAACTGCATATCCCTACATATCAGATATATGATACATATAATACAACGGAAAAGAAGAAAATAACTAGCTACCGATGAAGCCTCCTGCTCTAAGCTCCTCCAAAATGCATCCATAGGAAACCTGAACTACTTGGCTGCCCATAAAAATTTGAGCACCCAAGAGTTTTAGGAAAAGAAAATAAAACTCCAGGTCAAACATGGGTACGGTGTGAGTAAACTCAAACAACTAAATTATTATATTTAAAACCCTTTATAAATCTAAGGTATCTCGTAAGACCACGTCGCACATAAACATGGACATGTTTTTACCTTATGATAACCAAAACACTTTTTATAGATAATCCAGTGATATTATAATAATGCGCAACGGTTCAAGTAAAATATGAATATAGCTGAAATGTTTGAATCTCACATTTCAACATAGTTTAGGACATCTAAATCTGTAAAGGCACGTATTGGAGAATGGATTTCATACAATGACAAGGTAAGGAACTAACTTCCGATTTTACATCTCTAGATAAAATGCACTGAGGTCTGACAAGAATATCTTGTACCCCTGCCACACAGGACTAGCCTACCACTTGACTAGTAGTATCGAATATGATCACCCTACTTTGGGCCTGAAGCATGAGTAGATAGTAATCGATCTAGATTTGGAATGATCATACCCTGAAGGGAGAGACTCACTTGGTCCTACTGCATACCCGATTTTTGTCATTTCCCAGTTAATGAGGCTTGAGGCTAAGTTTTACCTTTATTTAGCACTTCCCACTTGAAATGCTACACTGTCCTCCAGGCATCAATGCAATGCTAGCATTCATCCATACAAGTTCGTTATGGGACTGAATGAAACCGAAAGCGCTAATTCAATTACATCCTTTTCGGGGAATCCCTTCGAGGATTAATAGCAAACAACCCTTGCACTTCAAAGCACTATTCTCGATTCCATATTCTTCAAGATGTCTTCAAGTTGAAATGCTTGAGTTGGAACGAAGTGGATTTCGGATGACATATCCAATCCCGGTCTCTTTAAAACAACTTTCGATAGTTTCCGATAAACTCAACCCCGGTTCTTTAGGAAACAAAATAGACAAGATAAGAGCGGAAATCACCTCCTAACTATTAGTGGATGAATTTTCTTATCATTTCTCCTATAAGAACAAAACGAGAATTATACACACAGTACAACATCATTAAGGATGACTGTGCCATATAGCTCACGTGTTTCCCCTAGATATTTCCAATGTTACATTTTGGTTTAGATTTGATAGTCGGTTATTTAACTATCAAATAAACAATCATTCAAACACTGATTTAATTCCATATGGGATCCTCTAAGCCTTTATTAATTAATCTTTAATTAATAAAATCACTTTAAAAAACTTGATCAAAAGATCTTTATACAACACTAATTCCAAAACCCTTACTTCCCATTTTACTTGGAAAATATTTACATTTATCTTAGGGGTATAAGTATATTATCAAAACATTTAGAAAATTCCTCCTTTCAAATTCCTTTTTGAAAACATTACTTGCTATAAACCGGCCTACTTATCCTTTATAAAAGTTCCCTTTTAAAAGCCCCTTTCACATTTAAATACCTTTACAAATTTCCAAAATCAATTTATCAAACACTTTATAAGTCTACAAGTCAATTAACAAAACCTCTTTACAAACCTCTAAAGTCATTTATAAAACATTTCCCCATTTAAAACTACTTTGATAAATCTTCTTTAAGAAAAATACTTTACAAAATATTTTTTGCAACTCATCCTTTTAAATCACTTTAAATAAACATTTTTACTTAGTAAAACCCATTTTTATAAACAAGCTATTATTTATAAATACCTTTATAAAATAATAATATAACTTGAAAAATCATTTAAAAACATTAAACTCCAAATTGATTAAGGAATTGAAATTAATTCAAAACCATAATTTCTAAATTCAAAACGAGCTTAGCAATCCCATTGGTACTTATTTAAGTTACCATTTAACATCAATTTCACTTTCAAGTCACTTAACCATTTATTTACATAAGTTAACATATATATAAATGCAATTCATATCCAAATCAAGGAGTAACATGTTAATACAACTCAACTAGCATTTACATGTCCATAATAGCAGGATGGTGATTTGTGCTGCTAAATAGATGTCCAAACAATTCACTACTTATAGCAAAATGGAAATTTATTCTACTAAACATATGTCCACACAATAAACAATTACATTATAGCAGAATGGGGATTTATTCTACAATCGGATGTCTAAACAATCTAACAATCAACTTATAGCAGAACTGAGATTTATCCTACTAACATATGTCTACACAATCAAACCATTTACATAACTTATTCACAATTGTTTGTCTACTTCATGGTATCGACATTTGAATCCCTTTTGTTCAAAACCATCTTTAGAAAAAGTACCTTTAAAAAAATTCGATTCTCGAAACAAAGGATTTAAAACTTAAAACCCCCTTTTAAAATGATTAATTATAAGTTAAACTCTTTATTAAATCATAATTAATCTTTATTGAATTTGACTTAATTTAATTATAAATTAACAAGTAATTAAACAGTTAATAAATAATTTATTTATAAATTAAACCCTTAATTGATCCTTTATTAATTATTAAATAATAATTTTTTTAATAATTTAATATTAATTAATCTCATTTAATTAATTAAATAATCTTTAATCAAACTTAAATAATAAATTAAACATTAAATAAATAATTTACTTTAAAGTAAATCCTTAATTAATTAAAAGAATAAATAATTTATTTAAATAATTAACCTTATACTTAATTAATAATTAATTAAAAACAAATCATACACTTAAATTATACCTAATTAAGAATTAATCTTAGTTAATTAATAATTAATTAAAATTAATCTTATTTTTAAAAGATAATTAATTAATAACTAATCTTTACTTAGTTATAATTAATAAACCTTGCTTAACCTTAATTAATTATTAATTATTTAAACTTAATTAAAAATTTAATCATTAAAAACGTAATTAAGTTTATAAAACATCATTATTAAGTTTATAAAACAATTTCATAACATCAAGTTAATAAAACAAAATTTTGCAAAAATTAGATTTATATCAAAACTACATCCATAGCGACTATCGCTATGGATGTCCGCAGTTTCAAAACTTGGATTTCATCTTAATTACCCCTTAAAACTCTTAACCTTTACTTCTAAGTTACCTTACAACTTAGTAATAAGTTTTTGAACAAAAGTAAGAGTCAGAAACTTTTCAAGATCTTTTATTCAAAAAAAACAATTTAAGTAAAACAAACTTAACTTAAGAAATCTATATGTCCCTTCACAAATCCAAATGCAAAATTTCTTAGCATTCACACACATATCATATGCCGATTATCACATGCTATATAATTCACATAAAGTAAATTCATGACTTCCATTTTGAAGTTTACACTACATCACATTCAAGCACATATAACCGCATACATAAGCATCACAACAATATTGTTTAAAACAAACATCCAACATACTTATCAACCACATATCATGAAACTAATTATTCAACAAATAAGAGTTTAAACTTTTAATTTAAAAACCAAAAGTTTACTCACCAAAACATTTTAGAACTTGAAATGCTCTAGACTTGCAAAGCTTGGAAACCACTAAAATCCACTCGAAAATAGGTCATCTTCCCATAAGTTTTTTGATCATGTTACTCTCCAAATTTTAAAAAGTAGTTAAAAGAAAAGTTCCTTAAAATTATTTTCTCTATCTTTTCAAAAAAAGAACCACTCAATTTGGATTTGTTTTTAGTGAGATATGGTCAAAATAAGGAGTTCTATTTTTGGGCTTGAAAATATGTGTTCGAAAATGAATCAGAAAAAAAATATTTTTGACCCAAGAATATTCGAAAGTTATAAAATAAATTCAAATGAAAGTTGTAGCCATTGGAATTCTATATGGTTTGAAAAAAACAAAATCTTGATTTGGAGTATTGTAGAAGAAGTTACGGCCGAATGAAGTAGGAGGAAAAAATGGAGAAAGTGGAGATGAAAACAAGTGATTTAAAACTAAGTTTTTAAAAAGTTTTAAAGTAAGAATTTGATTTTTAAAAACTTAGGATTTTAATTTAGAAGCCATGGAAACTTTAAGTAAGAAGGATGGACGAATTTTAGAGAGTAAGACGGATGCCCTCCAATACCCTCTTGCCACCTCACCTAGCCTTGTTACCTCCCTTAAATTCAAAATTATTATGTCGCCCCCTTCCCATTTTCCAATGCTCCAACATCCATTTACTTCTAATTGTAGTTTATGTACTTTAAGTCACCAAAAAGTCAGATTATGTTCCCTTAAGCATCTTATCATTAACACTTTATTAAATGTCACCTTAAACCCTAAATTAACCTAAGTATGTATATATACTAATACATATACATACATACATACATACATATATATATATATATATATATGTATATCCTAACTTATTTCTAAATGAATGTGTATATACCTATGATATTTTGATGACAACATTTCCGACAACTTTTAGTCAATGAAAAGTCGAAAATTTGGAAAACAAATTCCGGTCACATTTTCAATCTTTCTTCGAACTAAATATTTTTGTAAACAAAATTTGAAACCCATTTCACCATCATTATTTATTATCCAAAAGAATTTTACTTTAGTTATGAAATCTATTATTTGAATTTTTAAAATTAATTAAATATTCGCAAATCAAAGCAGTGAAATTCTTGGTCGTTACATCCCACCTAAATTACGGACAATATGGAACGCTCGGATACTTCATCTTGTAAACGCACATTGTAGTTCTTCATTTTGACTATCTGTTGTACTTAGAAAGTAACAGCTACATCCTGATATTTGAACTTCATCTAGGCAGAAGCCGCTATTTTTTTTGTCCAGACTGTAATTACTTCTTCGTACTAACTTGGCATCAGACGAGACTATGAGTGATAAGCTCGCACCTAAATTACAAACAATATGGAATACTAGGATACTTTATCTAGTAAACGAACACTATAGTTATCCATGATGACTAACAGTTGTACTTAGAAAATAACAGGCTACATCCCGATATTTGAACTTGGCCTAGGCAGAAGTCGCCACTTTTTTGTTCAGACTGCAATAGCTTCTTCATGCTAACTCGGAATCGGGCGAGACTTTGACTGATGAACTCCCACCTAAATTACAAACAATGTGGAACACTTAGATACTTCATCTTATGAACGCATGTTGTAGTTCTCCATGGTGACCAACGGTCGCACTTATCAAATAATAGACTATATCCTCATATTTGAATTTTGATGAAAGTTTGGATTAAATTTTTAAATTTTAAATTTTGAAAATTTGATTTTTATCAAAATTCAAAACGTAAAAATTAGAATTAGGATTATTTTATATTTTTTTGTTTTTAAAATTAGTCAAATCGAATTAAAATCTTTAAATAGGTTATATCGTTTCTGCTACAGTTTCAACCAAAATGGGTTCAATGGATCGAGTTGGTTTTACCCATGGAATTACGGGTTGGGTTGGATTTACCCATTTAATAAATGGATCTAATGGATGGGGCATTTTTTTGTTAAAATGTGTTGGGTTAATTTTCAACCCAACCCATTTATACTCAAGCCAACCCGTTTGACGCCCCTACATATCATTTGGGACATTCGCAATATCATTTACACTTCCTATAAAAGATATTATTTACAAATCCAACATCGAGTATTAAAACAACTAAGGCTAATTTTAACTCAAGTACATCGTTAACGATCAACTATGTGTTGCTTACTTATGGCTTAGAAATATCTATGTACCTTTTAATGTTCTTTCTTTTGAACACACGCTTCCTCTGCACTTTGACTGATAATCAAACTATTTGATATTTCTATCAAAATATTTATTCAATTTCGATGCTTATAAAATTATACTATCTATCATTTTCGGGATCATATCCAAAAACTCACAAACTTAATATCCCTCCCACTAACTTCAAGACACTTTGGTTGTTATATGCAAAATGTCTATTCTAAATCATTATTTAGAATTTTCTATTTTGGAACATACATACCAAGCACAAAGTCATACTAAGTAATAATTTTGTGAGTAAATACAAACTAACTTAGCATATCGGATGGTGAATCTATTATATTAATTTCAAGAATTGAAATTTATGGTATTATTCTTATCAATGTATCTCATTGTATTCCAACAACATTTGTCTTTCTCATAAAGACACATTTTCGGCTAATGGATCATATCCTTATGGGTACAACTATCAAAATAATATTCTGATAATGTACTCAGAATCTATTTCGAATCTGCGCATCATACCATATCATAAATTCAATACTCTTAATGGTTCAATTTAAACAACCAAGGATTATTTATTCTTAACACTAACAAGAAACTCGTAGTTTCTCTTTAACGTACAAGAATACTTATTAGATGTTCTAATGTATTATGTTCATTTAGGTTTAGTCAATTTCATTTCAACCTTTGTAATTAGTTTTTTCCTTGGATCGTATCCAAATTTATCTTGTACCAATAATTTTAAAAAAACTCCTTTGCTATGAAGTTGGTATCTTTGAAACAACAGTTGTTTCTCAATGCAACGAAGTATGCGTTCATAAACATTTTATGAATTGCCCTACATAAAACTGATTGTTCAATAGTTCATAATATATTTATTTTCACACCATAAATTAGTCATCTAATGACCAACGTTCCCAAAATTATCTTGGGACGATTCATACAAGATCTCTTACATACAATTATTACGTGAATCTTTTCAATTCGCACAACCTGCCAACTTCTTAGACTAGGGCATGATTTGGTTTCTTATAAACCCTTATCTTGTATGATTTTGCAAACTATTCTTTGGATGATATTAATTTTAATCTTGTGCACTACTCTTAAGTATACACATTATAGAAAGAGTTTAACTCAATTTCATTCATATTTAATCATCCTTTGTCCAACAAAGTTCGATTAATCCTTGTTAACATATCAATATGTATTATAAAGAGGAGTGACTCTTGAGACCGAATCATTATTCATTTTAAGTATGTTTGGAACTCTTTCCAATATACTTACTTATTTGATCAAATCAAATCATTTTATTGCATGTTATTTTATTTACTTCCATCTTATTTCTATGAACTTATCATGGACATGCTCCACATGTAATAAATAACATATTCATGCTTGTGATAATTCATCAGTGAATACAACCAGGTGTGTAGAACCATTTTGGTTTTATCATACTTGTGATCACATACATCTATATGTATCAATCCGAAGAGTTCATCAACTCTTATGATTCTCCTACTAAATGGGTGCATAATCCCTAATTGTTTGAGATATAATTACCAGTATCATATGATTCATAATAATCAAATAACAAAAACTATTTCTCAAAACTACAGCTTATTCTATAATTCCAAATTAATTGATAGTTTTAGATACTTCAGTATTTTCAATACATTACTTTTGTTGTGAAAACAAATACCATAGTTTTATTTCATAAATAATGTGCGGAACGTTTTACGAAAACAATTTTCGTAACTTGATGCATTCAATAAGTGTTATATGGCATGCTCCCACTATTTCCGCCATTACTATAATAGCATACCGATGCAAATGTCCATCATCCACTTAATATAAACCATTTATTTGATATACAACTAGTTTATAGTGTGGAGTTTTGATCAAATATCTTGAACTCAAAGAAATAAATCTCATAGAAAACAATTTTCTATAGGAAATACATTTTTAGAATAGAAATTAATTTCTTATTCCAATGTTCAGTATTAATCATTACTATTACAATTCTCATTTTCGATGTTTCTTTATCAAGCAGAGATAACCATTCACTCTCTTCATCCCAACTATACCTTTAATCACATTTACTCTTATACATTCATTTTTCTTTTTAAATGGTCAAACCATCCAAAAGAATAGTCTTACTATAACATCATAACGAACTCTTTACAAAAATGTATTTGATTGTCCTTTACATTTAAGGACATCAAATATGATGCACCTTACATAAACCAATCAATTTGATATTTCATCGCTCGAGTTCTTAGGTTTATATTGTAGTTTTGATCTAGTATTACGTTTGACATAATACGATCTTTATTGCAACCAATCAAATTGAATATTCGATCTCATGGTATGTTTTATTTGTTTGCTTTGAATAAAATAATTTCATCGAAGTATCGCACGTTATGAACTATGGTCGTTCACCATATAACACTAATATGTGATAGTTTATGTATCAAATATCCATAGTTTTGTATTTCTTTTGAATTCGAAACTTATAATGCAATACACGGTCTCAACCAAATAAGCACATAAGCGATCAAATTATGAATGTATTAAATAGTTGTAAAATTAGGCACCTGCATGGGTATAAAAACATTTACAAGCAAGAAGTATTTAATAGAAAGTATATGTTATATTCCTATTTGTCAATCTTTAACTCAGTTCATTTGTTTGTCTTAATTGATAAACATTTTATCAATCGTATTAAATGCACAAATTTATCAATGTAGATTATTATAACATTACATGACATGTATTCTTACAATATTAGAAAGGATAATTTTATCATTTCATTTTTCTAATAAGGCTTCCATTAGTCATTTATGTTTCACCAAACCCTAAGCCAAACATAGAAGCCTTTCGGTTTCACTAGTGGGTGTTAGGACTCGTATGCCTTGGGATCCATACCTTGAGGAAAGCTCAACAAATCATAGACCCGTATATGATGGATGACCCCATATTGGTTGTAAGGACCCGAGATTTTGGACCATTCACATCCATTATAAGTGTATAGGTAGACACTCATGCCGGAATTGAATTGCTCAAAATACCGCGTTGTTAATTTAAATTGGCAAAACTGAACATATACAGTAAATAAAATAATCACAGATCACAGACACAGAGTAATAAGTGCAGCGGAAATAAAAGAGATAGTAGTTCATGAAGCTACTATATGAATATATAAAATACATCAGAGTTTACAACAGAAGAGTAATACGATACATCAGATACAAATCAGAATACATCACTGGAATCATCGAATACTGAAAGCAGAATAGATGGCTGGATCTTCAAGCAAAGCTCCAACTTCAAAGGTGAGTCTCGAATACTGAACCACTCAGTCTGACCCGAGCGTAAAGCAAAAACACAAGACACTCGAGTCAGGATTAACATTCTTATATTTATAAATCCAACTCAAGTGAAATAGCAATTGAAATACAAGTAACTCAAAGGATGTTTGGAATAACCATCCTTTAAGGATCCGTCAAACTATCTACAATGTAGTAGTGTACGATAAGTAGATAATGTCTATTAGTAATATAAAGATATCAAAATAGCGTTAAGTCATGGCCCATTCCACCCTTAACACATTTTTATTTCCAAAAGCATATACAAGACCGTAGTTTCCCCAAAACCGGAAGTCACCAGAGGGCAATCCATATACTAAAGGTACAAATCAAAATCGTAGTGGTCGCGCATAAATGGAATACAAGTATGACAAGGCACATGAGGCAATACCCAAGGTAGTGATACTACCGTTCGCCTGATCCGGACTGGTGAGAACGCAACGCCGCAGCGCCCGCAACACCGTGAAACAACACTCCCAAAATCAAGGGTGCACCAATCGACAACAAATATAAGTAGTTCGAAGAAGTGTGTCCACTTGAGGTAGCTAATCCTCCATTGGCCCGGCACAGCTCCTGTTTTAGTCATTTCCAATTTGACACAAGTGTCAAGGCTATCCATCATCGTTCTCTTTCTTCAGTCAACACGATCACCATTCCAACCACTTCATTCTGGATCATCACTCCGCGTATAGTTATTAAAGTGGTTTTCGGTTTAGATAGAGAGTATATCCATAACCGAATTCCGGTCTCTTTAATAACTTCCGTAATTATTTCACCGATTGGTCGTTTATATATTTCAAAACCAAATCAATTTCAATTTCAATTCGTAAATCAACATTTCATTTGTCTTTCTAAACCAATTTCCAATATTTACGTTTCAAAACTTCCAAATTCACAATTTCAAAATCTTATAATTCAATTTCAATTTCTATTTAAAACAATTCAAATATTGATTTAAATTCGTATATAAGATTCATTTCGTAATCATTTACATTAATTTAATTTAACATTCAAATCAAATTT
This sequence comes from Allium fistulosum, assembly GCA_030737815.1. Taxonomy (NCBI): domain Eukaryota; kingdom Viridiplantae; phylum Streptophyta; class Magnoliopsida; order Asparagales; family Amaryllidaceae; genus Allium; species Allium fistulosum. Next base: position 215,713,728 of record CM060905.1, read on the forward strand.
AAATTCATTTATCGATTTCATTCAATATTCATTAAGTAAATTTTCCATTCAAAACAATTTCTATTAAATTTCTAATTCATTAAACCCATTATTTAAATTCAACTTCATTATATCAAAACTTACAAATTTGATTAAATTAAATTCATCAAACCAAATTCTTTAAATTTCAAGTCTTGCATTAATTTCAATAAATCACATTTTATTTCTTGTTAAAGAAATTCAATTTCACTTATTGACTTACTTAAATAATTTTCCAAAACTTAATTAATAAAGAAACTCAATTTCAATTATTTACGAAATAAGATTTACTTATTCAAAAATTCAATTTAATTTAAAGAGTTCAATTCAATTTAATCATTAAATAATCCAATCTTATTTAATTATTAAATAATTCAAAACTTAATTATTAAATAATTTTCAAAGTTTAATAATTTCAAACTTAATTATAATTTCCATCTTAATTATAATCTCAAACTTAATTATTAAATCATTTCAAAGTTTAATAATTTCAAACTTAATTATACTTCCAAACTTAATTCAATTTAAACAATATTCATTCGTCAATTACATTGTTAATATTCTGTTCCAGATTATTAATTATTAACATTTTCCTTCCATTAAAATTCAAATTTCAACTTCATTTCAAAACCATATTCTTTATTCAAATAAAATCTTCGTTTTATTTTTAAATCAAATTATTGACCAATCGGGTTTTTATTTAATTTCCTATCCTAGGTCAAAGTTCAATTTGGGTATTTATCATTTCAACCCGATTCCAATTCAATTCAAAATCAAAACAAAGTAAAGGGAACTTGCCGTGTGATAACTGGGATGGTGTCAAAGTAAATAAACAAGCAACAACAACAATCAATAACAATCCAATAATCAATTCAATATAATCCCGAAATAACCGTATTAATTCGCATTGTTATTTGTACGAATTAATATAATTATTTCTAGAATCTACACTATCATTTCATGTAGATTAAAGATTATTACATTACGGTTTTTCACTTGTCATCTATTTACAATTTCATACATCATCAATTTAACAACATACATTCAGTGGTTCAAAGTGTAATTAAACAAATCCTACATGTCAATAAATTTAACAGTTAAAGGGGTCATATTATACAAATGTCATTTAATCAAATTTAACAATTTAACTATCCTATATCAAGTTCAATTGCACACTATTTATTATTTTAACATTAACAATTTAACGTCCAATATAAACATCAACAATCAATAAATTATCAGCCAAACTGTATTATCATCGCATAAATAATTAACAGAAAATGGTGTCAGATGTCACAGGTGAACAGATACAGGTAATAGCATATATAACAGTGTAATTATAACAGCAGTATATTTCAATTGTCGTTTCAATTGAAATCAGGTTTAATAAATAAAAGAACGTTAATCGTGAGTGAGTGCTCACCTTTCGAGGCCAGAAATTTTTGACGAAGAAGTGAGTTACGAATCCGAGCACGAATTCCAAATCAAAGCTAGATGGATACGGACTCGACCGACAAGCTGATAGATAGAAATTTACGAAATCGAATCAGAATTGGATTGTTGAAGATAAATGTATAAGCGAACTTATATCTATATATATATATATAACTATATATAACTCCTAAAAAAATGATATTTTGAATCAACACGTTAAAATTTTAATAGTTAAACATATACTATATAAACTGAGATAACAGTGATGAACAGTAGACTTATACAAACAGGTGACAATATATATGTTGCTATTTTAACCATCTTAAAACAATATTTAAACTTATTCCTACATTAAACAAACAACTTTTATAACTTGCAGATACCTACATGTATACACAAATCTTATAACATTTTTTTTTACACAATTAAAAGCAACATACATATGCTGTAACCTTATATATATAAGATTTACATGTATATACTAAATTTTTTTTATACTTAAAAATATATGACTGTCATAATCTTATATAACTAACCAAACCAAATGCAGGCTCTAGAACTATGCAAACCATTAACTATATATATAACTAAAATCTGGATATACACTCTCTTATTTACAAACTCAGATATGCAAACATTGTTATAAATAAAATACAGCTATAGATGCATATAAGCTTCATATAAGTATATGTACGGTAGTCAAATATAATTATATATATACATATAACCTATATGCATATTAACTTCCACGTATGTATGCTTCAAAATAAAAGTGCAGACTAATATTTATAAACAACTATGTGAATTTAGAACATGTGACAACCATCTTATATATAAAATAAATGGTAAAACTATTCATTAGTATTCTAATACAATATACATATAACTATATAAACTTTATCACTTTATAAACTTAGAATTGTATAAACCAAAATCACAGCCCTGTATATATATACAAACCAGCATAACAATATATATAACTATACTTTTATGCGAACTTACACAAAATAGATGGAGGAAGGTCGAGGTGGCGAGTGGAGAAGATGGGTGGAAGAAAGGGCGGGTGTTTAGGCGACATGGAGGTGGCTTTGCTCGGGGTGGGCCGCGTGGGCTTCAATGCGTCTGAAGGGGAGGACTCCGGCATGGGCAGAGGGTGCAGAAGTGGTGGCACGGTAGGTCTAGGCTGAGGAAGAGGTGGTGTGGCTCGGTTTCATGGGGAAGAGAAGGAAGCAGGGGAGAGTGGGTTTGGCGGTGGAGCACAATCTCGGGAAAGAGGGGGTAAGGTCGATGGCCAGGGGAATGAGGCAGAGCGGGTTGGCTCGGGTTCATGGGTGGCTGTGTCGGCTACTGGTGAAGGAGAGTGGAGACGCGTGGGGTGGAGGGGAAGGCGGACGAGATGAGGCTCGGGTCTCGGACGTGATGGCCTGGGTGGAGGCTTGGTCGGGCTTAGTTGCTTGGGAACGGTGGTGATGGTTTCACGGCTGTAGGGAAAAGAAAAGGTGGGAAGATGACTATTGGTTATACATATTTTATATTAGGCATGATAAATGAACATAAGAAAGTGGGAGATGAAGATGCGTAGATTCCAAAGTAAAAGTGAGCAGGCAAAATCAAGAGAAGTTATTATATTCTCAAACCAACCGAATGCAAAAGGAAACGAACCATCAAAATAAATTGGACCGGTTAAATAATAAAGGCTAAAGCTTGAATTCAAGGAATAAATCACCTAGGGAATAGCAAGAGGCTGGCACGACTTCAAGGAAATAATAAAAGCAGCAGGCTATTGGGTTTACAGAGGAAAATGAAAAGAAATAGGAAACCAAAAGTTAGAATTGGGTACCGATACGATTAGTCGTCTCGCAGATAACGTCGTGAACCGGATGCCGAAATAAACAAACTTATATACTACAGCGATCAGCAAGACGAGACGATCAAAACGGTATACAGATATCAATGGTATGATTGAATTATAAAAATTCGAATTTCCTACTAGCGGAAAATGCGAGAAAAACACTGAAAAATAAGATCGATGGAGCCAAAGATGTCTGAATTTGGAAAAAACGACAAACTGACATCTTGCTCAGAAGATGGTTTAGAATTTTTCTATGTAAAAATATTTAGGTTTCGGAAACATTTTATATTCATCGCTTTTTAACTGATTAAATTGAAGTAAATTTACGCGCGAAATAAACTTTCATATTTTCGGACGAAAATTTACCAGTTGCTATGTTTAACTAAACGCATTCCAAATATCAAATTTATATTTCAAAATTTTATCGTTTAAAATTTCACAAAATTTCAACTAATTACGTTATTAAAACCGTTGAAATTTACGGGTCGTTACATTGGTTGTATCATATGCAACTCCTAACATGTAATTTCTTATCCTAATCCCGCCTTTACCTTGAGGAAAGCTCAACAACTAAAGTGGGATTATTCATTTGGACCTATCATTTTGCGATGGCCTAAGTATAATGCACATACCTTGAGGAAAGCTCAACAAATATATGCAGTTATCTTACCTCGTCTATTCAATATATTAATAGTATTACACATAACATTCCTAGCTTGAGGAAAGCTCAACAACTAAAGAGTATGCAAGTAATCTATTAATATGTAAATGATAGAGGATACCTTTATATTAAAGATTCATAATCTTTAATATATTATATAAAGTGATACTAACTTATGGAATAATGTATTTCTTATGAAATTCACTTATGATTCAAGTGTCGACACATCAGAATTACGGAATACATGCATATACATATGTATTTATACCTTAAGTTTATTTAGCATTTCTTTAATGTTCCACATTTAGTTTATACATTCATATCATATAAGATTTATTATTATATAACTATTATATTTCATATTACTTATATAATAGTCTTATGTATACTATTATATTAATTAAATCTTATTTAATTAATTAACGGTTTAATTAATTTTACATTAGTATTCGAATACAACTTTTACAATGGACATGTTTACTACAAACTTTATAGTTTATACTATAATCACTATAGTAATAAACATATATCATACACACACACACATACATATATATATATATACACATACACATACATACATACATACATACATATAGACACACACATACACATACATACTATAACCTTTGTAGTATAACACATATATCTTATATATGTGTATCTTTATTTATTTAATTAACCTTTAATTTAATTAATTAATTTATTTATCTTTAATTAATTTATCTAATTAAATAACTTTAATTAAATTATATTAATTTCTAAAATTTATTTCATATACATACATGTATACTTATGTTTTCTTAAACACTTTAAAATAACATAACATATATCAATATAAATAATACATGCATATAAGTATTAATTAATTAACCTATTCAATTAGTTCATTTTATTAATCTTATTAATAAGTTTTAAGTTTCCAAATTAGTATTTAAATATTTTCAAACATTTTGAAAATATCATTATCTTTTCAAACATTTTGAAAATTTGTGTTATACTATAACTTTTATAATAAACATATTTTGATTTTAAATTTAACTTTTAAATTTAAAATCTTGTATTTTTATTTTTAAAACAATTTTGAAAATTAGCCCAAATTGGATATTATCTAAATGGATATTATCTAATTTTCAATTTTGTTTTAAACACCAATATATACGTAGGCCTATAAAATCTAAATTCATTTAGATATCATCTAGATTTTCTTTTAAAAAAATATTTATTTTATTTTATTTGTAAATAAAGTTTCATTTTGGTGTATGTTTATGTTATATATATGACCACGTCTATCATATATAAATATGTGTGTACGTGCACGTGCAATGTATACAGTATATATGGTTTAACATGCCCGAATATACGTGCTTGGATTTACACCGCAACAGACATATAACTGTGTGTGTGTGTGTGTGACATTATAAAGTAGTTATATTTAATGTGATACACACACAAAATTTAATGTGATATGAAATTATACTTATAATAGCGTATATATATATAACTGTGTGTGTGACATTATAAAGTAGTTATATTTATAAATATAAACATAAATGATTTCAAATATAAGTTTAAGTTTGCTATATATATATATATAGTTTTGCTTATATATATAGTTTTATAAAGTTATTTTGTGAATCAAAGGTTTATTTGTATTCAAGTAGTAATCAATTAGGTTTCAATAGGTTTTATCCGGCATTTTGACCCGGCTATATCCGAACCGACTGGACAAGTTAGACTCGACTGTCATCAAGGCCAGTAGCCCAGAGCGATGATTATGGGATCCAAAACTCAAGCATAGATGATAATACGAAGCAGTAGTGAAGCAGAAGCACAAAAGCTCACTACTCTTCGAAGATGGATCAGGTACGATCCATATTCAACAATATGGATCGTATCGTATCGATTCCATAGCTCAATTCAATGATGATCGATCGATATCTCAAATTCTACAAATCTACTACACATGAAACTTTGGGAACAAGATGTGGGACCATAAGAAGCCTATCCTAGGGATCGCATCTCAAAAGGATGAAGAAAGAGGGATCGACCCTCTTCCCTCCATAGGGATCGGCTAGAATCAGGATACAGCTCACATTGCACCAAAGATCAAGAAATAACTCAAGTTTCTACTCATCCAATTGACATGAAACTTGAAGTACAAGCCTACCACAACATGTGGAACACCCCCTAGGGATCTCATTCCAATTGGAAGAAGTTGGAGGGATCGCACAAACCGTACGTCGAAAATGCGATATCTCACAAACCGTACGTCGAAATTGCACGAAATTTAAGGACCAAGTAGCTAACATCATGAGGCACCCGTCGTAGAGATCGCAGCCTATTTGGACACAATAATGGGGATCAGTACCGTTCCCTATTGTGGGCCTCGATGGGCCTGGAAATTTTTGGGTGGCCTCATCTTGGTCTCCTGAACCTTCTGCCGAAATTTCAGTCTGATCCGTGAACGTCTTCCACTATAAATACAACAGGCATGGCGTCAAAAAAGGGATCCTTCTTTCGATGGAAAAGGCTCTTCAATTTTTATTCTTCATTTTTATACTAATGGATCCTAGCTGATCCAAACATTCGTGTAATCATAATCAAGTGCAAGATCAATAAAAATATGAAATGGACGTAGGCCAAGATTGTCGAACCACTATAAAAATCTATGTGTTCATTTATGATATTGACTTTGTTTTAATTGCATTCTTTATTTAATCTCTTCTAGATTCTATTTGGTGTTGATGCCCATTTTTGACGTCAACAATAGGCAATTAATTGGAAAAAGGAAAGAATGGGGTTTAATGAAATAATTAGGATTTAAGAAAGTAATAAAAGAAAATCAATGAAGAGTGTATAAATATAAAATCTTATAAGTTTATTTTGACTAATCAAAGGTTTATTCATATTCAAGTAGTAATCAAATAGGTTCAAATAGACAATTAATAGGAAGAGGAAAGAGTGGAGGTGTAATGAAATTAATTATGATCCAAGAAACTAAAAGGAGAGAATTAATGAAGAGATCTTTCTCCTTCCGTTTATTACTCTCTTGTCTTTTCAAATAAGAAAAAAAATCTTTCACATCCTATCTTAAATGATTCGTTTCCTTTTCACCTTTTAGTTAAGTATAAACAGAATAGACATTTACATATGTATATGTATACAAAACAGCTTCACCTGAAGCTTGGAATTTCATATCCACCTTCAACCGATCTGACAGAGGGCATTCACATCCTTTAATCGACCCTTTTTTACAAAGAACATCTCCCAAAGCCCTGATTATATCACTCTTGTATTAGTTGTTAACCATATTTGGGGATAGCGGAATAGAAGAATTTTTTAACACAAGCAGACTACTCGTCTGCAAAGATCTAAGATAATTAAAAAGGAAATTATTGCTTTAGTTTTTCGGTAGTGGGATCAAAGCCATTATAGCACAAAAGAGAGGGCTTTTTTGGAATGATGGGGAATTGAGCCGAAGGATGGAGGATGAAGACGGTGCATTTTTAGGGTTACATGTCTGTGTTTTTATGTGTTGTTGGGCTATAGTGGGTGGACTTTGTATAGTGCTTTTCTTTTTTGTTTATAGGTGTAGTGTTGTACTTATAGATTGGTGACCTGTTACACTCTTTTTCCTTACTACTCTAGAAGGTTTTTTAAGGAGGCAAAACCATCAGAGTACTTTATACATCACTAAATAAAGAACAATTTTTTCAGAAGAAAAAAAAAGGTATATACATAATCGAATAAGGTTGTGATTCCTTTCATTCCAAAATAATAACATATATAAATGTAGATACATGATCTAACAAATTGTATATATAACCACATACTTTGCTCTTATGTAATTAAAGTTAACTTGTTTAAAGCCTATTCCAAACATTGTCAATTTGAAAATTAAAAAGAAAAGAAAAGAAATTTACTTTCGATTCAATAGCCAAAATCATATGTCCAAACACCCACACACATATATAAATACAAAAAAGAAATTAGTAATCACACATATATACACACAATCTCATATTCACATCTCATGTTGACAACACATACAAATAAGGTTCGGGATAAAATTTGATCTATTTAAATATAAAGCATATGATGATCAAGTGTACAATAATATAAATTTGGAAATGTGGATAATACCTTGCAATTTCCCAAGAATACACCTTGAATGTTGAATCTAAATAACTTCACTTAAATCACTATTTAACATTTCTAAATGGCACAACTTGATTGGGAAAACTACATACATTTCTAAATGGCACGACTTGATAGGAAAGAAGAGGTAAACATATCTTTCCTTTCCTAATCCATTCATACCCTTTTGGAATCAAATTCCAAGCCTCTTCCTACCCATCATGGATAGTCATACACACCCCTCTATTGAATCTCAAAACACTTCAAGCTTGATCTGGTATTTTACATTTAAATTGAATTTTAGCATACATCGGTATTGTACATCGACAAGTGTGTATACAACTTATACGCACTATATTTAATACTGATCAACACTAATCAAATAAAATCCTATAACTAATAAATATTTCATAAATTTTTTTAGAGAAATGTATGATCCTCTAAAAGTAGAGGAGAGCAAACATGTACTTATATAACTAATATTTCATAAATATTAATTAATTACAACAATTATAGTTAATTAATTGTGACAATTATAGTTGATTGTAACAATTATAGTTAATTAATTTCATCAGCTACCAGATGCTCCTAACTTGGGGCAAGGACTCAAAATGGAAAGTGTGTGTGACTCGACCATCCTCTTCCTACTCCGTGCTTCAATTCTGACAGAACATCTATGCCTTACTCAGAGCCCGACAAGGTCAGAATCTAATACAAAGTGGACACGACTGACCATCCGCTCATTAACCTCCACGCTTGACTTGAAGACTGGAGAAACACTTGGAGTGGATGCAACCCGACCATCCACTTCCAGCTCATACTTGAAGTTCGCCAAAATACTTATGCCTCTCCGGAAGCTCAGCACGACCAAGGTCCAACTATAGTGGATGTGATTTGACCGTCCACACATTAACTCCTGCCTTGAAAATAGGAAACAGTCTGGAAGATCGACTTAAAGTAGGAATGATTGACCGTCTACTTATCAACCATCGCCCTCGACACGGGGACACGACTGAAATGTGAGGTGGATGTGACTTGACCGTCCACCCAACTACTCTCTCTCTCTTGACCTACCAGGGGGAGTACGAAGCAAATTGGACGCGGTTCGACCATCCATCAACCAACTCTTATCCCCAGAGCACGGACTGGAGTATAAACATTAAACAGGTGTGACTGACCACCCATCATAGAACTCTGGTCCCCAGAGTATGGACCGGAGGATAAACAAAAAAAGATGGACGCGGTTCGACCGTCCATCGATCAACTCTGGTTCCCAGAGCATGGACCAGAGTATAAACATCATACGGGTTTGATTGACCACCCATCATAAAACTCTGGTCCCCAAAGCGTGGATCGAAGTATAAACCTAAAAAGATGAATGCGGTTCGATCGTTCATCGGTCAACTTTGATCCCCAGAGCATGGACTGGAGTATAAACATCAAAGGGGTGCGACTGACCACCCATCATAGAACTCTGGTCCCTAGAGTGTGGACCGGAGGATAAACACAAAAAGATGGACGTGATTCGACCATCTATCGATCAACTCTTGTTCCCAGAGCGCGGACCGGAGTATAAACATCAAACGGGTGTGACTGACCACCCATCATAAAATTTTGGCCCCCAGAGCATAGACCAAAGTATAAATACAAAAAGATGGACACGATTCAACTGTCCATTGATCAACTCTGGTTTCCAGAGCATGGACCGGAGTATAAACATCAAACGAGTATGACTGACCACCCATCATAGAACTCTGGTCCCTAGAGTGCGGACCGGAGGATAAACACAAAAGGATGGACGTGGTTCGACCGTCCATCAATCAACTTTGGTTCCCAGAGCGTGGACCGGAGTATAAACATTAAACGGGTATGACTGACCACCCATCATAAAACTCTGGTCCATAGAGCATGGACCGAAGCATAAACACAAAAAGATGAATGCGGCTCGACCGTCCATTGATCAACTCTAGTTCTTAGAGCGCGGACCAGAGTATAAACATCAAACGGGTGTGATTGACCACCCATCATAAAACTCTGGTCCCTAGAGCATGGACCGGAGTATAAACAAAAAAAGTGGATGAGGTTCGACCGTCCTCTCCTCAACCTTTTCCCTTTACTTGGAGCAAACACATGACTCAAAGTGGATGCGATCTTACAATCTCCTTCCCTGCTCGAGCTTGAAGTTCTTCATAACACTCATCTTACTCCCAAGGCTCGGCATAAACTAGATCCAAATAGAAGTGGACATGGTACGTCCGTCTATGCATTGACTCCTGACCTAGATGTAAGGGTAGTTTGAGAGCCCAAGCCTAAATTGGACGTGGTTTGACCATCCAATCCAAAGAAGATGTGATACGTCCATCCATGACCTCGTTTGTGCCCAAGGTACGACGAACTATCCAAGCCTTGCCCGGACATCGGCAAGCTCGAAATCCAAACCAAGACATGGACACGGTTCGACCGTCTAGTAAATAACTCTAGTGCCCCTGTGGGATTTGAGTATAAACACAAATTGGGTGTGGTTCGACCAATCGCCAACAAACTCTTATCCCCAGAGTGCGGATATAAGTATAAACAAATAGATGAGTATGGTTCGACCACTCAATATTCCATAAACTCTAACCTGAACTCGACAGGAGGAGTATAAACTCACTACAGATGTAATTCGACCGTCCACGAACTAATTCTGCTAACCCAAGAATGGGAACTAGAGTACAAACTACTACAAGCTGAGTATGACATATTACTATAGCTCTAGCTGGGTGATCTTTACAACTTAAGGCAATGACTACAAGGAGGCCTCAATACAAAACCAATTGGAATGACATCCGAAGTTACGGGTGACCGACTATATCGTACAATCAGATTGAGGGTCAATATCGAACCACACCAACCACAAATGGATGTGACCCGAACGTCCATCAAATAACTCCGGTCACCAAAGCATGGATTGAAGAATAAACCATGAATGAGTGCGACTTGATCATTAATTATCCATCATCCTCCTTCGATCCATCAAGAGGAGTATGAAACCTGATGAGCATGACCCGACTGCACCTGAGCCAATTCTAACCCAAGACCCGATAGGGGAATATGAACCAAAATGGACACGACTGACCGTCAGCTCCGAATGTATGCGACGCGACTGTTCATTCGTTGACTCTTACCATGATCCAACTAGAAGAGCAATATGAAACGGACGTGGCTCGACCGTCTACACACTGATCCTTGCCCTTGGTCCGGCAGGGAGAGCATCAATCACTGATTGGACATGACTTACCTTCCAAATTATCAACGTATGCCCTAGAATTGGAGGCACGAGCGAGAAACAAGATGAATGTGAACCGACCATTCATCGATCAACTCTAAGTCTTTAGATCTCAGGTGGGAGTATAAACACGACTAGACGAGACTCGACCGTCCATGCAGTACATATATGAACCTAAGACCGGGGGTGGAAGTGTGATCATCCAAAGACTAACTGTGATAGTTCAATACTGTGATTCATACCTAGTGTTTACAACGACTCGAGGCTACGATCGAAATGATGCATAGAGATAGAATCATCGAATCAATGCCCAAGCTCATGGGAAACTGATCATCACTTCAACCCGAATGACGAGTAACAGATCATGAGTACGTTAATAGAAAGCAAATTACTCGAATATTCAAGCAGATTCAAGCTCAAATTAAGAGCCAGTTATGCAGTTGCACGCAACACGAGGCTGAACCATACTCGACATTTGATTCAACGTGCTTCTAAGCATGATCTTCTGCCATTTGCAGATAATCGCTCAAAGCATTTAGATCCCTTTACTATCAGACTCAATAACTCATGACAAGACTCTAGGATTCGACCGGAGTAACCATCATCATTGACCATCTCAACCAGATTTCACGTTGATTGTTATGCGAAATGGTTACATTTGAGTTGTTAGGTGCTCCATTTTCCCATTGAGGCTGAACCTGCTCGTTTGGTTCGTAGGATTATGGAAGCAGAAGAGAAGCCAAAAGTGGTTTTTCGAGGCTGTTTCGAAAGGGGAGAAAAATGGCCGATACAAGATTAGTAGTGGGTGGTTAGGCGAAACCACTGAAATAGTCAAAGAATCCAAGGCTGCACCCGCTGAGCTGAAAATCGACATTATAGTCAACCATGGCGACCCATCATGGGTACTGAAGATTGGATCATAGCTTAGTGCAACGATGATGAAGGAATTAGCTGGCTTTCTCCGATTGAATCTTGATGTGTTCACTTGGACCCATTTTGACATGCGTGTGATCTAACCGACTATCACGAGCCATGCATTGAATATTGACCCGAGGCATGTCCCGGTGAAACAAAAGGAACGCGGCATGGATCCAGAGAGATTTGCTAAACTTAAAGAGGAGGTGGGTAAACTCAAAAACAATAGGTTTAACCGTGACGCCCTCTACCCGAAATGGGTATCCAATCCAGTTCTTGTGAGGAAAGCTAATGAAAAGTACCGGTCATGCATCAACTACTCAAACCTAAACAAGGGGTGCCTGGAAGATAGCTTTCCACTTCTGAGGATTGAACAGCTGGCAGACTCAACCACTGGATATGAACTGCTTTCATTTATGGATGTGCACTATAGATACAACCAATTCCCAATGCACGTCCCCGACCAGAAGCACACCAGCTCCGTTACCGATCTAGGGCTATATTATTATGTTGTGATGTCGTTTGAACTAAATAATACAAAAGCTACTTACTAAAGACTGGTCAATAGGATTTTCAAAGACCAGATCGAGCGATCAATGAAAGTATATGTGGATGATATGCTCGTAAAGTCACGACGATCAACTGACTACATTGATGACTTAGCGGAGATGTACAATGTTCTACGAAAATATGGAATGAAACTAAATCCCTTCAAATGCTCTTTCGGCGTTGTGTTAGGAAAATTTTGGGGTTTCATCGTCTACTCTCGCGAAATCAAAGCCGATCCTGAGAAAATTCGAGCAATTCGAAACATCCAAGTGTCGAAGATGATTAAGCAGGTACAGAGCTTAAATAACAAGGTTGCTGCCCTAAGCCGCTTCATCTCTAGAGCCACCGACAAGTGTATTCCTTTCTCCGACTTGATCAGAAGAGGGAAGAGGAACTTGAATGGACACAGGATAGCATAGATGCATTTCGAGTTCTGGTAGATCACTTAGAGAGACCTCCCTTCCTATCCAAGTCACTAGATCATGAAGAATTATACATCTATTTAGCGGTGTCGGTACACGCCATAAGTGCCACACTGTTACGTGAAGAGAATCAGATCCAGAGTCTAGTATATTTTGTTAGCAAGCGATTGACAAGTGCTGATAGAAACTACCTAAAGCTGAAAAAGCTCGCGTACTACCTGTTGATTGTGTCACAAAAGCTTCGCCATTACCTCCAGGCTCACCCCATCAACGTCTACACCGACCAGCTGTTACAACTGATCCTACAGCAGACTTAGACGTTTGGAAGGTTGCTCATATGGAATATCGGGCTAAGCGAATTTGACATCACTTATCTCCCTCGAAGAGTAATCCAGAGACAAACATTAGCAGACTTCATATTTGAATTCACTGCATCAAATGACTATCCAAAGAGCAGTGGAGAAATGACCAACCGATGGAAAATAGACACGGATGGAGCTTCCAATTATCGATGTTCTGGCATCGGAGTTGTGTTACGAGGAACGATCGATCTGCTATGCCCTAAAACTTGACTTCCCTGCAACAAATAACGAAGCTAAGTATGAAGCCTTGATCACAAGGCTCAAACTTGCTAGGGAACTGGGAGTGGAAACTTTACATATCTTTTGTGATTCCTAGTTAGTAGTAAACCATGTCAGGGAAGATTATCTTGCTAGGGGAAAGCATCTTGCTCCTTATCTCGGCCGGCTCCAAGAGCTACTACCCGACTTCGAGTATTACACCATCACACACATCCTCGAAGAAGAAAATGAAAAGGTTGAGTCACTAGCCCCCGGCCAGTTCTGGGGATGCCCAACAGATAGACTTTGTCTCGGTTGAAGCACTTAACATTCCAAGCATTGACAGATGGAAATCGACTAGATCTTGGAGACTGAGCATGAAAAGGAGTCATGAATGACCCCTATCAAAGACTATCTACAATGGAGGATCCTTCCTAGACGGAGGAATGAAAAATGACAGATCCTCCCTAAAGCTTCATGCTGCATCATCCAAGAAGGAGTCATGTATAGAAAGGGGTTCTTCGTCCCCCTGCTTTGGTGTATCGCCCATGATGAAATCAAATGAGTCTTGAGAGAAGTCCATGAAGGAGAATGCGGCGATCACACCAAGGGGAAAACCCTGACAAAGAAAATACTCCGCTATGGGTATTATTGCCCAACTGTCAATCGAGATGCAGCCGATCATGCTAGAAAATGCGATGAGTGCTAGATATTTGCAAAAATTTTGAAAGCCCCACCGACGAAAGTTACTCAAACGGCCAGTCCATAGCCATTTGCCACTTGGGGTATTAACATCATCAGCTTCTTGCTGATTTTAAAGGTGGTGCGAAATACGCCATCGTAGCAGTTGATTACTTCACCAAATGGGCTGAAGCACTACTTTTAACCACGATCACGACGAAGAAAATAATCAACTTTATTGTCTGGAACATCATCTGTCGTTTTGGTCTTTCATGAACCATTGTAACTGATAATGGAACCCAATTCGACAGCGCTAAATTTAAAGACTTCTACCGTCGGCATCATATTGAAAAGAGATTTGCGACAGTTGCTCGCCCTCAAGCTAATGGATAGGTTAAAGCTGTGAAAAAAATCATATAGTCCATTTTGAAGAAACATTTGGAAAAGGCTAGAGGCAAGTGGGTGGATGAACTCTTAACAGCATTATGGGCTTACAGAACCACCCACAAGTCTGCGACTGGCCATACTCCATTCGCCCTTGCTTACAGCTCTGATGTCGTCATCCCTGTAGAACTTGAAGTCCCCTCTCATCGAATGACTTATTACAACACCTATTTCATTATAAAATAATATATAAACAAGGAATTGCAATTCAATTGCACTAGAAGGAATTGGTGACGACTCGTGAGTGTACAAACGCATCTGGGAGCCAATGACAAGAACATGTACCTGAACGTGCACATGTATATTCAAAAAATTCAACAGAAATTGAATTTTCACACTGAGTTATTAAAGAAAAGGCTGGATCAGATAGCCAAAGCTTACTAGCCCTGTAGAATCAGACGTAGATAACAACTAATGGAATACAATCCCGAATTTATACTATTGGAAATTGACCAAGCGTCATGACAATCAAAGAGGGATACAACCCCTTTGGGAAGATAATTCTATGGAAGGATTGTGACTATTCAGGAAACTGGATAGATTTCTTTCTGGAGACTCTAACTTGCTTCGATTCACATGTACGCAATAAGACGTACTTTGGGGGGCAAACGTTATCTGGTAGTTTGACCCCGTTATATCCGAACCGGCTGGACAAGTTTGACTCGACTGTCATCAAGGCCAGTAGCCTAGAGCGATGATTGTGGGTCCAAAAATCAAGCATAGATGATAATATGAAGCAGTAGTAAAGCATAAGTATGAAAGCTCCCTACTCCTCGAAGATGGATCAGGTACGATCCATGTTCAATACTATGGACCGTATCGAATCGATTCCACAACTCAATTCAACGATGATCGATCTATCTCAGATTCTACAAATCCACTACACATGAGCCTTTGGGGACAAGATATGGGGACCCTAAGGAGCCTGTCCTAGGGATCACATCCCAAAAGGATGAAGAAAGAGGGATTAGCCCTCTTCCCTCCATAGGGATCAGTTAGAATCAGGAGACAACTCACATTGCACCAAAGATCGGGCAATAACTCAAGTTTCTACTCATCTAATTGACATGAAATTAGAAGTGCAAGCCTACTACAACATGAGGAACACCCCGTAGGGATCTCCTTCCAATTGGAGGAAGTTGGAGGGAACGACATAACTCTTTTGTGAGGGATCGACAGAAATCAGAATTCAAGCAACATTACTTCACGGAAAATGTGATATCTCATAAACCGTACGTCAGAATTGCATGAAATTTGGGGACCAAGTAGCTAACATCATGGGGCACTCCTCATGGGGATCGCCATCCATTTGGACACTCATAATAGAGATCGGTACTGATCACTATTGTGGGCCCTGATGGGCCTAGAAATTTTTGAGTGGCCTCGTCTTGGTCCCCTAATAGCTAACAATGGGGGATCCTATTTTCTATGGAAAAGGCTCTTCCATTTTTATTCTCCATTCTTGTACTAATGGATCCTAGCTGATCCAAACATTCTTGTAATCATAATCAAGTGCAAGATCAATAAAAATATGAAGTGGACGTAGGCCAAGTTTGGCGAACCACTATAAAAATTTGTGTGTTCATTTATGATATTGGCTCTGTTTTAATTTCATTCTTCATTTAGTCTCTACTAGATTCTATTGGGTGTTGATGCCCATTTTTAGCGTCAGCAATAGGTGATTAATAGGAAGATGAAAGAGTAGAGGTTTAATGAAATAATTAGTATTTAAGAAAGTAATAAAAGAAAATCAATTAAGAGTGTTTATATATAAAATCTTATAAGTTTATTTTGACTAATCAAAGGTTTATTCATATTCAAGTTGCAATCAAATATGTTCAAATAGACAATTAATAGGAAGAGGAAAGAGTGGAGGTTTAATGAAATTAATTATGATTTAAGGAAGTAATAAGAGAGAATTAATGAAGAGATCTTTCTCCTTCCATTTATTACTCTCTTGTCTTTTCAAATAAGAAAAAAAATCTTTCACATCCTAATCTTAAATGAGTTGTTTCCTTTTCACCTTTTAATTAAGTATAAACAGAATAGACATTTTCATATGTATATGTATACAAAACAATTTCATGATATATATATATATATAATTTTATGCTTATTAATTATACACCCAAATATATGCGCGCACACACACAAATATGTATTTCATTTAACATACATATTAGAATAATTTATTGTATCACAAATATATAAATACATACATACATATATATGTATACACATGGATTTAAAATTGATAGCAGATGCCCGTTATGCAATAGAGAGGATGAATCACATCAGCATATGTTCTTTCGGTGTGAGTACAACAGATATATTTTATCCTTCTTCCACCTGAAGCTTGGAATTTCATATCCACCTTCAACCGATCTGATAGAGGAGATTCACGTCCTTCAATCGACCTTTTTTACAAAGAACATCTTCCAAAGCCTTGCTTATATCACTCTTGTTCAGTAGTTTACAATATTTGGGGAGAGCGGAATAGAAGAATTTTTTAGCACAAGTAGACTACTCGTCTACAAAGATCTAGGATAATTGAAAAGGAAATTATTGATTTAGTTATTCGGCAGTGGGATCAAAGCCATTATAGCACAGAAGAGAGGGCTTTTTTGGAATGTTGGGGAATTGAGCTGAAGGATGGATGATGAAGACGGCGCGTTTTTAGGGTTACATGTCTGTGTTTTTTATGTGTTGTTGGGCTATAATGGGTGGACTTTGTATAGTGCTTTTCTTTTTTGTTTATTAGTGTAGTGTTGTACTTATAGATTGGTGACCTGTTACACTCTTTTTCCTTACTACTCTGGTAAGGTTTTTTAAGGAGGCAAAATCATCAGAGTACTTTATACATTACTAAATAAGAACCGTTTTATCAAAAAAACAGGCATATACATAATCAAATAAAGTTGTAATTCCTTTCATTCCAAAATAATAACATATGTAAATGTAAATACATGATCTAACAAATTGTATATACAATCACATACTTTGCTCTTATGTAATTAAAATTAATTTGTTTATAGTCTCTTCAAAACATTGTCAATTTTGATAATTAAAAAAAAAGAAATGATATTTACTTTTAGTTTAATAGCCAAAATAATATGTCCAAACATACACACACACATACATATGCATAAAAGAAATTTGTAATCACACATATATACACAAAATCACATATTCACATCTCATGTTGACAACACATACAAATAAGGTTCGTGATAAAACCTAATCTATTTATATATAAAGCATATGATGATCAAGTGTACAATTATATAAATTTGTAAATGTGGATAATAACTTGCAATTGCCTAAGAATACACCTTGAATGTTGAATCTAAATAACTCCGCTTAAATCTCTATTCAACATTGCTAAATGGCACAACTTGATTGGGAAAACTACATACTATTCTTTTGATTTTAACTGAATTTGTGTTTGGATTTTTTTTCTTGAATTTTGAGAAAAGGTGAAAGGAATTTTCGGCCATTTTAGATGGAGAGAGGTGGAGGCACAAACCTTAGAAAGAATCATGTGAAAAGAATGGCAAGAGATGCTTAAATAGCATAGGAAAGAAGAGGTAAACATATCTTTCTTTCCTAAGCCAGTCATACCCTTTCGAAATCAAATTTCAAGCCTCTTCCCACCCATTATGGCTGGCCATACACACCCCTCTATTAGGTCTCAAAACACTTCAAGCTTGTCAGATATTTTACATTTAAATAGAATTTAAACATACATCGATATTGTACATCGACAAGTGTGTATACGACTATATGCACTATATTTAATACTGATCAACACTAATCAAATAAAATATTATAACTAATATTTCATATATATTAATTAATTAAATTAATTGTAACAATTATAGTTAATTAAATCGGATGGTAGACAGATGATTCAACATTGCGACTATGTTGATTCTTAAGGTGCAAATTCGATCAGTGATGAATATCGAACAATTCAAATGTTAACGTTCACACTTTACCTTAGCTAGTGGTGTGATATTATGGCAAAATTTATCGCCTACAAATCTTTTGTAAAATTCAATTTACAAATTTAAGCGTTACCTGATAGTGACAATTATTTACACCAAATATGTTCATCAAAACTATATCAGACTTATGGAATTCGACAATGATCAAAATTCTAATATCGTCCATATTCAATTTTATAGTCCATGCACAAAGTCCTTAGTTCAATAGTAATAATAATTATTAACCGAAATGCTTTGGCTGGGGACTTTGACTTTGAGTTGACTTTAGTTGATCGTGATAATAACCTCATATAACTGAGGACATGAATCCTCTCTTGAATAGTGTATCACTTCCAATGCTTCCACTTGACCCAACTATAGTCATTCGATGGAAGTCGTGCCACGATTTAACTATACAAAAGTGGAGCTTCATCATTAGTATCAATGGTATTCTTAAGTCGAGAGAACTGTGTAAACTAGACTTTGATACTGTTAAAGTAAATGGAGATTTGAGAAAGAAGAGATGAAGAGCAAAATCATGTATTGATATATCATCACCCAGATCTGTACATGTTTATATACAATGGCTTGTAATCTCAGTTACACACACGCGGGCTTAAGCCTCATTACACAGTCATGGGCTAAAGTCTTATTGGGCTGAGAAAACAAACACAACATGAAATAGAAAAAGAAAACAAAGAAATACTATGTACATATATCTCGTACATGAAACATGCACACCACAACACAACAATTCAACACAGCAGATAACACTCCCCCTCAAGTTGAAGCATACTTATTAATCATGTTCAACTTGCTGCAAAGGTACTCCACTCTTGCACCACTCAACGCCTTGGTGAATATGTCAGCCAGTTGATCTCCAGATCTGACAAACCCAGTTACAATCAAACCCTGCTGTATCTTCTCGCGAATGAAGTGACAGTCCACTTCGATATGTTTGGTTCTCTCATGGAATACTGGATTAGAAGCAATATGAATCACTGCTTGGTTATCACACCATAATTTCGCTGGCAACTTTGGTTTCAAACCTATCTCAGACATAAAGTGATTTATCCACATCAGTTCACAAATAGCATTAGCCATACCTCTATACTCTGATTCAGCACTGGACCTAGACACCACATTTTGTTTTTTACTTTTCCATGAGACTAGATTACCTCCAACAAATACACAAAATCCAGAGGTTGATCTTCTATCTGACCTAGACCCTGCCCAGTCAGCATCAGAGAAAGCTTCTATCTCCTCATGTCCATGATTAGCATACACAATACCTTGTCCCACTGTTCCTTTCAAGTAACCTAGAATTTGTTTTAGAGCATTCCAATGATGAATAGTTGGAGAACTCATGAATTGACTTATGACACTAACTGAAAAAGCAAGATCTGGCCTTGTTACTGTCAAGTAATTTAGTTTACCCACTAACCTCCTATATTTTTCTGGATCGTTAAATAGTTCACCTTCATTTGTCAAACTGATATTGGTAATCATAGGAGTAGTACAAGGCTTTGCACCCAATTTTCCAGTCTCGGTTAACAAATAAATGATGTATTTTCTTTGTGACAAAAAGATCTGCCCATTTTCTCTTATCACTTCAATACCCAAGAAGTACTTTAACTCACCAAGGTCTTTTGTATGAAATTGTTTTTGGATAAAAGCTTTAAGATCTGAAATTCCTTTCTTATCACTTCCAGTAATCACAATATCATCTACATACACTACTAACAATATAATTCCTTCTTTTGAATTTCTATAGAACACAGAATGATCAAAATTACTCTTAGTTATGCCAAATGCTTCAACCACTTGACTGAACTTACCAAACCATGCTCTTGGACTTTGTTTTAGTCCATACAAGCTTTTCTTTAGTCTACATACCTTTCCTGTCTCCCCCTGAGCAACAAACCCAGGTGGTTGCTCCATATATACCTCTTCAATCAAATCCCCATGGAGAAAAGCATTTTTAATATCCAGTTGATGCAGTTTCCATTCATATCTTGCTGCTAAAGAAATAAACAATCTTATGGATGTCATTTTAGCCACTGGGGAGAAGGTTTCTGAATAATCTGTCCCATAAGTTTGTGCATAACCTTTTGCAACCAACCTAGCCTTTAGTCTTGCCACTGACCCATCTGGGTTAACTTTAACTGAGTACACCCATTTACAGCCTATCACCTTTCTATTATCTGGTAGTTGAACCAAATTCCAGGTGTTATTATGATCCAAAGCTTCAATCTCTTCTAACATTGCTTTTTGCCATTCTGGTTTAGACAATGCCTCTCCAACATTTTTTGGAATAGAAATAGTATCAAGATTGGAAATAAAAGTGTAGCTTGCTGGATGTAGTTTATCATATGATACAAAGGAGGATATAGGATATGTACATTGACGTGTACCTTTTCTAAGTGCTATTGGTAAATCAAGACTGGGATCATGTGCTGGAATTTCCTCATTATCAGATTCTTGTAAATTTGTTTCTACCCTTTGATGGAGTTCACTATGTTCACTCCCTTGTGACAAAGTTGTAGGATAAATCAGCCACTCATCACTCCCACTTTCCTCTTGAACACAAGACTTTGAATCAGACAATGGGAAGAATGGGAGATCTTCTACAAAAGTAACATCAATTGACACCAAGTATTTATGCAAACTGGGACAAAAACACTTGTAACCTTTCTGAAGTCTTAAATAGCCAACAAATATGCACTTCAATGATTTTGGATCTAATTTGGTTAGTTGTGGGTTCACATCCCTAACATAACACACACAACCAAACATTCTTGGCTTCACTGGATACAAAGATTTATTAGGACATAGGACTTGGAAGGGGATCTCATACTTTAGCACTGTTGAAGGCATTCTGTTGATTAGAAAACATGCTGTGGCCACTGCATCTGCCCAAAAAGCTTTGGGTACATTCATATGAAACAAGAGTGCTCGAGTAGTCTCAATTAAGTGCCTGTTCTTTCTCTCAGCAACTCCATTTTGAGAAGCAGTATCAACACATGAAGTCTCATGAAGAATGCCATTATTTGCCATGTAATCACTAAACAAACTGGATGTATATTCCTTTGCATTATCACTTCTTAAAGTTTTAAGTGACACATTAAACTGGTTTTTTATTTCAGCACAAAAGTTACAAAAAATAGAGAATAACTCAGACCTATTTTTCATTAGGTATAACCATGTTACTCTTGAATGATCATCAACAAATGTAACAAAGTATCTATATCCTTTCTTTGAAACAACAGAACAAGGACCCCATACATCAGAGTGCACTAAATCAAACACTGAATTAGCCCTTTTATTTAATCTAGGATATGAACTAACACGATGATGTTTGGCAAATTGACATGATTCACAATTTATTGTAGACAGAAAATTAAACTGTGGACAAAGTTTCTTGAGCAATGTAAGAGATGGATGACCTAACTGGCAGTGAACTTTAAGAGCAGATATCATACTTGAGCAAGCAATGTTTTTGGATAATTCTTCATTGAGTGTGTACAAGCCTCCAGATTCTTGTCCCCTACCAATAATCTGCTTCGTTGTAAGGTCCTGAAACAAACAGTGATCGGGGAAGAAAGATACACAGCAATTAAGTTTGCTAGTGATCTGACTTACTGACATTAAGTTGAATGATAGATTTGGTAAATATAAAACTGATTTTAGTGGCGGTTGAGTATGCGAGTTTGCTTTCCCAGTTCCATGAACATAAGTTTGTGATCCATCAGCTAAAGTAACAGCATGTGTTGATTTATTACTTTGAATATCAGAAAGCAAGTAACTGTTACCTGTCATATGATCTGTAGCTCCTGAATCTATGATCCATTTAGATGATGGTTTTTCAATACTAGCAACAACAGCAGTAGTAGAGGAAGATGGATGACCTGGTGGATTCTTCTCAAGAGTTTCTTGATACTTTGTATATCTCTCAAATTCATCAGCAGTCATCAATACTGTTTTATTTGTATTTGCATTATTGTTATTGTTAGCCAAGGAGTTTTTATATTGCAACTTTCTACACTCAAATTTTGTATGACCAGGTTTCTTGCAATATGCACAAAATTTATTCTGACTTGGTGGCCTAAATGGTTGAGACATCTGATTTGGAGTAGAGAATCTTGGTGCATTATTACTGTTGCTGTGTGCATTATTCCATGGTGGTCTGTTATTCTTATTATTACTTATCAAAGCACTGTCAACTGGAGTACTTGATATTTGAGTCACCTCAGTACGAAGAATTCGACTAAACACCTCCTGCAATGATGATATCTCCGATCCAGATAATATTTGTGATTTTGCTGGTTCGAATTCAGATGGTAACCCAGCCAAGAAACTCATTATTGCCATCTGCTCCCTCTGTTTTTGTTGAACCTTAACATCAGGGCTGATTGGGAGCAGCAAGTTAAATTCCTCATATGTTTTCTTAAAATTCATAAAGTAGTTCATCAGAGTTTGTTCTTATTTCTCTGCTCTATAAAACGATTTGCATACATCATACATTCTGGTCACATTTCCTTTTCCAGAGTATAGAAATTCCAAATACTCCATCAATTCTTTCACGAACTCACAGTGATCAACCAATCCAATGACCTCTCCATCAATTGAATTCCGGATCTGAAGAAACAGTCGCGCATCATCTCTTAACCATATCAGATCCTTTTCCTCGGTTGAATCTTGTTCGGGTGGACTTTCAGTTAAATGATTACCCTTATCAATGGATCGGAGATAGAGACGAATTGTTTTGCTCCAGTTTAAATAATTCAGATTGTTTAATTTGTGATCAGTAATTTTCGGCATCATCTGGATTGAATCAACTGAGATCTTATTTTCAGACATAATAACAAATTGTTGAATTAGGGAAGATAAACGATATAAAGAATGATATGATGTTCGGATTTGAAGATTGAAGGTAAAACCCTAGTTGGATTCACACTTCGTGATTTGAGGCTCTGATACCATGTTAAAGTAAATGGAGATTTGAGAAAGAAGAGATGAAGAGCAAAATCATGTATTGATATATCATCACCCAGATCTGTACATGTTTATATACAATGGCTTGTAATCTCAGTTACACACACGCGGGCTTAAGCCTCATTACACAGTCATGGGCTAAAGTCTTATTGGGCTGAGAAAACAAACACAACATTAAATAGAAAAAGAAAACAAAGAAATACTATGTACATATATCTCGTACATGAAACATGCACACCACAACACAACAATTCAACACAGCAGATAACAGATACTTTATGTTTGACCTTAGTTATATTAACTAACCAAAATTATATCGAGTGAGTCATTCCATAGTTATTATCCAGTAAGTATGTAACAGCTCGCCCCGAGACCGACCTAAATCCCGATCTAGAAAAAGCCCAATGGAACTTAGACCCATTCTGAAGCTGGCTATTGGTCGGTAAAAAGAACAATAAAGAGCTATTTATCTATTCATTCAGAACTCATAGCAGAAGGATAAAATATAATAACATAAACAGTACCCATTTCATTTAAAATTTCAAAATTTGCAAAATCATAACATAATGTCAACAATAACCGTTACAAAATCATGTTCAAAAATACATTGTCATCTTCGAATGGGGACATCAGAAAATAGCATAAATTGGTAAATAGACTACTGCCAGAAGCTCCTCTCATCGCCATCTCCATCTTGATCATTGTCCCTTTCCCTAAGTTGTGCTGTAATGAGGACAGGGTCAGAACAATAATGTTTGGTGAATAGAAAATCTCCAGCCTTTCTATATCAGTACTTGGGCAGTATAATTTAAATAAGGATATGTCTTTCGCATTTATACTATATTCTAAACTATTTAATACTTCATATAAGGGAAAGAGGCGGACCCCCCAAACAACCATTAATACCTTTAATCCCGGAAGCAAGTTCTTCCATAATCAATAACCCATAACCATCAATACTATTGCATATTAATGCGAGAGATAGAACCCAAGTAACTTAATATCTCTCAATAGAAAATAGGCAAACACTGACCATTTAAGACCTCCATCATTTAATATCTATTCCTAAGGCTGACTCCTCATAGGTACATATCAAGCTAACATTGCACAAAAATCTGTTCGAACACCTAATACGTCTATTAAAGTGGACCTTTCTGAGATATCCTCAACCGTGCCTAAACCTAATCTTGATCACTTAATACTTCATATAAGGTAAAGAGGTGGGCCCTCAAACAACCACTTAATATCTCATATCCCTAAAGTAAGTCCTTCATATTATTATCCATACTCCATGGAGATGTCTCAATTTAGCCCGGCTATTCGTAGGAACTGGTAACCAGATTCTGCGCATATTTATCCTATAGAATTCGGACTAACGTCATGTCATCCGTAGTTACTTATTATAGGCGATGTCTCACATCAGCTCCAAAGTCACACTGCTAGTAGCTAGATTAGCTGGGTGGACTTCTGTGTGCTTTTGACTGACCTCGCATCCCTATAACTTAGTCATTCGTCATAATACTCACTAAGTGTATTATAGCACATCTTGTCGTATTCATAATTTTTCTTATTTCGCCTAATTAATTACTTTCCTAAGGGGGATTTAAATGATAGTTATTAACTTAATTAACTATTCAATTAATACTTTACAATAGCACATTATTTACCCTAGTTTATATATACAAACACACACATACACACACACGCATTTATTAATTTTTATGGTGCGGTGATTACACCCTAAACTAACATTCAAATGTCAATTCTTCCAAAGTTATCCAAGTCTAATTTCCATAATAGCATTTTTACCATAAATCCATTATTACAAAATCAAACCAATAGACTTGTACTTAGAATCCAACTCTAACCTATTTTATATTAAAACAATGGAGTAAAACAATAATGATGGAAACTTAAAATTTAATTGATTCTACGCTATATTCAACTCTCTTTTTTCAAGAAATTAGAGAAGAGAATTTCTATGAAATTTATAGAAATAGGTAGTGCAAACTACGAATAAGAATTCGTACCTTACATACCATTTCTTAATCAAATCCCTTAGTCAGATCCAAACAAAAAAATAAGAAGTGGAATAGAAGGTAAACATATAAACTGCAAAATCCACATAGACTTCATTATTTTAATACGAAACAATTAAGATTCCAACCAAAGAATTGACATTTCGCTTTGAGAAAATTTTAGGAATTTTTAATGTAATGTTTTCCTAATCCAAAACTCCTCAAGGCATACATCAAATCCAAACTACACTGTTTAATTACTAAACTAGGAAAACTAAAATTTCCACTCACAGAGGTCTTTAGTTTTGCCTTCTCTTAGATTTGACATGCCCACAATGAACTCTTTTAGATCTCTTCTTTTTTATATATATACAGCAAGGGATTTGTATACATGTTAGATTCAAAAAATTAGAGGTTTGGAGGAGAATAGGTTGAGAAAATAAACAATAAACAAAGATACATATATAGGATTTCGTACGTGAAACCCTAATGGGGTTTTTTGAATCTACAAGAGAAGAATTGATAGAGCTTCGCTGATGTTCCTAAAATATTTTGTGAATAAAAATGAGGGTACTATGGTCTTATTTATAGTGGTTAGAATGCACCAGAACCATCGGATGAAGGTCGATTAAAATTAATAAAATCTAGTATGTTAAATTACACAAATCCTAACCACACTTAACAGGCAGTGGCTGATTGCCACCTCCTATTGGTCGACCGTTAGCGGTCGATCGGTCGTGGTCAAGGGGTCGACCGCTCTCCTATTCCGGGAACGTATAACTTTTTGCCATTGTTAATTTATCTTTTTACTTAATTTTTATTTAATGTTAACATTAATATTATTGTTTACTTGACCCCAAGTATAATTGCCATTAACTTTTGAATTTCAAATTTAGGAATTTATTATTTATTTGAATTTGAATTCAAAACTTCAAACGTTCATAACTTCCTCATTTGAGCTCCGTTTTTAACATATTATATATGGAAATTGATCAGAAAATTGTCACGAACGCAACACCATAACTTTCATAGTCAAATTTTGACATTTACAATTTTCATTTTTCCCCTGTCATATTTAAATTAATTTATTCAATTTGTTTATTTATAGTTGATTTTACGGAGTGTTAAATTCTCCCTCTTAAAAAGATTTCGTCCTTGAAATCTTTCTAAGGGGCAAACAACGCAACTCACAATAAACATTCATGTTATAAAACCAAATTATCTACACAATCATCTACTCAACCAAAAGTGCAATCTGATTATGTACTGCAGACATAATATAAGTGAACTCAGTCCTAGCATGAATATGTGATTGTGACATATAAGTGTGTATGCAAACACCCTAAACATGCATAAAAATTTCTACATGAGTGCAAAGTGATAGTGAAAAGTGTAGCAGCCATCTCCTACCATCCAATTTAGGGACCGCTCATATCCAAAACCTAATTTTGGAGAGGAAAGTTTACCAGAGAAAAGCGTAGGACAAGAAGTCCTTATGCTTTCTATCATACTTTCTCCCTATTGTACCCGAACCAACTTAATTTCTTTGTTGCGGAGCTTCCTAGTTCCGTGCTCTAAAATGCGTGCAGTGGCATGAGATGCTATTGGCTCCATCTCAATATCCCCCAGTTGATTGGGCTCCACCATAATAGCTGTGTTGTAAAGGTATTTCCATAAACGCGAAACATGAAAAATGTCATGGACTCTTGCCAATTTATCCGGTAACTCCACATGATATGCAAGTTTTCCTATTTTCCCAAAATTGGGGAAGGCCCACTAAGTTTTCGTGCCAACTTTTCTAATTTTCCAAATCTTAAAATCTTCACATGCTGCCTAATCAACTCTATCTTTCCGATATCATGAATTATATCTGATCCAGTATGATTTTATCAGTGGTTTCCTACCTGTAGTCTGGCGATTTGCATGGCCTCCCATAAAGCACTTTGAAGGGGCCATACAAATCGTCTATTGGTGACTATTATATGTAGATTATACAAAAGGTAAGTGTTGTTCCTAGTGTCCTCCAAAGTCCATAATACAAGCTCTTAACAAGTCCTCCAAGATCTTATTCACTCTTCTAGTTGTTCGTCGATCTGTGGATGGTAAGCAGTCCTGAGATTCAACGAAGTTTTCAAAGCTATCTACAAACTCCTCTAAAATTCACTAGTGAATAACTGGTTTCTATCACTAACGATGCTAATCAGAATTCCATGAAGTCGAATCACCTCCTTGATATAAATCTGTGCTAAAGACGGTGCGGTCTTATTGCTCCTAAAAAAAATTCTACCACCTTCTTCTTCATCCTTGTCCAATAGGAATTTCTCTTCATATCCCTATACATTCTATCTCTTTCTTGAAAGGTGACATTCTACAAGCTAAAATTTATTTTTTCCAAAATCCTAAAATTTCTAGGATTGGTGCATTCTTTTATTTCTAGTTGCTAACCTAATTTCCTCGTTAACATCCTATCTTATCTACAGTTCACCGCTAGTTAAGTGTCCCTATAAAATTTCTGTATTTATGTTTCTTCTTAATATATATATATATATATATATATATATATATATATGTATGTATATATATCAAGCGTTCCAATCCCATCCATAAAATCAACATAGTGACAAAACAGGACATATCTTATACCATATCTTAAGGTTTTCCAATAACTAAGGGAGACAACTAGAGATTACCACCAAAAACTCTAAATGAAAACTTTGCTGGAAGTTGCCATTTATCTTAAATCAGTGTAAATGGTGTTGAGGTCTTAATATTCCTTAGTAATTGACTTTCTAATATGTCATTCCACTATTGCCTACTTTCCTTAGTTTTCCTTCTTGGTTTCTAATAAATGTGATCCATTCATTACTTCAATTAATATACACATAGTAGTTGACCATTATTGTCAAAATTGGACCATTTCTATTCAATCCTCATTTAATCCTGTTAACCTTTTACAAATTTCAAAATCCATTTATTAATTTGATTCAATTCTTCCATAAATGTCGTATTAAACTTTTCCTAATTCGTATATAACCGTAAATTATGCTATATATATAATTTAGCCGTTAAGCGTGGTTATATGTGTATTCCAATTTCTAAACTAGACCACTTGTCTCCACATTTTTAATTTATCAAAGTTATCCTTCTAAAAAGGATTACCATTATAATTTCCCATAAATTAACCATAAATGAAAATTTTGCTTTGTTTGAAACTACAAAGAATTATTTCTTTTCTTTTATTGAGGTAGATAGTGTAAACTATGAAAAAGGATATTCATATCTTATACATCTCTTTTCCTTTTTGGTATATCCTTTGTTAATTCAAATAATGCGCTTTTATACATATTTTGGAGTATGATAATTTATGGAAATTACATGGAAATTACTCCAAATAAATTAAAACATAGAAATTTACATTCCAAGTCATCTGGGGCAACCTAATTTAGAACCCAATAACATATCTGGAATCTCTTAACAACTTTACCACCTTCTGCAAAATAAATGTTTGGGACTGATTTCGAATTTCCAGATCAGGTTATACATACTATTCCCATTTTATTTATATACTAAAAATTTCAACCTGTCTTATCTAGGTAGTAATCCCTTTCTACTCCGTATTAAAAAATTTGGTTTAGTTCCCACCATTCCTTATAAAACTAAAGTTTCATAACCATGAAGTGTCAGATCCAAAATCTTTATCTTTGAAAACATAAACTTAGAAACCTTTATCAAGAATTCAAAATTGCTTAGTTCTATAAAGGTGTAAAATAATCTTCTTTCCCAAACGCTTTCTACATTAAAGATTTATTCTTTTAAAAGTTGGACTTTTCATTTATAATATTCAAAAACTGCTTTGTTTTAAAAAAGAAATTATGAAAAATTTCCCTTCTTAATTTTTGCAAGGCTAACCAGCTTTAAAGTGAGCCGTCCACTTTTATTAAAAATATTTAGGAAATAGGTGCTCTACACATGCGCCAAAATAGCTAGAAATAAATAAAAGAATAGGAGCTAGGCAGAAGGGCCATAGCTACTAAAAATGTCTAAATGGGACTAGTCCCCCTCTAAAGAGGAGGCTCCACTACCATCACCCTTAGAATCTGATCCAATAACATGAACATACTCAAAGAATAAAAAGGCCAAGTTAGGAACATAATCCACAGAGTCACTATAGTAAGGATACTTCTTGTCTAAGGAGGAGTCATCCAAAACAATCCTATTATCTTCACCATCTTCACCTTGCATAGAAAGAGCAAGACCTTCCCTATAAACATGATAATACAACTGTCGTTCCTCGCCTTCTTCCCAACGAATATACGATAACCGTCGACGATGGATAATATCTCATTTCAAATTGCTCGTGAATCCAAGCTTGCTTAGTGGAATCCTAGTAAATAGGAGGATCAATAGCAGTCGAGTCCTCATAAGGAAGCATAGCAAAAGGAACCTACAATGGAGCAGGAGGAACAGTATAGGGAGCCACATAGGCAACTTCAACAACAACAGGGGTTTTCGGCTTAGGGATCCATTTCCTAACAGGAGATCGAGGAAGCGGGATCTTAGTCGAGACAGGTAAGGTCGAATCAACATGACCATGCTTACAATTTTCCTTAACATGACCAAAGGAGTGACAAACTGAGCATATATATGGTTTCCAGCTATAATCAACATCAACATAAACATCCTTACCCTCAGCAACAACTTAGAAGGAAGCGACTTGTTTGGAGTTATATCAATTAATACCATAGAATACACGAGCTTCTTCTTAGCTACAGTATTTACATCAAAACATCTAAGCTTACCAACTAGGCTAGACAACCAATCTAGCCCAACCAAGAGCTGCAATATCCTAAAGTGAGCCCAAATAGGAATAAACAGAATCTGATCCCTAACCCTATCAACCGACGGACTCCACAGGGTTACAATGAAAGGCTTACCAGCAATAATGGAAGGTACCGCTTCTAGAATGCGAAGTTTTTCATTTTTTCTAGAGAACTTGAAGAAAAACAAGGAATCGTCGAAATGAATACGAAGCCCACCCCTAATTTTCCAGATACTATGATAATGATAAATTGTATGGCGGGTTAGATTCAAGGAAAAAAATGACCAAATAGTCCGACCAAATCTCAACTCCCGCTTGTAAAACCTCACTTGGAGGCACCAACGCCCCATCAATTTCAAATGAGCGGGGACAGTAGGCACCCGCATTTCTTGGCAAAGAGGTGAAAAAAGAGATTCATATATTTGCAGTAGCAGGTTGAGAGGCTTGAGAAGCAGGCTAGGACTCAACAGTCATGTTGATAGGCTTTCTACTTTTATCTGAATGATTATGACTAGTAGTTCCAATTGAAACATTTTTACAAACAATAGATGCAGCCGCATAAGGAGTAGAAGAATTAATGTGAATAGAACATTTAGTCTCTACACAATCAACACATTGAAATTTTTTAAAGTCACGTATGGGAAGTCTGTGCATGTCATTAGCACAAACAATATCCAAGCACCCATCTTCTATACACTCACCAACCACCATATCCCTTATAGTTGCAGACACTTCATGAACTACATCCTTACCATCACACGCATTAGTATTCACAGTTTTAGATACCAGTTTTTCAGATTCTATACCATCTTTTTCAAGATCACATATATCATAAGAAGGATCATTAATAACCCAATTTTCATTACCTTGGTTGGAAGACATAAGTAATGAAATCGTAGAGACTGAACTAATTTTATCAATACCAAAAACAGGCCTATCAGCGATTGGAGAGGAGACAAACTCATCAACAAATTCATGGAAAGAGTTCAATATATCAGTAATAGTACCAGAGTCATTAACGCCATCTGCAGCAGCTAATGCCACATCAAAAGTCTCTGACTGAACAGAGGATAGCACTTGCTTGGAGGCTCGAGCATCATCCTTGGACTAGGTAGCCATGTACAAACGACTAGATCTGGTTTGGGATGAAGGATGAGACTCAAATGATGCAGCAAAAGGTGCTTTGGATTTGCGGTTCTTGGTCATCAAAACTGAGCAAGGACGAGGTGTTAGGAGAAGACGAGGGTGGACCGAGGACAAAGGGAGGGAAAGGGAAGATGTTAGGAAAGGGGAGGTAGATCTGAACCATCGGGTCGCTGTTTTTAGAAGCATTTTTGAATATGAATGACAATGATTTCCCTTCTTAAATACTTCCTATAACAAAGGCTTTCTTCTTTGAAAGTTGGGTTTTTAGCCCAAAATATTCAAAAACTCAATTATCACACCAAATAATCGTTCCATTCAGTTTTTCAAAAACATCTTGTATAACTTTATAAAATGGAGTAGACAATGATAACTTTCATCCTATTATTTTCCTTTTATAATATTTTTAACTAGATTACTAATCATACTTTATATAAATTCCTGATGTTGTTACTAACTATCTTAGCTATTATTTTCCGTAATTCCTTATATGGGAATGTTCTTCTTACCTACCTTATAGAGCATTCTTAACCTTCTATTCTTTCTATCCTATTTGAATCAAGTGTCATTTCCATTTATACACCCTTTTAAAAGAATTTTAGGGAAAAGAACTTTCAATTTTATAAGGTAGAAAACTATCAAGTCTAACTTACGTTCTACTTTACGTTTATTTCAAAAATGAAAATTCTCCTTATCAAAAATCTTTATACCAAAAACTTTATGGCTCAATAAATTTTAAACCAAGAATTTTAAGAATGCAAAATCCTATTAAATTAGAACTTTTTAACTTAACTAATTTGTAGATTATGAATCTCCAAACTTTCTTACTCTTCCAAAATATCAACTTCCAAATTTATAAAGTGAGAAAAATCATTGGGTCCAACATACACCCTGTTTTGCATTCATTTCAAAAATGAAGAGTTCAAAAATTGAAAACTATTTAACTCAACTAATTTTAAACTAGAAATTTCAAAAATGAAAACCCTTTTTTCAACTCTTTAAATCGTCAGATTTAACATTTTCTTTTTTTAAAGTTTGTCCCCTTCCGCCACTTTTTTTTTAATTACATCCTCTCCCAACTTTTCACTAAATAATTGGTAGCATATTTTTAAACTCGACTAAAATCACTTTCTATCAATTTTTTTTTCAGGTTATGATATATAAAATCTTTATTTTATAATCCTTTCAAAAGCTCTTTCAAAACACTTAAGGGATTTTTCAAAACTGTAACGACCCTGAATTTTGAACAAATTAAATTGAAAATATTTAATTAATTTTAAATATTTGAACGATGATTTAATTTGAATTCCCAATATAACTTTGAATTTGACGATTAAATTATATAATTTAATATATTGGGAGTTGAATAAAAAGTTGAATCTTCCGTTTTAAGCTGGAGAAAAATATTTCAAAAGCTTTTAAAATTTATATTGATGATACTGAAGATAATAGAAACTTTGGAATTGAGTTTGAAAGTGAATTGTTCGGTTTTGAATTTATATCGTTTCAACCAATATTTAAAAAAATAGTGTTCTGGGGCGCAGTCTCGGAATTCGACGAAACCAGTTCCATTGGGTCCGTAATATTGAATTATTAATGGATTTCAAATTTCGTATTTTTCGGTATTGATGCGTGAGCACACGACACATTAACGCGTTGAAATTTTTAAACGAATTCAACTTAAATTTAAATTTTATCTAGTCAACGTCAGCCCATTTTCTCCCCTTAAAACACGCCCCGTTGTTCACGCTGAAGACCATGAAATTATCGTGCAACCCATCCCCTCTCTTTTTAAATACTCACATCCTCTCCCTCTCAGATTCGTAATCAAAATCGAAAGAAAATAATGGCTACTGCCTTCAAAATTTCAACAGCGAATTTTCCCCCTTTCCTCGAAATCAAATCCATTCCCTCTCCTATTCAAACCCAGATCGAAACAAAGGGTCGAAAGAAAAAAATGTGTCGAACGAGATTTGTAAAGAAATTAGATCGCGAGTTCGTTTTCGCGATGGGTATGAACTGGGTTGAAATTAAATCGAAATGGCAGAGAGGAGGCGTCGAGTTTTGGGTTCGCTGGTGTTAGGGAAGCGCGTGGGCGAGCGCGTGGGAGGAACAAGGCAGCGACGATCGATGTTGGCTCGCGAATCTGGGATTGGTCGCAATCTTCGGCGGCGCGTTGTCGTGGTGTTTGGTGGACATTGGGGTGGTCTCGGGGTCGAGCGGCAGGTCTGGAAGCTCGTTCGCGAGTACTGTCAAGTGAAGGAGTTCGATCGATTGTCAGGTGGTTGGTGGCGATCGAGTTCGTGCATCTGGGGGTCCTCGACGTTGAACGCGGAGGCTGTTCGCGGGAAGGTGGAAATCGCGGCATTGAGTTTGTCTTTAGGTGCAGTCGAGTTAACAGTGGGTTAAGATGAGCAGTTTAGTGAGGTATATTAACTTAATTACTTTCAATTTTTATTTATATAAATCAAAGTTGTTATAGAATGGAAAATATGTGTAGGGATATGAACATAAAACATTTTGGAAATTCACAGATATTGTGGGAAAATAATTAGTTTAGTTTGATTTAACAAATTTACTAATGGAAATTTGATTTGCTTGATAAGTTTACTTAATTCGGATAGTTACTAGAAATAAATTTTTAAAAAGGAAATTTATTTAAATTGATTTGTAATTTGAATCAATAAAGAGAAAAAATTATGAAACAAGTTTTAATTAAGGGTTACCAAAAGTATTTAAGGGAAAAATTTTGTTTAAAATAAATTTATTAGTTAAGATTTAAAA
This sequence comes from Allium fistulosum, assembly GCA_030737815.1. Taxonomy (NCBI): domain Eukaryota; kingdom Viridiplantae; phylum Streptophyta; class Magnoliopsida; order Asparagales; family Amaryllidaceae; genus Allium; species Allium fistulosum. The sequence continues at coordinate 215,748,417 of CM060905.1, forward strand.
CTATTAAATGGAAATTTATTGTTTGATTATTTCGAAATTTTAATGAATTGTATAATTATTTATACAAGGTCTAAAACGGTGAAGAAAACAAACCGAAATTTGAAAATGGATTGCAAATAAAAAGCTAAGGTGAGATTTTCTCACTCGATTTAAAAGTGGAATTTTCAGTTATTGATTGATGATTGCTATTTGGATGTGATATTAGATATGGTAGGATATATCTATATATATATATAGCAATATATACATATTGGCATATGTATATATTGGATTAATTGATTTCCCGCCTCGTATAGCGGATGAGACCCTATTGCGCCGTTAGTAAGCGGATATTTTTATAAAACCCATATACCGCGACATTCCACCTCGAAGGGGAATTGGTATTGTGCTAACGTCTGTGGATGCAGGGAAACAGGTTGGAGGGATCCAACTAGATTCCTCACCAGTATTTATTTATTTACAGATATTGATGTATATTCTGTTGTCATATTGATATATGATGTTTGTTGTTGTGATTGACTAATTGGTGTTGTTGCATCATCGGATTTAGTTTTGAAGTTTAAAAATAACGACTTTTACTTTAAAAGGATTTTAAAGTGATTTTTGAAAGTAGACGTTTTATTTAATTTTTGAATTAATAAATAAACGTTCAAACTTTAAAGTTATAAAAGTTAAGATTTGTGAATTATAACCAAAAGGTAATTTCTTTTGAAATAAATAGTTAAGAAATTTATAAAATGGTTTTAATTGGAATTTTTGAATTATTAAAAACGATATATGTAAAAGATGTACAAGATTGATATTTATAACTCTAAAACGTTGGTATTATAAAACGAGTTTTTATAAGCGTAAAAATGAATTTTTAAGAATTTATAAATAAATGAAGTTTATAAATTGTGAACTTATAAATGGAAATGATTTTGTAAAATAAAGGAATTATAAGTATTTAACTTATAATATGGATTGTTGGTATAAGATTTGAGTTATGAATCGAACTGATAATAAAGGAGATTTATTAAATTGAAGTTGTTAGAAAATAGAAATAGAATTTATAAACGTTGTTTTATAAATTCGAAATCAATTGGATTTGATAAATTAAATATAGAAGATTATCAAAGAAGATATATTCGCGTTTTTGGATAGCGAATTTTTATTGAAATAAAATGTGTAGAAATGATTGAAATTGGGTTAAGTGAATTATATTCATGATTTTGGACAGTGAATATATTATTGAATAAAATGGATTCATTTTTGAAGAAGTGACATTAAAAATGAAGTAAACATTTTAAAGATGTTTTTAAAATGAGGGAAATATCGAAACCATAGATTTCAACATTTTATTGTTGAAATAGACGTTTTCGAAAAATTAGGAAATGGTGGACTATAACACTGTTGTTATAGTAAATGATTTCCAAAAAGGAAATGTTTTTATGTAGTATTGGGATTTATATATCTATCTAAATCCGAATCCCTATACTAGTGATTTTGAGTCGTCGTAACGATGTTTTACGTAACATTCGTTTTGACTCAAATAAATGTTGTCAAAGTAAATGATTTCCTTAAAGAATGAAATATATACTTAATTTTGATTTAAGTATATAGAATATTTTCCAAGTGTTGAAAATAAATGTTTTCTGAAATACTTATTATTAAATAAGTAGGGAAATGCATTTCCAAAATGAAATGAAACGTTTTGAGATTTTATCTTCTTAAAGATAAATTGAAAATGAATATTGGAATCGATTTGAAAATCGTATATCAGTAGATATTTTTGAAATATAAATTCACTATGGAATTTATAAAAGAAAGGGAAGTTGTTTAAAAATAAACGTTGATTTATTTTTGAAGTGGAAATTTTATATCTAGTAAAGATATTTTTGAAGATGAAATAATTTGGGAAAATTATTGGAATCTGATGATGTTGCGCATCTTTATTGATAGTTAAATAACCGACTATCAATATTTACCTTTAAATAGGTATTTGTTGTGAATTGGATGAATTTGAATGCCACATTTATTTTTAAATAAGCGCTCACTATTCGGGTTAGCCGGGAAAGGACCATGGGGTCGTATAACCCATTCCGAATATGTGATACGTCGTTATGAATTGCGTTTGATGACCGGTGTTGAAGACCGGATATTTTTGAAAACGGAAGGATTACCGTCGAGTTACTCTACATCGGCTGATCTCCGGTTTAGAGGTTTTTATCACCCTTAGTGACGGGAAGTCCGGACGTGATTAGAAAATTATCCGGATGTGCAAGGGCTTCGTGAGAAGTGCCTTCGGTTCTGTTCGATCCCGAAACAGACTTGTATGGATTGTATGTCTGACGTTACAAATTGAGATGTAAAGCTGATTTCTTTCAAATACATATCTGTTGGTGGCGGAGAATTTATTCTCTTAGCTTAACACCCTTCTCTGAGACGTACGAGCTCAGAGGTTATGTAGTTGAAATTTATCAGCGATATATCCCAATTTGGTAACGTGGCATACTGAGTGTTGCTGTGAAATGATCAGTGTTTGATCATTTGTGATATGATCATTTGTTTGATCTTATATCTTTGTGATCATAGGTTGATCATTTGTTTGACCCGAAGCATGGCTTTGTAGAAAGCGTAGCTTTGTGGACGAGACTTCGTCGAGCCTCACACCTCGGAAATGGTCAAAATAGGAAGGATGCAGCAAGGTTCTAGGGAGTAGCGCCCCTTAGTGTATGTCATTCCTTCTAGATAGAGGTGGTATCATGGTATGGAGCCCAGATACTTAACCTATGTTGATACTGCTTATTATGTGATTTGTTGCGAATCGGGGATCCTCGGGAAGATCGGTTACGATCGGGGGATGGCATACGCGTGTCAGTAGTTACCTATTTTTGCAGAGGTAACCCGGCCTTGTGTTGGCAGAGATCCGGTTAGGTTCTCGGGACGTCATTCCAGAGGCGTTCCTTCGTGGAATAGGAAGTTCCTTAGCCTGACCATTTGTTGGAAATCCAAAGAAACAATACGAGCCTTTACGATTTCAATTGTATAACCTGTCTCCTCAGGTGGCAGCTATAGCAGGCATAATATAATGGTACCTATGCTGGCTAAGATTTATATTCTACTTTCGAAATGTTTTCCACTATGCACTAATAATAATATCCAAAATGATTTGATTTTGCGTAGTAAGCATCTTTGACTAACATAAGAAGAAATCTCCTCCAAGTCTGCGTTTGCATTGTGTGTGTGGTGGGAGGTCTTATGGTAGTTTCATTTTCCAAAAGCATTGCGAATTGACATTAAAGTTTTCCTGTTGTTTATTTTAAAGATAAACTGTTTTACGATCTCACACCAGTCACCATGACTGACTCGGAGTTTATTGTTTCCCTTCTAAACTCTGGGTGCCCACCAATTTCCACACGGGCAGCCTAGAGTTATGTTATCAGGATATTCTGGATATTCTAGAGCTTTGGAAGCAAGCTGGATGGCGAGACGTAGTATTTGTATCTGATATTATTTATTCCGCTGTGTATTCTGTATGAGGACAAGTTATATAACTGTCCATTGTTGTATATTGACTCTGATGATTGATGTATGTATAAACTGATATAGTTCTTTGTTTTAAAAGACTAGTGTTTATTTATTATATATTGTTCCGCTGCGATATGTGAGATTCGGATATTGTTTCTGCTTCTGATGTTGTTCTTTCTTCTTCTTCTCTTTTTCTTCTATCTTTTCTTCTACCTCTTCTATTTAAAACCATCACTATTCGAGTTTCCAGCACTCGATTGCTCGGCAGTCGATAAAGTGAGTATCGATGTTGAATTTTCGAAAGTCGAAAATTCGGTATGTGACAAAGTGGTATCAGAGCATATGGTTAAGCGACAACCCTGCTCTATTGGGTGTTACTCATTAGAGATAGAGTCAGTACTCAGTAGTATTCTAGAATGAGTTGAGTGTAATAATAGATACGAGCGCGTATTTGTTAGTTAATATAAAAAATTGTTTTATAGTGTGATGATTGATTTATTGAGTGGCATATGAACCTTCGTCGGCACAGTCTGCGCAACTGGATCGAAGGGGTTTCTAAACACTTGAATAGAACAATTCGGCACAGTATTGTTTTTGAATAGGGTGAATGAGATAATTTTGCCCAAAACTATTTTTGTATAGAAAAGAAAGGATTTTCTATGAATTATCATAGTATATGGATGATTGGTTGTTAGGAAGTAATAACATTGAAATATTATCATTGTTATATTGAAATGGAATGAGAAATTAAAATAATAACCAAAGATTTGGAGATAAATTCAATTAACAAATGAAATTTGAGAATATTAATTATAAATGTGACTTATAATTTGAAACGGAATTCCAGAGAAGTATTTGGAAATGTTTTGAAAAGAATTTGAAAATTTTGGAGATTTGGAAAGTTTAAAATCCTTTTGATTTGAAAATTAATTTCGAAGGTTTTGAAAAATGTTTTGAAGGGATAAAAGCTCTAAACTCTTTTCGATCGCTGGAAAATAACTTCGGTAATGACTGCAGCATCATCGATGTTCATTTTCGGGTTTCCAAAAGAGGAATTGCTGCCAAATTGTTTTAAATGGAAGTTGTTTGGAAAATTTGGATTTTGTTTTGAAATTCAAAGGATAATTTGAATGGTTTTCAACAAAAAAATGGTTTTGAAAAGATTGAAAAGACTCTGGAATCCTATTTAAAATATTTATGGGAATAATAAATGAGTTGATAACTTATACAATTCGAATTTTGATAGAATAAATTTAATTTAAAGAATGGAGTTAAATTAAAGCAAGTATAAATGAATTGGAATGGAGTATTGAATTATGAAAATAAAATTAGTAAGTAAAACTAATTAAAATGAATTGAAACTTGAATTGTGAGATAAATGAAAAGAGATGGTTCGAAATTGCAAATAAATTCAAGTAAGTGGAAATAAATTCCGAATGAATGGAATCAATTGCAAATGAAGTAAAATTAGAATAAATTGAATTGGTATCAATTTGTGTTAGTTATAAACTAGAATGGATATGAATTTGTTTTGTTAAAAAGAAAAAAATGAATACGTAACTTCAATAGTGAAGTAAAAATGTATAAGTAGTTTATATTGGAAATTTTGTAATAGAATTTGCAAAATGATTTGAATATGTAGCTAGATATTATGGCTAGTAGGATATATAGGTGTAAAGGAATTGGAAATTTTGATTTCAAAGATAAATTTGAATTGCTCGACAAAAGGTATGTTTTTTTAATTTCAATATGAGATTTGATGATTTTCTTGTCTAGCCGCTTGGCCTTTTCTTTTCTTTTTGAAATCTGAGAGTCCGTAGGGACGTTTTGTAGTCGTGCCGTATTAGCCGCGCAAAGGAGACGCTGGCGAAATTTTTCGAAAATTTCGAGTGTTAGAAAATTTTTGAGAAAATTTGGAAGTTTAAAATTTGAATTTAAACTCGAATTTGAATTGAGAAGTTAAACAATGTTGTTTGAAACTTATAATTGAAGTTGGAAAACGAGTTGAATGATAATGAATCTTTAGTAGAAAGATTTGTTTTGATGAATTGATAAAACTATTTGGATGTTGAAAATAGTAGACGAGTTAAGGACTTTTTTTTCCCAACTTGTAATTTCGGGACGAAATTCTTTTAAGGAGGGAAGTTTGTAACGACCCTGAATTTTGAACAAATTAAATTGAAAATATTTAATTAATTTTAAATATTTGAACGATGATTTAATTTGAATTCCCAATATAACTTTGAATTTGACGATTAAATTATATAATTTAATATATTGGGAGTTGAATAAAAAGTTGAATCTTCCGTTTTAAGCTGGAGAAAAATATTTCAAAAGCTTTTAAAATTTATATTGATGATACTGAAGATAATAGAAACTTTGAAATTGAGTTTGAAAGTGAATTGTTCGGTTTTGAATTTATATCGTTTCAACCGATATTTAAAAAAATAGTGTTCTGGGGCGCAGTCTCGGAATTCGACGAAACCAGTTCCATTGGGTCCGTAATATTGAATTATTATCGGATTTCAAATTTCGTATTTTTCGGTATTGATGCGTGAGCACACGACACATTAACGCGTTGAAATTTTTAAACGAATTCAACTTAAATTTAAATTTTATCTAGTCAACGTCAGCCCATTTTCTCCCCTTAAAACACGCCCCGTTGTTCACGCTGAAGACCATGAAATTATCGTGCAAGCCATCCCCTCTCTTTTTAAATACTCACAACCTCTCCCTCTCAGATTCGTAATCAAAATCGAAAGAAAATAATGGCTACTGCCTTCAAAATTTCAACAGCGAATTTTCCCCCTTTCCTCGAAATCAAATCCATTCCCTCTCCTATTCAAACCCAGATCGAAACAAAAGGGTCGAAAGAAAAAAATGTGTCGAACGAGATTTGTAAAGAAATTAGATCGCGAGTTCGTTTTCGCGATGGGTATGAACTGGGTTGAAATTAAATCGAAATGGCAGAGAGGAGGCGTCGAGTTTTGGGTTCGCTGGTGTTAGGGAAGCGCGTGGGCGAGCGCGTGGGAGGAACAAGGCAGCGACGATCGATGTTGGCTCGCGAATCTGGGATTGGTCGCAATCTTCGGCGGCGCGTTGTCGTGGTGTTTGGTGGACATTGGGGTGGTCTCGGGGTCGAGCGGCAGGTCTGGAAGCTCGTTCGCGAGTACTGTCAAGTGAAGGAGTTCGATCGATTGTCAGGTGGTTGGTGGCGATCGAGTTCGTGCATCTGGGGGTCCTCGACGTTGAAATCGGAGGCTGTTCGCGGGAAGGTGGAAATCGCGGCATTGAGTTTGTCTTTAGGTGCAGTCGAGTTAACAGTGGGTTAAGATGAGCAGTTTAGTGAGGTATATTAACTTAATTACTTTCAATTTTTATTTATATAAATCGAAGTTGTTATAGAATGGAAAATATGTGTAGGGATATGAACATAAAACATTTTGGAAATTCACAGATATTGTGGGAAAATAATTAGTTTAGTTTGATTTAACAAATTTACTAATGGAAATTTGTTTTGCTTGATAAGTTTACTTAATTCGGATAGTTACTAGAAATAAATTTTTAAAAAGGATATTTATTTAAATTGATTTGTAATTTGAATCAATAAAGAGAAAAAATTATGAAACAAGTTTTAATTAAGGGTTACCAAAAGTATTTAAGGGAAAAATTTTGTTTAAAATAAATTTATTAGTTAAGATTTAAAACTATTAAATGGAAATTTATTGTTCGATTATTTCGAAATTTTAATGAATTGTATAATTATTTATACAAGGTCTAAAACGGTGAAGAAAACAAACCGAAATTGGAAAATGGATTGCAAATAAAAAGCTAAGGTGAGATTTTCTCACTCGATTTAAAAGTGGAATTTTCAGTTATTGATTGATGATTGCTATTTGGATGTGATATTAGATATGGTAGGATATATCTATATATATATAGCAATATATACATATTGGCATATGTATATATTGGATTGATTGATTTCCCGCCTCGTATAGCGGATGAGACCCTATTGCGCCGTTAGTAAGCGGATATTTTTATAAAACCCATATACCGCGACATTCCACCTCGAAGTGGAATTGGTATTGTGCTAACGTCTGTGGATGCAGGGAAACAGGTTGGAGGGATCCAACTGGATTCCTCACCAGTATTTATTTATTTACAGATATTGATGTATATTCTGTTGTCATATTGATATATGATGTTTGTTGTTGTGATTGACTAATTGGTGTTGTTGCATCATCGGATTTAGTTTTGAAGTTTAAAAATAACGACTTTTACTTTAAAAGGATTTTAAAGTGATTTTTGAAAGTAGACGTTTTATTTAATTTTTGAATTAATAAATAAACGTTCAAACTTTAAAGTTATAAAAGTTAAGATTTGTGAATTATAACCAAAAGGTAATTTCTTTTGAAATAAATAGTTAAGAAATTTATAAAATGGTTTTAATTGGAATTTTTGAATTATTAAAAACGATATATGTAAAAGATGTACAAGATTGATATTTATAACTCTAAAACGTTGGTATTATAAAACGAGTTTTTATAAGCGTAAAAATGAATTTTTAAGAATTTATAAATAAATGAAGTTTATAAATTGTGAACTTATAAATGGAAATGATTTTGTAAAATAAAGGAATTATAAGTATTTAACTTATAATATGGATTGTTGGTATAAGATTTGAGTTATGAATCGAACTGATAATAAAGGAGATTTATTAAATTGAAGTTGTTAGAAAATAGAAATAGAATTTATAAACGTTGTTTTATAAATTCGAAATCAATTGGATTTGATAAATTAAATATAGAAGATTATCAAAGAAGATATATTCGCGTTTTTGGATAGCGAATTTTTATTGAAATAAAATGTGTAGAAATGATTGAAATTGGGTTAAGTGAATTATATTCACGATTTTGGACAGTGAATATATTATTGAATAAAATGGATTCATTTTTGAAGAAGTGACATTAAAAATGAAGTAAACATTTTAAAGATGTTTTTAAAATGAGGGAAATATCGAAACCATAGATTTCAACATTTTATTGTTGAAATAGACGTTTTCGAAAAATAAGGAAATGGTGGACTATAACACTGTTGTTATAGTAAATGATTTCCAAAAAGGAAATGTTTTTATGTAGTATTGGGATTTATATATCTATCTAAATCCGAATCCCTATACTAGTGATTTTGAGTCGTCGTAACGATGTTTTACGTAACATTCGTTTTGACTCAAATAAATGTTGTCAAAGTAAATGATTTCCTTAAAGAATGAAATATATACTTAATTTTGATTTAAGTATATAGAATATTTTCCAAGTGTTGAAAATAAATGTTTTGTGAAATACTTATTATTAAATAAGTAGGGAAATGCATTTCCAAAATGAAATGAAACGTTTTGAGATTTTATCTTCTTAAAGATAAATTGAAAATGAATATTGGAATCGATTTGAAAATCGTATATCAGTAGATATTTTTGAAATATAAATTCACTATGGAATTTATAAAAGAAAGGGAAGTTGTTTAAAAATAAACGTTGATTTATTTTTGAAGTGGAAATTTTATATCTAGTAAAGATATTTTTGAAGATGAAATAATTTGGGAAAATTATTGGAATCTGATGATGTTGCGCATCTTTATTGATAGTTAAATAACCGACTATCAATATTTACCTTTAAATAGGTATTTGTTGTGAATTGGATGAATTTGAATGCCACACTTATTTTTAAATAAGCGCTCACTATTCGGGTTAGCCGGGAAAGGACCATGGGGTCGTATAACCCATTCCGAATATGTGATACGTCGTTATGAATTGCGTTTGATGACCGGTGTTGAAGACCGGATATTTTTGAAAATGGAAGGATTACCGTCGAGTTACTCTACATCGGCTGATCTCCGGTTTAGAGGTTTTTATCACCCTTAGTGACGGGAAGTCCGGACGTGATTAGAAAATTATCCGGATGTGCAAGGGCTTCGTGAGAAGTGCCTTCGGTTCTGTTCGATCCCGAAACAGACTTGTATGGATTGTATGTCTGACGTTACAAATTGAGATGTAAAGCTGATTTCTTTCAAATACATATCTGTTGGTGGCGGAGAATTTATTCTCTTAGCTTAACACCCTTCTCTGAGACGTACGAGCTCAGAGGTTATGTAGTTGAAATCTATCAGCGATATATCCCAATTTGGTAACGTGGCATACTGAGTGTTGCTGTGAAATGATCAGTGTTTGATCATTTGTGATATGATCATTTGTTTGATCTTATATCTTTCTGATCATAGGTTGATCATTTGTTTGACCCGAAGCATGGCTTTGTAGAAAGCGTAGCTTTGTGGACGAGACTTCGTCGAGCCTTACACCTCGGAAATGGTCAAAACAGGAAGGATGCAGCAAGGTTCTAGGGAGTAGCGCCCCTTAGTGTATGTCATTCCTTCTGGATAGAGGTGGTATCATGGTATGGAGCCCAGATACTTAACCTATGTTGATACTGCTTATTATGTGGTTTGTTGCGAATCGGGGATCCTCAGGAAGATCGGTTACGATCGGGGGATGGCATACGCGTGTCAGTAGTTACCTATTTTTGCAGAGGTAACCCGGCCTTGTGTTGGCAGAGATCCGGTTAGGTTCTCGGGACGTCAATCCAGAGGCGTTCCTTCGTGGAATAGGAAGTTCCTTAGCCTGACCATTTGTTGGAAATCCAAAGAAACAATACGAGCCTTTACGATTTCAATTGTATAACCTGTCTCCTCAGGTGGCAGCTATAGCAGGCATAATATAATGGTACCTATGCTGGCTAAGATTTATATTCTACTTTCGAAATGTTTTCCACTATGCACTAATAATAATATCCAAAATGATTTGATTTTGCGTAGTAAGCATCTTTGACTAACATAAGAAGAAATCTCCTCCAAGTCTGCGTTTGCATTGTGGGTGTGGTGGGAGGTCTTATGGTAGTTTCATTTTCCAAAAGCATTGCGAATTGACATTAAAGTTTTCCTGTTGTTTATTTTAAAGATAAACTGTTTTACAATCTCACACCAGTCACCATGACTGACTCGGAGTTTATTGTTTCCCTTCTAAACTCTGGGTGCCCACCAATTTCCACACGGGCAGCCTAGAGTTATGTTATCAGGATATTCTGGATATTCTGGAGCTTTGGAAGCAAGCTGGATGGCGAGACGTAGTATTTGTATCTGATATTATTTATTCCGCTGTGTATTCTGTATGAGGACAAGTTATATAACTGTCCATTGTTGTATATTGACTCTGATGATTGATGTATGTATAAACTGATATAGTTCTTTGTTTTAAAAGACTAGTGTTTATTTATTATATATTGTTCCGCTGCGATATGTGAGATTCTGATATTGTTTCTGCTTCTGATGTTGTTCTTTCTTCTTCTTCTCTTTTTCTTCTATCTTTTCTTCTACCTCTTCTATTTAAAACCATCACTATTCGAGTTTCCGGCACTCGATTGCTCGGCAGTCGATAAAGTGAGTATCGATGTCGAATTTTCGAAAGTCGAAAGTTCGGTATGTGACAAAAACAAATTCAAATTCTTTTTCATGGGGTTGATTTAGAAATTAACTTTAAATTTTCCTTCTTTTGAACTTTCCTACTCAACCTTTAAAAATATGTTTACCTTCTTATGGTAATTAATGTATACTTTCTTATGAAAGCTTGTTTCACTCCTTCTTCGCATCTTTCTTCTAGATGTTAACAAGTATATTTCCTTACAATATTTAATTACTACTAATATGCTATTTGCTATTTCTATAAATGTCAATTTTATGTAATAAATGGTTATAATTCTAACAGACAATTCTTAAAGACGTTTATTCATTCTAGTTTTACTTATTATGCCTTCTTTATCTCTTTATAATTAGTACATTTATATCTCTATTAAGTTCTTCTAACTCTCTATTTATTCCACATTTATTGCCTAATTAATCTTGGAGTTACAACCTTTTCCATTTACATTTTCCATCCCTATTATCTAGTAGATGATTTATTTAAATGTTCTAATTACATCTAATGTGAACTTTGGCGGGTATTATGCTTATAGAATCTACAATTATAAGGAAGTCTTCCTTGTGTTTCAATGGTAAGACAGTGGGATATGTCAAAGGCAAGCGTGGTATTCGGCAAGGTGACCCCTTATCATCTTATTTATTCATTATTGTCATGGAACTTTTTACTCAGATGATCAATAAACAAATTGAAAATAAGAATTTTACTCTTCACCCCAAGTGTAAAAATCCTAGTGTCTCCTCTTTACTTTTTGCTAATGATGTTATTCTTTTCACAAAGCCAACAGTTTCATCCATGACAAGTATATCCAATGTTCTGAAAAGTTTTCAAGGCATAACTGGCCTTCATATAAACGATGAAAAATCTTCCCTTCCTATTGCTGGAATGTCTGCTCCCCAAAGACAGTTATTCATGAAAATTTTGGTTTTCCTGCTCTTCTCAGTGGTAGTACTCACCTTGGCATTCCATTATCTTCTATAAGGATCAGTGTAGCTGCGGGTCTTCCCCTTTTTGAAAAGATTACCAGTGCTATGAACAACTGGGCTAACAGATTTTTATCCCAAGCTGATAAGCTCACCATTCTGACCTCTATCATTCAAGCCATGATAGTTTATTGGTGCAGATGTTTTATACTTCCTTCAAAGCTCATTTTAAACATAAGGAAAGCCATGAACCATTTCTTGTGGTATGGGGATATGCATTCTAGGAAGTTAATTCCCATTGCATTCAAAAAAATAGAAAACCCTTTTGCTCAGGGTGGTCTGGGGATTAGGAGCATGCAATTATGGAATATTGCTGCCTTTTCCAAGCACTTTGACAGTTTTATTAACAATAAGCCCAATTTATGGGTTAAGTGGGCTAGAGTTCATCAACTTGGAGGTAAACATTTTTGGGTTATGGAACCTACTCCACATTGTGGTTGGGTTTGGAGATCTATCCTTCAACTCAGGGAGTCTATGCTGAAGCATGTTAGATGTGAAGTCTCCATTCTTGTTGATACAAAATTCTGGTATGATCCTTGGGCAGCATCGGGCTTATTATTATGTAACACTTTAACTCATGATGAGATAAGGCAAACCGGTATTTCTTTGAATGCCAACGTTGGTGATTACTTATATGATGGGCATGCCTCTTTGCCTTATATAAGTAATGTGAGAGTTCAACAGTTATGGTAGAACATTCAAAGTTCCAAAGTCCAGGTTGGGGAGGCAGGTTATCTCTAGATTGAAAAGCTTATTCCTCATTCTATCTCCACTGTTTATTCTGCTATTGCTAGTTGTAGTATCATCCAGATATTCAAATGGTATCAGAGAGTTTGGAACAGTCATTGTTCTCATAAATTAAATTTCATGCTTTGGAAGATGCTTAGAAATGCTTTAATGACTAAAACAAAGTTAAGTTCAAAAGGGCTTACTATTGATAATGTGTGTGTTTTCTGTGCTAATCACACTGAGGAAAATGTGCATTTATTTTTCAATTGTGCACATACTTTCTCTATTTGGGCTGCTGTCCTTGATAAGGGCAGATTTCCTCCTCCTTTGACGTTTGCTTCTGATGAGTGGAACAGAATTTTTAAGGCTACTTGGTGGAAAAATGAAAATTCCCTGTATCTGTTGCTTTGATTGAAAGTGGTGCTTGATGAGGTTTGGAAGGAAAGGAATTAAAGGATTTTTGAAAAGAAAAGTGTCCATGCAAATGTGCTTTGTAATGTTATATATAGTCGAGTAAGATTTAGTGCACTTTTGCATGGCTTACTCAATGATCATAATGCTGAGGCACTATGGTCTTGTCGTGCATGATTGTGCTGCTGTTTGTTTTTTTCTTCTGTTTTGTGCTTTTTCCTCTTTTCTCTTCATTGTTTTGCCTTGTTTCTTATGGAGGATTAAACCTGTTTTTCCTCTATTTTTCCATGTTTAATAAATCTGGTAAGGGCCTAGTTCAACCCTGCTTATTATGCAAAAAAAATTATAAGGAAGTCTAGGTCAATAAGGGAGTCAAGTACCATTCAGCTTCTGGGGTGCTTCCGTATGTCGCACTCATGCTCTTCTTAGTCCACTCCTTACAATACAACTTGCACCCCATAGGTAATCGGAGCAGGAGTATAAATTTAACTCTACTTATTTTTTTCCAACTCATAGTTGCTTCACCCATCCCTTTGGAATATGGTTGCAACTAGCTCTATTGTTGGAATTTATAGACTTGGACATATCTTCAAAATAACTATATATATATATATTTATATATAGTAGAGTTTTTTGAAAACTACTTTTCAAAAATAACAAATACGTCACTCATACGCATACTTTTCCCCATTGATCGGGTAACATAAGCTTTAACACTAAATGTAACAACCCACCCCCAAACAGGCCAATATCTCGACCTAGAAAAGGTCCATCAAAACTTAGACCCATTTCAAAGTTGGCTGTTGGTTGGTAAAAACAACAATACAGAGCTATTTATCTATTCATTCAGAACTCACAACGAAAGGATAAAATATAATAACATGAATAATACCCATTTCATTTAAAATTTCAAATCTCACAAAACCATAACATAACGTCAACAATAACTGTTACATTATCAAGTTCAAAAATATATTGTCATCTTCAAATGGGTACATCAAAAAATAGCATAAATAGATACTACCACAAGCTCTTCTCATCGCCATCTCAATCTTGATCATCATCTCCTTTCCTAACATGTGGTGTAATTAGGAGGGAGTCAGAATTACAATGTTTGGTGAATAGAATATCTCGAGCCTTTCTATATCAATACTTGGGCAATATAATTTAATTAAGGATATGTCTTTCGCATTTAAACTATATTCAAAATCATTTAATACTTCATATAAGGGAAATAGGTGGACCTTCAAAAAACCACTTAATACCTTCAATCCCTGAAGCAGGTTCTTTCATAATAATTAACTCATAACCATCGTTATTAATGTCTACCAACACAAGAGATAGAACCCAAGCTATATAATACCTTTTAATGGAAAATAGGTAGACTTTGACCATTTAAGGCCTCAACTGAGGTAGGCCCCATATTTAATACCTATTCCATAGGTGGACTTCTCACAGGTACTTATCTAGCTAGTATTGCATGGAAATCTCTTCGAATATTTAATACTTTTATTGAAGCGGACCTTTCCGAGATGTCCTCAACCGTGCCTAAACCCGATCCCGACCATTTAACACTTCATATAAGGGAAAGAGGTGGGCCTTCAAACAACTACTTAATATCTCTAATCCCTGAAGTAGGTCATTCATATTATAACCCTTACTCCACGGAGACATATCACATTAGCCCAACTATTCGTAGGAACTGGTAGTCAGATTAGCTGGACAGATTTATCTTACGGAATTGGGACTAACCTCGCGTTATCTGTAGTTAATTATTATAGGAAATGTCTCACATCATCCCAAAAGTCACACTGCTAGTAACCAGATTAGCTGGGCAGACTTCTTTGTGCTTTTGACTGACCTCGCATCCTTATAACTTAGTCGTACTTCATTATACTATATAAGTGTATTGTCACACATCTCACCGTATTCATTATTTAGGCTTTATAAGAAATCCTTCTTATTTTGCCTAATTAATTACTTTTTTAAGAGGGATTTAAATGATAATTATTAACTTATTTAACTACGTAATTAATATGTTACAATTGTACGTTATTTACGTTAGTTTAAATATATACACACATTTATTAATTTCTATTGGTGTGGGGATCATACCCTAAAATAACGTTCAAATGTCAAATCTTCCAAAGTTATACAAGTCTCATTTCCACAATAGCATTTTACCATAAACCTAATTCCAAAATCAAATTAGCAGATTTGTACATAGAATCCAACTCCAACTTATTTTATATTAAAACAATGGAATAAAACAATAATAATGGAAACTTACAATTTAATTGATTCTACGCTCTATTCAACTCCTCTTTACATGAAATTAGACAAGAGAATTTCCATTCAATTTGTAGAAATAAGCAGTGAAAACTACGAATAAGAATTTGTAGCATACATACCATTTCTTAATCCAATCCCTTAATCAGATCGAAAGAAAAGGATAAGAAGTGGAATAAAAGGTAAACACATAAACTGAAAAATCTACACAAACTATATTATTTAAATAAAATGAAATTAAGATTCAAACCTAAGAATTGACATTTCACTTTGGGGGAATTTTGGGGATTTTTAATGTGTTGTTTTCGTAATCCAAAACTCCCTAACGCATACATCAAATCCAAACTCCACTATTAAATTACTAAAATATAAAAACTAAGATATCCACTCGTAGAGGTCCTTAGCTTTGCCTTCTCTTGGATTTGACACGCCATCAATGAACTCTTTCAGACTCTTCCTTTTGATACACACACACACACACACACACATATATATATATATAACAAGGGATTTGTATATACGTTAGATTTAGAGAATTAGAGTTTTAGGAGAGAATAGGTTGAGAAAATAAACAATAAAGAAAGTTAAATATATAGGATTTCTTACCCGAAACTCTGATGGAGTTTTCTAAATCTATGAAGAGACGAACTGACAGAGCTTCGCTAATGTTCTCAAAATATTTTGTGAATAAAAGTGAAACTAGGGTCTTATTTATAGTGGTTAGATTGCACCAGAACTATCGGATGAAGGTCGATTAAAAATAATAAAATCGGGTATGTAAAATTACATAAACCCTAGCCACCACTTAATAGTAGCGGTCGACCGCCACCTCCCACCTGATGACCGTTAGCGGTCGATAGGTCGTAGTCAAGGGGTCAACCGCTTCCCTTTTTTAGGAATGTATAACTTTTTGCCGATGTTAATTTATTTTCTTCCTTGATTATTATTTAATGTTAACATTAATTTTAACGTTTACTTAACCCCCAAGTATAATTACTATTAACTTTTGAATTACAAATTTAAAAATTTATTATTTATTTGAATTTGAATTCTATTTATATTAATTTGAATCTGAAAATATAAACATCGTTGACTTCCTCGTTTGAGCTCTGTTTTAACCATATTATATACAGAAATTGATAAGAAATTCGCCACGAACGCAACGACGTACTTTTTATGGTCAAATTATAACTTTTACAAAATTTCCATTTTTACCCCTATCTTATTTAAATTAATTTATCCAATTTATGTATTTATGATTGATTTTATGGGGTGTTAAAAACTATCAGTACGTAACGCCTTGGTGCCTACAGCTGTCATGAATAATACACTGCCCAACATTTGGAGAGCGTTACACACAGTCTCAATGGATATATCGATATCTAGTGTCGGTACATGTAACACCCCTTCAAAAATGGAAATAATAGTCTCACATCGTGGATAATACTATAAAGTGGGTGCTTATATACCAAAGCCTTCACCTTACAACAACGTCGAGGCCTTATGAGGAACAAAACCCCACACCTTGGCTTGGCCCATGAGGCGGAGGTGACTAAGTTGGGGACAATATATGCGTTAAGTGAGGTGCGGGCTGTTACATTGGTATCAGAGCCATACCAGTCGGAATTATGGTCTGTACGTGTTACAGCCACAACGCCTGGGTGGTGTTGTGTTCATGAGCCAACGAGGATGTTGGGCTCTAAATGGGGGAGATTGTAACACCCCTTCAAAAATGGAAATAATAGTCTCACATCGTGGATAATACTATAAAGTGGGTGCTTATATACCAAAGCCTTCACCTTACAACAACGTCGAGGCCCTTTGAGGAACAAAACCCCACACCTTGGCTTGGTCCATGAGGTGGAGGTGACTAAGTTAGGGACAATATCTGCGTTAAGTGAGGTGCGGGCTATTATAGTACATCTTGACTAGGAATATTTAAAATGGTATATTTATTTTCATTGTGATAAATTGCTCACAATTACAACACTTTGTAACTATTATCATAAAACATACCATTTATTTATTTTCTATTAAACATACTTTTAATTAAATTAATTAATATATAACACCTTATATCAAGTGTATAATAGAAAGAAAACACCTTTTATTTCGAACAACATTGGTTATCGAGTTAGATATAGTAACAAATTACATAATTACCCCTAAGGCATACCCCTTACTTTACCAATCTCCTACTTACACTTGGGGTCAATTATGGAATCTTATTTAACTTCTCCAATCGATTTCTCAAAACAAATTGGGTCAGTCTCTCAGTGGACGGGTGTGCTATTATGTTTCAATTTTCTACTCTGTCAGTGAACTCTCTTTGATGCTGATAAACTACATTTATCATGTGGAACAATTAGGAGTATGTATCTCAACTTCTTGTGAGCTTTAAGTTCTTTTATGAACCATATCGTGACATTGTTATCATATAACAATGTTATGAGATTCTCAACATTTGGAATAACCCTCAGCTCATTTATAAATTTGTGCATTGCTTTTACTATGGCGCTATTCAAGGCGGTGTACTTGGCCTTTTTCATTGAATCAGCCACGGTTTTTCATCTGGAACATTTTCAACTTAAAGATTCTTAACTTGAATTTATAATCAACATATTATACTCAATATCACTTATGAAAATTTGAGTCCGGACACTCTTTCATAAGGAGTCTGTTGTTTCTATAAACAATTCTCTAGTATTTCATAAACACACAAGAAAACATCAAACAACCATTTAGTGACTTCAATTTAGATTTGATATTTTCCTCATGTATCAAATACACTAACAAATTACGATATCATAGACAACATTACATGTATGATAATTCCTATTGCCAATACATAAGGTATCCATATACATGTTCCACATTAAACATTTTAATAAGGTGTCCTTGCATATCGTTTGGAACATTTTAAAGAATTTCTCCCATGCCATCAACATGGGTTTCATACTAGTATACATACATACGTACATACATTTGCGCGTGCACATACATATACATATGTATTTTAAATTCTATAGATGTTTCAAAATTAAAGAAGCTATTTCCTATGATACAAAAAATGGAGTAAAATAAAAAGAAATTCATGTATAAATTAAGAGATTAAATACACTTTATCCAAAAAACAAAAAAGGGTCAGACAACGAACTTAGCCGATTTTTCTTTTATTCATCTGATTTGATGTTAAATTATTATTTTCAACTCACTAGAATGTCTAGGTCATTTCCTTTATTCTAATAAAACTTATAAAAAGATATTTTGTTGTCATATTATTGTTCCATGTACATGTATGTTTATTGCTAATGTATATATATATATAAAGATTATTTTTCAAAGACACACATATATACGTCGATTCGATAACTCTAAATTATCTAACAACATCGTAGAAAAATATTTCTAAAGTTTAAAATAGTTAAAGGTCCATGCAAAACATAATTAATTAAACCTTTTGCTCGAATCCTAGTATGTTATCAACCATAGCCCATGCAAAAAATATTGGAATTCAATGAAACTAGAATAATGCATCTCCAAAACTATATAGGAACTTATTCCATACTAGAACTAAATGGCTAAAATCAAAGTTCTGATTTTTGAAAAAAGGAAACCTTAAAATACTTGTTCAGTTCACCATGAATCGATTAAAATTCATTATAATAAGAATAACTAGTGATAAAGAATCAAAAAAATAAAAAATGCCTTGTATTTGATGGAGATTAGAAACATTTAAGTGGTATTATTTTCCGCATTTTGTTGTTTTCTAGGATGACAAAATAAAGCTGTGAATAAGAAGTTGAAGATGATGTGCCTCCAAATACCCAAAGTTTCCCCGATATATGCACATGGTGGGCTTAAAGTAAGCCGTGCTTGGAGCGCTCACGTGTGGAGCTCAAGTCATGAGAGAAGGAGATTCGGGTCGCGCTTGAAGGAAACTTGGATCTATTATATGTATGTATGTATGTATTTATATCTAAATGTAAACTATACCAAAACTATGCACAAAAATAGACTACTCAATTTCAATAAGCATTCAAAATCAAGGAATTGCTCAAAATTTTCAAGATGTTCAAAATCTCAAGTATTTGAATTCAGAAAGCATTCGAGAGAACATGTAAATGGAGGTTGAGATCTAAAGTTCGAGACCTTGATTTAAATTAAAGCATGTGATAAATGCAAAAAAAAAACACAATAGTGTTCAAAGGAAATATTCTTTGTCGACATTTAAGGTGTATAACTAGCTCGAACAAAAACACAAGGTAACGAAAAAATTGAGAGCTATAATAGGATATCAAAGTAAATAACCATTTGACATCTAACCAATTAGAAATATGATGAAACAATACTTGAATATTTGATGAATAAAATATCACTTATATTCTCAAAAAAATTCACTTCTGCTATTGCGCAAGTAAACTTTGGTGGAAAGTGTTATGCCCATTTTTTGTATATAAGAACCTAAAAGAAAATAGTTGAAAACTAAATGGAGAAATTCACAACATGCCTTGAACCACTAAGGCAGAACCTCGAAATATGCTCTAAAGAAAGCATTGAAGTTGGATTAAAACAAGAAAGAGTAACAACTAAAGATGTGATTTATTAAGCCCAGGATATGTTATAGTGACACGAAGTAATCATCGGGTTAAGACTTGAAGGAACTTTGAGAACGTACAGATGGACATGGCAAGATAACACTTCAGTTAAAATTTGGAGAAAAAAAATGAAAATTGTCTCAAGTTGTGGAATTCAAATTAGCACTCAAAGCATGCTCTAGGATAGCCTTTAAAGCAAGCTCCAAGTAATGCTTAAGAAAGAGCTAGAGTGAGCTCTATGTACCTCTTAAAGAAAACCCAAATGGGATCAAGTGGGAAGTTCAAAAAAAGACACAGAATAGACTTTGGGTAGAGCTCGAGTAAGCTTCAGGTAACACTCAAATTAAATTTAGCACATTATATGAAAGCCTTAAGGTCCATTGCAACCATGGAATTAGCTCAAAAATAAAATGTCCCCAATTTGAGCATGTATCGACACTTTTAGGGCCCAATTAAATCGATGGAAAAACCAATGGATTTTGATGGGGGTAGGTGTGGAAATTAAACATAAATGATTACCTAAATGGTTTTATGAAGTTTGAGATGGATCGAAAAGCATTTGTATCGAGTATGATTGTGTGAGCTGAAGTCGATAGTGGTTGAAGTGAAGTAAAAATAATGGAAGTGTTGTTATATAGAAGGCATTAACCAATTGATCCTCTATTGATTAGCATTGGTTGATCCTACTATGGATTTATGCACGAGCTTCTTCAAGCAACTTCTTCTCGTGGATTTTCAACTAGATTTTGATAATTAATGGACTATGGATTGCCTATAAGTAGATAGAAATGTTTTTTTGATGTGGTGAATTTCTAGATAATAAGTTTTGGTAATTACATGGATTGGTTAGTGTGATTCAACATTATGTGAAGTTAAAGCAATAATTGAAAGATACAATTTTCGATGGAAACAACCTAAGTAATAAGCACGTCTTCTTGATTCAAGATTGAGTGTTTGTCTTTAGATAAAGACGCATTGTATCTATAAAAGCGCACTTCGAGGGACAAGTGTCGTCTGTATTTTTCACAATTGAAGATTCGATGACATCGGACTTTAGAATGTAGAAGAAATAGATGCAAAACACATGGATGATCGATTGATAGTAGGAATTGGTACCGACCGATTAGAGGAATTTTAAACAAGCACTTGATGGAATCTAATATCAAATCATGGTTTGAAGCTAGGGCAAGAAGCTACAATGGATATTTTTCGATAGATAGAAGTTTGTCATTCACTATCGATCGATAGTGTTGACCGATGCCGATCCATAAACATTATGTACTAGGGGATGAGTAAATGCAGCTATTCTTTTGTCTCTTTTTATGATCTTGACTTGATCTCTCTTGGACAACTTTCTAGACATACTGTTAGAGAATCAAAGTCCAAAATGTCATCCATTACTGCTATAATTAAAGGGGTACATCACCAAAAGGAGGATGATCCTTTTCAGTAATAGGAGACTCTACCTGATTTATAGTTGTGATTTTCATTAGATTTCAAGTTTCATACTTGTAATCTCTCTAAAAACTAGTTAAAACAGTAATAAGAATCAATTAACGTTGACGTAGACGCAGCCGAACCACTATAAATCTTGTGTTCTTCCTCATTTGCTTTCCTTTTGCTATTTTTGATATATTTCAATTTGAGATCAAAATAGGTTGAATTCAACATGAATAATCAAAGGCTATGATTCACATTTAACCTTTAATTAGGGACCACATTCCAGATCATTGGTTCTTCATAAGCTCCACGAGAGTGTTAGATCAATTTTTTAGCAAACAGTTTCAATATCCTTATATAGGAACACTAGAAAATCAACCATAATAAAAATTTCAAATACAAATTTATGACATTAGTGCAATGTCAGTATAATATTTTATAGCTTTTGTCTCTACCGCATTGGAATTGTGTTTGTTTATAATTTCCATAGATTTTCTTCATCTATTTAATAAATTGTTTGTATTTCTCATGACTGTCTTCGTTCATGCAAACCAATCCCTTAACGTAGTTCTTCCTTACACCTTTATAAACTACCAAGAACACTAACTCATCATTTATGTAAAACAAAAGGATAAAAGAATTATACTAATTATAACGATTAATCACTATTTATAATGATGAAAATCAACATAATTCTTCGTTACATCTTTGTAAACTGCCAAGAATGCTAACTCATCATTTTGTAATATAAAATAAAAAAGAAATATATTAACTATAGCAATCAATTACTATTTATAATGATGAAATCGCTATTATGCAATACCATCCGTGTATACAGCTTTAGAATGTGGAACTCGGATATTGGTGGGATGATATTACAAGTCATTCGATGTCTAATAGGATTAACAACATATGTATTTGGAAGTTTTAATCAATTCATTGCAATTGCGATCAATATCCTATTACTTTGCAATAAGACCTATTCCTCTATCCCCATGTATCCAATATATATCAGTCGTTAGTTTTTCCATCATTACCTTACATTTTATCACGTAGGTCCCACATATTAATCAGATATATACAATGAACGGTTGAAATTTAATGGGGGACACGTGGACATACAAAACAAGACAAAGGAATTGATGTGCTTTGACAATGTGGTTTGAAAGGAACTTGGAGTCCATCATATGATTACACCACTTATTTCCTTCAATATTCAAATAAGCTTCGTTGACTAACTTTCCTAACATCTTCTTAATCTATGATCTAAGAAAAAAAAAGGGAGACGCTGCCTAAATATAACTAAACTATTGCAGGAATCTACATATATGCATAATAAACCATACTACATTAAGGAAAATGAGTGGTTGATTTTAAAAAGCTCTCTCTAGAAATGGTCAAAGGTCAAATACATCTCTATATGGATCCCTAACTACATTATATTCTTGAAGATCATAAATCATTTCTCTTAGGTCCACTGAATCCAAACTTAGACTGCTTGAAGATTTTTTTATGATAAATATGACATAAAGACAATGTTTGAGACATTCCCAACATAAATCTAGTCGTTCTGCTATTACTTTTTAATATAGAAGAGTGTTTGTATATAATGACTTAAAGTAAAGTCATACTTTCAATGGTTTAATGAACAATTTTGATAATTCGATGAACACGTCTGATAATATGAAGGACGATTTTAAGAATATCAAGACCTAAATTTTGATAAAGCTAACTAACATAAGCAGATCTTTATGAATATTTGTTCACCCATGTATTATAGACAAAAGAGAAATGAAATCATCAAATTTGAACCATATTTGCACTACATAAAACACCACCAAATACTTATAAAAGGTATACCTCAGTTTAATATTCTATCAAAGTTTTAAGATCATTTCCTTTTGAGTCAAAGAATTTCTCTCTTAACAATTTGAATCTAACTTTCTTAGCACCACCACCTAAAAAGTTAGAAGAATTACTTTCTTCTTAATACCAAGTTTTTCATTAACTAATTTCTATATTTCATTCCACTTTGCATTTTTTTTTTCCAAGCAAATTTTCAAATAATAAATCCATCGTCTATTAAGATGCCTAATATAAATGCTACTTCATCAATTATGACAACCATTTCACCAAAAGGCAGGTGAAATGTATTTCTTTTTGGATAACAAAATTCGACAAACCCATTTATACTGACCTTTTAGATAACAACAATAAGTTGGAAGATCACAAAAATTTAATTATTTCCTCATTAATATACTGTATTTGGTCTGAGATTGAGTTGCTTATCGACCCGGTCTCCTCGCTCTTGGACGCTTTTCTTCTCATGGCGAATTTTCTCTTCTGGAATATTCGTGGTATTGGCAACGATGCGTCTTTGGCTAGGCTAAAACGCATTGTTAGGAAGCATTCTATTGGTTTGGTTGCGCTCCTGGAGCCCATGATTGAGCCGGCGAACCTTCCCCGAATCATATTATCCCTAGGATTCGGCGGTGGCTCGGCGAATGTCTCGGGCAAGATTTGGATTTTATGGTCCAAATCGTTTGTGGTTCTTCCCGCTTTCGATTCCTCTCAGCTTCTTTCTGTGGTGTGTTCGTCCCCCTATTTTGCTTCCTCCTTTATCTTCTCGGCAGTCTACGCCAAATGTGATCGATTGGGTAGGTTGGCTCTGTGGTCTGATATTCTAGCTCTCGATTCTTTTGGCTTCTCTACTTCTGTGATTGGCGGAGACTTCAATATCGTCGCTTGCCAAGCGGAAAAACGGGGTGGAGCGGCCATTAACCGAGGGGCGATGGCAGATTTCAACTCGTTCATCGTCTCTTCTAGCCTTTCGGAAATCCCCTTTGTGGGATCTGCATTCACCTGGTCTAACAACCAAGAAGGTCCGAATCGTATTCTATCTAGACTGGATCGGGTTTTCGGTTCGGAGGATTGGTTTCGCCTTCCATTCTCCTTCGCTATTGCTCATCTCCATCGGTCTTTCTCGGACCATGCTCCTATGATTGTTCGTTGTTCTCCACTATCGCTCTCGGGGCCCTCTTCTTTTCGGTTCCAGAGCATGTGGAGGTCCCACCACTCTTTCCTTCAAGTGGTTTCTAGCTCTTGGAGTGTTCCTGTTACCGCTTCTCCCTGTTCGGATTTTGGGCGCAAGCTGTCGCGTCTCAAGGCGTGCCTTAAGGTGTGGAATGTTGAAGTTTTCAGGAACATTTTCGACCGCGTTCGTTTAGCCGAAGAGGCGCTTATCGTTGCCGAATATTTATTTGACTAACATCCGTCCGCTGCCAACAAGGAGGCGTGGGCCCTTGCCCAAGTTTCTTTCTCATCGGAACTTCGTGTCGAGAATGACTACCTCCTTCAAAAGGCGAGGGTCAAGTGGGCTATCCACGGTGATGCGAACTCTAAATTCTTCCACTCTTCTATTCGTAAGAAGAATAGTCTTCAATCGATCCGTGAGATTATGCGTCCTGATCTCACATTGGCCTCTGCGCCCGAGGAAGTCAAAGATATCATTCTTTCCCACTTCCAATCCTTTCTGGGCTCTCTGTCTGTCTCAGTTACAGACCCGGCCCTTTTAGCTTTCATTCCTCCTCTGGTTCTTCCCTCGGAGAGCGCCGAGCTCACGGACATCCCGTCCACTGAGGAGATTCGTGCTTGTGTTTTTGCTTTGAGCAAGGATAGTGCCAGTGGTCCTGATGGATTTAATGGAGTTTTTTATAGGTCTACTTGGTCTATTATCCAGGCTGATTTTTGTCTTGCTATTCAATCCTTCTTCTCGGGAGGGTTTCTTCCCGATGGTTGGACCTCCACCAACCTGATTCTCTTTCCTAAGTGCGACAACCCTAGGTCTTGTTCGGATTTTCGTCCGATTAGCCTCTGCAACTTTTCAAACAAGGTTATATCCAAAATTCTGGTCACCCGTCTGGCGCCTTTCCTTGAACGTATCATCTCCCCTTCTCAAGCAGGTTTTGTCAAAGGACGTCTTATCTCTGATAACGTCCTTCTCGCCCAGGAACTGATTTCTCAAATTGATCGGAAAGTCAGGGGTTCAAATGTCATTTTTAAACCAGACATGGCTAAGGCCTACGATCGCATGTCCTGGTTTTTCGTCATCAAGATCCTAAGGACTTTCGGGTTTCCGGAGGCATTGATTGACATGGTGTGGAGGCTTATCTCCAACGCTTGGTTCTCTGTCCTCATTAACGGCTCAACCCATGGGTACTTCAAAGCTGGGAGGGGTTTGCGTCAAGGTGATCTGCTCTCGCCTTCTTTGTTTGTGATTGCGGCTGAGGCTTTTATTCGCGGTCTTCAATCCTTAACCATCTATGGTCAAATCCAACGTTTCGGTATCCCGAGGGGCTGTCCCCTAATTTCTTCTTTATCCTTCGCTGATGACATTGTCATTTTCTCTAATGGCAGTCGTTCCTCTGTTCGGCGGCTCCTTAGCTTTATCCATCAATACGAGAGATCTTCAGGTTAACTCGTTAACCCCTCCAAATGTTGCTTCGTTCATTCGAAGTACTTGCCTCCTTCTAGCGCTTCTTGGATCGAGACCACCTCTGGTTTCAAGGTATCTTCCCTTCCGCTTCCTTACCTTGGTATTGTCCTTTATCGGGGAAGGAAGCTAAATGCACTTTTCGATCCCTTGACAGACAAAGTGAGGGGTAAGATTTTACGCTGGAACGCGTCTCTTCTATCCCAGGCCGGCAGGCTTGTTCTTATCAAATCAGTTTTGGATTCGATGGGAACTCATATTTTCGCGGCTATGACCCCTACTGCCTCCTTCTTCCGGACTTACCGGTCCTTGGCTTCTTCTTTCTTCTGGGGAAACAAGGTAAACGGCCGCCGCCACCACTGGGTGTCGTGGGACGTGGTTTGTCGCCCCAAATCTGAAGGTGGTTTAAGGCTGCGAAACCCTTCTGACCTCTGCAAGGCCTTTGCGTGTAAGTTGTGGCACCGGTTTGGGGTTAACAACTCCCTTTGGGCTTCTTTCCTCCGAGCTAAATACCATAGACTTGCGGGCTCTAATTTCTCGGGCTCTCCGTCTTATGCTAGTGAGACCTGGAAGCATATGCAGTCGGTTAAGGCTCTATCAGACTCTCACGGGGGTTTGACGGGCTGGGATGGCGACTCTTTCTCCATCCTGAAAGCCTGGTCTTCTATCAGAACTCCGTCCCCTATCCGTCCTGATTTCTGTTTCATTTGGGATGCTCGTATTCCTCCCAAGGTTTCTATTCTGATGTGGCGAATCCTTCACGATGGTTTGCCACTCGACGAAAATATCCAAAAGATCGGAATCCCTTTGGTCTCTCGTTGTCTATGCTGCGGCAATGGGGAAAGGGAATCTTCGAACCATTTGTTTTTCGGCGGCTTCACTGCCAGAGCTTGCTGGAATTACTTCGGAAACTTGGTTGGTGTTCGGAGTAATGCTAGAATCCCTTCTGATACTCCCTTTTTCTGGTGGGCTGGGAACTCGGGAAAATCTCTACGTGCTATCGTGTTCAGATTAATCCCGTGTCTTATTTGCTGGCACATCTGGTGCGCAAGGAATAAGGCCATCTTCGACACCATTCCTATGGATCCGAAGTCCATTATTCAACGCGTGAGGAATGATGTGTTCCTGGCCTTTCGGGGAAGACCTTTCAAGGGAACCTTGAGCCAGCTGTCCCGGCGGTTAGTGGGACTCCTATCGATCTCCTGCGCTCAATCGGCCGCCAGACTAGGAGTCGGTTGAGCCTTCGTTGAAAGGTGGTGCCATTCACACACCGCCTTATCCCCCTTCCCCCCTCCTTTTATTTTAATGTGTTTGCTAGTCTTCTGTTCAGGTAGTTGCGGTCTATTCATGGCTTGGCTATCACTTGTGCTTATTAGGTGGGTTATTTCTGGTTTCTCCTAGGGATGATTGACCGGGTCTTTCTATTCTGCTGATGGTCCGCTGTGGTTACTCTACTTGTGCTCTTACGCTGGTTTTCGTTGGTAGACCTTAGGCGTGATTCCACATCTCTGTGCTCTGTCAATGGTTCCGTAGCCATCTACATTGGTCAGGGGTATTCCATGCTGGCTTCTCTTTCCGGAAGGTTTTAGGCTCCTTCCCTAGGAGTTTGATTTCTCTGGCTTCCCTGCTTTGGATGTTTTTAGTTCTGTTTCTTTTGTGGTTTTGCGTGGAGGTCTGGTCTTTACTTTTGGTAAAGACGAGGGGGGGGGGTGTTTGCTGGTGGTTTCTCTTTCTCTTTTCTGTTGCTTTGAAGAGTGGCGTGGAGCTGTCGTTTTTGTCTTTGTCTTTCTGGTTTCTGCTTTTGTAGCTACAAATTTTGGTCTTTGGGTGGCATATGTCTTTCATATGCTAGTCCCATGTTCTGTGAGCCACCGGAGAATGGTATTTATTCTCCTTTTTGTTTATAGATTCTTGGTTTTAAAAAAAAAATTACATAGAGTCTCAGCATGCCTATGAATTGCAAAAATACATTCATTGTACTTTGGATTTATATGAAAATTAAATATATAGGTAATTAAATAATTGACTATACTAACTATATTGTAAAAGTTAATGCTCAAGATAATTTTACCTCACTTTCTCATACTACTTTCGCAATACAATCCTTAAATTCGATCAGAATGTAAACATCTAGTGGAGTTAGATCACATATCTCCTTTTACTCATTTTCTACATTAGATTCTTCATAACCATGATTGTTTCTTTCCATCTCATTCCACTCCATTTTGGCCTCTTTATTATTAATATCCTCTTCGTCGCACATTCACTATCTTCATTGTCCTCATTGTCATAACATCTTCACTCTAGCTCTATCTACAATACCTTCTTTAGTAGAATTATCTATTCCTCTTTATATTGACAACTTGAAATAAAAATTTCTTACTTTACATCTTTACCTTCTACATTTTTCATTTCCGGTTGGTTCTTCACATCATTCTCTCTTCATTCTATAAGTTTTCATTAATTAGAAGTGTTAGGTGGAAAACGGTAGGATTCGATGATTATGCTACCAAAAATATTTTTAATCCACTAAAACATACTTTTAGCCAATTCTATAATAATTTCAAAAATATTTTTCACAATCAATTTCCACATTTTGGAAATCAACATCAAATAATTTCTATAATCATCTCACTCGTATAAACATGATTCCTGGATTTTTGGTGATATAATTATTATTTCCACAAATAATAGTACGGTTACATCAATGAATTTCTAATGACATAAACCACCCAAAAAGAACAAGTGATAAACTAAACAAAGGAAAAAAAATCTAAATCATTCAACTATTAAACAATGTTAGGGCTTGTTCCTTCATTCCAACTACATCTTCTTACATTGCTTTCTAATCGATTGTTGATCCCAAGAACAATTCCTAGAATGCAATAGGGTTCTTCATTTCTCAAGTTTCAACATCCAATAAACTTCTTCTTTTCTCAAGTTCTAATCAAAAAACACCCTCAGTCAGTCAGGACTTTGGGGCTTTAGGTAAACTTTAGTAATTCATTTAGTTTTCATATTTTTGCTCTAAATTCCTGTTTATACTTTGATTTTTGCGTTAAAATATGAACTTTACGGTTAATTTCTTTGCAATTATTATATTTATGAATATAGTTACCATTTAATTCTTCGTTGTTGCTTATTTGCCATGTGTAAACTGTGTTAGATAAACACAACCTAGCTAGATCTCAGAACCTAGTTTTTTGGGTGTGTAATTGATTGAGGTGCTCAATCTCTTAAGAAATAGTTGGCGAGTTATCTAAGGGGTCAATCAGTCTAAGTCTAAGCTGATTACACACGTACTAAGTGAATCACAATTAAAAATAATTGATTAGTTATTTTAGGATAATGGACCACGAAGGACTCGTAGGGGATACATTTGCATAGTTCTCCGAATGAGTCTTTGTTTAGGGCTCAACTGGTTGACGGTAGACTTTTATAAACAAATGTTCATTTTAGGGTTATGGCTTCTATCCTAAACCACATTAAACCATGTAAATACAGTTATTTGACGCTATAATTTTCCTAAGTTGATTTATAATTGAACATACATGATGTATCAGCCTTCCATAACAAAACAAAAATAATATGACGTATTGTTTTTATAAACCCATTTCTAATTTCATCTAACATATTTCTAGTGCAAGGGGTAGATCTGGTTTCTAGATCTAATCTTGGATTATGACAATAACTTTACATTTTTCCCATTTTGAAATGGCTAAAGAAACATATCCCAACTTAGCGATTTCTCCATTGACCCATGGTTCAAACCACAAAGAAACAGTTTTGCGATCCGCAATCTAGCTCTCAATAATATTTAATATTTTATGCCTCATATGTAATAGTTTTTCTGAGTTCATGGAATATTGTAACAACCCTACTTTTTATGCCATTATAATAAATAATTTTAATTAAAACAGAACGTTTGATTTCAAATTATAGATAATTTTAACTTTTAAATATAATATTTCGAGTTAAATATTTATTGATAAATGAATTTTTAATTTAATAAATTGAAATTGATTCTTTTAGAAAATATATTAAAATTGAATAAAATATTTACAATGAATATAAAATAATTTTACATTGAAAATAAATTTCATATTGTTGAAACAGATGGAAAGAACATTTATTTGACAATAATAAAATAAATAAATAAATCAACATACATAAACAATTATTGAATTTAAATATTTTGTGTAATCTATTGTAATATATTTATGTAAATAGTTATTTCAATTAAATTGAAAATATATTAATAAATATTTAATAAAGTGTTTATATATAAATAAAAGGGAGAAATTAAAATTTTAATTCCATAAGGACCCATTTGTAAAATAGTTTCTCTACTGCATTCCCTTAACCATGCCCTCTAAACCCTTCTTTCAGCCTATTACCCGCACAAACCAAAACCCGTTCTCCTCTCTTTTTTCTCTCAGCCCTACTCGTAAATGGCTGCATTGTCAATAAGAAAGAATTGAAAATCAAAAATCGTATTTTAAAAAAATCACACAGTCACTCACAATGCTAAGGAAAATGGTAGGCGACTAGAGGAGCATGACGGAGACAAGAGTAGGCACACAACATGAGGAGAAGCTGGCACCAGATGGTGGGTGGTGGCACTGTACATGAGCACGTTCTCAAACTAGTGCTTGTGCCTACATGTGCATAAGGAAGGTAGTGGCAGCTCGCGAAGCTTGTTGCGGGCACGTTAGGGGAAGGAGAAGCTATGTTGTTTAATTTTGGCACTGGAGTAATGATTTCAATTTGGGACAGCTGGAGAAATTAAAGTTAGGCTGAAATAACATACTATGGAAGTCAAGGTGGGTAAACTTATTTACTCATAACTATGATCTAGTTTAAAATTCCCTTGCACACTTTTAATTGATTTCTGTCTTGACGAATTACTTTGATATGGATTGATTTGTTTGAAATTGGAATGTATGCCATTATTTAATTTTCGTTGGGATATTGATGTTAATGCTTTGATATCTATAAGTTATATTGTATGAATTAGACCGAAATTTGAATTTGGAATAGATTAAAAGGGGGTAAATCTGTTTAAATAGTTCATGTATATATCTCTATATATACATGAATTTATAGAAGTATATATATTAATTTGAAAGTAAAGATTTTGGAATTTAATTATATAATGTTTTTAAATAATAGATTTAAAGAATTTGTTGTGATAATTTTAAATTATTTCGTTTGAAATAAAGAAGAAGAAAAATGATTAGAGAATATAGTGTTATCCTGTATTCAAACTGAGTGACTTTCAAGTGAATCTCGATGTCGAAATGAAGATGAAACAATTCAAGATCTTGGAGGCATGTTTGGAGTGACATGGAAGTGGAGCTTTGGGAGTATGGAGATCTAACTGAAAACTGATTTTGATCAATACCGATTGAAGTTTGATCAATACCGATATGATGTGTTTCACCAAGTTTCATGTTTCAGTGAAGATTTGCCATATGGTTGAAGAGTGAAGCGCTATAGAAATCATATTGACACCGAGTTAATTTCTAATGAGAGGGCTACTTCTTAAAGAATAACTGAACAACTCTAGGGTTATGCAGAAGAAAACAAGTGCCGTATAAGACAAATCCTATGAGTATTAATATAATTCTTGAAATATGGACATGCTTGAAGATAGTAGAGAGGTTGTATATGGTAAATGTTGATTTGGCACTAGTCCAACATGATCGATACCGATATGATTTTTTGTACTGAAAGACTTCATCTTTTTCCCTATCGTCATGAATCTGATGTTTGATTTGGTATTTCATGGTCTTACGACTCTGCTGGGCAAATCTGCTATAAATAAGAGCATTATGTCTACCCAAAAGGACTTTTTGGCCTCCATTTTCTTCGTCTTCTATTCTCTACCATACCTTGTCGTTTTAGAACTTACTTTTGCTGTTCTAGACCCGACACAAATTGCAAAGCTCTATACTAGTGACAATCAATCTCTAATAAAAATTAAAATGGACCTAGGCCATAGAATTTATCAAACCACCATAAAAATCTTCATGTTTTTACTGTTTGAATTAGATCTATCTCATTCCTAGAATATTTGGGGTATTGCGTTAATTTTTGGTTCAATAGTTTTGGTGCTTTCATAGATAATAGAGCTTCTTAGGAGTAGAACTAGCTTAGTACTTTGGATTAGAGATCCATAAGTTTGATCCAAAACCTTGTTGTTATAGATCTAAAGTAATGGCCCCTGGGAGATCCAAAAGGTCTGGAGCTGTGGCAGGTAGAGAAGATGAAGCTTCTAATCATAGTGGTGGTTCGCTAACTCCGGCCAATGTCCACTCCAAAGATTTTCCTTTTATTAGTTTATATTGTTGATTACAGTTTCAAATCCATGAAATTCAAGAATAAAAATGGCAGAGTATAACCTAGGTAGAAGATGAAGAGAAGCAGAATGAAGATCCTCTTTTCTGAAGCCATGCCTGCTGTATTTACAGGGGAAGACATGCACCAACCTCTCTGAAACTTTGGCTAATGAACCTTCTTAACCATATGGGCCCACCATAGGGTTCGCTAGGCCCAAATCCCAATGAGGAGGGATCGGTACTGATCCCTTCATTGGTTTTTTTTAGGCAGGGATCCTTATGGTGGCTTTTGTATGCTTAAATATGTTTGATCTCCAAGTTTCATGTCATTTGAATCGAAGGAACTCAAGTTATTGAATGTTGAATGCAGGAATAAACTCGGTTCTGACA
Organism: Allium fistulosum; assembly: GCA_030737815.1. NCBI lineage: Eukaryota > Viridiplantae > Streptophyta > Magnoliopsida > Asparagales > Amaryllidaceae > Allium > Allium fistulosum. Next base: position 215,781,128 of record CM060905.1, read on the forward strand.
TATGCCGATCCCTTCTTGGTGGACTCACGTATGCCGATCCATCCATCTATATGCTATGTCGATCCTTTCCTTCATATGCTACACCGACCCATCTTTCATAGCCTATGCCGACCCCTTGTCCATCCATCCATACCGATCCATCTGCTTTCATCTACGCCGATCCCTTTCTTACTTCAACCATGCCGACCCTTTGTCTATCCATCCATACTGATCCTTTATTTGAGAACTAAAGTGTACTGATCCCTTCTAGCCTATAGTGTCGATCTCTCCTTTTTTCACTGAAGTATACCGATCCGTTCCATTCAAGTAAAGCATGTCGATCCCTTCATGACGTAAACATCCGATCCATCTTATGCCAACCCCTCCTTCATAGGCCGAAGTATGTCAATCCCTCATCTTACTAATCATGCCAATCCATACACCTTCACTCATGCCGACCCCTTGAGTCTTACCATGCTATGCCGATCCATGGTGTTCCACCATGTCATGCTGATTCATGCTATGCCGATCCCTGGACTTCCACCAAGTCATGCTGATCCCTAACTTATCTAAGCAAATATTCATATTTCAAGCATCCTGCATTGCTTATCTACCAAATCCATCCAATTATGGCTTCATATAATGATTTGTATTTTACCTTCAGGTCCTACAACCGTCGCTCTACGCTCATCGCTCTACACTCATCGCTCTTGATAATTGTGAATTCTGTTGGGTTAAATCCGCCTTTGTACTGCCTTGCCAAAAAGTGGGTTAATACTTTGCCCCCTAAACCATGCCTTGCGATAGGAAGGCGTGTTTTGAATTGCCATAAATCCAAAATCTGAAGTCCATAATCCATTGATTGCCATATTATCCAATCCAGAATCCAATCCGTTGCCAATTCAATTCCTTGATCTCTCCATATCATTAGCGAAATCCATGACTGTTCTGAGTCGATATCTAATTCTGAGTCAATTCCAAATTCATTAACCAAATCCACGATCTCTTCGGATAATTTTATCCAAATCCGAGACCACTCCGGGTCCATATCCAAATCCATAGACCTCTTTGGGTCGTTTTGTCCAAATTCGGGACTGCTCCGGGTCCATATCCAAATCCATAGACCTCTTCGGGTTGTTAGCCTAATCCAAATCCTTGATCTCACCGGATCCTTGCCGAGCACAATCTGTATTCAACGACCTGAGTAGGCCGATCCTATCGCTCTTCGATGAAGCGGCCTACCCCTTACAAAGCATAGTCCATACCTGACGACCTTGATCTCTCTAGGTCCTTGCCGAGCATAATCCATACTCAACGACCTGTTGGGTTTTATTCTCCGGTCTCGACTTTCCAATCGAGGGCTTAATCCATGGGATATCCTTCTCCGGCCTCTATCCCTAGTCGAGGACTTAATTTATGGGGTATCCTTCTCCGGCCTAGATACCCAGTCGAGGACTTAATCTGTGGGGTATCCTTCTCCAGCCTCGATCCCCAGTCAAGGACTTAATCTATGTACGAATCCATCTTATCGCCCTCTAGCGATGGGACTCATGACTCGCGGTTATTGCCCTGTCTCTCCGGTCGGAGCCATAATCATGACCTTTGTTATTTATTACATTAATCCAGACTTAAGCATCCCTAAGTCCATAAAATAAGATTCTGTACAACCAATAAACCCAAGTTTGAAGCAAATAAGAAGAAATAAAACAAATTTAACAAACCTAAGCACAACGGTTTATTGTCATCTCAGAGCATGCCTAGGGACCGCCCTCAATCCCGTACACGTGTAAGTGACTTAGCCGTATTACTGCGGAGTTTATTACTTATTCCATGCCATCCATACAGTTGATGACAAGTTGATGATGATGTCTTGATCCAGTGCCATTTTCTTTCGAGGTGGACGGTGGCTGCTCTTGTTCCACCATCGCAGTCCGAGTCCTTATGTATTATTGTAACTGACCATTCCTTACGTGTTCCTCAATGATATCTTTCAAATACCTGCAGTATTTGTATTGTGCCCATCTAGCTCATGGAATAGGCAATGCTTTCCAAATACCCGCTCACGTTTGGAGGGTTCCCTCCTTGCTGGCCTTCGATACTGAAGACATCCTCGAGTATCCAAATAAATTCTTTCCAAAGATCCGGTCAAATCTGTATAAGAAGAGAACTTTGGTTCTCTCCATTGCCTCTTCGACACATTAATGCCATCATTCATTTTCCATTCACCTTTTTCATTCTTGTTACATCTCCTGATGATCCTCCAATTTGCACAACATTCACCTCCGATTTGTTTGCTCGTGCGTCTTCCTGCCACAGGAACCTTTCTGCTTCATAATAAAACTCCCCAAGATCCATAGGTGGATCCCGTGCTAGTGAATTCTTAAACTCCGTGCCATCACCAATTCCATATACAGCTGCCATTAAAACCATAGATGTATCTGGATGATCTACCGATGCCGCTGCCGCATTAAACCGTGTTAGGAAACTCCTCAAGGACTCTCTGGTCCTCTATTTCAGTGTTGCCAAACTTATCACATTTTGGGTCCCCTGATGTGAAACCTAAATTGCCTCATAAACCTTTTGATCAATTCCATCCATGTGCTAATAGAGCCTCTTTCCAATTGTCTGAACCGTAGTGCAGCTATACTCGTTAAGTATAGGGAGAAGCACCATCCCATGAATTCCTTGGATGCCCCCAGTACTTCCATGTGTCTCATGTATCTCATCAAATGAACAACATGATCCTTTTTCCATCATATGTCTCAAGAGTTGGTAGTTTGAACTCCGGTGGATTCCTAGCTTGCCTGATATTTGGAGCGAAAGGACTTCTATTTACATCCTCCAAATCCCTGTTCACTAATCCTCCATGCATAACTCGCTTTATTATCTCCGTAAACCTATCATTGTCTTCCAATGGTAGTCTCCCATCATCATGCCTGAGGTTGCCACCAAGTCTAAGAGGGAATTCTGGAGCGTACTCCTCCGGACGTGCATCCAAATTCTGATTCACGCCAAGCTCCATGGGATCGATCGGAGGTCCTCCAGCATCACGATCGACCAGACCTGGGGGCATGCCCTCAGCCTTTGGGGATCGGTACCGATCCCTCTAGAGGGATCGGTGTTGATCCCTCTAAGTTGGCAGGAGACTGCCCCGGCTACTCTGTTTTATTCCTTTGTCTATTGGCTCCATTTTCATGTTTCCGGTTCTGATTTCCAGCGATCTCTGCTGCTTCGACTCCTTGATTTTATGCTCCAGCTTGTCTAATCTATTGGAGTAAATTCTACATCATCTCCTCCTGTCTTTTCAGCACCCTCTCCTGCATAGCATCCATCATCGTTTCCATTTCATCCCTGGTGATGTAGATAGACGCTTGATTAGCTCCAGCTCTTGAAGAAGCCTCTTGACTCCCACCATGGTGGCTCCTTTCTGGTAGCGCTCTCCTTGTTGATTTCCTATCCATTGCTTCCTATATCCAAGTATCCAAGCTTAAGCTCCTAGCTTCCAAATCAGCGAGTGCAAGTCCTTCTCAATGAAAGCACCAAAATGTTGGCGTCAAAATTGGCCACCAACACCCAATTATGTGAAAGCACCAATATCCAATTCAGTCACGGAAATATAAAGAGAAATAAATGAAGAACAAAATTAAAAACAATTAGAAAGAAAGTAAATAGAGACAGATTTATAGTGGTTCGGCTAACTCCGGCCTATGTCCACTCCTAAGATTTTCCTTTTATTAGTTTATACTGCTGATTACAGTTACAAACCCATGAAATTCAAGAATAAAAATGGCAGAGTATAGCCTAGGTAGAAGATGAAGAGAGGCAGAATGAAGATCCCCTTTTTTGAAGCCATGCCTATTGTATTTATAGGGGAAGACGTGCAACAACCTCTCTAAAACTTTGGCTAATGGACCTTCTTATCTATATGGGCCCACCATAGGGGTCGCCAGGCCCAAATCCCAATGAGGAGGGATCGGTACCGATCCCTTCATTGGTTGATTTTTAGGCAACAATCCTTATTGTGGCTTCTGTATGCTTAGATATGTTTGATCGCCATGTTTCACGTCATTTGGATCAAAGGAACTCAAGTTATTGAATGTTGAATGCAAGAATAAACTTGGTTGCTGACATATGCCGATCCCTTCTTGGTAGACTCATGTATGTCGATCCATCCATCTATATGCTATGCCGATCCTTTCCTTCATATGCCACACCGACCCATCTTTCATAGCCTTTGCCGACATCTTGTCCATCCATCCATACTGATCCATCTGCTTTCATCTACGATGATCCCTTTCTTACTTCAACCATGCCAACCCCTTGTCTATCCATCCATACCGATCCCTTATTTGAGAACTGAAGTGTGCCAATCTCTTCTAGCCTACAGTGTTGATCTCTCCTTTTTCCACTAAAGTATACCAATATGTGCCATTCAACTAAAGCTTGTCGTTCCCTTCATGACATAACTTGCCGATCCATCTTATGCCGACCATGCCTTCATAGGCCGAAGTATGTCAATCCCTCATCTTACTAACCATGTCACACCTTCGCTCGTGCTGACCCCTTGAGTCTTACCATGCCATGCCGATCCGTGGTGTTCCACCATGCCATGCCGATCCATGCTATGCCGATCCTCGGGATTCCACCAAGGCATGCCAATCCTTAACTATCAAAGCCAATATTCATATTTCAAGCATCCTGCATCATTTATCTATCAACTCCATCCAACTCTAACTTTGTATAACCATTTGTACTTTACCTTCGGGTCCTACAACCATCACTCTGCACTCATCGGCCTTGATAATTGTGAAGTTTATTGGGTTAAATCTGTCTGTGTACCGCCTTATCAAAAGGCGGGTTAATAGTAGAACTCAACTCATAGAAAATATTTTGTGAGAGGAATGTCCTAGGAAGTTCATAATGACTACCATGCCATCGTATAATGGAACAACATATCCTAGGCAACATCTGTTAAAATATGAGTGGCACGTAGATGGTTCCAGGTGGACCGATGTAGTAAGATGTAGGCATTTTCCTATTTTTTGGATGGAGTGGCTTCGATGTGGTTTACGCTCCTTGCATCAAGATCAATTCCAACATTTTATGAGCTAGCGAAGAAGTTTATGGAGTAGTTTAGGCCCCATATTACCCGACCGAAGGATGTAATGTCCTTGTCAAATATTAGTAGGGGTCCTAGAGAGACTTAAAAGGAATTTTTAAGTAGATTCAATACCGCTGTAACGGAAGTGAATAACCCAAAATAGGTTATTATGCTAATGGCATTGGCCCGGTGGATACATCTAGATATAGACTTTGGTAAATGGTTAAAGATGAAAATAACCATCTATCTTGGAGGATTCTATCAGAAGGGTGACCAATATCTGTGCTTGGAAGAGGCAGATATGGCTGTCGGAAGGCCGGTAATGGACCATCGAAGGAGGTCGTGCAAGGTAATATGGCTACTAAGAAAAATAGTAAGAGCACCGGGAATGTTGCGATAAATATCGAAAATAATAATAATAGTCAGAGGAAAAGAAATAAAGGCGTAGGTATAGAAGAAATGATGCCAAAAAGCATCTGAGACATTTCAGACTGGAGGAGTATACTTCTCTAAATGACACTACGGAGAATATATTACTTGCCACGTAAGGAACAGAAAGATATAAGAAGCCGCCTCGAAGGGAGGCGATAGGCGCTGAATGATGCTCCGGGAAGTATTATCACTTCCATGACACTCATGGTCAAAATACCAATGCGTGTCATCACCAAAGAGATGTGATTGAAGAATTGATATAAAATACCTAGTTGCAGAATATGTAAGAGATCCATAGCTTGGTGGAAAGGATGCTAGACCTCAGAGGCAGAGTTCCTAGAGGGATCAACTTAGGTCGAACGGAGAAGGGGCCAGGCGAATGAATGATAGGATCGTGATCAACATGATAACCAGAGGACCTTATCATGTGGTGAAGAGATAGAACGAGATGAAATGGTATATAATTTCATTGAATCACATGCCATAGGATAGCTAGTTTTCCATTGAAGATGGAGCTCCGAAAAAATAGTTGAGGACAATGAAAGATGATATCATGTTTTGTGATAGAGATTCTAACAAGAGTGAAGCGCCAATGCCTAATTACATGATAATTACAACCCTTGTTGGACCGACTACTATACATTGATTAGTTATTGATAATGGAAGCTTGATTAACATTTTATTCAAAAAGACCGTTGATCAAATGAAAATTAGTCTGAAGGTTATTAAGCTAAGTAAATCTAAGATTCAGGGATTTACCACAGAGGCAAAGTAGTCTATTTGAACTATTTACTATTGGTGGAGTTAGATGCAGGAGACCACAAAATTATGTGGATGCAAACATCTGTTATTTGTTGATGACTTTTTGGCGTACAATGCCTTTTTAGGCCGATCGGTCCTTGCTTGTTTTAGAATAGCACTGGCTCCTTGGTGCTTTATGTTGAAGTTTCCAACAAAGAATAGAGTTGGAACTATTCAAGGCGAACAAAGTGCAGGTCGTGAATGCTATGTCGCTGACCCAAAGAGGCAAAGCGACGAGAGAAAGGAAAGGGTGCAGAGAAAACTCTCTACATCATAACTATAGATGCATAGCTGTTACAGACCAAGCATTAGCTTGGGAGCCGTAGAAAATTCTTCAAGTCTATGGATCCCCAAAAATAGCCAGAGGACGCATATGCAATGCTGACAGAGTTGAAAATCAACATCCCGATAGGTATGCGTGATCCTACTCAGGTTCTTAAGAGCGACTCTCAGTTTAGCGCTAGGTTAAGAAAGGAGTTAGTTGGTTTTGTCCAGGCAAATTTGGATGTGTTTGCTTGGACACATTCAGACATGCGTTGAATATCACCAAAGATAGCTTGTCATGCATTAAATGTGAACTCAAAATGCCCTCCTATGAAGCATAAGAGATGCATTCTTGGTTTGGACCGATCCGTTGTGTTAGGAGAATAAGTGGATAGGCTGATAGCAAATGGATTTATCCTCGATGCCTTTTACCTTGAATGGGTATCGAATTTTGTGTTGGTCATGAAGCCAAATGGAAAATGTCGGACATGTGTTAACCAGATTTTAACCAAGCAGAAGCCAATGGAAGTTAGAACGTCGCGATGAAGATGAAACAACCTAAAAACTTGCAAGTGCACTTAGAAGAGGTAGAGAAACAACTCGGGAAAGTTTAACAAAAAATGGAGCTAAGAAACAACCCAGCACCGAGACATTTGGCTCAGTATCGAGTCATTTTCATTCCTCCAATCACCTTCCAATCTTCATACATCTCATGCCTTACTCCATCTAATCATGATCAATTGGTTTTCCCTATGTTGGATGACCAATTCCAAGGATTGAAGAGGGGAATGCCAAGAAAGCATGATAACTCGAGTGATGATGGAAAGATCACTAAAATCAACCCAAAATTGATGAAAAGAGCATGGAACACATCAACTAGAGGATAGGAGAGCAGTGCAAAGGAGTTAGTCAACTTTCCACTCAAGAAAATAACTCGGCACCAAGTTAAATGACTCGATACCCAGTTATTCTATTAACTCGGTTGCCTCCGAGTTATCTTATATGACCTTGGGAAGACTCTTGGACTCTACTACAAGACGGCTTCTAACCCACCACATTTGTTTCCTTATAAATACAAACCATAGAGTAACCAAAACATGATCTTCTCCCTGCTCTTTCTTCTTCACTCTGGATCTAGGACTCCATTGCTCTTCATCATCTTACTCCTTCATAATAGTCACCAAAGCAGCAACTGTAACAACCCATACTCTATATATCAAAGGATCATAGAATATTTATGTTAGTTTCATATGAGGTCGTATGGTTCTAATATCTTGGAAAATGACTCTTAGGGACATTACTCACATCCATGATTATTAGAAAACTTCTATGTGACCATTTTGACCCTATAAATCTTGTATGGGCTATAACTTTTGATAGGAGTTGAGTTAGGGTCTGAAACTACTACTATTAGATCCTGATGTTGGTTTTCCATTTCGTAGAGTGGTCATATTAAGAAAATGGACTTATTTTTCGAGAGTTAAGGTTGTTTGAAGTTTTCTTTGATTTTGAGGAGCTTAAGTGGGTAATTAAGGTCATTAGCTTTCAGACCCATAACCCATTTTGGTTTTGGGGGTAAGTGGAGTCTGATGGGACCTCATCCCATCATTTTGCAATTTCGAAAAATAGTTACAAACTTCCATTAACCCCATTAACCCAAAAAACCATTAAACATACTTTAATTATCCAAATTACATCATTAAGAGGAGATTATCGTGATTAGCACTTGGGATTAGGGATTTTCTATTGGAGGAGCATTGGATTTCGTGCCTTCTACTGTTCATTTTAGGATTTGGGTCTTGCTTGGGATTAAGTTGAGTGGTTAGATCTCTCACTTACTAATTAGGTCATTAAACACCCTAACTAATGTTTTAAAAATTATTTACAAATACTAAAAATGGTTTTAGACCATATTACACCATATATGTGAATTTTAGATGATTTGGACTTGATTTGTAAAAATGTGTTCTGATGGATCCCTTACCTTCACTTTAGATTTAGGTTTCTTTAAACTGGATATATTTGGATGTTTGGCTAATGTTTTAGTTTCTATATGATGTATATATGCTTATCTAATGTTTGAATGATTGAAAACACTGATCGGACGATGAATTAGAATTAGGATTGATTCTTGGATCGTCGACAATCCAAGAATACAAAGTTGTTTGATCTAGGTGCGATCGATATAGAGCAACAAGGAAGGCCTCATAAGGTTGCACACCAAGTTTCAGGTTACTTGGAGTTCGTATGGTCAAGATATGGGTAGTAAAGCACAAGTTGGCTCTTGGATCGGTATGGATCCAAACATTAATTTGTATGGATCCAAAATCTTAATTAGTGGGGGAACTAAAGCATGGAAGTTTGGAGTATTGGATCAGAATGCGAGCTATAGATTGAAGCAAAGAGAGTAGTAGGAACAAAGTGAAGCCAAAATCTTATGTATTTGGTAAATGTGGGATCGATCCACTTGGATTGGTACCGATCCATAGAGTTTGACCCAATCAATGTGTGATGCATGGTGAAGCATCGTGAGGTGTGCTAAAGTTTAAATATGAAGTATGGGATCGGTGAGGATCCAAGCATGGATCGGTGGGGATCTAAAACTTGGATCAGTATGGATCTAAATATGGATTGGTATGGATCCGTGACTTTTATCCCAAACTTGGTAAGATCGATAAAAGGTAAAAGGAAGGCCCCATAAGCCTACAAACCAAGTTTCAAGCCATTTGGAGTTCATACAGTCAAGTTGGGGTCGTTTAAAGATGTAAAGTGTTAGATCGATGTGGATCCAAAACATGGATCGGTATGGATCGATGACTTTGTCCAAACTAGGTGAGATCGATATATGGCGAAAAGGAAGGTCCCATAAGCCTACATTACAAGTTTCAAGTTGATTGGAGTTAGTAAGCTTGAGTTATGGTCGTTTAAAGATGGATCGAAGACGATTTCCAACGAGATGACGTGTGGTTCGATGATGATGATTCCATGATGGGAAGTGATGGCTTAGATGATGGATAGTTATAATCCGGAATGCAGAGTAGTTAGATTGAAGGAACTATTGGAGGAAGGTTACGGGACGCATGATGACACTCTGTGACTTATGATTGTTGTCTAAAGTAGTTCCCAACCACGATGACTTCAGACGGGAGTTGTAAGGACAGTTCCGAGATGAGCTCTAATGTAGATGACATGTGAAAAGGGGTCGTTGATAATCATAGGTTTCGAAGTGTACTTGCAAAGCAGAGGTATGTGAGCTCACTTGGGTTATGATGTGTGCATTCTAGTTCCTAGCCTTCTGAGTGGCATGTATTCGAGTACCGAGAACCATGACATTGAGTAGTCCTAGACTATATGATGGGGTCTTACGAGTATCATATATCCAACCACTAAGTGAGTGAATGTGAGGATGGATGATGGATGCATTTTGTTTGATTGTTTTTATCACCTTAGGGATGTCACACGATGTAGAAATTATCGATCCCGATAGCTAGATAACCTTAGTACCTTAATGTATATTACACCCATGATGACTATCATAGAGTAGCGTTTATCTACGGGGGTTCATTAATACCATCATATTAATAACAATGGATTGTCGAACAATTTAAAAACAATATCAATGATATCTTAAATCATATATGAATTATCATACCATTGAACCTATGTCAACGATAATATACCAACAAGTATAAACCGATGAATCTATATCATATATGAAGCTAGTCAAATCATAGCATTGAATAGAAAATGAATCAGAGTAATAAATTATACCGACGGAGGTGGTGGTAGGCTTGGGATTTGAGGTGCTAGTGGCGGCTTGGAACCCTGTTCGACGACTTGGAGCAGGTGCTGGGCTTGGGAGGTGATGACTTGGACTTAGAGCGATCAATGAGGTGGCAGCTTAGGATTTGCAACGATAAGATGGGAGAGATGGAGGATTTGCGGCGACGTTGATGGAGGAGGAGGCGGTAGCAGACGAGGTCGAGGGCGGAGGAGGGGACCGAGGAGGAATTCATGTAGGTTTGTGTTTCAATTTTGGAGTGAGAAATGTGATAAGGAGAGGACGTCAACTGGCTTAGAATGGTTGGGGCCGATGCCAGACTAACACCCACCGACGCCTTATAAAAGGCATCGAAAATGCATCGGTATTTTTATAGGTAGTAAGTTGTCAATGTCATTACGATGCCTTGTCGATGCCTTTTCTTAAGGTGTCAGAATGACATATTAAACCTTAACATAAATAATGTATTTGTATAAACCAAAAGGATATTACTGTATTATTAAAAATTTCATACTAAACTTAAATATTTAAAATTAATTTTGTCATCGGTTAATATTAATTATTCTACTTAGTAAGATAGTAGAATAAGAAGTATATAGTTCAAAATTTCAAACGCCACAATCTTAGTGGTTAGGCACTTCGATTTTGGTTCGAGATGTCATAAGTTCGAAAATGCAGACTATATTTGCAACGTTTACTATTGATGATTAACCTTATATATTTCATTAAGTCTTGCTCTTCCTTTTAACTATTTGGTGTCATCACATGAATATTATACATAAAATGAAGTAATAAAAAGTAAATATGCATGCACGCACATTTTATTTTTTGAAATGCATGGAGAATAAAGTCAGGTGCATGTTAATTGGTAAACAATGACAACTATTATACCTAAATTTAAATTACTGCTGGTTTTCATAGTATTGTATTGGTGTATAATGTTTTGGTAGATAAGAAGTTGTATTCATTCATGTTAAAAGTTGTTTATGCTTGAACATTACTTAGAAGTTGTCATTCACTTCTTTCTTTTATTATAATGATCGACCTTAGATCTACCTAAAAGAGCAAGATGTTCCAATATTTCCTTAGTAACAACCACCTCAATATGCATACATAATAATACCAACATATTTCATAGTTTCTACAATACATAAATAATCAATAAAACCATTCAAATGAGAGAAACATTTTCATAGGTCAATTTAACATCTGGTTATCTGCCTTGATATTTTCTAGTATATGAAAAGATATAAAATGAATATTAATAAGGGTAAAAGTTATGATTAAAAAATTAAAAAATCAAGCTTAAAAATATAAATTACAAAACAATTCATCTATCTTGTTATTACCAACCTCAACAGTAGTAACTTGAGTAGTAATTGGGCCCTGTTGGCGGCCACAATCGCATTTCTGTACACTAAATAAACTAAAAATAATAATAAGATTACTCAGATTTAAGGTAAAGCGGTATATTAGTAAATTCAATAATTTTAATACCATGGTATCTTGTGTTGAAAATTTTGGATCCGTCCGCACAAATCTCCATTAGGGAAACATAGAGTTTGGTCGATATCTTTTAACAAAAGGAATCCTTTATTTTTACATGCGACCAAACTTATATGTATAACCAGTCCACCTCTATTATCTTTCACGATGTGGGACTATTATTTTAATATGCGCTCATTACCCACTTTTAATGCAAGACATTCCAACAAATATCCACCTTGGCTCGCATTCATTTATGTGTTTTCTGCTCACCGATGTAGTTGTCTACACTGTAATAACCCATCTCAGAACATGCCTAAATTTTGATCCAGAAAAGGCCCATCGAAATTTAGATCCATTCTAAGATTGGCTATTGGTTGGAAAAAGAAGTAACAGTACAGAGCAAAACTATTCTTATAGAACTCACAGCAGATGGAATAAAATATAATAGCAAATTATACCCATTTATTTCAAAACCATTTGTCTTGAAATATCATAATACAAACATCATCAAACTGTCAAGTAAAATCTGTTACATCATTTATCCAAAATATATGGGTACATCATAAATGATAATAATAACTACCATAAGCTTAAGCCACTCCATCTTCAAGCATCGTCATCGTCCTTAATCCGTCCTTAACATGTGTTGTAATGAGGAGAGAGTCAAAACGATAAATATCTGGTGAATGAAAATCTCGATTCTTACCATTTCAGTACTTGGGCAGTATATTTTAAAATAAGAATATATCTTGCATGTGTGAAACCATTTAATACTTCTTATAAAGAAAGGAGGTGAGTCCACAGTCAACCACTTAAAACCTTCCATTCCTGAGGAGGGCTTCTAAATCCCATAACTCAAATCTCACATCATAGGTATCTAACAATGCGAGAGATAGTACCCAAGCCACTTAATACCTTTTATTGGAAAATAGGCAGACTCTGGCCATTTAAGACCTCAATTAAGACAAACCCCATCATTTAATACCTATTCCCAAGGTGGACCCTTTAAAGGTGACTATCTAGCTGAGATCGCTTGGAATCTCCTGAGCAACTTAATACTTCTTTATGGAAAGGCGGACCCTAGATCAATCACTTAATTCCTTATCCCGAAGTGGACCCTTATCAATATACCACCTATCGTGCCTAATAACTAGCTCCTTGGTCATTTAATACTTCATTTAGGGAAAAGATGCGGGCCATCAAACAACCACTTAATACCTCAAGACCCTAAATCAGGCCCTTCGTATTATGGTCCATACTCATAATGATGCCTTACATTAGTCCAACTATTCGTAGGAACTGGTAGCCTGATTAGTTGGGCAGATTTACCTAACAGGATTTGGGACTAACCTCGCATCATCACAAATATTTATCATAGGAGATGTCTCACATCAATAGGAAGTGTACACAACTGCTGGTACCCTCAAAGTGAAGGGCAGACATCTATTGTGCAACTCTATTGACCTCGCATCTCTATGATTTAGCCATAATTTAAATACTCTATATATAATACTCATTTCACCATTTCATAATTAAGGCCTTAAGATGAATCTTCCTTATTTCACCTTAAAATAATAATTATCTTCCTAAAGGGGAATCAATGACAGTTATTACCTAACTAACTACACCATTATATGCCATAATTATACGTTTATTACTCTAATAGAAATTAATATATATGCGCACCTACTAACTTCTAAGCATGCGGTTCATATGCCCTAAACTAGCGATAAATGTCAATTCCTTTAACCATAATTCTAATACAAGTCCTTTCCCTTCATATTTCCAAGATTTCAATATCCATAACAAGGATTAAATATTCATATCCTAAACTACAATAAATAGACTTGTAAATAGAAATAGAAAAAGAATTTATTACATTAATCCAATAGAATATCCTAAATAATAGAAATTGCTATTCTAACTTCATATTCTATTCAACTTCCCTTTTACATAGAAATAAATGAAGGAATTTTATATGGAATAAGGGGTGTAAACTACGAATATGATTCATGCTCTACAACCTTATTTCATCATTAAAAAACTCATAATTTGAATCAAAGAAGGAGGAGAAGTGGAATAGATTGTGAAATTATCAAAAAATGCAGAAACAATATAAATTCCATCAAATTAACATAAATAATTGAGAATTTCCATCTAGAATTGACATTTCGAAATAAAGGAAATTTTTAGGGAAATAAAAATACATAGATAGACACAGTGATAAATAAAAATACCAAAATTCCTAAGAGATATTCAATCCATAGATATATACTAATCAATTTATGAAATAAAAATACTAAGGTTTCCACTCACAGATTATCCTTAGTTTTTCTTGTATGGATTTGCAATGCAAATTTTTTTTTCCAAATCTCCTTCTTTTATATATATACACAGTGAAGGATAGGTATATATATAATTTTGTTAGATTCAGAGAGGTTGGAGGAGAAGAAAATAGTTTAAAGAATAATTAGAAAAGGATTAGAATCCTTAACTGAATCCCTAATAGAATTTTTGAATCTAACTGAAGAGAGAAAATGGTAGAGCTTCACGGAGTTCCCAAATATTTATGAATAAAAAGTGGGGTGGATAGTATTTTATTTATATGGGTGTTACATTTTTCTCTCCTTAAAAAGGATTTCATCCCGAAATCTTTCAAGGGATGAACAACGTAACGCGCAATAACATCCATATTACACAACCAAGTTATCTACACAACCATCTACTCAATCAAAGTGGAATGTGATTATGTACTACAAATATGCTAAAATGAGCTCAATCCTAGCATGAATATGTAAATCGTGTCATGCAAGTATGTATGGAAATACCGTTAAAATGCATAAGAATTTCTACCTGAGTGTAAAGTAATCGTGAAAAAGTGCAGCAACCATCTCCTACCATCCAATCTAGCAACCATGATGCAATCAAAATCCTAATTTTGGAGACAAAATTTACCGGTGAAAAGATCTGGATGAGTGATCTTCATCCTCTCCTCGATTTCCCATGTGTTTTTTGGCAGGTCGTCTTCCCATTGCACTCGGACTGGCCTAATTATTTTGTTATGGAATCTCCTAGTTTCATGCTCCACAATACATATGTGGCATGGGGTACCGTTGGCTCCATCTCTAATTACCCTAACTTATGAAGCTCAAATCTAATAGCGGTATCAGGAAGGTATTTTCTAAGGTGAGAAACGTGAAAAACATTATGACTCCTGGTAATCTGTCAGGAAGCTCCATGAGATAAGCAAGTTATCATATCCTTTCCAAAACTCTTAATGGCTTAACGTGTAGCGATCCTGAACTCGGCCTTCGAAAATCGGCACCTGTACTTCACTTGTACTCAAAATGCCGCAGATTCGAACGCCGAATCTGGGTCACCGGAGCTTATAACACCATTAAGTATAACAACACAGTGGAATAAAGAAATGAATGATATCATATACAACTCCAATGAATACAATATCCAGAATGATATACAACAATGATATCAATATGATACAACAATATCAGAGACAAATAATAATGTTGCAGCAGAAATAACAAAAGTGATAACTCCAAATGATCCTCAAAATAGAATGAGTCCATCAACTCCAACATCAACTTGAACCACCATCACGTTGCACCAAGATAAGCAACGTCAGTCGTGAACTCCAAAAACTGAACTAGCTCCAGATAATCTACTAAACCTGACTATCTGAAAAGAAACCCAACTCTAGACTGCCCGTGTGGAAAATTGTGGGCACCCAGAGTTTAGGAAGGGAACAATAAACTCCGAGTTAGTCATGGGACTGGTGTGAGCAACGAAAACAATTTATCTTTAAAACAAACAACAAAAGAATTTTTAAACATTGAAATACGCAATGCTTTTGGAAAATGAAACTACCATAAGACCTCCCACCACACACACAATGCAATCGCAGACTTGGAGGAGATTTCTTCTTATGGTAGTCAAATATGCTTACTACGCAAGAATTTTTTTTTGATATTATTACTAGTGCATAGTGTGAAAATCCTTTCGAAAATACAATATTAATCTTAGCCAGCATAGGTACCATTATATTATGCCTGCTATAGCTACCGCCTGAGGAGACAGGTTATACAACTGCAATCATAAAGGCTCGTATTGTTTCTTTGGATTTTCCAACAAATGGTCAGGCTAAGGAACTTCCTATTCCACATGGGAACGCCTCTGGAGGGACGCCCCGAGAACCACCTGGCTCTCTTCCAACACAAGGCCGGTTACCCCCTTCCCGGGTAGTAAACCTGAGATATTCCACCCCCGGTCCTTTGGGACCTTTATCCGAGGCGCCTCGATCACAAAGCAACAATCACACAGAGTAAATGAGATTGGAGCAACCACACAGGTAAATATCTGGGCTCCATACCATGATACCACCTTTTTCCAGAAGGAATGGAGATACCCTAGGGGAGATACCCCTGAAACCTTGCCGCATCTTTCCTGTTTCGACCATTTCCGGTCTGTGAGGCTCGATGAGGTCTCGTCCACAAAGCTACGCTTTTTCACAAAGCCATGCTTTGATCAACAAATGATCAACAACACACAGCAGCACTTAGCATGCCACACTACCAAATTGGGAATATATCACTGATAACCTTCAACCACATAACCTCTGAGCTCATACGTCTCATAGAAGGGTGTTAAGCTAAGAGAATAAATCTCCGCCACCAAACAGAAATGTATTTGAAAGAAATCAGTTTTATATCTCAAAGTGTAGTGTTAGACATACAACCATACAAGTCTGTTCCGGGTTCGAACAGAACCGAAGGCACTTCCAAAGAAGCCCTTGCAATCCGGGTATTCACAATCCCGATCGGATTTCCCATCACTTAGGAAATCTCTATACCGGCGCGAATCAGTGCAGAGACAATCGATAGGTTATCCTATCGTTCTCACAAATACCCGGTCTTCAACACCAGTCTTCAAATGCAATCCATATACGACATATCATTATTCGGAATGGGTTATATGACACAAAGGTCCTCTCCCGGCTAAACCGAATAATGAGCGCAATATTTAAAACATATGGATATTGGGATTTCAGTTAAGTCACAATTTATTATCCAAAACTTTTCTTTAAATGGTTTAAACACATTACCATTTTAATCTTTTTATACAAAAAGATCCAAATCACAAAGTTCACCCAGTTTCACCAAGATTCATTCACAGATTTTCCAAATCAATTTCCATTTTAATTGAATTAACTCGTTAAATCTTTAAAACAAAGATTTAACTGATAGCTTTCAAAACTCGTTTCCAAAGATTTATTCGTAACTTGGAAAACCATTTTTTTTCAATTTGAAATCCTTTTGACACAAGTTGGAAATTCATTCCTTATATGAAAGCTTCTATTATTTGAAAACAAATAGTTTTCATTTCGGAAAATCTGATTCATTTATACGAGTTAAAGTCCTTGGGTTAAATTCAAATTCTCAAAACTATATTTTTAAAATGGTTTAAATTCATATAAACACATTTATAACATCTTTAACCATAATTTCCAATCATTGAATTCAATTCAAAATTTTGAATTTGAATTCAAATTAAATTATTTAAATTTGAAGCTTTACCAAGTTATTCAAAATAACTTTTATCTTAAAAACTCCTTTTCAAAAGCTTTAGCATTTAACCCAAATTCATTTCCAAAATCAATTGAAATTAAAATTTCAATTTCAAAAATATTAAATTTAAATCATCTATGACTTAACCGATTTTCTCGTGAAATCCATATTTGTGTGTGTAAAAGTGTAGTCCAGGGGTTTAACACAATAGTGCAACATCATCCAGTCATCACAGATCAAAACATGGAAATATAATTGATAAGCGGTATAAACTATAACGCTTATCTTTCATTCACAGATCACTGATATATATATATCACAGACAATAAATTATATCACAGTTAATTAACTACATTACAGATCACACACAAATCAGGATATATCACAAGCAATTCAAGAATCTCATACAATATATTCATTCATAAGTGAGGTCATGCATTCAAAATTATTCATAGATAGGATTAATTAATTATTGAATCCTAATTAATTCAATTTATTTCCAATTAAATTAATTGCTTATGAATTAGTTATCCAATCCTGATTAATTGATGACAAATCATCTGATATAGATTAATTAATCAATTACCTTAATTGATTAAATTATTTTTAATTAACCTTATTAATTAAATTAACCTTTTAGCCAATTACATAATTAATTAACCCCTTAATTAATTATTTTGAGAAATTTAACCTTTAATCATTTTCATTAGTTAATTTACCTTTAACTTAAATTGACTAACCTCAAATTAATCACCTTAATTAATTTATCACATTACTCTTGAATTAATCATTAATTACCAATTAATCTTCATCATTAAATTAATTTACTTTAATTAATTTTTAATCAATCTTAATAAATCTCATTTATTAATCCTTAATTAATCTCCATTTGATTAATTATCCTTAATTAATCATAATAAGTAATTATCCCTTTTTAATTACTTTTATTAAGTAATTATCATGAATTAATTTCATTAAGTGATTAACCTTTAATAAATCACATTAATTAATTAATTTCCTACCTTAAGTAATTAATTATTAAATTCCATTTGAAAGAATTTAGAAATTAATTACATAATTAACCTTACCTATATTACTTTAAAAAAACAAATCAATTTTTAACATTTAACTTAAAAATTAAACTTTGAAACTTCGTTAAAAACTTGTTTAATTTTCATTTTAACTTCTAAAACATAATTAATATATTTTGAAAACTTGATTAAATTTACCATTGCCTTTTTAAACTTGGTTCATCTTCTTGTGTTTGTTAAAAACTTGATTTAAACATTTATATTGTTTAAAACTTTGTTAAATATTAACTTTAAATTTTAAAACCCTACTGTATCATCAACAACCCGAGCCAAATACTTGTTTACCCGAGCCCTACTTCGAGTTACATATTTTTTCAATTCCTTCGAGAAAAACACGTTCTGACTTCGAGCTGTGATTCGAGCCACCTTCGTCTTCCCAAACTCCACAAACACCAGACATCCAAATGCATGCGTACACGTGCACGTGACGCCGGAGCCACGGCAATCGACGCTGCCACCTCCCACATGTCGTCGATGATCGACACGATGACCCACGCCACCCAGTTCGACGAATTTGAACGGAATTCGAAAAACAAGCTATCCACGAACCCACTGGAACCCATCGATCAACGAAAAACATCTCGCCACGTCGATCTAGACCACCCAGAGTCTATGCCGTTCCACCCAGACATTCACCAAAGCCCTCTGCTTCGTATCTCCTGGGTCCGATGAACCCCAATGCACCATCGTCAACGAAATCACCTTGAAAACTCACGTCCACTTATCTGTTTGTTAAACCCTACATCAATGTCGATACGCCACCTCGATGATTTATAAATTCATCCATTATTTTTCCCTCGATCGTCAACCTTCATACTACCTCCAACCTTGATCGCGACCAATATTATCTCTCCGTTCGTCGACAATTGACGAAAACACAAATTTAGATCAACTCAGGGATTCACAGTAACCCCATACTTAAAAATCCAAATAATGTTATTAAAAATCATCATATTCGAATTCGAATTGGTTAATATAATCAAAACTTGAATTTAAGATGATTGATTTTTACTGATTTGAAACAATTTCCACTTTATTTTCTTCTTCGAGTAAAATTGCTTGCTGATTTTTACTTATAATTTTTTTTAAAAGTAGCATTTGTCAAATACAAACAAATCTCTTTCAAAGATCATAACCTAATATTGTATATGTGAAGAGATATGCATTTGTTTTGATCGAGTTAAACCTGAAAACTAAAGAACAGAGTTTGAAATATATATCCACAGACATGCACACCATTATTCACATGGGTGTATATATACACATACAATCATTCAAACACATTCCAGATCATACTTCAAGCATCAATCACAATATCAAAAGATATAGGCAAATATAAGGGAGTTTGCTCACCTGAGTTTGAAAGACAGAGTAGATTGTAAATTTGAAAGATTGGGAGAAGATGTTGATTTCTGAAAATCTTGATTTACTTGGATCTGGAAGTTGCGTTTGAATCAGATTGAAGAAGAAGCTTTGCAGGCTTTAATTTGAAACTTGAAAATGATTTGCGTTTGTTTTATGAATGAAAATAGAAAGAGTTTTACTGGTGATATTTTAGTTTGTACTGGGTTATTAATTTTCCTTTGTACCAAATAGGCAGAGATATTCTTGTTTTGGAGGCTGATGAGATTTATCTTGTGTACTAAAGATGATGGCATTAATTACCATTGTACAAATTTACATTTTATTTTTATTTTTTTATTTCGGCTGTAACAAAAATGAAGATAGTTGTTGTGGCTTCCTTGGTAAGCTTTTATACATGTATTTTATTTCCTTTTGTTTTGTTTTTAACTTATCTTTATATTTGAATGTATTTTTATATTTAATATGTTGTCATAATTTATTTATGTATTTATTTTATTTATATTTTTTTATTGTTTTATAATTTATAATGAATTTCTATATTCAATATATTGTTTAATTCAACTAATTTGTTTACTATATATATTTTCTATAATTTTATCTTATGTATTTTTATATTTATTTCTATCTCAATCATTTATTTCTAAATTTAATACTAATTATTTTTATATTCATTTTGTAATATAGGTGAATTTCTAGATTTTTATTTGTTATTAGATTTTATCCACTGTATTTATTTTATACTTTTATATCTTATATATTTTCATTTTTAAACCATTTATTTACGATTTTAATTCAAATCAAATATATATATATATATATATAATTTCAAATTTACTCATATATGCTCAAATACATATATATTCACATATATACATATATATACAATATTTTAAATTTAAATGATTTATACAGAATTTATTTGAACTCGGGGAAACTCGCAACACTTTATCAATTAATTTCACAAATTTTATTCAATAATTAATTAATTATCAATTTAAATTTATATAAAATCCGGGGTCGTTACAATTAACGAGTCTTATAACAAACCGCACTTCAGTGCGTCCAGATTTTCGCTAAACCGAAAACTCAAGTCCACTAAAATAGGATCGTTGGTTTGGTATCTTGTAGAAAGGAAAAATATACCAAAGCACTAACGGTAATAACTCATAGTGGAAATAAGAAAATATAATATATCAATATAACTTCTGACCAAAATTTAATATCTCAAATGTCAAGAGCCTCGGCCAGACAATTGCTCTGAATCAACAGTAGTAACTGCCCTTCTAAATCATGCAGGTCGTTACCATTAGTGCTCTGGTATATTTTTCCTTTCTCCAGGATACCAAACCAACTATCCGTATTTTAGTGGACTTGAGTTTTCGATTTAGCGAAAATCTGGGCCCACTTAAGTGCGGGTTGTTACATTTGGTATCAAAGCTTAGGTTAGTCGATTCTTGAAAATTAGGAAATGCTAAGTGAACGTATTTGTATTTCGACTATAATATAAATATAGTATATGCTAGAATCCTAAGAATCCCATCTGTAGTGAATATGGATATCCCTAGAACTGGATGGTACTTGACTCCCTAGTCGATCTTTGATAGCCTAATGATTGTTGATCTACATTTTTGACTGCCGATTGATGATGTGCAATAGGTTTAGATAAAATGGGAAAATAAGAGTCCATATGTTTTAGAAAGTGGAAGATGAAGAAGTTCCTGAAGAAGGTGTGAAATAGTCACCCTTAATTTATGATTGGATTTTTGGATCTTTGGAAATGGAATGAAGGATGTTCTTAAGAGAATAGTAAGAAGTCCACTTTGAGTCCAATCCAATAAAGAGAAATTTTTGGAAATTTAGAAAATGTAAGAATTGTATGCTTTAAAAGGATTTTTAATGAAAAAATATATAATTATTAAAACTTTGAGAATACATACATACATACATACATACATACATATAAAATAAAGGTTTTGTAAGAATATATATATATATATATTTAGATTTCAGTAAAAGAAATTTTTATTTGAGGCTGTTTTTTGAAAAGAAATGATAAAGAAGTATAGCTCGTAAATCTTTCTATGTAATAAAAAATTTAAAATATAAAAGAGTCTAGATGGGTAGATAATATAAGTGGTATGGATTTGGAAAAGAGTAAATGGTTTAGAAAAGAAGATTTAGAATCTTAAAATTTAGGCATAAGTGGCTGCACTATAGTAATAAAAAATTAGTAAATTAAGAGAAATAATTGGAGATAGTGTAGTTTAGGCTAAAGGGTTGAATAGTAGGAAGTTTTGAAATATAAATAAAAGAGAGGTTTAGTTTATTTTAATTATGTTGAGAGTTGACATATTTTAATTCATTGGAATGAAAAGGGATAAAAAATAAGTTTGTATGAATCAATCAAGTTACAAATAAAGGTTTTTATTTGAAATAATAAGGAATTTAGATGCAAAGAAAGAGATGTACAAAATATGGAAACCCGTATCTTGTATTGTCTATCTAATAAAGAAAATGAAATATAATTACTTGTAATTTCACACAAAACATAAATCCTCTTTAAGTGCTTCATAGAGAATTATAACATTAACGTTTCTCATGAAGGAAAAGTAGTTTCAGTGCATTAAAATATAGAATCCTTAAATATAATAAAAAGTATAATAATTAGAAACAGTGTTAGTAAATTATATTAAACAATGCTAGTAATCTAATTAAAGAAGTTAAACAAAGGGAGATACACGTTTCCCATTGTTATGTGCATTTAATTTAGTGAATATTAGGCTCAGGTCCCTAGTAAGTTTCAAAATACACAAAAACCCCAGTAAAAAAAAGTGTGTGAATTAGGTCCCTAGAATTAAGTTACTAAGTAATTGCATATAGTTATGCAATTTTTTTGGTGAATAATTGTGGAATTTTCCGCAACTTTTTGAAAAAATTGCGTAAATTTCCGCAATTTTTTGGGTGAATAATTGCGGAATTTTCCGCAATTTTTTGAAAAAATTGCGTAAATTTCCATAATTTTTTGGATGAATAATTGCGGAATTTTCCGCAATTTTTTGATATAATTGCATAAATGTCTGCAATTATTCACTGAATAATTGCATAAGTGTATGTCATTATTCAGTACTTAATTCTAGGGACCTAATTTACAAACTTTATTTTACTGGGGTTTTTGTGTATTTTGAAACTTATTAGGGACCTGTGTCAAACTGTCCCTTTAATTTAAGTGTCTTTTGAAAGTCCACCTTTTATGATAGTTGAAAGTCTTTCAAATATTTAATGTAGGAAGAGTATGAGATGTAAGGAAATAATAAGACAATAGTAGTCCTTATCTACTCTAATTTTTATAATTTAAAAGTTATCAAAGATGTTTTAGAAACATGTAAAGTATATTTTTGGAAGGAACGGTTTGGTGAAATGAATAAGTTTTCGAAAGAAGAGCTTAATAAATAATTGAATTAAAAATCCAACTTTTTTAATAAAAGTTAAAAAGGTCTTTAAAAAGAAAATGCTGATTTTATTTTAAACTTAGAATTGCTAACTTCTCTTTTAAAGTTCAGTGAATAAGTTAAACTCAAAAATCTTAAAATGTAAGTTTTGAAAAGAGTTAAAAACATCAAGTATTTTTAAATTTAATAAAAGTTTCAAACTAGCACTTTTAAGAATAGTAATTTTGGGATTAAATATGTCAAAAAATTTAAAGTTTTAATTTTTTTAAATGATAAAAACAGACCAGAATTTTAAATATGGAGTAGACATGAATTAGTGCCTAGGTGAGACGGGGAAAAGAATAAGGCTACGAAGGAAATAACAATGATTACTTTTAGAAAAGTGACAAGGAATCCCCGTAGAGTGTGAGGACACTAGAAAATGCTTAGGAATATTATGATGATATGTGTGTAAACCATAAAGATAATATTAAAGTGCACTTCTATAAGTTTTGGAATATGCTTGTAGGAGGTGTAACGACCCACTTTTCCGTACAGTTTAAGCCGATAATAAATCACACATGTCTAGCTCAAATTGAACAAAAAAGATTGTTAGGGAAAAGAAAGAAGATAGAGGATAAAAAGAAACTAAACAACACAAAATCTCATAGCGGAATGAATAATATATAATATAACAATAGATCTTTACACAAAGGAAAACTATAATATACATATCTCCAATCAGAGTACACAAATCACAAATAATCAGCCTGGACAGTTATAACAACCAGTCCTCAAAAATGCTGATAATTTTTAACAAACACTATAGCGGAATAAACAAGTACGAGAATACGTCTCAGGCCTCCAGCTCATCTCCTGAGCTTCAAAATCAAAATCTAAATCTGTGATATGCTCGGTCTGACTCGAGCATTATTATAAAATAATAACACATAGATCGGTTTGGTAAACCAGCATGAGAAAAACACACCTAATTTGATTTTAAAGTTACCAAAACCCTTTTTTAGAATAAAGGTATTCGTTAGACCACACCGCACACAAACACGGATGGGTTTTTACCTTACGATAACTAAACCATTTATATATAAAATCTAGTGATATTATAATAATTTCTAGGGCTAAAATAATAATAATCAAGTAGCTGTGATGTTCGTGAGTGTACATCACAACAATACCATGTATAAAAATCAAACTCGATTAGGCTCGTTTGCTAATTGTGTAGGATTTCCATGGAGGTGCCCTTAGTACTTTGAGAACGGTCCTCCTGCACAAGGATCAGAGATATCCTTCCAAAGCATCATACCCGTCTAGCCGGGGTATTATAGGAAAAACATAACTGGTCTTGCTAAGACCGAATGCATCGCTCCCGGCATGCCCAAAACTGATAGATATATTGCTAGAAAAGGGAGTCGACTACACCCTATGGGCTTGCCAGCCCTACTGGCCATGTCTCCTATCTCTGGTTTTAGTCATTTCCGCTTATGAGGCTACGTCCGACATTCTAGCTTACGCACCGCACCAGAATAGAACAAGAAATCCCATATGGATTCCCACACCACAATGGGTCTTGGAATCACACATGTATTTTCACATCTCAAATAGATCTTGGAATCACACGTTAATTCCCACACCCAAACAGGTCTCGAAATCATACATGGATTTCAACATCTCAAAATATCATGCAAACTCCTCCATAGTACCGTATATGGTTTCAGAGTGGTTACGGATTCGAGTCATCTCTTACGAGTACACTCTTCCAATCCCGGGTGCTCTAATAACCAATCTTCGATATTCAGAATGCTCAATACCGGTTCTCTAGGAAATAATCAGACAATACATAAGAGCAGGGATCACCCCCTAACCATTTAAGTGGACGGATCTCCTTATCATTTATCCTAGAAGAACAAACGAGTTTATACGTACAGTATAGCACCACCGGTGGTAACTATACCATATAATTCCCGTGTTTCTCCTAGATATTTCCAAAGTTAAACTCCTTCGGTGTTAAGTAGGGAATCGTTCCCTACCACCAAAATTAAGAAGGATTACATATTCAGGCCAAGATTTGATAGTCGGTTATTTAACTATCAAATAACAAACATTCAACCAAAAATTACATTTCCCATGGAAATCACTAAGCCTTATTTAATTCAAATTTGATAAATTCGATCTCTTTATCAAAAACAGTCATATACTTATCTCACCGAAATAAGTATATTCAAAAACCATTCCCTTCAAAAAATATTTGAAAACTTTTTAAAATAAATATGGAAAGCATCATTCGGTATCGACCATGGATCGCAGCTCAATGGTTACGTCTCTATCCCAGAGAAATCCAAACTTAACTTCAAGCAATCTCTGCCTCTCCAATTACGCCATAAAATCAATCATAGATTGCAGTTTGCACGATGGTTACATTGCTATTCTAGCGAGTCCATAACAAACTATAGGCAATCTCCGCCCCTCGAATTACACTTTGAAAATATACCCTTACTTTCCAAAAATTTCTTTATTTCATAAATATTTCCAAATCTATTTATAATTTTTTTTATAAATTCAAAGTTTAATTTAGAGAATTTTCTTTTATAATCTCAAACCATTTATAAAACTTCCCTTTTTCCAAATTTCAAACCTCTTCCAATTTTATAAACTCCTTTCCAAATTCTTTTATTTGAAGGATTTCTTTTATAAACAATTTATTATATAAATATAATAAATAAGATTTTAAACATCACACAAATATCTTAACCATTTTTAAAAATATAAAAATGCTTTTGAACAATATTAATAATATAATCATTTAACCTATAACATTTTAAAATCTAATAAAATAAATTAAATCAACCTTTAAATAAATTTAATCAACTTTTGAATTGTATTATTACTGAAATAATTTTCTAGTTCTAAATAACTAATAATAAATAATTTATTATCTTTAAACAAAATAAATTAAACAATTAATTTTAAAACATAATTAACTTTACTAAATAAATGATTTTATAAACATTTGTAAAATAATAATTAAACAAAACACTTTGTGTAATAATTATTAAATAAAATCTTTTACTTCAAATTATAAAATTTGAAGTTAAACAGAAACCATAACCTTCTAAATTCAGAAAGAGGCTTAACGATCATAATGGTACTTAACAAGCTACCATTTAATTTCAATTTAACTTTACAAGTTAAATTACATGCATTTACATAATAACAGGCATATATGTAAGCCAATCCATAATCAACAATCAATTGTCAACACATCAATTATCCAGTATAAATCAACTTGCACTCCAATAATGTCCAATTTAATCTAATAACAGAACAGGGATTGATTGCGCTAACCAAATGTCATTCACAATAAAACTCTTTCATTTATTTTTCAATGGTGTTTATTTGACCAAATAGATAATACCAATATATTCCAATTCAATTTACGTTATAATTAAACAATGTAATTCCAAAAACAATCCATTTATCAATTTCACACATATATGATTCAATACTGGAAATAAGCTTAAAAATAACATAAATAGTTTAATAGCAATTCGAGAAGCTATATCGTGACCCTAGATCTGGTTCAACCAATCTAATAGCATTTCAAGATGCTATATTGTCATCCTAGATTAATTTCAACGGTCATCAAATTCAACAACCCAACAAGCAGAAATAATTTTATTTACTATAAAAATATATTGATAACCAAATGAGTGAGCTTAACTCACCATAGTACCAGTTGTCGCTTTCGCGTTCCAATTCGTCTAAAATCAAACAGGCGTTTGATTTTAGCACGAAATTCCATGAGCTCTGATTTCAGCCAACTTAACTTCATCGCATAGATCTCGTCGTAACGAATCCAACGCAAAAATCCACACTTGAATCCGACCTCGTAAGAACATATTACGGTTTATTAAATAATTTGAATTTTATAAATAAATTAACAATTAAATTAGTGTTTAATTACCTTGCTAATCAAGCAATTAGGCCCACTAATATCTCTCTCCCTCACACGCTACTACCCAGAATCATGTTTCGTTTTGTCGTTCCACTTTCCTCCGATGCCGCCCCACCAACCTCTGATCGGATATCGCCAAAGGCTTGTCGCCGATAACCCAGCCTCCCGCATACCTCCTACTGTCGGTCCTATCGGCAACTGTGCCTTCGTCGCCTAGTGAAATCAACCCAACAACCCAGTGAAATTCCACTCGATATTCCGGCCTCCACAGTCGATCATTGGTCGCCAAACTCCAGCAGTGTGTGGCTCTAACCATCCTCTCCATCTTCCCTTTAGGTGCCGTCATCGATCGTCGACTGTAGTCGCCCAAATCGACTTGAGCATGATTTCTGGTTGCCTTGGTGCTCCATTGACGATCTTGGCCGTTGGTTAGACTCGTATGGTCGAGCTCTACAACTTCCTAGTTGATCTCCTCGCGTGAAACGACACGAAATGGTCTCGATGAACATATGCCATTGGATTTGGGAGGGTAATGCCTTTGAAAAAGAACGAACTTCTCTGGTAGGAATGCGATATAAAGGAGGGAAGGCATGAGTACTAATATGGGTAGGGTGGGCTCATAGCTCGGCCGAGGGTAAGTAATTTGAGCCGAGGTGAAGAATGGAGGCTGGTCAAATTAAAAAAAATATTTAAACTCAAAAATATCTAGATATTTATTCCGAACCCCGATCGAGGCGTGTCGCATAACATTCCTAATGTTATATCCCTATTTGGAACGCGATGGAACAAGTTTCGAGACCTGATTCAATCGTATATGGAAGATAGCTTTTGAACCAATTATAAATATTAAATTTCTAATATCAATTTCAACGCGTTTCGATCTTCCACAACCAAACGATAAATCCAAATGCTACGAAATTTGAAATCTAATAATAATACACTATTATGGATCCAATGAAACTAGTTTCATCAAATTCCGAGACTGGGCCCTGGATCGCTATTTTAACGCGTCGATAAAAACAACGATTTCCAAAATCGATGAAATAACTTAAATTTTCAGTTTTTAAAACTTAATAACTCAATTCTAATTCAAATAGAATTTATAGTCGCATTAGAAATCATTTCGATTTATACTCAACTCAAATTCAACTATTTGCACTATTTCCGTATTACGTTAATCGCTGTATTTGAAATTTAAATTCATTCAACCATTTAAATATTCAAAATTAAATGTCGAAAAATCCAGGTTGTTACAGGAGGCTTATGAACAAAGAAAATACCAAGGATTGAGATTTCCATCAGGAGAATGGGGTTAAGAGAAGATAGTAACAGATGGTAAACACACATGAAAGATATTGGTAGACTTAAGTTGGGGAAGCAGAAGAGGAAATGAGAAAGGTTATTTCCCTAAGCTTTGTTGCCACTTAGTATGAAGACTACATAGATTTTATTTGTTATCCACTACAGTGAGAGGAGGCATGGTTATTCTATAATTGGGTATGGAATGGAAGAGATGAATTGTCACGTACCGAAATTTTCGACTTTCGAAAATTCGACATCGATACTCACTTTATCGACTGTCGAGAAATCGAGTGCCGGAAACTCCAATAGTGAGGGTTTAAGAAAAAGAAATAGAAGAAAAGATAGAAGAAAAAGAGAAGAAAGAGAGAATAGAGAAGAACAACAACACGGAAGAACAACAGAACAGAAAACAATATCAGAATCTTACACATCGCAGCGGAATAACATACAATAGATAATTACTAGTCTTTTAAAACAAAGAGCTATATCAGTTTATACATACATCAATCATCAGAGTCAATATACAACAATGGACAGTTATATAACTTGTCCTCATACAGAATACACAGTGGAATAAATACTATCAGATACAAATACTACGTCTCGTCATCCAGCTTATCTCCAAGCTCCAGAATATCCAGAATATCCTGATAATCTAACTCTAGACTGCCCGTGTGGAAATTGGTGGGCACCCAGAGTTTAGAAGGGAAACAATAAACTCCGAGTCAGTCATGGTGACTGGTGTGAGATCGTAAAACAGTTTATCTTTAAATTTAACAACTGAAATATTTTTAAAGTCAATTCGCAATGCTTTTGGAAAATGAAACTACCATAAGACCTCCCACCACACACACAATGCAAACGCAGACTTGGAGGAGATTTCTTCTTATGTTAGTCAAAAATGCTTACTATGCAAAAATCAAAACCTTTTTGATATTATTATTAGTGCATAGTGGAAAACATTTCGAAAGTATAATATAAATCTTAGCCAGCATAGGTACCATTATATTATGCCTGCTATAGCTGCCTCCTGAGGAGACAGGTTATACAATTGAAATCGTAAAGGCTCGTATTGTTTCTTTGGATTTCCAACAAATGGCCAGGCTAAGGAACTTCCTATCCACGATGGGTACGTCCCTGGAATAGACGACCCGAGAACCTAACCGGATCTCTGCCAACACAAGGCCGGGTTACCTCTGCAAAAATAGGTAACTACTGACACGCGTATGCCATCCCCCGATCGTCACCGATCTTCCCGAGGATCCCCGATTCGCAACAAACCACATAGAAAAAATAATGCAGTAACCACAGAGGTTAAGTATCTGGGCTCCATACCATGATACCACCTTTATCCAGAAGGAATGACATACACTAAGGGGCGCTACTCCCTAGAACCTTGCCGCATTCTTCCTGTTTCGACCATTTCCGGGGTGTGAGGCTCGATGAAGTCTCGTCCACAAAGCTACGCTTTCTCAAAAAGCCCTGCTTCGGGTCAAACAAAATGATCAACCTATGATCACAAAGATATAAGATCAAACAAATGATCATATCACAAATGATCAAACACCGATCATTTCACAGCAACACTCAGTATGCCACGTTACCAAATTGGGATATATCGCTGATAAATTTCAACTACATAACCTCTGAGCTCGTACGTCTCAGAGAAGGGTGTTAAGCTAAGAGAACAAATTCTCCGCCACCAACAGAAATGTATTTGAAAGAAATCAGCTTTATATCTCAAATTGTAACGTCAGACACACAATCCATACAAGTCTGTTCCGGGATCGAACAGAACCGAAGGCACTTCTCACGAAGCCCTTGCATTTCCGGATAAATTTCTAATCACGTCCGGACTTCCCGTCACTAAGGGTGATAAAACCTCTAAACCGGAGATCAGCCGATGTAGAGTAACTCGACGGTAATCCTTCCGTTTTCAAAAATATCCGGTCTTCAACACCGGTCTTCGAATGCAATTCATAACGACGTATCACATATTCGGAATGGGTTATACGACCCCATGGTCCTTTCCCGGCTAACCCGAATGGTGAGCGCTTATTTAAAAATAAGTGTGGCATTCAAATTCATCCAATTCACAACAAATACCATTCAGGGTAATTATTGATAGTCGGTTATTTAACTATCAATAAAGATGCGCAACATCATCAGATTCCAAATAATTTTCCAAATTATTTAATCTTCCAAAATATCTTTACTAGATATAAAATTTCCACACTTAACCGTTTGAAAACAATTTCAAATCAATTCACTTTTCAATTTATCTTTAAAAGGTAAAATTTCAAACCCTTCGTTTCATATGGGAAAACCATTTCCATACTTATTTAATTATAAGTAATTCACACAACTATTTATTTTCAACATTTGAAAATATTCGATATACTTAAATCAAATTAAGTATATATTCATTCTTTAAGGAAAACATTCTTTTAACACCTTTATTTGAGTCAAAACGAATGTTACGTAAAACATCGTTACGACGACTCAAAATCACTAGTATAGGGATTCAGAATTTAGATAGATGTGTAAATCCCAATACTATATAAAACATTTCCTTTCGGAAATCATTTACTATAACAACAGTGTTATAGTCCACCATTTCCTTAAATTTCTCGAAAACGTCTATTTCAACAACAAGTGTTGAAATCTATGCTTTCGATTCATAATACATTTTAAAACATCTTTAAAATGTTTAACTTCATTTTTTTTTAATATCACTTCTTCAAAAATAAATCCATTTTACTTAACAATATATTCACTGTCCAAAATCGTGAATATAATTCACTTAACCCAATTTCAATCATTTCTACACATTTTTATCTCAATAAAAATTCGCTATCCAAAATCGCGAATATATCTTCTTTAAAAATCTTCTATATTCAATTTCTCAAATTCAACTGATTTTGAATTTATAAACACGTTTATAAATTCTATTTCTATTTTAATAACAACTTCGACTTATAAATCTTCGTTTTATCAACTTCTATATTTTTACTTATCAAAATAAGTGATTTCGGATTTATAAACAACTTTTATAAATTCCAACTCTATTTGTAAAAAAACTTCAATACCAAATCAATTTCAATATTGATTTCTAAATTTATTTTCAACCTTAAATAAAATTTCCATACTGATTTCTCAAAAATTCATTTCCAAATATTTAATCAATTACAGATTGATTTCTAATTTTATCTATCACTACTAAATAAATTCCTTATTTTTCTCAAATTACTCAACATCCTGTTTTTAAATGGATTCTTCAAATTGAAATCATTTTACATTGATTTCCCAAATTATTTCAATTTTCCAAATTAAATTTCTAGTTGGATTTCCAACTTATCTCCTTTTAAATAAATTCCTCTTTAAGAAAATAAATTCCTTTATCTTTTTTTTTTCAAACTATTTAGAAATCCAATTTTAATTAAATTCTTCAATTTAAAAATCACTATTATACGAAATTCATTTATTTAACATCTTCACTTTATTCTGGAAATTATTCAATACGATTATAAAAATTTACTTTTTATACTTTAAAAATTCCTTTCTTCAAAATTTATTCAATTTCTAAAATTGATTCACTTAGAAATTTCTACTTTGATTCAAAAATTCAATTTCGTTTATTTTTGGAATCCAATGATATCAAACATCCATTCAGCTAAATTTTTAGCTTTCAATCAATTTCCAGACATCGATATGATCAATAACATCAATATAGTCATTCATAGATTCATACCACAGTATAAATAAAATCAATCAATGTGAGGGGTCCAGTTGGATCCCTCCAACCTGTTTCCCTGCATCCAAAGACGTCAGCACAATACCAATTCCGCTCCAGTACGGAATTATCGCGGTATATGGGTTTTATAAAAATCCGCTTACTAACGGCGCAATAGGGTCTCATCCGCTATACGAGGCGGGAAATCATCAATCCAATATATACATATGCCAATATGTATATATTGCTATATATATAGATATATCCTATCATATCTAATATCACATCCAAATAGCAATCATATCAGTCAAATCAATAACTGTAAAATCAAATTTCCTTCGAGTGAGAAAGATCTCACCTTAGCTTTTTAATTTTGCCATCCAATCCAATCCTTCTTTTGTTTTCTCGACTTTAACCTTGTATAAATAATTTATAAATCTATTAATATTCGAATTAATTGACTACATGTTGGTTTGAAATATATAATTTGGTTTTAAACTAATTTCTTTTTACATAAATATTTTCCTAGTTACTAAAATAATTACATCGGTTAACTAATTATTCACCAAACTAAATTGGTAAACTGTATTTGGTTTCCTATTGACCAAACTGCATATAACAATAAGCCCATATGGGTCTTAAAAATCTTATCTTCATATAAACTCTTATTATCTATTTATTTCACAATCTTATATATGTATTTACTGTTTTTAAACTCTTTATATACATATATATATAGAAAACTGCATATATTATCTTTTGTATGAACAAATTTAAAACATTGATGAGTTAATCAACTTATATTTTCCTATGAAAATTATATGCTCAGATAAAAATAGAAAAAATGAAATTACCAATCAACCGATCGAGATTGAAACACCAGAAGTCCCAAACCCATCTCGGCATCGAACCGCCTCCACCTCCGATCGAACGCGAGCTTCGCGAGTTTTCCCTGGCACTACTGCTGCCCTAGCTCGACCACACGTGTGCGTGCTATCGCGACCACCCGCCGCCTCCAGTCGTGCCTGAGCTCAGGCGAGCCATCACACTCGCTGCCCTCGAAGTCGTGAGTATCACCATCAGCCATCGCGATTTCTCCTAGCTCGAACTCGAGCCCAATCAATACCGTGCAACCCCCATGCCCACGCGAAATCGACGAACCAGCTTCGCCATTATCCCCTCGCGCGCAGCCCCAAATTGACACATACGCGCGCGACCCCACTCAGCTCCACCCCTCGAGCGCGCTGCTGCCCTAGCCGCCGCTCATCGATCGCGAACCCTAGACGCCCCATCGCGATTTCCAATCGCAATACCATTGTTGTCGCGGCCATTGACTTCGGCCGGTTCTTGAATTTGAAGAGAAAAGTTTTGATTTCGTATATGAAGGGAGTGAAAGAATTTTCGATCGAGAGCTGCCATTTTTTAAACTGCTCGATGTTGTTTATTTTCATTTAAATCTGAGAGGGGCTTTCGTTTGTAAAGGAGAGGGGAACGAGATTATTTAAAATTGAACAAGTATGGCTGGCACGATTGCTTTACGTGATTCTTTGCGTGATTGAAGGAGATGAACGTGTGTATGTCGGCAAAGTTTTAAATTTAAAAATCTAAATTGAATTCAATTTAATTTCTACGCGTTTATTCGCCGTACGGCCACATAACAACTCCAAATGCTACGAAATTTGAAATTCGATAATAATTCAACATTACGGACTCAATGGAACTGGTTTCGTCGAATTCCGAGACTGTGCCTCGGACGGCTATTTTTAAATATCGATTCGAACGATATAATTTCAAAACTGAACAAATTATTTCCACATCAATTTCTGAAGCTGCGGTTATCTTCAGTGTTATCATTATGAATTTTACAAACCTTCGAAATATTTTTAATCGGCCTAAACTTGCAGATTCAAATTCTTATTCAACTTCCAATCGATTAAATTTTATAATTTAATCGCCAAATTCAAGGTTATATCGGGGATTCAAATTAAATCATCGATCAAACATTTAAAATAAATTAAATATTCTCAATTTAATTTGGTCAAAATTCTGGGTCGTTACAGACTTCCCTCCTTAAAAGAATTTCGTCCTCGAAATTACAAGTTAGGGAAAAAGGTCCTTAACTCGTCTACTATCTTTCACAATTCAATAGTTTTATCAAATTATCGAAACAAATCTTTCTACTAAAGATTCGTTATTATCTCAACTAAATTTCCAACTTCAATTTTAAGTTTCAAACAACATTGTTTAACTTCTAAATTCAAATTCGAGTTTAAATTTAAATTTTAACTTCAAAATTTTCTCAAAATTTTTCTAACACTCGAAATTTTCGAAAAATTTCGCCAGCGTCTCCTTTGCGCGGCTAATACGGCACTACTACAAAACGTCCCTACGGACTCTCAGATTTCAAAAAGAAAAAGAAAAAGCCAAGCGGCTTGACCAGAAATCAGCAAAAACTCATATTATAATTCAAATACTTACCTTTTGTCGAGCAATTCAAATTTATCTTTGCAATTCAATTCCAATTCCTTTATACCTGTATATCTACTAGCCATAATATCTAGTTATAACATCCAACTATTTTGCAAATTTTTATTACAAACTTCTAATATCAACTTCTTATACCATTTCTAGTTTACTATTGAAGTTATATCCATTATCATTCAATTTCACATTTCACATTCATTTGAATTTAATTTACACTTTCAATCTAATTTAGATTCAGTTTACTTCTGAATATTGAATTTCATCAATTATCTTTAGTTCACTTCAAACTAATCTTAAAACTTCATTTTATTTCACATAATTCAAATTTGTTTCAACATTCAGTTTCAATTCCAGTTTATTCTTTCGTTCTTTCCCAAAATTTATTTTCAATTTACCATTTTTGGTTTATAACCACTTATATTAAACTGGATTTCAAATTCCATATGAATTCAATTCATTTCACTTTATTTAATTGATTCACTTATACTTAATTTAATCTAACTCCATCATTTAAATTGAATTTATTCTATCAATTCAAATTGTATAAGTTATCAACTTAATAATATTTCATAAATATTTCTACATAGTATTCCAGAGTTTACCAACATTTCAAAAACCATTTTTTTTTTGAAAACAATTCAATTTATCCCTTGAATTTTCTAAAACAAAACCCAAATTTGCAAAAACAACTTCCATTCAAAACAATTTAGCAGCAATTTCTCTTTTGGAAACCCGAAAATGAACACCGGTGATGTCGCGATCATCATCGGAATTATTTTCCAGCGACCGAAAAGAGTTTAGAGCTTTTCATTCTTCCAAAATACTTTTCAAAACCTTTGAAAATCACTTTCAAACCAAAAAGGATTTAAACTTTCCAAAACCCCAAAATTTTCAGATTCTTTTCAAAACATTTCCAAAAACTTCTCTGGAATTCCGTTTCAAATTTCAAATCACATTTATAATTTACATTCTTTAATTTCATTTGTATGTGAATTTATTTCTTAACTTTGGAGTTATGATTTCAATTTCTTATTTAATTTTAATGATAATAGTTTAATATTATCACTTCTAACAACCATGCAACCATATACTATAATATTTCATAGAAAATCGTTTCTTTTCTATACAAAAATAGCTTTGGGTAAAATTATTTCATCTACCCTATTTAAAACAATACTGTGCCGAACTGTTCTATTCGAGCGTTTAGAAACCCCTTCGATACAGTTTTGCAGACTGTGCCGACGAAGGTTCATATACCACTCAATAAACCAATCATCACAATACAAAACAATTTTATATTCAATAACAAATACGCGCTCATATCTATTATTACACTCAACTCATTCTAGAGTACTGCTGACTCTATCTCTAATGAGTAACACCCAACAGAGCAGGGTTGTCGCTTAACCATATGCTCTGATACCACGCTGTCACGTACCGAAATTTTCGACTTTCGAAAATTCGACATCGATACTCACTTTATCGACTGTCGAGCAATCGAGTGCCGGAAACTCCAATAGTGAGGGTTTAAGAAAAAGAAATAGAAGAAGAGATAGAAGAAAAAGAGAAGAAAGAGAGAATAGAGAAGAACAACAACACGGAAGAACAACAGAACAGAAAACAATATCAGAATCTTACACATCGCAGCGGAATAACATACAATAGATAATTACTAATCTTTTAAAACAAAGAGCTATATCAGTTTATACATACATCAATCATCAGAGTCAATATACAACAATGGACAGTTATATAACTTGTCCTCATACAGAATACACAGCGGAATAAATACTATCAGATACAAATACTACGTCTCGTCATCCAGCTTATCTCCAAGCTCCAGAATATCCAGAATATCCTGATAATCTAACTCTAGACTGCCCGTGTGGAAATTGGT
The DNA here is from genome assembly GCA_030737815.1 of Allium fistulosum. NCBI lineage: Eukaryota > Viridiplantae > Streptophyta > Magnoliopsida > Asparagales > Amaryllidaceae > Allium > Allium fistulosum. The sequence goes on from CM060905.1 coordinate 215,817,826, forward strand.
GGGCACCCAGAGTTTAGAAGGGAAACAATAAACTCCGAGTCAGTCATGGTGACTGGTGTGAGATCGTAAAACAGTTTATCTTTAAATTTAACAACAGAAATATTTTTAAAGTCAATTCGCAATGCTTTTGGAAAATGAAACTACCATAAGACCTCCCACCACACACACAATGGAAACGCAGACTTGGAGGAGATTTCTTCTTATGTTAGTCAAAAATGCTTACTACGCAAAAATCAAAACCTTTTTGATATTATTATTAGTGCATAGTGGAAAACATTTCGAAAGTATAATATAAATCTTAGCCAGCATAGGTACCATTATATTATGCCTGCTATAGCTGCCTCCTGAGGAGACAGGTTATACAATTGAAATCGTAAAGGCTCATATTGTTTCTTTGGATTTCCAACAAATGGCCAGGCTAAGGAACTTCCTATCCACGATGGGTACGTCCCTGGAATAGACGACCCGAGAACCTAACCGGATCTCTGCCAACACAAGGCCGGTTACCTCTACAAAAATAGGTAACTACTGACACGCGTATGCCATCCCCCGATCGTCACCGATCTTCCCGAGGATCCCCGATTCGCAACAAACCACATAGAAAAAATAATGCAGTAACCACAGAGGTTAAGTATCTGGGCTCCATACCATGATACCACCTTTATCCAGAAGGAATGACATACACTAAGGGGCGCTACTCCCTAGAACCTTGCCGCATTCTTCCTGTTTCGACCATTTCCGGGGTGTGAGGCTCGATGAAGTCTCGTCCACAAAGCTACGCTTTCTCAAAAAGCCCTGCTTCGGGTCAAACAAAATGATCAACCTATGATCACAAAGATATAAGATCAAACAAATGATCATATCACAAATGATCAAACACCGATCATTTCACAGCAACACTCAGTATGCCACGTTACCAAATTGGGATATATCGCTGATAAATTTCAACTACATAACCTCTGAGCTCGTACGTCTCAGAGAAGGGTGTTAAGCTAAGAGAATAAATTCTCCGCCACCAACAGAAATGTATTTGAAAGAAATCAGCTTTATATCTCAAATTGTAACGTCAGACACACAATCCATACAAGTCTGTTCCGGGATCGAACAGAACCGAAGGCACTTCTCATGAAGCCCTTGCATTTCCGGATAAATTTCTAATCACGTCCGGACTTCCCGTCACTAAGGGTGATAAAACCTCTAAACCGGAGATCAGCCGATGTAGAGTAACTCGACGGTAATCCTTCCGTTTTCAAAAATATCCGGTCTTCAACACCGGTCTTCGAATGCAATTCATAACGACGTATCACATATTCGGAATGGGTTATACGACCCCATGGTCCTTTCCTGGCTAACCCGAATGGTGAGCGCTTATTTAAAAATAAGTGTGGCATTCAAATTCATCCAATTCACAACAAATACCATTCAGGGTAATTATTGATAGTCGGTTATTTAACTATCAATAAAGATGCGCAACATCATCAGATTCCAAATAATTTTCCAAATTATTTAATCTTCCAAAATATCTTTACTAGATATAAAATTTCCACACTTAACCGTTTGAAAACAATTTCAAATCAATTCACTTTTCAATTTATCTTTAAAAGGTAAAATTTCAAACCCTTCGTTTCATATGGGAAAACCATTTCCATACTTATTTAATTATAAGTAATTCACACAACTATTTATTTTCAACATTTGAAAATATTCGATATACTTAAATCAAATTAAGTATATATTCATTCTTTAAGGAAAACATTCTTTTAACACCTTTATTTGAGTCAAAACGAATGTTACGTAAAACATCGTTACGACGACTCAAAATCACTAGTATAGGGATTCAGAATTTAGATAGATGTGTAAATCCCAATACTATATAAAACATTTCCTTTCGGAAATCATTTACTATAACAACAGTGTTATAGTCCACCATTTCCTTAAATTTCTCGAAAACGTCTATTTCAACAACAAGTGTTGAAATCTATGCTTTCGATTCATAATACATTTTAAAACATCTTTAAAATGTTTAACTTCATTTTTTTTTAATATCACTTCTTCAAAAATAAATCCATTTTACTTAACAATATATTCACTGTCCAAAATCGTGAATATAATTCACTTAACCCAATTTCAATCATTTCTACACATTTTTATCTCAATAAAAATTCGCTATCCAAAATCGCGAATATATCTTCTTTAAAAATCTTCTATATTCAATTTCTCAAATTCAACTGATTTTGAATTTATAAACACGTTTATAAATTCTATTTCTATTTTAATAACAACTTCGACTTATAAATCTTCGTTTTATCAACTTCTATATTTTTACTTATCAAAATAAGTGATTTCGGATTTATAAACAACTTTTATAAATTCCAACTCTATTTGTAAAAAAACTTCAATACCAAATCAATTTCAATATTGATTTCTAAATTTATTTTCAACCTTAAATAAAATTTCCATACTGATTTCTCAAAAATTCATTTCCAAATATTTAATCAATTACAGATTGATTTCTAATTTTATCTATCACTACTAAATAAATTCCTTATTTTTCTCAAATTACTCAACATCCTGTTTTTAAATGGATTCTTCAAATTGAAATCATTTTACATTGATTTCCCAAATTATTTCAATTTTCCAAATTAAATTTCTAGTTGGATTTCCAACTTATCTCCTTTTAAATAAATTCCTCTTTAAGAAAATAAATTCCTTTATCTTTTTTTTTTCAAACTATTTAGAAATCCAATTTTAATTAAATTCTTCAATTTAAAAATCACTATTATACGAAATTCATTTATTTAACATCTTCACTTTATTCTGGAAATTATTCAATACGATTATAAAAATTTACTTTTTATACTTTAAAAATTCCTTTCTTCAAAATTTATTCAATTTCTAAAATTGATTCACTTAGAAATTTCTACTTTGATTCAAAAATTCAATTTCGTTTATTTTTGGAATCCAATGATATCAAACATCCATTCAGCTAAATTTTTAGCTTTCAATCAATTTCCAGACATCGATATGATCAATAACATCAATATAGTCATTCACAGATTCATACCACAGTATAAATAAAATCAATCAATGTGAGAGGTCCAGTTGGATCCCTCCAACCTGTTTCCCTGCATCCAAAGACGTCAGCACAATACCAATTCCGCTCCAGTACGGAATTATCGCAGTATATGGGTTTTATAAAAATCCGCTTACTAACGGCGCAATAGGGTCTCATCCGCTATACGAGGCGGGAAATCATCAATCCAATATATACATATGCCAATATGTATATATTGCTATATATATAGATATATCCTATCATATCTAATATCACATCCAAATAGCAATCATATCAGTCAAATCAATAACTGTAAAATCAAATTTCCTTCGAGTGAGAAAGATCTCACCTTAGCTTTTTAATTTTGCCATCCAATCCAATCCTTCTTTTGTTTTCTCGACTTTAACCTTGTATAAATAATTTATAAATCTATTAATATTCGAATTAATTGACTACATGTTGGTTTGAAATATATAATTTGGTTTTAAACTAATTTCTTTTTACATAAATATTTTCCTAGTTACTAAAATAATTACATCGGTTAACTAATTATTCACCAAACTAAATTGGTAAACTGTATTTGGTTTCCTATTGACCAAACTGCATATAACAATAAGCCCATATGGGTCTTAAAAATCTTATCTTCATATAAACTCTTATTATCTATTTATTTCACAATCTTATATATGTATTTACTGTTTTTAAACTCTTTATATACATATATATATAGAAAACTGCATATATTATCTTTTGTATGAACAAATTTAAAACATTGATGAGTTAATCAACTTATATTTTCCTATGAAAATTATATGCTCAGATAAAAATAGAAAAAATGAAATTACCAATCAACCGATCGAGATTGAAACACCAGAAGTCCCAAACCCATCTCGGCATCGAACCGCCTCCACCTCCGATCGAACGCGAGCTTCGCGAGTTTTCCCTGGCACTACTGCTGCCCTAGCTCGACCACACGTGTGCGTGCTATCGCGACCACCCGCCGCCTCCAGTCGTGCCTGAGCTCAGGCGAGCCATCACACTCGCTGCCCTCGAAGTCGTGAGTATCACCATCAGCCATCGCGATTTCTCCTAGCTCGAACTCGAGCCCAATCAATACCGTGCAACCCCCATGCCCACGCGAAATCGACGAACCAGCTTCGCCATTATCCCCTCGCGCGCAGCCCCAAATTGACACATACGCGCGCGACCCCACTCAGCTCCACCCCTCGAGCGCGCTGCTGCCCTAGCCGCCGCTCATCGATCGCGAACCCTAGACGCCCCATCGCGATTTCCAATCGCAATACCATTGTTGTCGCGGCCATTGACTTCGGCCGGTTCTTGAATTTGAAGAGAAAAGTTTTGATTTCGTATATGAAGGGAGTGAAAGAATTTTCGATCGAGAGCTGCCATTTTTTAAACTGCTCGATGTTGTTTATTTTCATTTAAATCTGAGAGGGGCTTTCGTTTGTAAAGGAGAGGGGAACGAGATTATTTAAAATTGAACAAGTATGGCTGGCACGATTGCTTTACGTGATTCTTTGCGTGATTGAAGGAGATGAACGTGTGTATGTCGGCAAAGTTTTAAATTTAAAAATCTAAATTGAATTCAATTTAATTTCTACGCGTTTATTCGCCGTACGGCCACATAACAACTCCAAATGCTACGAAATTTGAAATTCGATAATAATTCAACATTACGGACTCAATGGAACTGGTTTCGTCGAATTCCAAGACTGTGCCTCGGACGGCTATTTTTAAATATCGATTCGAACGATATAATTTCAAAACTGAACAAATTATTTCCACATCAATTTCTGAAGCTGCGGTTATCTTCAGTGTTATTATTATGAATTTTACAAACCTTCGAAATATTTTTAATCGGCCTAAACTTGCAGATTCAAATTCTTATTCAACTTCCAATCGATTAAATTTTATAATTTAATCGCCAAATTCAAGGTTATATCGGGGATTCAAATTAAATCATCGATCAAACATTTAAAATAAATTAAATATTCTCAATTTAATTTGGTCAAAATTCTGGGTCGTTACATGAATAGACCTTATTCATCGTAAGTAATAAAGGAAGGATAATATTTGAAGATCTTTGCCTAGGGATGACCTGTTAGGAAGGTCCATGCTAATTGTGGTAGTAGTTAGTGGTGTTGTATTCCATCCATTATAGTTTTTCTTTTCATAGGTTGTACGTTTTAGTTGTTGCTATGAGCTGCTTACATTTAGAGATTTATGTATTTTTTGTGTGGACCGCTATGATTAAGAAAACAATAAAATAAGGAAATTTCATGAAGTCACTTAACTAATGCAAGAAAAACGAAAATTGTTGGAACTGGAAGTTAAGTAATAAATTAAGAAAATTTATTTGACTAACTACTAAATAAAAGTAAAATAAAAAATGTAAGTTCCGATAAATAAAAAAAAACTGGATGATAAATTTCAAAAGATGAAGGACAGAATTACAAAGAGGTGAGCCACGGGTCAAGGTTCCTGTTCCTCGAAGACTATAATTTGAAAATTCAACATGTTTGCTAGTTGATATTAATAAAGAAAGGTTTTTGCGAACTTAAAAATTTACCGCGCAATTAAGTGGAGTCAATTATGGACGATGAATGGTTGGCTAAATCCCGATGTCATAAATACGGAAAATTATTTTTAAAATGTAATTATACATATATTTTGGAAAAAGAAAATTCTATGAAAAATTTATTTTCGATTTTTCATTATAAATAATAAGACTTTGAAAAAAATACACATAGCTTTTGAAAGATTTTAAAAGCTAAAAATTTTGGATTTTAGAATTTTTGAAATACCACACTATGACATTGGGAAATATTCGATAAGTTGATTTGTGTAAATTTTACTACATTGTTGTATTTGTAGTAAAATGGATATGATGAGCGACACAGAAGCTGTTTTGTCTGTAGAAGTGTTTCTAGGATACCTTATCGATGAGTGGAAAAAATTAAAAATATGATTTTTGAAAACATCGGTGTTTTTGAACTTTAAAAATAAAAGGTTGCTTATGCAAGCTATGCTTGGGAAAGTAGGAAAAGGATTAGGGGCAAAAGATTAGTTCCCAAGATACAATGGAAAGTGGTTACATAAGAATATGATGGAAGTAGGAATTTTTCCATCTATACCATTTCCAAGCATAAGAAAATAGATTTAGAAAATTGAATTTTTCTAAAATTTGTATGTTAGCAGTGGTGTGCTAGGAAATTGGATGGTAAGAATTGGACGAAAAATTGGTTGTACTACACTTCTATTTATAGAAGTGTGGGAAAATTTGGATGAAAAAGCATTTTTGATTTTAAATTGCATTCATGTAGAGCTGCCAGTATATTTAGGATGTTTGCATCACATTTTCAACATTTGGTTTAAAACAAATCATTCATATAGGAGGCACTAATTTGAAATTATTTTTCATGCATACCATATGTATTGTGATGCACTATGCACATGTACACGGATTGTTGCAAAATTGGTTATATACTAATTGACTGTTAGTGTAGAATGGATGTGCGATAGTTTATATGATTGAATCATTGCGGAATTTCGGAGATGAAATTCTTTTAAGGGAGGAGAATGTAACACCCCGCATTTTTACGATAATCAATTAAAAAAGAAATTAATTAATTAATAATAAACAGGAAAAATACTTTTTTTACAAATGTTGGAATTTGACCACGAAACTTATGCCATTGGATTCGTGGCGATTTTCTGATCAATTTCATATATAAACTATTCTGATCGGTGTTCAAACGAGAAAGTTATTAAGGTTTGAAATTTTAGTGTCGGAAATAATTGTATATGTAAATGTGGTAATAAAATCAATCAAGATCGACTAGATGTTAATAATTGTTAACATTCAAATTAAGATCTCAGAGGATTTATGAAATGGGTCAATAATCGATAAGAATCAATTAACAGAGAAACTAATCAAAGCAATCAACCATCAAAGGAAACAAACGAAAAAAAATCAAACAAAATTAATTAACGGTCAAATTAGCTCATTTTAAAAGGGGCTGGATCAAGGTCGACCATGAGCGCTCTACCATGGGGAGGGATGGTCGACCCACCTTGTTTTGGAGGCGATAGTTTGTTTAGGCCGTGTGGTCCAGATCTGATTTAATTCAATCCAACGGTTAGCGCTGATTTGAACCTATCTAAATAAGGACCTAGAACTTCACTTCCACCTCATTATTTTTCTAAAGAGCGCGGAAGATCTATCACTTGCTCTTCTCCTTCAAAATTCTAATACACTAACTAACATAGAATAGATTACACGTATACACTTTGGAGAAGAATAGAAAAGAATAGAGGATAGAAGATAGATTCAAATCAGATTACTACATCAAAGGTAAACTTTCAAATCTGGTTCTAATTAATAAATCTAAATCCAAATCTCCTCTCTAATTCCATTTCTAATGAGATCTGTATAAATATTATCTGTGGATCCGAATAGGGAGTCAAAAAGTGGAGAATACAGATAATAGGATCAGATATGGAATAAATCTAGAGATTTGGAAGCACTAATTAAAGGTGAGCGGAAATATTATATATTTTTATACAATACTAGATTATATTGTTGCAAACCCATTATTTTATGTCTGTAAATTGAATTTAAACTGTGAATAAATTCATAAATGTGAAATATTGAAGACTGTAAACTTGTCAATGTAATTACGTAATGATTAGTTTTATTTCTTTAGTTACGTAATGATTAGAATTGTTAGTTTCTACGTCTGATAATTTACATGTTTTACGACTGATAATTTATATGATTTACGTTGGATTTTAGTTAATCTTAAAGTAATGAATTGGAATTTCATATTATGTTAATTAATAATGTTATTTAGACTTTTGGAATTTTAGTGATATTTTAGTTTATTGGAATTTGTATTGTTGCAAGTAGATTTCCATATATTATCAAGTCTAAATTCATAAAAGTGCGATGTTTGAAATGAGAAGGAATAAATATATGTCTATAAAAGAAAGAGATGTACAAAACAAGGATGATTACCATATTTTGTACTGTCTATTTCAATAAATAAAATGGGAATTCCTTGTAGTTACAAACACAGCGCAAACTATCTTTTGGATATGAAAATTTACCATGTAACAATTAATTGATAGATTTTAATTCCAACATATCAAAATGTAGTAAATCGTAAAGGTGAAATATTTAGATAAGAATGAAACAGAAAGGTTAAAAAAACGGAAACTAATGAAAAAGAAAGGCAAGAGAAATAAGATGAATTAATGAAATGGATTAAGCTGTATAATTGAATGAAAATGAATAGAAATCAAAGTTGAACTAATGAATGTTGTAGCAACGATATTAATGACTAAAATAAGAGGCGGTAAACGAAATTAATGAAATAAAAGATAAACGCATGGTTAGACTGAAGACTTAAAATCAAACATAAAAGATGTTGAGATAATAAAGTAAATAAAAGATGAATAAGTATACATAAGTCTAACATATATACATAAGTAGCCTCAAATATACGTTTATGATGAGTGTGAATTATTATAAGTTATCTGTTATAATTATAGTGGACCAATGTCTGATGGTCGTTAGACTGGGTTGGGATGCTAAAAACGTATCCAACCAATAGGACCCGTGATGAGTGTACAATTTCATACTATAGGGATACCCCAAGGTATGTACTGTGCTTATTACCTTGATTATAAATTGTCTGTCATAAATATAAATATATGTTATAATTATGTAAGGTAAAACGTGCACAGTTAAATTAGGGCTACTTCAAATTTTAGAGTGGGGACATTGCCTTGATTACACTAGGCAATCTAGATGGATGGTTAATAAGATCGGATTTATGCAATGGGGCATAGAAAGTCTGGTTGCCTTGGTACCAAAATGAGTTGTAATAAGTGTAAGTATACTGGCATTCTTGGGTACTATAAACTAGGGTAGGAGTTGCATATTTCTTGAGCTCAGCATCGGCCCCTACGGTTAACAAGAAGGACAGGGTTATACTACGCCGCAGTTGTTTGTTAGGGCAAGGCTAGTTAACCCATACAAATATTTCTTCAAAACTTAGAGGGGTGGTGGTTCATGGAGCCTAAATCCCATAAGGTGGTTCATGGAGTCTAAATTCCATAAGGTGGTTCATGGAGCCTAAATTCCATAAGGTGGTTCGCAGAGGCTAAATTCTACAATGTGGTTTATGGAGCCTAAATTCTACAAGGTTGTTCATAGACCCTAAATTCTAAAAGGTGGTGCATTGGAGCCTAAAATCCAAAATTTTAGTAGACTAAGGTACGTATAAGATTGGTGCACGTGAAAAATCCCTAAAATATTAGAATCTCGTGGACTGGAGATCGTCGGTGCACAAGACAGGATTTCCTCTGTGATACGGTGGCAATGGATCTTTATGAGGTGCTGAGCGATTAATACTAGGGGGATAATATCTAGGTCCATTAGTGGATTTGGGTTATATATACCTATATAGACATAAATCTACATGAGGTAGATTGGGTTAACAATAAAATCTAACATAACATGAAATAGCGAACAATCGGCATAAGTTAGTGTTATATATAAGATGTATATTTTTCCACTCACTAGAACGTTGTTCTGACCCTCTCTTTATTACAACCCACATGATTTAGAAGGGCAGTTACTGGTATTGATTTGGAGCAATTATCTGGCTGAGGCTCTTGATATTTGAGATGTCAAATTTTGGTCACTGGCTATATTGATCTATTATATTATCTTATTTCCGCTGTGAGTTATTACCATTAGTGCTCTGATATATTTTTACTTTCTATAGGATACCAAACCAACGATCCATACTTTAGTGGGCTTGGGTTTTCGTTTCAGCGAAAATCTAGACCCACTAAAGTGAGGGTTGTTACTAATCTATGTGCCAATTTTTAAGACTTGCCCAACGTAACCACTTTCTAAGAGGGGAAACTTTGACAAATATCATATCTTCAACCTAAAACTCAAGCTTTTTCCTTTTTCTATCCGCATAAGATTTCTGACGGCCTTGCGCTGCATTCATTGTTTGCCTGATCAACTCTACTTTTACCATAGTATCATGGATCAAATCAGGTCTGAGCAATATTTTTTTGGTCGTTTCTGATCAACAACTTGCCGATTTGCATAGCCTCCCATAAAGTGCTTCAAAAGGGGCCATACCAATCGTCGCTTGATAGCTATTATTATACGCGAACTCAACTAAAGGTAGATGTTGCTCCGAATGTCATCTGAAATCAAAAATACAAACCCTCAACAAGTCTTTCAAAATCCTATTCATCATTTCTGTTTTATCATCAGTCTGTGGGTGATACGTAGTGCTAAGATTCAAAGAAGTTCCCAACAAAGTTGTTTGTAGGCTCCTCCAAAACTCACATGTGAACAAGGGGTCCTTATTACTAATTATGCTCATAGAAATTCCATGCAATTGAACTACCTCCTTGATGTAGATCTGCATGAGAGAAGTGGCAGTTCTATTGTTCCTGACTGGGATTAACTAGGCACTCTTAGTGATCTATCAACAACAACCCAAATAGCTTCATTACCCCTCTAACTTCTAGGCAATCCTTCCACAAAATCCATTGAAATATGCTCTCACTTCTAAGTCGGAATTTCCAATGGTAATAGTAACCCTCCAGGCTTTCCTTGCTCAGCTTTTACCCTCTGACATGTCAAGTGCTTAGAACAAACTCAGCTACAACTCTTCTTCATTCCAAATCAAAAGAAAATCCCTTTCATATTCTTGTACATCTAATGTCCTCCGGGGTGAATGGTCATCTTTGAGTGGTGACATTACATAAGCTCCTCTCGCAACAAAATATCAACCATTAGGACACAAAGGCGTCCATCTCTTCTTAAGCATCTTTTCAAATCAACTGAGTACCTATTAGCATGGGGGAATTGCTCTCTCTTCCTCAACTTCTCTAAAGTCTATACTAACTTCTCATCCTTCACTTGCTCAAACCTTATGCAATCCATGAAGGTTGGTCTTATCTCCATAACTGCTAAAAACCCTTGGATGAGTTCTGTTAGCGGTTGGAAGCTAAAATTTGAGAGGAACTCTAACTGCCTGCATTCATATATAGCACCTAGGGTAGTGTACCTTCGATTAAGGCCGTCGATGACTACATTCCCTTTTTAAGGGTATGTTGAATACTAAAGTCGAACAATGCTATATATTACATCCATCTCTGCTACCTAAGGTTTAAATCTTTTTAGGAAAACAGTTATTTGAGTGATTTATGGTCAGTGAATGATTCAAAACATTATCCTAAGAGATAATGCCTCTATATCTTCAAGGCAAAGACGATAGCTGCCAACTCCAAGTTGTGAACTGGATATCTTTTCTCATGATCCTTTAGTTTCCTACCAACATAAGCAACTACTTTTCCTTCTTGCATTAGAATTTCTCCTAACCCTGTGCCACAAGCATCTGTGAAAACTATAAATGGTTTGGTTCCATTGGGAATAGTGAGCATGGTGCATTGTCAATAACTCCTTAAGCTTCTCAAATGCCTTAGTGTAGTTATCGTCCTAAGAAAAGATTATGTTCTTCTTAGTCAAATAGGTTAAGAGGGCTGCTATTCTTGTAAAGTTCTTGATGAACTTTCTATAGTAGCCTGCCAACAAAGAAAATTTCAAACCTCTGATGCACTTCTAGGAGTCTTCCATCCTTGAACAACTTCCAGTTTAGTGGGGTCTACTGGCAGTCCATGCTCAAAAGAAATATGCCCAAGGAATCTAACTTTTTTTCTTCAAAAGTGGCATTTAATAAATTTTACCTTAAGCTGGTGCCTTCTTATGGTTCCTAATACCTCTCTTAGGTGATACTCATGCTCCTTTTTACCCTTGTACAAAACCAAAATATTATCTATTAACGACGAATTTATTGAGTTGCTCCCTAAATACCATACTCATCAAATCCATAAAGTATGCAAGGGCATTCGTCAATCCAAAAGGCATCACTTCCCACTCATAGAGTCCATCTAGTGTGTGAAATGCAGTCTTCAACTTGCTTTCTTATGCGATCCTCAGTAGATGAAATCTGGTGGCTAAGTCTAGTTGAAAAAAGACTTTAGCTACTCCAAGTTGATCGAACAAATCGTCTATCCTAGGTAAAGGGTATATATTCTTCCTTGTCAACTTATTCAATCCCCTATATTCGATGCAAAGTCTCAACAAATGTCTGCCTTAGTGGAAAAAACAACAGGGGCTCCCCACTTCGAAGTACTCCGATGAATGAATCCTTTCTTTAATAGCTCAGATATTTGCTTGTTCAATTCTCTTCTTTCTTTGAGGGCCATGTGTCTTAAAGGAAGGGCAACTGGCCTTGTGTCTTTCTCCAAATCTATTCAAAACTCGATCACCCTTTGGGGTTGAATACCCAACACTTCTTCAAAGAAATCAGGAAATTCACAAACTATAGGTATGGATGATAGCTCTCCAACAAATAGATTTAGTGAGTATATACATGGCTTAACTCATCTAAATTCTGGGGTGTACAAAGAATTCTAGGTCATGGCCTCCACAACTTTTTAATCTTACAACCTTCTATTATAATCAAGAATTGCTCCATAATATGCTATCCATCCATACCCCTCAAATTTTAAAACGTATGCATTACAAATGAAATTAATGTCTTATATGTCCAACACTAAGTCCTTGCAGATAAAAGAGAGATGTGTCGAACCCCCAATATGATTAGAGACCACTATTGGGCTAGTGACAATCTAGGTTTGAAAGTTAAGGAGTTTACTACATTCCTGCCATAAAGGAATGTGATGCCCCTGAATCAAAGAGGATATGAATTGTAACCCCTAAATTAAGAGTTATACCTTCTAATATGGCTTTTGATTGGTCTTTCGGTGGTCTGCTTGCAAAAGGGACTTCAATAGCATAAGCTTGTCCACTTGATCCCTCTTTTGCTAACTTAGGGCGTTGATTCTTGAGGTGCCCTTCCACGTGGCAATTAAAGCACTCCCCTATAAAAGCTTTCTTCATCGGACTCTCCCTATAATCTTTAGCCTCATGACCTTTCTTCTAGCATCGCTTGCATACCTTACTGTCCTTCTTAAACTTTTCCTTTGATTTCTTGTTAGCTCAAAAGCTTCCCTTCTTGGACGCTCCTTGTATTTGGGTAGGTGCAGCCTTCTCCTTTTCTGCCTCCTTATCGTCCACATTGGCCATGTTTTGCATTACCATCTCTACCAACATCTCATACGTGGCACGAATGGGTACTTGGGTCAATAACATTTCTCTCAATGGGGAATATAATCCCTTTATGAATGTCATGGCCATTTTTATAGGTGTATCTATCAAGCCCCTTCCAAATTTAGCCAGCTCTATGAACTTAGCTATGAACTCCTTTCGAGTGGAGTTTCCTTGCCAATGTTGAATGAATTTCTCTAGTTGTAGATTCACTTCTGCCTTAGACATAAATCTTTTTTCAAATATGTTTTTGAATTCATCCCACGAGAAAATCCTTCCAGTGTTTTCTTTAGTCACCAAGTTCCATCAATCTAAAGCTTCTCCTTTGAAGTGCCAAGCTGCCATCCTCCACTTTAGCTGATCTTCCCAACCAAGTTCTCTAAATATTTTCTCATAGTCATTAACCCATGCTTTAGCTTCTAGATATACCTAGGTTCCAAAGTATGTCTTCCCTTTCATATTAGGAAAGTCCTTACACGATTTAGAAAAGCCAATAGGATGGGGTGCTACATCGGCTGGTGAGGCAGCAGGTGCCACCGATGCCGTTGGAGGAATTAAAAATTGCTCAACTGTCCTAAAATATTGTTTAAACCATTCGAGCATTCCACGAATGGGAGGTCTATTGCAGACAGGGATCCCAGTTCTGGAATAAGATTGATTACCAGCCACATCAACTATTTGTAGGTTGAATCTTTAGTGATGATTTCCTAAGATAGTATTATATGCTGAAAGAAAAGGGTTGCTTAGTGTATGCGTGTATGTTCAAAGAAATGGGGGGATGTGTGTAATAAGAACTTTTGAAAAACCTTTTCAAAAATAACAAGTACGCCACTTATACGTATAGTTTCCTGGTTCATTGGATAACCTAAGCTCTGATACCAAATGTAATACACCTCAGAACAGGCCTAAATTTCGATCCAAAAAAGGCCCGTCGAAACATAGATTCATTCTAAGGCTGCTGTTGGTTGGAAAAGGAAGTAACAATATAGAGCAATAACTATTCTTTCAGAACTCATAGTGGATGGAATAAAATATAATAGCAAATTGTACCCAATTATTTCAAAACCATTTGAAATGCCATAATACAAAACATCATCAAACTATCAAGTAAAATCCATACATCATTTATCCAAAATACATGGGTACAATATAAAACATCATAAAAGATAATAATAACTGCTACAAACTTAAGCTACTTCATCTTCATGCATCGTCACCGTCATCACTCCATCGTTAACCTATGTTGTAATGAGGAGGGAATCAGAAAAATAAATGTCTAGTGAATAAAAACCTTGGGTCTTACCATTTTAATACTTAGGAAGTATATTTTAAAATAAGAAAATGGCTTGTGTACGTGAAAACATTTAATACTTCTTATAAGGAAAGGAGACGGGTCCATAATCAACCACTTACTACCTTCCATTTTTGAAGCAAGTTTCTAAATTCCATGACCCAAATCCCATGTAATAAATATGTAACAATGCGAGAGATAGCACACAAGCCACTTAATACCTTTTATTGGAAAATAAGCAAACTTTGGTCATTTAAAACCTCAACTGAGGCAGACCCCATTATTTAATACATATTCACAAGGCGGACCCCTCAAATGTGGCTATCTAGCTGACATTGCATGGAATCTTTTGAGCCACTAATACTTCTTTATGGAAAGGCGACTCTAAATCAGTCACTTAATACCTTATCCCGAAGCAGACCCTATTCAAGAGGCCACCTATCATGCCTAATAACTAGCCCCTTGGTAATTTAATACTTCATTTGGGGAAAAGAGGTGGGCCCTCAAACAACCACTTAATACCTCAAGACCCCGAAGCAGGTCCTTCATATTATGGCACATACTTATAATAACGTCTCATATTAGTTCGACTATTCGTAGGAACTAGTAACCAGATTAGCTGGGCGGATTTACCCTACAAACTGGGACCAACCTTGCGTCATCACAAATATTTATCATAGGAGCACTACGCCATAGATGACCTTCTGCAACATTTTTGCAAGGTGTTGCCAGCTAAAATGTTGCGATAGATATAAAATTTTGGTCCTACTGCAACGTTGTATTTATGGTGTTACCTTAGCCATAAAAATGTGTTGCTCTAGCTAAACAAGTGTAACACGATGCAACATTTTTATATAGTGTTGCTATAGATGTTTTCAAATTAAAAAAATAATAAAATTAGCAATCCGCGTGAATACGATCCAACGGTCTACGTTTAATCTGATTGTTAACATGGATCACCGCTACAATTTGCCCTAAATTTTCGTTTTCCCGCTTTACTTTTCATACCATTTCGTTCTCACCCCCAATTTCCAAATCCCCAATTTCCAAATCCCTAATTTCCAAATCATATTTTCGTTCCCATTTCGTTCTCACCCCCAATTTCGCTGCTGTTTGGCTACATGTCGATACGCAACCTCTCCCAAATCCTACCAACCGCAGCTCCCAAAAAAACTCCACTACCCCACCGCCGTTTCTACGGCCTGATTTCGATGGTCATCGAGCACACATCCCGTGGCCAGCGTGCCTGCGATATCTTTTCCCGGCTTCTCAAAGAGCGCGTCATCTGCCTTAACGGACCCATCGAGGACGATACGTCGGCGATAGTTGTGGCTCAGTTGCTGTTCCTCGAATCTGGTGGTTCCATGACGGTAGGGTTGGCAATTTATGATACTTCGACTAGATCCGATGCTTGAATCTTTCTCGCCAATGTTCAGAAGAAGTTCGATTCTGATGAAGCTTCGCTCGATTGCTTCAAAAAGTACCATTTTCGGATTCAAGGAAGATGTCAAACGCAGATTTCTTGTTTGAGAGAATGCCGCTTAAATTTTCAAATTGGCCAGCAATCATAAAACCAGTTTCAATTCCTTGATTGATTGCTCGAATTGCTTTGACTTCGTCGTCGGGTGCGATGTGATATTATTTGGTATGTTTTCTGCCTTCTGGTTTACTTGATTATTCTCGATTTTGGTTACACTCGCATGCTTTTGCCGATGATGAATTGAGATTTATTTATAGGCTTTATTTCCTATAATCTCGGGTTTAATCTTTCTGTTGGACTTTGGTAAATCTGGTATGTTGGATTGCGATGATGTATTGGTATGTTGGATTTTGGTTCACTGGCTTGATTTTGCTTTGCTGATGATGAATTGCGATGTGATATTATTTGGTATGTTGGATTTTGGTTCACTGGCTTGTTTTTGATTTCTGATCTGAGCTTGTTAGCTCCTTTCTGCTGCATTTGTTAAACCAGAACATGAACTGATGCTCCAAGTCCTCTGTATATCATATTACTGCCTATGTTTCTCTTGTACATGCCTGATGCATTCACTATTTTTGCTTGATGGGCTGCCTATGTGTACTGCTGTGTTTCTTGCACTGTCTTGTCTATATTTTGCTGAACCTGGTTCTTGTTTGTTTTGTTGGTTGCTTGGCCCTGAGTTGAATCCAGTCGATGACTCGGGTTTGACCTTGTGTCATGTCCTTGTATCCATGTGTTGCATTCATGTTTGGCTTATGCACTTATGAAAAGAAACAACCCAAATACCTGAGGCAAATATTATAACAAAAATATTTTCATTTTCTGTTTGAGTTAAATATTATTTTCCAGATTACTGCTTTTGAATTATATGTGACAGGTATTGAAGACTGGACAGCTGGATACAAGCTTGAAGACAGAGTCAAATCAAATGTGCATGAGTGTATGCATGCATGAGCTTGAAGACAGGTTTCAAAGAAGGTCGATCCCCACCGGGACTGTGGTGCCCCGGACCCCCGCCGGCGCTGCGCCCGGACCCGCTACTCAGCTCGCCTTCGGCTCGGCACTCGGCTCGTCATATATTTGTCAGTGTCTGTATAAATTAAAACTGCATATGTAATGAGTGAACTGAGTGATGTAGAGAGGAATATCTGTATATGTGAATATCGGTGTTATATATCATTGAATTGTAAAATAGTGGAGTCAGGAATTTGTACTATTTCAAATGTTGAAATAAAATATTTATTTAAATAAATTACTGTTTAAATATCAAATTCTGTGCAATAGCATTTTATTAAAAATATTTATTTTTATTAAAAAATCAAATATGCTCTACATTGTGAGCCCCACAAATTCAGAAAGTTAATATCTATAGCAACATTTTGGAATGTTGCTACAGATACCTATGGGTGTTGCCATAGACCCAAATAGGGTACTATTGCAACAATATTACTTATGTTGCCTTAGATAGTCAAAATGTTGCCTTTGAGGTCTAAGGCAACGACAAAAATTGCATCACCCTAAAAGTGTTGCCATAGACCTATGGCAACATTTTTCGGGCCTGAGCCAACATTTTTTTTGTGTTGTAGAAGGTCATCTATGGCGTAGTGGAGATGTCTCACATCAATAGGAAGTGTACACAACTGCTGATAGCCTCAAAACGAAGGGCAGACTTCTGTCGTGCAACTCTATTGACCTCGCATCCCTATGACTTAGCCATAATTTAAATACTCTCCATGTATAATACTCATCGCACCGTTTCATAATAAATGCCTTACAAGTAATCTTCCTTATTTCGCCTTAAAATATTAATTACTTTTCTAAGGGGAAATCAATGAAAATTATTACCAAATTAACTACGCCATTACACGGTATAATTATTCGTTTATTACACTACTAGAAATAAAAATATGTGCACGCCTAATAACTTCTAAGCGTGCGGTTCATACGCCCTAAACTAGCATCAAATGTCAATTCCTTTAACCATAATACTAATACAAGTCCTTTCCCTTCAGATTTCCAAGATTTCAATATCCGTAATAAGGATTAAAAATTCATATCCAAAACTGTAATAAATAGACTTGTAAATAGAAATAGAAATCCTGTTTATTACATCAATCCAACAGAATATCCTAAACAATAGGAATTACAATCCTAACTTCGTATTATATTCAACTCCTCTTTTACACAGAAATAAATAAAGGAATTTTATATGGAATAAGTGGTGTAAACTACGAACATGATTCGTGCTCTACACCCTTATTTCATTATTGAAAAATCATAATTTGAATCAAAGAAGGAGGAGAAGTGGAATAGACTATGAAACTATCAAAAATTGTAGAAACGATATAAATTCCATCACATTAACATAAATAATTGAGAATCTCCATTTTTTTTGATAAAACTGAGAATCTCCGTTTAGAATTGACATTTCGAAATAAAAAGGAATTTTGGAGATTTTATCTATTTTGCTTTCGCAATCACAAAATCCCTACGGCATACTCAAGTTCAAAGACATATACTAATCAATTAGTGAAATAAAAATAATATGGTTTCCACTCACAGATTATCCTTAGCTTTTCTTGTATGGATTAGCAACGCCAAAGCAACTCTTTTCCAGATCTTCTTCTTTTGAGATAAATACGCAGTGAAGGATAGGAGTGAGTGTGTGTGCGTAATTTTGTTAGATTCAGAGAGGTTAAAGGAGAAGAAATTAGATTAAAAAAAATACTTAGAAAAAGTTTAGAATCCTTACCTAAATCCCTAATAGAATTTTTGAATCCAACTGAAGAAAAAAAATGGCAGAGCTTCGCGAAGTTCCCAAATATTTATGAATAAAAAATAGGGAGGATAGGGTCATATTTATAGGAGTTCAAATGCACCAGAATCGTAGGATGAAACTAGATCAAACACAGATAAATCTGGACCGTTTAACATCACAAAACCCTAGCTGCCACTATGAAGCAGCGGTCGACCGCCTATGCTCGACCAGTCGACCGCTAGGGATCGATCAATTGGGTCTTATAGGTCAACTGCTTCTCTTATTTCGGGAGAGTTGATTTGTTTCCTTTGCTCATTTATTTTATTCCTTAATTAACCGTTAATGTTAACTATTCAACTTAACGTTCAACTTAACCCCCAACTAAACCTATAGATAATTTTTGAAATTCAAAGTATAAATTTAGATATTCATTTGAATTTGAATTCAAAGTAAATTAATTTAAACCTGAAAACTTCACCTGCTCATAACTTTTTCATTTGAGCTCCGTTTTTAGCATATTATATATGTAAATAGATGATAATTTCACCACGAACGCGATGGAATAACCTTCGTGGTCCAACTTCTATAAAAATTCCATTTTCAACCCTACCTTATGCAATTTAATTCACTTAATTCATTTATGGTTGATTTTACAGGGTGTTACATACACCATATCCAGACTTTGTTCAGGTGCCATTCTATAGGACCCTACATACCATGGTCTAGCTCAACCTTAAGTCTTACTACTTAAAACTACACTGCTAACCACCATGGTTCACAGAATTTTTACGCATTGCACCAGGCATCGGCACAGATTCCATATTAAAATTTCTAAATCCGTTTTCACATCCTTTGTGGAAGCAACATAGAGTTTTGTCAATATCTTTTGACAAAAGGAATCCCTTATCGTTACATACGACCAAAATCATATATACACCACTCCACCTTCATTGGTTTTCATGATGTGAGACTATTCATTTTCAATCTACGTCTATTACCCTCTTATAATGTGAGACACCCTAACAAATCTCCATTTGGCTTACATCTATTCATGCATCTTCCGCTACGTCAACTTTGATGCCTGCACCATATCGAGACTTTGTTACATGGTGTTCTACTAGACTCTACGTATTATGGTATAGAACCACCTTAAGCCTGACTAAGTAAGTCTACACTACTAAGTACCACGATTTACAGATCTCTTGCGCATTGTCCATTGTCTTGGACATTACCATTAGCTTTGATATCATGTTGAAATTCAACGATCCATCCACACATCTCTCTATGGAGGCAATATAAAGTTTGATCATCATTTTTTGACAAAAGGAATCTCTTGTTGTCACATGAAACTAGACACGTATATATACACCGTTCCACCTCTATTATTTTTTATGACAAGGGCCTATTATTTCTAATATGCGACCATTACTCACATTCAACGTGAGACACCCCAACAAATCTCCACCTTGGCTCGCATCCATTCATGCGTCTTCAGCTACGCCAACTTCGGTACCTATACTATATGGAGAATTTGTTCACATGACATTCTACTAGGCCCTACGTACCATGGTCTAGCTCCACTTTAAGTCTTACTACTTAAGACTACACTGCAACCACCAAGATTTACAAACCTCTTGCGCTTTGTCCCAAGCATTACCGTCGGCTCCGATACCATATTGAAATTTCTAGATCCGCCTACGCATCCTTCGTGGGGCAAAATAGAGTTTGGTCAACATCATTTTACAAAAGAAATTTCTTGTTGTTACATGTAACCAAACTCTCACACACACAGATATGTGTGTGTGTATATACCACTCAAACTCTGTTATTTTTTCACGATGTGAGACTGTTTTATTCCAATCTGCGCTCATTATCCTTATACGATGCGAGATACCCTAATATCTTGCTTAGACCATTCTAATAAACAAACTAAAACAATATTAAGGCCATATAATATAAGAAAGCACTATGATTAATGTCAATAATGCTAAAACCATGATGCCCTTCCTATCATTCCAATAGTTATACCCAGACTAGGTCAAAATCTATATCTTTTATGGGGAAAATATAACTAACTCCTTTTTGTACTACTTAATTAAAAGTAACAAGTAATCAAATATTTAAGTGTATAACGCATTGTGAATGGAATTAAAAATTAATATTTTCATTTAAATAGGAAATTGGAGATGACATTTGAAGTAATGTGAATCAATGACCCACTTGCCATGCGCTTAGATTTTTGTTGACCTTGCAAGTCAACAAAGAAAGTTAAGCAATTATATGATGTAGAAATAAAATATAAGAGCCAAGTCAAAAACTAGTGATATATAAACACATACATACAAACATACACACACACATATATTAATAGCAAGAGTGATATACACACACATAGAATTCACATAGTAGGAAATTTCAAATATAAATTTGGACATATACTGGTTTAAAAGACATATTTACTCTACTACTTTGAACATTAAATATTTGTTAACTACATGAGTCTTAGAAATCACACCCGAAATAGGAAATTTGGTTTAAAGTGTAAAATGAAAAATCCCCAGTATAAAACAAGTCAGATTGAGTGAATCGTGTATAAACTTAATTACACGATCATTATCTATTACATATGTGTTTGAACAAATATATAGATGTCAAATATATCAATTTATATGTTCATATTATTCTAATGGTCAAATAATTTCTCACCTTGAAAATTTACAAGTAAGATTAAGTTCGTGGGTTGATGAATTTCATCTCAAGACCATTCTAACTTTTGCATCCACTGTAAAAGTTGCCCGTAACATATTTGAATTTAAAGTAAAAAATAACAAATACTTTGTAATTTCACATATTGCAATGAAGTGTATGAATAAATAAGGGTGTAAATGGATAGGACTTGACCGAAGTAAGGTGTGTACTAGTCATGTCCTATAAAAAATTCGAACTGACACAGACCGAATAAGCATTAAGGTTATACATTGTTCATACGAGCCGGACAATGGACGGACAATGTTCGAACAATAAAAAACCATCGAATATTTTCGAACAAACACATTTTTGTGTATTTTTTTTATTTTAATTCATGTTCTAAATAAGAATCGTACGGATACGGACTGAACGTCTTATAGCCTCCGGTCGAACTGTACGTCGCCTAGAATAAAAGATTTTGCATAACAAATACACTATATTGCAACTACTAAAAGGCCGCATGGGATGAAGATCAATGGAAGAAATATCTTTACACTCTTGACTAAAATTGCATTCAATCCCTTGTTGAAGAGGGTAATAACTACAAATCATAATGATTGGAATAAGCTTCAAAAATTGTCGTCCAAACTTCAAAGAATAGATAGGATAAAACATAAGAACAAGTGGGAATTGATCCGTAAATTTATGTACAGCAAAAGCATGATAGTGGAAACAGTAAAAGGTAGCGGTACAAGCAAGTTCATGGAATCAATAACCATGAAACCGTAAGTATTTTGAAATGCTAGGGAACGGCAGCGACGCATAAGCAATCGGTAATTCCTATTTTTAGGCTTAAGTAATAGATGTGGAAGCAACATTAAATGCTGTGAATTGAAGGTAGAACCGTCCTATATAGAGAAACCACTGGAAATAAACAAAGCCATGTCTTGAAATTTTCTGAGGACGTCTGTTACGTTCTATTTTACTGAGGGTCCTTTGTTTCTTTCGACATAAAAATAATGAAAGTAAAGCATTTCCTAGCAGTTTAACAAGCTAAAAAAAATGTTTAACTCCAATTGCCAAAATGGCAAAAAAAAATGTACCGATACATGAATGTAAGCTTATATGATTATATATTACAATATTGAAATGATCATTAGTTGAAAGGTACAAATACTGAAAGGATATTGCACTCATTTTATCTACTCTAGTACGTGCTAACTATAAAATGCAGATTCCAAAGACCTAGAGTTGAAGACATCTATTTACCGAATGCTTACAAGTGACAAGTACATAGCAAAATATAAAAGGAAGACGAACCTATAAAATCTTCACCTTTCAAAGGTTGTTAGTCGAATGAGTGTGACCGTTAGAAAATAGTCGTAACCGTTTGCAATTAACAGTTCAAATTCGAAGAGAAAGATAGATTCAAAAAATATGATAGTTGGTAGTCAATAGTCATACCATTTCCAGTCCTCTTCTGGCACATGCTAAGTGTTTTCTGTGCATGCGTACTATGATAGTGCCCCTTTTCCTTCTCCTTTAGTTATTCTAATTGATAGAGCATGTGAGGTTTCATATATATACACAAATATTAAAACAATTTTTCTGATGTGGGACTAATATATTTGTTCTCATTTTCAATAAAATCTACCACAACAATCCTCCACTAAATTGTTTTATTGACGATAACCACTTTTATCTTAACTTAAGATAACACATCATATATGGTATTTATTCAATTAAACCACATATTACTATAAATATCTCAAGAGCTTAAAGAAGTGCTGGGTGGTTTTAACTTAAACCGAGTCAAATTTGACTTATAAAGTCGAAAATATTACACATGTAACTTTATTTTACCAATAAATTTCCCTTCCTATGAGCACCGTTATGGTCATGTGCTCCATCCCGGCTTAATGAACTCTTATAAGCGTAAACCCAATGAACTCTTGCTTAGAAGCAACACCACTTCCAAGTTCATAAAGGTAAAGTTCTATTCCTTTTAATGTCTCTGTTACCAGACTAACTAGAACTTTATTAAGAGTTTCAATTCAACCTCTTCGTATCTATAATAGTGTGCACTAAATTTAACTTAGTGTCTTCCAATCATATGATAGGTTGTTAGTACCCATTAAACCTTAAAATTGAGTTAGTTAATATTAAGGTTGAGTTACTACTATCATTGATTATTCATAATACAAGATTTAAGACTCATTCCGATCGACGTGGACATTACCATTTCTCTGGTCATGGCTTTTGTAAATGGGTTCGCCAAATTATTACTAGACTTTACATATACAATGGTAATTATTCCATCATTAATTATTTGTCTCACATACTCATGTCTGAGGCTTATATGTCTCGAATTTTCATTGTATACATTATTATATGCTCTAGACATAGTTGCATGACTATCACAATGTAAAGCTATGGCCGACATTGGTTTCGGCCATAACTTAATATCCAATAACATATTTCGTAACCATTCAGCCTCTTTTCCAACGGCCGCAAGCGCCATGAATTCAGATTCCATAGTAGAGTGTGCAATGCATGTTTGTTTCTTTGATGCCCATAAAACAATACCTCCTCCTAATGTGAAAGTCCAATCTGAAGTTGATTTATTATCGTCGGCACCATTTATCCAACTTGCATCAGTATAACCCTCTTATACGCTTGAAAATCCATTATAAAAGAGTTCTAGAGTTTTGGTCTTTTTAAGATAGCCAATGAGACTTTCAATTGCTTTCCAATGTCGTATTCCAGTGTTGCTGGTATATCGTGCAAGTTTGCATACCGCTTATGCTATATCAGGTCTTGCACAATGCATAACATACATTATACTTCCAATGGTGCTAGCACACTCAAGCTGAGCGATGCATCTTCCTTCATTTTTACTTATATTAATACTTGAATCGATTGGGGTGTTTGCATCCTTGATTTTTAGGTGCCCAAATTTCTAAAGCATTTTTTTTCAATATAATGTGATTGACTTAGTGCATAATTTCCACTAGTTTTGTTAACTTTTATCCCCAGTATTGTGTCGAGTTCATTTAAGTCCTTCATTTTGAATCGCGAGGATAAATATTCTTTGGTATTGTTTATGTCTTTGATATTTGTGCTAAATATCAATAGATCATCTATATACAGACAAATGAAAACTCCGTATTCTTCGGTAAACTTAGAGTAAATACATTTTCTACACTATTGTATTTGAAACCTTATTCTAAAATCGTTGAGTCGAATTTTTTTATGCCACTGTTTAGGTGCTTGCTTTAGTCCGTACAGTGATTTTGTTAGTTTGCAAACCTTGTTTTCATTATCAGGAAGTATAACCATTCAGGTTGCTCCATGTAGACTTCATCGCTAAGTTCACCATTTAAGAAGGCTGTTTTCATGTCTATTTGATGTATGTGCAACTGATATATTGACGCTAAAGCTATCAATACTCAAATGGATGTGATTCTTGCCACATGAGCATATGTATCAAAGAAATCAATTCCTTCCTTTTGTCTAAATTCCTTAGCTACCAATCAAGCCTAAAATTTGTACACTACCATCATTATTATGTTTTCTTCGAAACACCCATTTGCAGCTGATTTTCTTTAACCCTTGAGGTGAGTCTGTTAATTTCACCGGATTGTTTGACAAAATTGAATCCATTTCATCGTTGATTGCCTCTTTCCAAAAGGCAGAATCTCTAGACGCTAAAGTCTCTTTATACGTTTTTGGATCATCTTATGTATTTAGCACTATAGGTATCTTATTAAGAACTTCAGTTCTAGTTCCTTCCACAAGAAATGGTATAGCTTGAGAAGATACGAAATCTGGACCAAAGTTTTCTCTTTTCTCTTTTTGGATCATCTTATGTATTTATTGGTGTTTGAACAATATTGGGGCTTGGTGACCGAACTGTAGTTGAATCGTATTTGAATTTATTTTCCATAAACTCAACATCTCTTGATTCAATAATCGTGTTAGAGGATAAGTCTAACAATTTGTATGCTTTGGAGTTTTCAGCATATCCTACGAATATACTTTTCAAGGCTCTTGAACCTATTTTAGTACGTTTTGGATCAGTCACCCTATATTAGATTTGGTTTTCAACCATTATAATTCATAAGGGGAGACTTTAGTTTTCCTTGCGGTGATTCTATTATGTAAATGACATGTGGAGAATAATGCTTCACCCTATAAGTTAAGTGGTAATTTAGCATTTAATAGCATAGAATTCGCCATATAAACCAAAATTCTGTTTTTCCTTTCAGCCAAGCCATTTTGTTGTGGCATGTAAGGAGCCGTATGTTTATAAATAATTCCATGTCCTTCACAGAAGTTAAAAATTCCAGTGGAGAAATATTCTCTTCCTCTATCACTTCATAAGACCTTTATTTTCCTACATTTCAGATTTTCAACTTTTTTTTATAGCGTTAAAACATATTAAAGGCTTCATCCTTATTTCTAAGCAAATACACACATGTGTATTTAGAAAAATTGTTAATAAAGGTTAAAGTACCTTTTTCCACCTGTTTTTAAAACTCCATTTAATTCACATATATTAAAGTGAAATAAATCCATGAGTTCCCAATTTCTTTCAACACTTGGAAAAGGTTTCTTAGTAACCTTAGCTTGTATACATATTTCACATTTATCATGCTCATTATTTGTAACGGAAGTAAAACCATGTTTAGACATATATTCAGAGATTTATAGTTCAAATGTCCTAAACATGCATGCTATAAAGATAAAGAATCAATAGTATAAGCAGAATGTTCCTTTATTTCATTAGTACTAAGCTTGAACATCCCATTACAAGCATAACCTTTACCAACAAACATGCCATTTTTGGATAGAATTAAATTATCACCCTCCAAGACTGATTTGACGCCGCTTTTAAATAAGATCCATGCAGAGACCAAGTTCTTCTTGATATCAGGAACATGAAGCACATTTATGAGAGTGATCTTTTTATTGGAAATGAACTGAATCTCCACTTTTTCTTTTCCTAGAACTTTTGCACCATTCATGTTTCCCATAAGCACTTCTTATTGATCTGCAACCTCCTTATAAGTATTGAAAAGATCTATGTTGTTGCAAACATGAACCATTGCACCGGAATCAAACCACCAGTCTGAAGTTTTTGTTTCAGCAATAGCCATGTGCAAGTCGGTTATCATTTCAATTTGTAAATCTGAAACCGTAGCAATGATTCTTGCATTTCTTCATATTCAACCATGTTTGCATTTGTACAGTTTCCATTATTCTGTTTTGGAGGGGCCCTCCACTCTCGCTTGTAGTGCCTAAGTTTACCACAGTTAAAACATCCCTTATTCCTTTTGTCTTTTGGATTAAAGTTGTTTCCTTGCTTTCTCTTCTTGTTTGGCTAAAAGTTCTGGTTTTGACCGTTCTTTCTCTTCATTCCAGAATTCACATTATTCACGTTAGAGGATGGAAAAACATAATCACAAATTCTATTTTCTTGTTCGATTCATATGTGTTTTCCAATTTTTTCTAACGAGAGTTCCTCGGTCATGTGTAAGAGCTTTTTGCAGTAGTTGTTCCAACTTTGTGGAAGTTTTGCAATTATAGTCTCCACTTGGACTGATTCTGGAATCTGCATTTTCAAACCGCTAAGTCTGCTAACTAGGACTTGTAAGTCATGCATATGATCCATTATAGAAACATTGTCTTTCATCTGAAATTTAAAGTATTATAGGGTGAGAAACTTATCTGTTCCAATCTTTTTAGTCTTTTACTTTGCTTCTAGTGCATCCAGATCTCCTTAGGTGACTTCATTGGAGCGTATAGGTTGTATAAACAGTTAGATAAGGTGTTAAAAATGTGGCCGTGGTATAGCAGTTCATATTCTTTGTGTTTTAGTCTCTGCTACTTTAATTCTTCAGTGCCCTTTTTGGTTGGAGAAGGAAGTACTTGAAGGTTTTCATTAAGTATGTAGAAGACCTTCAGGGAGGTAAGAAGGAACTTCATTTTGTCTTGCCAACGCGTGAAGTTGGTTCCATCCAGTTTATCTAGCCGGATGAAGTCTTGGTTCATCAGTTTGAATGCAGATTCTGATCCTTTTTCATAGCGAATGTTGGTTTAAGAATGTAAGAAACAATGAGGATTGGAGGTGAGTCGGGTTTTGAGGCGCGCTAACGCTTTCCTTAGAATAATACTTGCCCCCACTCGTTTGGAATTTGCTAACGGGTTGATGGAAAACTGCTTCCTAGGGTACAAAAAACCCAAATCCAGAGAGTAGCAATGTATGTGGATTCGTAGGGAATTTATTGTTTAAGAATTGGGAAGAGGAGAAGTTAAAAATAAAACAGATGTTGGAGGCGTATATACAGTGCACAGACAGATGTTAGGCGAAGGGGTGCGATCGATAGAAAACAGTCGTAACTGTTTGCAATTAACAGTTCAAATTTGAAGAGGAAAAATAGATTCAAAAAATATGACAGTTGGCACCTAATAGTTATACCATTTCAGGTCCACATCTTGCACATGCGCACGTGCAAAGTGCTAAGTGTTTTCCATACGTACGTGTTATGGCAGTGCCCCTTTTCCATCTCCTTTAGTTATTCTAATTGATAAAGCATGTGAGATTTCATATATATACAAAAATATTAAAACAAATTTTCCGATGTGGGATTAATATATTTATTCCCATCTTCAATAATAATCTACCTCAACAGTATCCCCTTGTCGTTTTAGCATTTAGTTTACTGTTTGATATTTACTATCGTTCCAACACAAATCATTCGGTTATACTCCTAAAATTGAAGATCTCTTACTAAAGTGTCACCTTCGGTCTTTTTTGTTTTTTGTTGTGAAAAACTACCCCAACGGTTTGGAATATCCATTTTCATCTATCAAATCATGCCGTTTATTTACATGCTTTTTAGTAGTCATTTTTAAATGAAAGCGTCTCCATATAGCATCCAATTGAACTTAAACTTTTTGCCTAATGTCTTTTTCAAGTAGTATTAGGTTATGTTGTAGTTATTTCTAAGCCACATAATACGTGGGAATTCAAAGAAAAGAAAATTATAAGAAAAAGAAGGAAAAATCATGCCCGATTAGAAGAAGCTCCAATAAAAGTTGTTCAAGGCATTGGGAGAATCAAATAAGGAATTTAAGACTAGAAATTAGATGAAATTAAGGTTTGGGGTGATGGTTAAATAGTGATTAAACTAGTATGCGATTGTGCATGAGAGGAGTGGATCTCAGTAGCAGCGGACAAGGGCAATTGCAATGGTAGACTTCAAAATAGGCAACACTACATGTTTATAAATATTAAAAAAATGATGATGATGATAAGATGGTTTTAAAAGCATTTATATATGCGTGTGTATAAGATAAACATTTTCTTTATAAAACAACAAATACTAATAAATCATTATATTTATACATAATATTAATTGTTATTTTAATAAAAACTGAATTGACAAGTTTAGAATGCACTATATACATCTCTTCAAATATGGCGCGTGCATGTATATACATCTCTTCAAATATTTGAAATGCGAATGCTGATGGATTTTTTTTTTAAATTATGTATCCATTGATATATCTCAATATTTCTTCCAGTGTAACTATTTTATTATTTTACGATTGTCCCCTATCTTTCACCGTGTTGTGGAATATCCATAATTCACAATAGCAATAACCATTTAAAAATGGATTTTTTTTCGTTTTGGCCTCCATTTGTAAACTAATTACATAAATAGCCCTATTTTGAAACTAATATCATTTATAGCCCTGTATTGACCAACTTAGCGTTGAGCTGGCCAAAACACACTGCTGCCATTTCAAATAGTGCCACGGTAGCATTTTTTTCATTTGCTTACATCTGGATGACTTTTCAAAAGTCGCCTAGAACGTAACCCTTTTTCTATATGAGCGACTTTTGAAAAGTCGCCAGTGAGCTGGTTTTCAAAAGTCGCCCATTTTCCTATACTTAAAGCCAGCGGCCTCCTCTTTTATTTCATTCGACACTTTACAAAATTTTATAAAAAACCCAAACCAATCTCCATTTTTTCATTTTGCAATCTCCTACCGGTTGCATCAAATTCAATAAAAACCAGTGATTTCGATGAGCTACTTCAAGAATACCGACATCTCATCAATCCATATCTATCAAGGTATGAATTTCTAAACCCTAGTTGTTTGGTAGATTTGTAATTGAAAATTAAATAATGTTGTATCCATTATTATTGTAGAGTGACTCCTAATTTTATTCCAACTATATGCTATTATGATGATGAATTGGTTATTGATGATTAAATGTGTGGAAAATATGTTGGTGGTTCTTACAAACCGGCTAAAGTTCGTAAAGAATCTGACTTATAACAATTAAAAGAGTCGGTTTACAAAGTAACTAAGATAAAATTGAAGGAGTATGATATTGATATAGTTTGCAATTGGCCAATCGATTCTGGATCTAAAGCAATAAAAATTATGGACGATGACGATGTTGAATTAATGTCTTCTGCGGTATCAAAATCCATAGAGTGTTTGTTGGAAAAAATAGAAGGTCGATGGTAGAACACCTATGCCGGCATCCGTAGTTAATTTTGGTGTTGAAGATTATTCTAGATTGTTGGGGACCATAAATATTTCGTAACAAATTTCATCGCCTAGATACAGTAATCCGTGTATGAACATAGCTCAATATGGACAGCAACAAATGTTCTTCGGATATCTTCCTTTTATGAATACCTAACCAAGTGTACAATTTAGCTATCAATATCCAACTCAGAATAGTTTTGCATGCATGAGTCAGAGGTAACACATATTTACGATTACATACAAATCGTATGTTATTTAATGT
Source organism: Allium fistulosum (assembly GCA_030737815.1). Classification (NCBI taxonomy): domain Eukaryota; kingdom Viridiplantae; phylum Streptophyta; class Magnoliopsida; order Asparagales; family Amaryllidaceae; genus Allium; species Allium fistulosum. Next base: position 215,848,162 of record CM060905.1, read on the forward strand.
ATCAGATATGATACATAATTTTATTTTCTTGTGCATCGTTATTCCGCAGCAAGATCTGACCCAAAATATTGCTGGACCATCGAGCGGCTGTATGTCTTCTCCCATGCAGCCCACACCTTCCAAATTATACCATATGAGCCAGAAGTAAGTTACAATTTGCAACTATAATAAATATTGTTTGACTTTATAACCGTATTAAAAATGTCGTATATTCATACTGCAGCTTTTAGGCACACGACATCGATACACAATCGAACATTCAACCAATCGACGAATTAGGGGTTCCTAATGTAGCTGATGACGATATAGATATAGGTGTTGATGTAGATGTACAAGTTGATGACATTCTTGCGCTTGATAGTATGACTGTTATATCAAGACCAGAGATTGATACAACGTGGATAAATAACATGAAGGTAAACAATGGTCCACTTAACTATGATTTTGGAGCAAGGATGTAGGGATAGTGATAAATGAAACATGGAGATGCCTTTAGATGATGACTTATGTAATGGATAAATGATGGCTAAATCCATCGTTGCAAATCTACAATTCAACGATAAAATATTTCCATCGTCTAGTGTTCAAAATGATTTAAAACATAGTATGGTCTTTGAGAGAAAAGCAAAATTTCTACAATAACTAATTGAATGGTCAATTTTACATGCAGTTTCATTTAAGCCAATCAGGTCAAACAAAGTAAAATACATCGCTATTTGCAACATAAATTCACATTGTACGTAGAGAATACACGGTATAGATTCAAAAAAATCATAATTTGGATGGTGGGTTATCATAAAATATCCAAGCGATCATACTTGAGTTGACCCAACAATTAACTCCAATCATTGGCAAGCAATATCTACCTTTTTGGTTTCGAAGATCATGCCTTTCGTGAAAGTGGATATGAAAATAATAGCTGGAACGGTTTAAGTGTTAATGGAGGAAACTTTTTTATTAAAATCTGTTATTTGAAAGTGTGGAGAGTATTGAGCAAGGCAACAGACGTATATATGGCGATTGGGTAGAGTCATGTTCCAACCTCTGACAATACTTTGCTGAAATTGCTAGAGCGAATCTAGGTAGTGTTGGACACGTTACAACCGATGATAATGGAGTTTTTGGGCCTTGTATCGAGGGATTTGTACATTGTCAACCATTGCTTTGCATTTATGGCACGCATCTATATGGAAAATACAAAGGTACCTTACTTGTTACAACCGCTATGGATGAAAATGATCAGCTTTATCCTTTGGTTTATGCTATCGTTGAGTTGGAATCATGTGGTAGTTGGGGTTGGTTTTTTGTTTGCTTGTGAAGGTTCATTCATAGTGTTACCAATCAAAGTTTAAATTTCATTTCTGATAGAATGAAAGGAATACCGATAGCATTGGAGAGCAAGTGGGGATTACCACATAAGTATAGATTATGTGCCAGAAATTTGAAAGAAAATTTTCAAGCGTTAGGCATTAGAGACAGACGATTAACCAGTTTATTTTATGCTACAGCATGTGCTTCGGAGGAGGTTGATTATCTAAAGATTCGAGAGGAAATTAAGACTATCAACATTAAAGCACATAATTGGGTAGAGAGAAGTTCGACGGGGAAGGAGGAAAACTGGGCTTTTTGTAAGGATGATGGTGGTCGATTCATGCTATGGCGACTAATGCGTCAGAAAGCTTTAATAGTGTACTTAGAGATGCATGAACTTTGCTTGTTAGAGCTCCAGTTTCCCATACCTTCTTTCGATTGGTGGATTCCTTTTGTCAAGAAGAGAGTTTGCTAAGAATTTGACATGTAGATTAACTCCGAAATAGGAAGTAAAGATAACAAAGAGAGCAAGTGAAGCAAGACATTCAAGGATTGTCTGATTCAGCCAAATCAAATGGCAAGTAATCACTCCTTCGGTGATGAATTTAAAGTAAAAATCGATGGTAGCACTTGTTCTTGTACATGCAACATCACTTTACTTCAGTAGTTGCCTTGTGCGCATGTGATGGCTGCTTGTTTGTCAGTTGCTAACAGTGCCAACTTGGTGCTCGGTTCAGAACTACCTTGCGGCTTACATATCAGAATTTCATTCCGTTCGCAATGAACAGTATTGGAGTGCACATGAAGGACTTTGGTACTACCACTGACAGCACGCAGAGCACCCGGAAGGCCTAGGTCTACTAGAATTAAAGGCACTATGGATGAGATGCAAGCTCCAAAGGCGAATAGGTGCAGCAGATGTGGAGCACATAGCCAAAACAAGATTCGTTGTTCTTCGACAACTTAGCTTTTATTAGTGTTGGTGTTGGTATTATTAGTGTTGGTGTTGGTAGTAGATGTGTTTGTTTCAGAATAAGAGTTGTTTGTGTTAGTATTAGATGTGTTTGTATAAGAATTTGTGTTCTTTCTTTTGTTTGTGTTGGTATTTAATGTGTTTGTTTAACCAAATTACCGTACACCAAATTATCATATGATACAACATACGTCGAATTAACATATAATACAATACGATACAACAAACGATACACCATATGATACAACATACGCCAATTAATATACAATACAATATGATATAAAAACGATACACTATATGATACAACATACATTGAATTAACATACAATACGATACGATACAACAAACGATACATCATACGATACAACAAACACGAACATACCATAAATTAGTTGGTAGGATACCCGGCCTGCATCTCAAGTGCTTTTTCTAACTGCTTAACTTTATCATCTCTATTGCATACTCAAGTCCTCTGCGATACATTGGAGGATCTATCCACTGAAAAAATTACAGTAGTCGAATGATGGAGGCATTTCTCTACTCAACTTATAACATGCACGAGCGTAGAACCTATGACCTTCATTAGTTTTATTTCTAGTAACGATCACATCACATGTAGATCTACACTAGCATATTCTCAGTGGGGGAGCCTCTCCAACAGCTAGTGCTTTACTGTGATTCTTCCAATTACCACCATGTATAGCGACAAAATAACCTTCAAGTGCTTCTTTCGATTCTTCAATTGCTTATTTCGGTTTGTTACAAACTTCTTTACCCAACCTATGCTGATTTGCTTCAACATTTAATTGAGTATCGGGTGCAAATCCATTATGTGCTGATTGTGGTGATAATTGCTTCAACGTCACCAATGTTTACATTCGAATCAAAGTGGCCACAGTATTTCGTTAAAGTCTCATCATCAATTTCCCATTGATCCATTGCAACTATAGGTAAATAAGAATTTTTATATAAAATGTAAAAAACTTGAAAAGCAATTATAAGTGTTGACTATTACCTTTTAATGTGCGGCAAATCTTCAGAAAGTACTCAATTTGAATGAGAAACAATGAATTGTAGAAGAGAATTATTGATTTGGTTTTGGGTTTTTGGTTTGGAATTTAGTAAAGTGAAGAATAAGATGAGAGAGAGAGGAGGGGTCTATGTAATACAATTGTTGGTGTAGTGTAGCATGAAAGTTTCTAGGTTTATGTTTGAAACCTTGATACGCTAGGCGACTTCCAACAGTCGCTAATGGACGACTTCTCAAAAGTGGCCCACTGGCGATTTTGAAAAGTCTCCCCAGTGTATCCAGGTTTTAAACAGAAACCTGGAAATTTTCATGCATCCTACACAACATACACAATCCGATACATCAAAAAACATACCATCTGATGCATGAATACATTCAACATAACATATGTTACATCCATACATCAAATTACAACATCTGATGCATTCGACACAACGTCGGCCAAACTAATAAATCAATAACATCAAACCTAATTTCATAAGTTGTGGAGTTCTTAAGGAGTTCCTTTTGGCTTCCTCCATGATAATGGAACCTCATTTGACGAATCCTCCCCCTCGCTTGGTCACATGGCCTCTGTAGGTTGTGAAGGCTAGAGAGCAAATTCCCTTTGTGAATGTTGAGAGGATGAAGTATATTGTCGATGTTTACGTCTGCAATATTGTGCTAAGTGCTTTCTGTGCGTGCGTGTTATGGCAGTGCTCCTTTCTCCTCTTCTTTAGTTATTCTAATTGATAGAGCTTGTGAGATTTCATATATATATATATATACACACACACACACACACACATAAACACTAAAACAATTTTTTGGATGTGGGACTAATACATTTGTTCTCATCTTCAATAACAATCTACCTCAACAATATCCCCTTGTCTTTTAGCATTTAGTTTAATGTTTGGCATTTACTATCGTTCCAACACCTAATCATTCGGTTATACTCCTAAATTTGAAGAGATCTTACCAAAGTGTCACCTTCGGTCTTTTTTTGTTGTTGTGAAAAACTATCCTAACAGTTTGGAATATCCATTTTCGTCTATCAAATCATACAGTTTATTTACCCACCCTTTAGTAGTCATTTTTGAATGAAAGCGTCTCCATATATCATCTAATTGATCTTAAACATTTTGCTTATTGTCTTTTTCAAGTAGTTTTAGGTTTTGTTGTAGTTGTTTCTAAGCCTCAAAATACGTGGGAATTCAAAGAAAAAATAAATATTATAAAAAAGAAGGAAAAATCATGCTCAATTGAAGAAGCTCCAAAAAATAGTTATTCAAGGCATTGAGGGAATCAAATTAGGAGTTTAAGACTAGAAATTAGATGAAATTAAGGTTTGGGGGCGATGGTTAAATAGTTATTAAACTAGTATGTGATTGTGCATGGGATGAGTGGATCTTAGTAGCAGCAGATAAGGGCAATTACAATGTTAGACTTCAAAACATGCAACAACTACATGTTTATCATATTTAAAAAAATGATGATGATAAGATGATTTTAACTACATTTATGTATATGTGTGTGTATAAGATAAAATTTTATCTTGATAAAACAATAAATACTAACAAATCATCACATTTATACATAATATTAATTGTTGTTTTAGTAAAAACTAAATTGATAATTTTAGAATGCACCATACACATATCTTCAAATATGGAACGTGCATGTATATACATCTCTTCAAATTTTTGAAATGCGAATGCCGATGGATTTTAAAAAAAATCCATTGACATATCTAAATATTTCTTCCATTATAACTATTTTATTCTTTTATAGTTATCCCCTATTTTTCACTTTGTTGTGGAATATCAATTATTCATAATAGCAATAACCATTTAAAAATGGATTTTTTTCATTTTTGCCTCATTTTGTAAATTAATTACACAAATAGCCCTATTTTGAAACTAACATCATTTATAACCCTGCAGCTTAGCATTGTACTGGCCAAAACATACAGGCGCCATTTCAAATGGTGTCATTGTAGCATTTTCTTACGTTTGGACGACTTTTCAAATGTCGCCCAGAACGTAACCTTTTTTTATATATGGGCAACCTTTGAAAAGTCGTCAGTAAGCTGCTTTACAAAATCGCCCATTTTCCTGTACTTAAAGCCAGCAACCTCCTCTTCTCTTTCATTCTACACTTTACCAAACTTTTATAAAAAACCCAATCCAATCTCCATTTTTTCATTCTCAAATCTTCTACCGGTTGCATCAAATTCAATAAAACCTAGTTATTTCGATTATCTACTTCAAGAATACCAACATCTCATCAATTCAGATCTATCAAGGTATGAATTTCTAAACCATAGTTTTTTGGTAGATTTGTAATTGAAAATGAAATAAGATTGTATCCATTATTATTGTAGTATGACTCCTAATTTTATTGCAACTATATGCTATTATGATGGTGAATTGGTTATTGATGATCAAATGTGTGGAAAATATGTTGGTGGTTCTTATAAACTAACTAAATTTCATAAAAGATCTAACTTACAACAATTAAAAGAGTCAGTTTACAAAGCAACTAAGATAAAATTGGAGGAGTATGATATAGTTTGCAATTTGCCAGTCGATTGTAGATCTAAAGCAATAAAAATTATAGAGGATGACGATGTTGAATTAATATTTTTTGCGATATCAAAATCATAGAGTTGTTTGTTAGGAAAAATCAAAGGTTGGTGGTAGAACAACCTATGCCGACATCTGTAGTTAATTTAGGTGTTGAAGATTATTCTAGATTGTTGGGGACCATGAATAATTCGCAAGGAATTCCATCGTCTAGTTACAGTAATCCACGTATAAATGTAGCGCAATATGGGCAGCAACAAATGTTCTTCGGATATCCTCCTTTTATGAATACCTAACCAAGTGTATGATTTTGTTATCCATATCCGACTTAGGATAGTTTTGCATGCATGAGTTAGAGGTAACACATATTTGTGATTACATACATATCGTATGTTATTTAATGTATCGGATATAATACATAATTTTATTTTCTTATGGAGCGTAGTTCCACAGCAACATCCAACCCAAAATATTGCTGGACCATCGAGCAGCCGTACGTCTTCTCATATGCAGCCCACACCTTGCGAATTATACTATATGAGCCAGAAGTAGTTACTTTTTGCAATTATAATGAATACTGTGGAATTTATAACCATATTAAAAATGTCATATATTTATATTGTAGCTTTTAGGCACAGGACATTGATACACAATCAAACATTCAACCATTGGATGAATTAGGGGTTCCTAATGTAGGTAATGATGATATGGACATAGACGTTGATATAGATGTACAAGTTGATGACGTTCCTACGCTTGATAGCATGACTGTTATATCATGAACAGAGATTGATACAACATGGATAGTTAACATGCAAGTAAACATGATCCACTTAACTATGATTTTGGAGGCGAAGACCAAGGATGTGGGGATAACGATGAACCGGATATGGAGATACATTTGGACGATGACTTGTGTAATGCATAAATGATGGCTAGACCCATCGTCGCAAATCTGCAGTTTAACGATGAAATATTCTCATCATCTAGTGTTTAAAACAGTTTCAAAGTTGGTATGGTCTTTGAGAGCAAAGCAAAGTTTCTGCAATAACTAAGTGAACGGTTAATTTAACATGCAGTTTCTTTAATGCCAATGAGGTCAAACAAAGCAAAATACACCACCATCCGCAATGTCGATTCAAATTGTCCGTAGAGAATACATGCTATAGATTCAAAAAAATCACAATCTAGTTGGTGGGTTATGAAAAGTATCCAAGCGATCATACTTGCGTTAACCAAACAGTTAACTCCAATCATAGGCAAGCAACATCTACCTTTTTGGTTTCGAAGATCATGCCTTTCGTGAAAGTGGATTTAAACATAACCGCTAGAACAGTTTAGGTTTTAATGGAGGAACAACTTTATATTAAAACCAATTATTTGAAAGCATGGAGAGCATTGAGCAAGGCAATGAATGTATATGGTGATTAGGCAGAGTCATGTTCCAACCTATGACAATACTTTGCTGAAATTACTAGAACGAATCTAGGTAGTGTTGGACACATTACAACCGATGAGTATAGAGTTTTTTATATTGCTTTTTGGGCTTTTGGGCCTTGTATCGAGGGATTTGTACATAGTCGACCTTTGCTTTGCATTGATAGCACACATCTATATGGAAAATACAAAGGTACCTTACTTGTTGCAACCGCAGTGGATGCAAATGATCAGCTTTATCCTTTGGGCTTATGCTATTGTTGAGTCAGAATCATGTGGTAGTTAGGGTTAGTTTTTTGCTTGCATGCGAAGGTTCATTCATAGTGTTAACAGCCAACATATTACTGTCATTTCTGATAAAATAAAAGGAATACCAATAGCATTGGAGAGCAAATGGGGATTACCACATAAGCATAGATTCTGTGCTAGACATTTGATAGAAAATTTTCAAGCGGCGGGCTTTAGAGATAGAGGATTGATGGGTTTATTTTATACTGCGGCATGTGCTTTGGAGGAGGTTGAGTATCTAAAGATTTGAGAGGAAACTAAGACCACCAACATTAGAGCGCATAATTGGATAGAGAGAAGTTTGGCAGGGAAGGAGGAAAACTAGGCTTTTTGTAAGGATGATTGTGGTTGATTTCATGTTATGACGACTAATGCATCAGGAAGCTTTAATGGTGTACTTAGAATTGCATGATCTTTGCTTGTTAGCACTTTGGTTGCCCATACCTTCTATTGATCGGTGGATTACTTTTGTAACAGGAGAGAGTTTGCTAAAGATTCGACATGTAGACTAACTCCGAAATGGTAAGCAAAGATAGCAGAGAGAGCAGTGAAGCAAGACATTCAAGGATTGTCTGATTCATTCAGGTCAAATGGTAAGTAATTCACTACTTTGGTAATGAATTTAAAGTAATAATCGTTGGTAACACTTGTTCTTGTACATGCAACATCCCTTTACTTCAACAGTTGCCTTATGCACATGTGATGGCTGCTTGTTCGTCAGTTGCTAACGGTGCCAATAGAGCTCATCATGGCTTTGCCTCAACTTGGTACTCAGTTCAGAACTACCTTGTGGCTTACACACTAGGATTTCATCTCGTTTGTGATAAACTGTATTGGAGTGCATAGGAAGGACCATTGATTCTGCCAACGACAGCTTGTTGAGCACCCGGAAGGTCTAGGTCTACTAGAATTAAAGGCATTATGGATGAGATGCAGACTACAAAGGCGAATAGGTGGAACAGATGTGGAGCGAACGACCATAAGAGGAGTCGTTATACTTTAGCAACTTAGCTCTTATTAGTGTTGGTGTTCGTAGTAGATGTGTTTGTTTTAGAACAAGTGTTGTTTGTTGGTATTAGATGTGTTTGTTTAAGAACTTGTGTTCTTTCTGTTGTTTGTGTAAGTATTAGATGTGTTCATTTAATTAAATTACCATACACCAAATTACCATATGATACAACATACAACGAATTAACATACAATACAATATAACAAATGATACAACATACGCCGAATCAACATACAATACGATACAACAAACAATACACCATACGGTACAGTATATGTAGAATTAACATACAATACAATATGATACAATAAATAATACATCATACGATACAACAAACATGAACATACCATAAATTAGTTGCTAGTATTCCCATCCTGCATCTCAAGTGCTTTTTCCAACTGCTCAACTTTATCATGCATGTCTATTGCATACTTAAGTCTTCTGCGACACATTGAAGGATCTATCCATTGAAAAAAATTATAGTGGTCGAACGATTGAGGCATTTTTCTACTTAACTTATAACATGCACAAGAGTAGAACCTACAAATGCATTCATTTTATTTCTAAAACAATCACATCACATGCAAATCTGCACCAGCATACTCTCAATGGGGGGGCCTCTCCAATAGCTAGTGCTTTACCGCGATTCTTCTGCTTACCATCATGTATAGCGAAAAAATAGCCTTCAAATGCTTCTTACTGTTCTTCAAGTACTTGTTCTGGTTTGTTGCAAACTTCTTTACTCAACCTACGCTGATTTGCTTCAAAATTTAATTGAGTATCGAGTACAAGTCCATTATGTGCTGATTGTGGTGATAATTGGGTTTCGGGTATAAATTCAACATCATTAACTCAACATCATTAACGTTTACATTCGAACCAATCTCCAAGTGGCCACAATATTTCATTAAATTCTCATCATCAATTTCCTATTGATCCATTAACTGTAGTTAAAAACTTGAAAAGCAAGTATAAATGTTGACTATTACCTTTTAATGTGGCACTAATCTTCAAAAATTACTCAATTTCGATGAGAAATGATGAATTATAGAAGGGAATTATAGATTTGATTTTCGGTTTTTTGTTTGGAAATTGGTAAAGCAAAGAATGAGATGAGAGAGAGGAGGGGTCCATGTAATACAATTATTGGTGTAGCTTAGGACGAAAGTTTCCAGGTTTCTGTTTGAAACCTTAATGGCTGGAGCGACTTTTCAATAGTCGCTAATGAGCAACTTCTCTAAAGTCGTCCACTGGCGACTTTTGAAAAGTCGCCCCAGCATATCTCAGTTTCAAACAGAAACCTAGAAACTTTCATCCTTCAGAACATCCTATACAACATACATAATGTAAAAAATCTGATACATCGGAAAACATACCATCTGATATATGAATACATTCAGCACAACATCCATTACATCAATACATCAAATTACAACATCCGATACATTCGACACAAGTGTTAGCCAAATCAATAAATCGATAACATCAAACCTGATTTCGTAGGTTGCGGAGTTCTTGAGGAGTTCCTTTAGACTTCCTCCGTGATAATGGAACCTCATCGGGTGAATCCTCCTCCTTGTTTAGTTGCGTGGCCTCCGTAAGTTGTGAAGGCCAGGGAGCAAATTCTGTTTGCGAATGTTTAGAGGATGAAGTACCTTGTCGATGTTTACGTCTATGCTATTGTCGAGTTATAGGAGGAGGAGCAAACTCTGTTGGATGAGCTTCGATGAGCATGGGAGGAGGAGGAGGCAGAGCTTTGGTGCTCTTCCCAAGATTGATTCTAAAATGCACTTCACACTACAGCATTTACCCTACGAACACTTTGGTACTTCTTCTAATAGCTCATCAACTAACTCCATTGCACGATAAATGTCATTTGCCTGCCAAAACAAACTAATTAAAACGTATATAAATTAAGTACGCTAACTTAACAAACGATTATACATGCCATATTCCTCTCAAGAAGAGCTCTAGGAGTGTATGGGTCCATCGCAATAGGATGTTCTTTGGCACGAAGAACATAGCAGCCCAAGATGTTCCGGTACCAAGTATAATATTCTTCGGCCGTTAACGTGTGGTCCCATTCTTATTGGGTGTGCATATGATGATGATTCCATGTCTCAATCGCCATAACATACTCCCTAGTTGTATTATCGATCCTGTAATGCAGAGCATGTTGTAGAAAATTTTAGTTCCTAAGATGATGGTTTTGATGACAACAACCTTAGGACTTGTTATAAAATATAAATACTAATATTCTTGTTAAGATATATATGTATATGCAGGATATATATATATATATATGCAGGTACAGAGAATGACGACTGTACAGTATAAAGATTCAAGACTGAGTATAGAGATTCAAGACTAACGAATTCAAGATTGAAGAAATCAAGACTGAAGACTCATAAGTATCAAGAGTTCAAGAGTTCAAGAGTTCAAGATAAGTAATAGAGTCTAGATTTATGTTAAAACTTCATAATAGCACTAAAATCTTTATTCGGACTTTAATTGTGGATTGGAATCCACCTTCTCGCTTTAATAGTAGGATGGAACCCATGACCTCTTTAGTGGGATGGAACCCACGACCTTCTCTAGTGGAATGGAATCCATAAAACTTCAAAATGACTTATTTTTAGATTTTTTCAAAACTATCTTTTTAAAAAGACATCTCTCTCTTGATTTAAATATTTTAGCCTTAATTCAAAAACTATTTTTAATCATATTAATTTCAAAATCATTTCTTGTTTTTAAACTATCTCCTGGTTTTAATGTTTTAGCTTTAATCTCAAAATATTTATATATTTAGTTTTTATTACTTTTGTATTTCGTAAGATTACTTTCCAAAGGCTTTTATAATCATAAAGTATATTCAAAATAGTTTACTAAGTTCTAAGGTTGTTTTGACAAACTTTAGAAAGAAAATCTCTTTTAAAACAAAAATCAATTTTCAAAATATGCTAGGGGATGTCGACATGCCCCTACCCCCCATGTCGACATTGTAGCCGTAGATTTTAAAATTCAAATTTTCAAAAGAAGTGTCTATTCATGATAAACTTTCACGAATGGACATGACCATTGTTCTCCTATAAATACCAGTTGTTTTCAACGAATTTTAAGTTAGTTTTTCTTCATTTCTTCACTCCTTCTTCTCTACTCAAATATTTCTTATATTTCAAATGCTTTAACAAAACTCTATCGAAATTCTAAGTGAATCAAACTCGATCATCTCTAGTTTGATTCTCTACCACTCTCTCTCAAAGATCTTAGTGCTATTCAGAGTTATAGGATGATTTGTAATCAAAGATCGGAAGATCGAAGTGTATCGAGTCTCTCTCTATCAAAGTGTGATTGGAAACGGTGTGATTGTGTCCCGTAAATCAATTGGGTGCGATTGTAGCCCGTAAATCAATTAGGTGATCTTGTAGCCTAGTTAAATCAAGGGAGTTTGCCCTGGACTTGAAGATAGGAGGGTGTATCTCGTGGCTTTGAAATCGAGGTTGTAATATCGGCATTATATTTAAAAAGAAATATGCACAAGAAATTGTGTGGGACTGGATGTAGGGTAGCTCCGAACCAGTATAAAATTCCGGTGTGTTCTTTCCTTTACTGCTTTTATTTACTATTTGCATCTGTGTCTGATTCTGTGATTGTCTCTGTGTTTGTAAATTGCATCTGTTTGGATTTAATTTGAAAAGATCTCAAAAAGATTTATAAAATTAATTAAACACTATTCACCCCCCCCCTCTATTGTTAATTCTGCCTTAAGATCTGTAATCCGCATTTACTACAGAAAATGCTATGCCATACCAAATTGTCGCATAACCATGTCAGCAAGATGATGCGCTACATCATCGAAGCAAATGAGTTGAACCCGTGTTGTCCATAACTGAATAGAAACGGTGCATAAGTTTAGAAGATCTCCAAGAAGATGTGTATATGGGGTCCATGTCATAGAATAATAATCAAGTACATCCAACTCGTTTTGGTAGAATGTAACATTGCACCTTGAAGAATTCATCGTGTTCTTCGGTCCTACCCACCTACGAGAAGAGAAAAGCTTAAATTATTGGATCGAAACATGTGTATGAAGTCAACTAACATGATTAACATACCTAGCACCATACGGCAGAGATAAATCGACATTTGTCCTCTTTAACGATATTCTCCCGATCGGAAGGTATGACCAACACCATAACTGCAAACGTGTATACACATAAAATTTCACTATATAAGAACATACGAATAAATTCATATAGAGGGTAATAGTGCTAATACCTGTACTAGACTCAGACAACCACTTATTGATGTGTTCTCTAGCAAAGCAATCCTCGTTAGCTCCGTGTATGTATACTCTAGGACTGCACTACCCTAAGAATACTGGTAGCACACATCGAAGTCCTCTAGAAATGGAAGCCAACTGAGCTAGATATGGGTCTTTGAATGATCGCAAATCAGGCATGAAGTGATGATATGCAGTATAATTGCTCGAGCATGCTGCTCAATCTTAATCTCCGAGGCGTCTGCTGGAATGTCGTCATCGAGCTTCTTCCTGAACCATGTAGTAACTATCATCTCATTACCCCATCATTATTCAGAAGGAGGGGATAGACCTAAGAGCCTCTCGCACAACCCTATGTAATCAACTGGCTCTGGATTACTCAACGGAGCACCATTTATGGGTAAGCCAAGCAAGACAGCAACATCACCCAACATGATGGTCATCTTCCTTACCCATAGGTGAAATAAATACCTCTCCGATCTCCACCTATCCACTAAAGCCGTGATCAGATGATGATCCAATTGGGTGTACCCAAGTCGAAAGACAAGTGAGAAGCTGGCTCGATCTATCAGCTCTAGCACGACGGTATAAGGAGAAGTCGCTCTCTTCAATTTAGACGAGTGATCAATAGTCCCATCTAGAGTATCGTGCTGTCAGAAAAACAACAGAATATAACTGCTATGTATAATCAATGTATATTTTTACTCTGTTAGAAAGTGTGTTACCTGCATCCAAACATCGTTGCTCGTTTGATGGCGTTCCTGCAAATACAATATGCTACCGTCCATCGGCCCCGGCAGCATCTTGGAGTAATCTACACATAACAAAAATATTTGATAATCACAAATCCTATTTCAACTATAAAACTAACAATGTTCAACATCTACTTAAACTGGGTAAAAGCAACGAATTTTTGCATTCTAGGATCACACAACTACTTCTACAACCACAAAACATTAATTTTATTAAATTTAACAAAACCCTAGTTTGTAAAAGACTTAGAGATTGATTGTGTAATCGATACCTATGGAAGCTTCCTGTGATGAAGAGCAAGCCATGCTTCGAATTAGTGAAGAAATTTGCGAAAATAGCAAAAAAATTAATTTTTGGTATAATGGAAGATGGATTTTCGTTTTGGAGAGTTTGGGTAAAATGATAAAGTGAAGAGAAGGAGGGGCCTGGGTCTGCTAATTATTTGGGTACGTCTGGGCGACTTTTCAAAAGTCGCCCACCACCAACTTTTCAAAAGTCGCCCAGACGTACCCAAATAAAAAAATAAGCTACACTGGCGCAATTTGAAATAATGCTAGTGTGTTTTGGCCAGCTCAACGCTGAGCTGGTCAAAATAGGGCTATAAAGATCTTAGTTTCAAAATAGGGCTATTTGTGTAATTAGTTTACAAAAGGAGGCCAAAACAAAAATAAATCCTTTAAAAATTAGGATACCATAACAAACTTCTATTATATAAAAAGTTGAAAGTATACAAATAGTGAAATAGGGATGGAGACTGTAACACCCTATAAAATGAACCATAAATAAATGAATAAAATTTAATATAATATAATAAGGTAGAATATAATCTTTTTATAAAAGTTGGAATTTGACCACGGAAGTTATTCCATTGGGTTCATGACGAAATTCTAGTATGTTTCCATATATAATATGATGAAAACGGAGCTCAAACGAAGAAGTTATGAGCGTTTGAAGTTTCCAGATTTAAATTTATTTAGTTTGAATTCAAATTCAAATAAGAATTTAAATTTAGGGTTTGAATTTCAAAAATTAGATTGGGGGTTAAGTAAATAGAACAATTTAAATTTATTTAGTTTAATTTTAAATGAGAATGAGAATTTAAATTTATTTTCATCCTACGGTTCTTATGCATTTCAACCCCTATAAATAGAACCCTATCATTTCCACTTTTTATACATATTATTTTGGGGAATTCAACGAAACTCTACCATTGTTAACTCTCCGAATTAGATTCAGAAACTCCATAGAGAATTCAAATAAGAATTCAATTTATTTTCTATTTATTTTCTTCCTTCAACCTATGTTTATTCTATTATCCTCCAACTATTCTGAACCTAATAAAAATATATACATCTTCTCTATTCTATGTATTTATATCAAAAGAGAGAGATTCTGAAAGAGATTGTAAGGCATGCAAATCCAAGGAAGGTGAAGCTAAGGTTATTATGTGAGTGGAAACCTTAGTATTTCTTTTTCGGTAATTGTTTAGTGTATCTCTATAGATTTGAATATGCCTTAGGGATTTTGGGATTGCGAAAATACGGTAGATAAAATCCCTCAAAATTCTTTTCTATTTCGAAAAGTCAATTCTATGTGAAGATTCTCACTTATTTATGTTAATTTAATGGAATTTGTTTTGTTTATGCAATTTTTGATAATTTCATAGTCTATTCCACTTTTCCTTCCTCTTTAGTTCAAATTCCAATTCTTCAATGAAATAAAGGGTTTAGAGTATGAATTTTATTCGTAGTTTACACCACTCAAATTTCCTTCTTATCTATTTCTTTGTAAAAGAGAAGTTGAATAGAGTATGAAGTTTAGATTCCAATTCCTACTGTTGAGGATATTCCATTGAATTGGTGTGATAAATTGAGTTTCTATTTTATTTACAAATCTGTTAATGTAGTTTTGGTTATAAATATTTATTCCCTATTTTGGATATTAGAATCACTTCTTTTGGTATGTTGAAATCTTGGGAATTTGATGAAAAAGGACTTGTAATAGTATTTGGTTAGAGAATTGACATTTAACGCTAGTTTAAGGTGTAAAATCCGTACGTTTAGAATTTATTAGGCGTGAATATTTGCTTATCTCTATTAGCATATAACATATAATTATTGCATATATGGCATAGTTAATTAGGTATTTATTTTCATTTATTTTCCCCATTAGTAATGTAATTGATTGTTAGACGAAAATAAGAGGAAACTCTTATATAGCCTAATTATTATTCTAAAACGTAATAAGGAAGATTCCGTATACTTAGTTATGAAACAGTGAGATGAGTATTATTATATATATGGAGTGTATTTAATTTATAGCTAAGTCATAAGGATGCATGTCAATAGAATTACATGACGGAAGTATGCCCTTCACTTTGAAGCTACCAGCAGTTGTGTACACTTCCAATTGATGTGGGTATCCTTATGATAAATATTTATATTAACACGAGGTTAGTCCTAAATTCTATAGGGGAAATCTACCTTGTTAATCAGGCTACCAGTTCCTACGAATAGTCGAACTAATGTGAGATGTCATTATGAGTATGGGCCATAGTAAGAGGGACCTGCTTCGGGATCTTAAGGTATTAAGTGGTTGTTTGAGGGCTCATCTCTTTCCCCTAAATGAAGTATTAAATGGCCTAGGGGACATGTTAGGTGGTATCTCTACAGGGGTCCGTTTCTGGATAAGGTATTAAGTGACGATTGAGGGTCCGCCTTTCCAAATATAGAAGTATTAAGTGACTTGAGTTCCATATGATGCCAGCTAGATAGTGCCATTGAGGAGCATGCCATCAGAATATGTATCAAATGATGGGGTCTGCCTTTAATAAGGTATTAAACGACCGAAGTCTGCCTATTCTCCAATAAATGGTATTAAGTGGCTTGGGTACTATCTCTTGCATTTCTAGTTAATTATAATGTGGGATTTGGGTTATGGGATTATGGAGACCTACTTCTTTCCTTAAAAAGAAGTTCATTTAATGGTTTAGGTTCGTAGACATATTCTTGTTTTGTAATATACTGCCCAAGTACTGAAAAAGTAAGACTCAAGGTTTTTATTCACCAGACACTTGTAGTTCCGACTTCCTTCTCATAACAACACAGGTTAAAGGACATTGATGGCGAAGATGATGCTTAGAGATGGAGGTGGTTTGCATGTTGCGGTATTTATCCATTTTACTTGCTTTTATGTGTACGCAGGTATCTAGACTATTAGTGTAACGGATTTATGATATGATTTGATGGTACTTTGTATTTTGACATATTTATGTTTTGAAATAAATGGGGACACTTTGCTATTATATTTCTTTCCATCCGCTGTAAGTCCTAAAATTTTAGTTATGGCTCTATACTATTATTTTCTTAGTTCTACTAACAGCTTACCTTAGAATGGATCTAAGTTTCAAATGGGCCTTTTCTGGGTCGAAATTTAGGCCTATTCCTGGGTGGGTTGTTACATTTTGTATCTGATCTTAGGTTCCCGATCAACAGGAAAAAATATACGTATGAGAGGCGTATTTGTTATTTTTGAAAGATGTTTTTCAAAAATCTTACTATATATATATATATATATATGAATTTATGTCTAACTCTAAAGATTTCAGCTACAAAAATAGTCGCGACCATATTCCGAAAGGATGGACGAGGCGACTATGAGTTGGAAGAATAAATAGAGATAATTTCTACTCCTACTCTGATAACCCATGGAGCAGAGATAATATCTTTAGGAGAATACTAGGGAGAGCATGACCTCAACTTATGGAAGCACCCTAAAAGCTGGATAGTAAATAGCTCTTTGATAGAACCTAGTGTTCGTTAACATAGTGGACCCTATAGACATATTTAATAATAGGGGCAACCGTAGATGGAAAAGTTAATAGGTAATAAATTGAATAAATTAATGACCCATTAGGATAATTATGGGAAAGATAAGGAAGAAATAAATAGGTAGGATTTGAATAGGAAATAAGTGACCTTAAGAAAACATCAGTTAGGCTGACACCTAATTAATACGAACAAATTAACATTTATGGAGGTAACAAATGAAGACGTTATGTATTAATAAAATATGGAAGCAAGGAAAGGAGCAAACTTCCATAGGAACGAATATATTTATCACCACAAGGAGGAAATTAGATTTTTAAAAGATAGAGTAGAAAGGTCTAAAAGAAAGAACAAATTTTAATCCTACCCTTGGTACATAATTTGATAAAAAAAATTCTTTGAATACCCCTTGAAAATTTTGAAAGTGTCGTTTAAAAGGTTTTAAAATGAAAATCTTATGAATTAGAAATTTGTGACAAAATGCGATCTTAGATGACTTTTAAAATATACCACAGTTTGTTTTGTAAAAAGTTTGAAAAGAGATTGTAATTTTAAAAAGGGTGGTGAAACATTTTTGGTAGGTGATTTTAATTTACAAATTTGGTGACTTGAGAAGTTGAAGAAAAAAGAAGTCTCCATTTATTAACTTCTTAATTTAAAATTGTTGATTGAATTTGAAAAGCTTTTAACTTTTTATTCCTTATTTTTGTATTCTTCTATTTTTCTATGTTATATTTCCTACGCAATAAAATTGAAATTTCTTTCCTCTATAACTTCTTAAAGGCTATATAAGTTGGAAATTTTTGGAAATATAAATATGGTTTTAGACAACTTTGGAAATATACCACCATTAGTTTTAGAAAAGTTTGAAAAGGTAATGCAATTATTAATGGCGGTGAATTTTTTTATGTTAGAACCTCTATTGTTGGATTTTAATGACAACAACTATACAATTATGCCTAAAAACCTCTAAGCTAACTTGCTGGTACATAAATATCAAAAAGAGACAAACAAATAAGTTTGACATGAAGAGGTACAAAAGAGGATAAAAGTATATATATATGGCGATACAAGAAGAGATATACACGATAGAGACAAGACGAAGGTGACAAACAAAGTATTATTAGTCATAGCATGTCATGTCTAGAGTATACAGATGTTAAAATCTTCTCAAAGTGGTATACACACATATACATACACATTCGAAACATTTTATAAAAGCAATGAAAGTGTTTTTAAATAATAATAATAATAACACTAATAATAATAATATATGAAGCAAGACTCAAACTCGGGTCATTATTGAAATCATAATTTAAATGAAAATCAAGTTTTCAAAAATGCATGGAGCAAGACTCGAACCCAGGTCACTAGTTTAGAATGCAAGTATTGTAACCAACCGAGCTAAGGCAACTTTTATTCATCAACATAATTTAGCCGACTGAACAAGATCATTCAGCCGACTGAATCTATGTACATGCACTATTGATTTTTGAATATTCAGCCAATTGACCGACAATATTCAGCCGGCTGAAAATAGCCTAAAATGAACCGTTTTCTTGCTGTTTTAAAAAATTGTTGATTCAGATGGCTGCCAAATTTTATTCATCCGGCTGAATCTGTATAACGGCTAGTTTCCTAAAAGGGTACCTCTTCATCATGAAGAGATACATCTCTTAAATCAAGAGTTACAGTTAAAACTTTTTGCTGTTTCTTTTCACGAATGATTGCAACTATTAAACTCTATATAAGGCAATTCATTTCATTGTTTCAATAATCAATTCTATTCCCAATTCTTTCTATCTTTACTACTGAACTCTCATGCATTCAATTACAAACTGCTTTACATTTTTGATCACACAATCATTCAAGAAAATTTTCTTGTGATCAAAATTACTTCCTTTCTTCACAAATTGCACGATATACCATAAAGGAGAAGATTATAGGAAGGGTGTACATTATTGACTTACCAGTGCTATTCTTTGGCATACTCAGTGAAATACCTTTCTACAGTTTATAGTTGAAATCCTGTTGTAGTATCCTCAGGCGGTTGAAGTCCTATTCGGTTGTCTAGGCGGTTGAAGTCTTGTTTAGTTGCTTAGGCGGTGTAATACACATTCCACCGGGTTAAGTGAGGGTATCGATTAAATCCAGAATGAGTCTAGGATTGGACGTAGAATGGGAAGTTCGAACCGATATAAAAATCTTTGGTGTCATTTACTTTACTGCTTTAATTTTATACTTACATTCTAACAAGTAGATAGATTGTTTAATATTCCATATTATACGATCCATAGTCACTTTCATTTGGTATCAGAGCCTGTGTTTCTAGACATCATAACAACATCCTAGAATAAATGGCCTTAAAGAGATCTAGTCAAGGCAATAGAAAGATGAAAAGCAATAAATAAGAATCAAAGGAGCAAACAAGCAAATGCTTCATGGCTAAAATCAGATCACAATCGGTATGCTTTTATTTTTTATATAAAGTTCTTTTGTTAGCACATGATGAATTATTAAAAGATTGTAAAACTTTGAATAAAGTTAATAGAATTGCATATGCTAAGTTAAAAAATTGTGAGCAAGAAATTTCCAATTTAAAAGAGGAAAATAAACATTTGGTAAAACAAACTAAATTTTTTGAAAATAAAGTAGAAGAACTTGTTTTACAAAAGGATTTCCTACAAAAAGAAAATGAGCAGTTAGAAGTTAAAAACAATGATCTTTTCAAGGAAATCGATGTTTTTCAAAATAAATATATATTTTTGGAAAATTCTTTAAATAATTCTAGCTCACTAATTTTGTCCCTTGAAAAAAAGAATGAAACTTTAATCAAAAGGAACTCAAAATTAACTAAAGAATGTGAGATTTTAAAAGATAATAGTAATATTTTGCAAAAGAAGTTTATGATTATAAAGCAAATTTTGATAAATTAAATGAAAAAATCGTACACTTTAAAGGTAGAGATATCTTATCTTCCTTAGTTACAAATTCAAAAGCTCACAATTATAAAAGCGGTATAGCCTATAAACAAGCTAAAATAAAATATAGTACTAGATATGCATTCATGTATACTAATTTTAGTGCTAGTACTAGTAACTATGATAGTCCTAAAACCACTTACAATCATAATAATAATTTGTTTATAAATGATAGAAAATATTTTTTAAGTTCTAAGCTAATGACTAATAATATTAGAATATGGATTCCAGCTAATACAATTGATCATGATAAACAACTTTATATTAGTAATTATTATAAGAATGTGATTTGTAATGAAAACTATATTTATAACGGTTCAACCACACCCAAAGGGTATGGTTTCCTAAAATTTAGGAAATTATAAGAACCTTGGGTAGCATATGCTTTAAATGTTATTTTTTTGATACCCTAGTTTATAAGTAGTAGTTATTTTTATCTGATAAATTTGTTTCATTATTTTTATTTCTTTTAGAGGATACAACAACACCTATTTTGGTAAGGTTTTTACCCTATGACAAACCCCTGGACCCTAACGTAGTAAGTGGGTACCAAAAATGATTATTATTTATTGCAGGTACTTGGAGAAACAAAAGGGAAATGGTAGATTTTGGAATTTTAAAGGATGTTCCATACATTTAATAGATTGTGTGCTTACAATGAAATATGGACTTCAGCAAATACGGTAAAATCTAATTTATTTTCTCCATAATTAATATTGGGTTTATCTTGTTATTTACATGATATTTTATAAAATTTATCATATTCCCTCATTGTTTTTGAAATGACAAAGGGGGAGAAATTCATATGCATACTGATAGAGGGAAATATTATACTTAGGGGGAGATGTTATACTTAGGAGGAGCTTTAAGCATATTAATATTATTTTATATAGAATGAATATTTTTAAAAAATTGTATAATTGTCATCATCAAAAAGGGGAAGAATGCTAGAACCTCTATTGTTGGATTCTAATGACAACAACTATGCAATTATGCCAAAGAACCTCTAAGCTAACTTGCAGGTACATAAGTATCAAAAAGAGACAAACAAATAAGTTTAACATGAAGATACACAGTACAAAAGAGGATAAAAGAACATATATATATATATATATGCATGTATGTGTGTATATGTATATGTATATATGGAGATACAAAAAGAGATATACACGATAGACACAAGACGAATGTGTAAACAAAGTATTATTTGTCATAGAGTGCCATGTCTAGGGTATACAGATGTTAAAATCTTCTCAAAGTGGTATACACACATATACATGCACATTTGAAACATTTTATAAAAGCAATGAAAGTTTTTTAAAATAATAATAATAATAATAATATATGAAGCAAGACTCAAACTCGGGTCATTGGAGAAATTATATTTTAAATGAAAATCAAGTTTTCAAAAATGCATGGAGCAAGACTCGAACTCGAGTCACTAGTTTAGAATGCAAGTGCTCTAACCAACTAAGCTAAGGCAACTTTTATTCATTAACAGAATTTAGCCGACTGAACAAGAGCATTCAGTCTATTGAATCTATGTACATGCACTATTGATTTTTGAATATTCAGTCGACTGACTGACAATATTCAGCCGGCTGAAAATGTGCTAAAATGAACTGTTTTCTTGCTGTTTTGATTTAGATGGCTGCCAAATTTTATTCAGCCGGCTGAATCTGTATAACGGCTAGTTTCCTAAAATGGTACCTCTTCATCATGAAAAGATACATCTCTTAAATCAAGAGTTGCAGTCATACTTTTCATTGTTTCTTTTCACGAATGATTGCAGCTATTAAACTCTATATAAGGCAATTCATTTCATTGTTTCAATAATTAATTCTATTCCCAATTCTTTATATCTTTACTATTGAACTCCTAAGAATTCAATTACAAACTGCTTTACATTTTTGATCATACAATAATTCAAGAAAATTTTCTTGTGATCAAAATTACATCCTTTCTTCACAAACTACACGATATACCATAAAGGAGAAGATTATAGGAAGGGTGTACATTATTAACTTATCAGTGCTATTCAAGAGCACACTCAGTCAAATACTTTTCTATTGTTTATAGTTGAAGTCCTGTTGTAGTATCCTCAGGCGGTTGAAGTCTTATTCGGTTGTCTAGGCAGTTGAAGTCCTGTTTAGTTGCTCAGGCGGTGTAAACTTGTTCCTCCGGGTTAAGTGAGGGTATGGATTAAATCCAGAAGGAGTCTAGGACTGGACGTAGAACAGGATGTTCGAACCAGTATAAAAATCTCCAGTGTCATTTACTTTTACTGCTTTAATTTTATACTTACATTCTATACAAGTAGATAAATTGTTTAATATTCCATATTATACTATCCATAGTCACTTTCAGTTTAAAGACAAAATAGGGGATGGTTTTAATTGTAAATTAATGACTTGAAAAGTTTTCATTTGTTTACTTTTTAATCTAATTAAAAAGATTTCAGTTTTTGGTTTTTTGATTCTTCTATTTTTCATAAATTTTTTCCTTATTTATAAACCTAGAATTTCTTTTTATAGAACTCTTTTAAGTGGTTTATAAATAGAAATAACACCTATTTTGGAATAGAAAATAGAAAGAAAGGCATGTCTGATAGGATAGGTAGGAGGGACATTCCCAAATAAGGTAATGTAGAGAATTATGGCTGGAATTTAGGTAATAATAGAATTGTGAATTCTGATAGATGAGATATTGAAAGGAGTAAAAGAATAAGATAGAAGTTATCTTTGTCTACCACATCTATTTTTCTATCGTATAAAGTTATAAAGGGTATCTTTGACCATCCATTGGATTTAAATGATGATTGATAAATAAGTTAGATGTTTTTATAAGGAGAAGCATTTATTTGAATAGTAATATTATTGGATTTGATAAAGAAAAGTGTTGCAAGAGATTTTAAGAGTTTTTTAGCAAAGTTATGAGATATATTTCATCAAATACAGTATATTTTGAGTGATAAGATAATAAATATTATTGTATGCTTTAGAAGGAAATAACTGTTATTCTAAAATGATAATTGAGGGAAATTGACTATTTTGCAAACGATTATTCTTGCAGCTAGAAAACTCTTTGAAACAAAAATGGTCTAACATATTATTTTGGAAAGATAATTAAGTTTTGAATCTTTTGTGTTAAAAATCCTATTTTCAAAAAGATGTAAATTCTTATTTTATTAAGCTATTGAAAGGAAAGTTTTTCATAAGTTCCTTTTTGAAAAACCAAGAAAATTTTGAATGCCATAAATTAGAAAGTCTAAATTTTAAGGGAAAAGGTTTTGATAAGGAAAGTTTTTAAAAGGGAGATTATTTTATTTCTATTTGGGAACAAAGGAATTTTGAATCTTTGATGAAGATTTTTAAAGATTGTATTTTCAAAGATGGAGATATTGTATTTGATACTTCATGTTTTAAGTATTGCAAGAAATGAAGTAATAGATGCTTATTTTTAAATAATTTTATTTGTATGAAGATAATTTATTTTGTGTGCGAAAGTTATGATTTTATAATTTTTATGGAGTAGATACGAATCATGACCTAGGTAGAATACACTAAGGTTTTTAGGATATGAATAAATAGAAATAGAATGTACAACGTAATATAGAAATTTGAAATCAGTCCCAAGCTTCTATTTGAAGAAGTTGGTAAAGCATAAAGATATTTTAGATCTGTAACTGGGTTATGAATTAGGTTGCCCATAGAATATGAATTTCTATATTTTATTTTGGAACAGTTTTCGTGTAATTTCCATAAATTATCCAATTCTCAAAAATTTGTATAAAAGTGCGTTGTTTGAAGTAACAAGGAATAAACTAAAAAGGAAAGAGATATGTAAGATATGGATATTCTTTTTCATAGTTTACAATGTCTATTTCAATAAATAAAAAGGAAATAACTCCTTGTAATTTCAAACAAAGCAAACCCTCTCCTGTGGTTAATTTAGGAGAAACTATGATGGTAACCTTTTTGAATAGATAACTTCGATAAATTAAAATATGAAAATGAGTATTTTAGTTGTAGAATTAGTAGTTAGATATAGATAGCATATAACCACGCATAACGATTAGAATATACATATAGCATAGGTTACGACAACTTGCGTTTCAATTAGTAATCGATGGATTAGGATTTATGGACATTAATTACAAACTTAACGGGCAATAAAGTTGTGATTAATGAGAGGAGAAGGAATCTAATGGGGACTGATTAAGGAAACTTGATATGACATTTATGGAAGAAAGAGATTTGTGTAATGAATGGATTTTGGTAGCCTGAAGAAGGATTAATTGGAAATGGTCCAATTTGACGAGTAATGATCAACTACAATGGATATATTGATTGAAGCAATGAATGGTCCATAATTATTAGAGACCAAAAAGGGGAAACTAAGGAAAATGGGTAATGATGGAATAACATTTAGAAATACCCATCTTAATTTAGAAAGGAGTGTTAGGACCTTAACACCATTTATATCAGCTGGTAATAAATAGCAAATTTTGGTAAAACTTTCTTTTAGAGTTCTTTGGTTATAGTCCCTAGTCTTAGTTATTGGAAAAGTGGATAATGTGGTGTTAGATATATATTTGTTTTATTCCTATGCTGACTCTATAAATGGGATCTAAACCACTTGATATTTATATACACACATATATGTGTGTTTGTGTGTGTTAGGAAGCAAAGTAAACAGGGAAATTTTATGGGGACACTTAACTAGCAATAAACCATAGATAAGACTGGAAGCTAATGAGAAAATTAGATTTGCAACATAAGGTATATGAACGGTCCTATAACTTTAGAATTTTGGAAAAACATATGGAATTTAGCTCACGGATTGTCACCATTCAAGGAAAAGATAATATGTATAGGAATGTGAATGGAATTTCATATAGAACAAGAATTAAGGAGAAGGTGGTAGAGTTTTTCCGTTAGAAGTAGTGGAACCGCAGCATCTCCAACACAGCTTCATGGAGTTACGCTTTGCATCGTTAGTGATAGGGACCCTTAGTTTACTAGCAAATTTTGGAGGAGTTTGCAAGGAGCTTCAGGAACTAGCTTTAGGTACTTTGTTGAATCTGTGCATTTCTTACCAACCGAAGACCAACAGACAAACTAGAGGATTGGATGGGAACTTAGAGGATTTGTTAGGAGCTTGCATCTTGGACTTTGGAGGACCTTAGGAGTAGCGCTTACCCTTAGTAGAATTTGTGTAGGATTGTAGTCATCAATAGACGATTGGTATGGCACCCTTGAAGCATTTTTTTGGAAGGCCATGCAAATCACCAAATTGTGGGGGGGGAACCACCGACAAACTCTATTCAGACCAGATTTGTATTGCGAGACTTCACAAAATCAGAATTGACTAGGCAGCATGTGAAGATCGTACGATTTGAGTAGTTAGAAAGTAGGCACCATATTTATTGGGCTTTTCTCCCAATATGGGGATAAATAAGAAAACTTTTATGTTGGCTAGAGTCCATGATATTTTTGCATTTGAGGAAAAACACCTTCGTAGCATAGCAACAATTGTAGAGCCTAATCAATTAGGGGATTTTAAGACGGAGCGAATAACGTCCCATGCCACTACATGCATTGCAAAGCACGGAACTCGGAAGCTCCGTAACAAAGAATTAAATTGGTCCGAGTACAATGGGGAGAAAATATGGTGGAAGGCATGAGGACTCCTCGTCCTAAGCCTTTCTCTGAAAAAAAATTCTCCAAAATTACGATTTTGGTTGCATCATGGTTGCTAGATTGGATGGTAGGAGATGATTGCTACACTTTTTCACAACCACTTTACACTCATGTAGAAATTTTTATGCATGTTAAGGGTATTTGCGTACATACTTTCATGACACGATTACACACTCACGCTAGGATTGAGCTCATTTTAGTATGTCTGTAGTACATAATCACATTGCACTATTGGTTGAGTAAATGGTTGCATAGATAACTTGGTTGTATAACATGGTGTTATTTTGTGTTACGTTGTTCGCCCCTTGAAAGATTTCGGGACGAAATCCTTTTTAAGAAGGGAGAATGTAACACCTCGTAAAATGAACCATATATAAATGAAATAAAATTTAATTCAATATAATAAGGTAGAATATGAAAATATTATAAAAGTTGGAATTTGACAACGGAAGTTATTCCATTGTATTCATGGCAAAATTTTCATATGTTTCCATATGTAATATGCTAAAACGGAGCTCAAGTTATGAGTGTTTGAAGTTTTCATATTTAAATTAATTTAGTTGGAATTCAAATTCCAATGAGAAATTAAATTTAGGGTTTGAATTTCAAAAATTAGCTTAGGTGTTAAATAAACATTTAATTAACATTTAACGTTAAATAGGTTAAGAAAATAATTAAAAAGCAACGAAAATAGTAATTACCCAAAATAGCGTATCGGTCGACCCTTAGCGGTTGATCGGTTGATGGGGACAGTCGATCGTTCGGTCATGAAAATTTACAGTGGTGGCTAGGGTTTGATAGGATGAACACTCCAGATTTCTCCGTTTTTAACTATTTTCATCCTATGCCTCTAGAGCGTTTTAACCCATATAAATAAAACTATATCCTCTCCACTTTCTATTCATATTATTTTGGGGAATTCAATGAAACTCTGCCATTGTTTTCCCTCCAAATTAGATTCAGAAACTCCATAGAGAATTCAGGTAACAATTCAATCTATTTTCTATTTATTTCTTCTTCCTCCAACCTATTCTTATTCTATTATCCTCCAACTATTCTGAATATAATAAAAAATATATACATCTTCCCTGTTCTGTGTATATATATCAAAAGAGAGAGATTCTAAAAGAGATTGTAAGGCATGCAAATCCAAGGAAAGGGAAGCTAAGGCTATTCTGTGGGTGGAAACTTTAATATTTCTTTTTGATAATTATTTACTATATAACTATGGATTTGAGTATGCCTTAGGGATTTTGGGACTGCGAAAATACGATAGATAAAATCCCCAAAATTTCTTTTTATTTAGAAATGTCAATTTAATGTGGAGATTCTCAATTATTTATGTTAATTTAATGGAATTTGTTTTGTTTATGCAATTTTTGATAATTTCTTAGTCTATTCCACTTCTCCTTCATCTTTGGTTCAAATTGTTATTCTTCAATGAAATTAAGGGGTTTAGATTACGGATTTTATTCATCATATTACACTACTTATTTCACACAAATTTCCTTCTTATCTATTTCTTTATAAAAGAGGAGTTGAACAGAATATGAAGTTTAAATTGCAATTCCTATTATTTAGGATATTCTATTGAATTGGTGTAATAAACCGAGTTTCTATTTTATTTACAAGTTTATTATTGTAGTTTTGGTTATGAATATTTATTCCCTATTTTGGATATTAGAATTCCTTCTTTTGGTATGTTGAAATCTTGGGAATTTGAAGAAAAGGGACTTGTAATAGTATTTGGTTAGAGAATTGACATTTAATGCTAGTTTAGGGCGTAAAATCCATGCATTTGGAATTTACTAGGCTTGAACATTTATTTATCTCTATTAGCATAATTAACGTATAATTATTGCGTATATGACGTTGTTAATTAGGTATTTATTTTCGTTTATTTTCCCCATTAGGAATGTGATTGATTTTTAGTCAAAAATAGGAGGAAACTCTTATATAACATAATTATTATTCTAAGTCGTATTAAGGAAGATTCCTTATAAGGCCTTACTTATGAAACAGTGAGATGAGTATTATATATATATATATGGAGTGTATTTAATTTATGGCTAAGTCATATGGATGCGAGGTTAATAGATTTACATGATGGAAGTCTGCCCTTCACTTTGAGGCTACCAGCAGTTGTGTACACTTCCTATTGTTGTGAGATATCCTTATGATAAATATTTATAATGACGCGAAGTTAGTCCCTAATAGTGTAAGGGAAATCTGCCCAGCTAATCTGGCTATCAGCTCCTACGAATAGTTGGACTAATGTGAGACGTCATTATAAGTATGGGCCACAGTATGAGGGGCCTGCTATGGGGGTATTGAGGTATTAAGTGGTTGTTTGAGGGCCCCCTCTTTTCCCAAATGATGTATTAAACGGCCTAAGGGACACGTTAGGTGGTATCTCTACAGGGGTCCGCTTCTGGATAAGGTATTAAGTGACTGATTGAGGGTCCGCTTTTCCAAATAAAGAAGTATTAAGTGACTTGAGATTTCATATAATGCCAGCTAGATAGTCCCATTAAGGAGCACGCCTTGGGAATAGGTATTAAATGATGGGGTCTGCCTTTATTAAGGTATTAAACAACCGGAGTCTGCCCATTCTCCAATAAATGATATTAAGTGGCTTAGGTACTATCTCTTGCATCGCTAGTTAATTATAACGTGGGATTTGGGTTATAAGATTTTTGAGACCTGCTTCTTTCCTTAAAATGAAGTATTAAATGATTTGAATGGTTTTTATGTTTATAGACATATTCTTATTTTGAAATATACTACCCAAGTACTAAGACTCGATGTTTTTATTCACCAAACACTTGTTGTTCTGACTTCCTCCTCATTACAACACAGGTTAAAGGACGTTGATGGCGAAGATAACGCTTAGAGAGGGAGGTGGTTTGCTTGTGGTAGTATTTATCATTTTCACTTGCTTTTATGTGCATCCATGTATCTGGACTATTGTTATAACTGATTTATGATACGATTTGATGGTACTTTGTATTTTGACATATTTATTATTTTAAAATAAATGGGTACACTTTGCTATTATATTTTGTTCCATCTGTTATGAGTTCTGAAAGTTTATTTATGGCTCCATACTGTTATTTTCTTAGTTCTACCAACATCTTACCTTAGAATAGATCTAAGTTTCGATGGGCCTTTCTCGGTCGAAATTTAGACCTGTTCCGGGGTGAGTTGCTATGAAGATGGAAGATATTAGTGTGTTTTCATTATGTACAAGAGATGACAATGATGATTACAAGTAAGGTACAACACCCAGTTAACTATTATTATCATAAAGTTTATAAATCTGTGTATTTCGCACATCTGAATGCACTTTTGCACATAGAAGAAGTCAAGAAATAGATCATTCCTTTTTTCGAGTTCTAGGAAAAAATTGCAACACTAGCAACCTATTACAACAAATAGAAAATTTGATTAGTGCTGATCCTAGTCATCTAGAGTTTCTTCATTCCAATAGTGGTTTTATGTAAGGACCTTCATACATTGCCCAATAATGACTATCTAGGACGGGAGGATTTGTAGGAGAATAAGAAGCATTATAATTAGCAGTTGTGTACCATGGTGAAATAAAATCATCGTGTGCTCCATTGGCACCCTCAAAACCTCGTGAACATGCTGCTAACACATGTGAGAAAAAATAAATGTTCAGATACCGGCATTTTACGGTAACATCTATAGCCTCGTTATCCCCAACATTTACCATATAATCGAGCATTTTCAATTTTTCACTTGCCATTTCGTATTGTTATATCGAACGATGTCCAAATGTCTTGATTATTCCATTCTTTTCTTTGCAATTGCTTCCCACTTTGACATCAAACGTGACATCAACAACTCTTTTTGAGTACGACACTCATAGAAGTAGTGGTTTATCATGATGAAAAGTACGTGCAACCAATGATATCATGGGTAAGTTCCGCATTCCTTTCAGTACACCACTAAAACTTTTAGACACATTTGTCATCATCATGTTAAATCTCATTCCAGCATCCTTACATTTTTTTCCAATTTTCTCCTTGATTCTTCATACCTTATTCAGTTCATGCATCGGCTTTTGGACTAGCTGTTGAAACTAAATCAGCCCGCAGTAGAAGTCATGCATGAATTACAAAAAAATTCCCTTATTGGATCTTTATTGGGTCTATGAAGTCTAATTTATTTAAAGCATTTTTAAATTTTCTTTAAATAATTTTTTTTATTTTATTTAAATTTATAAAATGGTATTGTATTATTTAATTTTATGTTATAAATATGTATATCATATACGCGTATATAAGTCTGTGCATATGTAACAGATCAATCTGTGTAAGGTATAACATGCCTGTGTGTGTGTATAGATGCTGAGATTTACATCGCAAAGACATATTAGCTCATATAATATGTCAATGTATTGTTTAAATGTATATGTGTATATATTCTTTTGCTTTTATAGTAATATATATATATATATATTAGATTTTATTTATTTATAATTTTGTATAAACATATAAATAATTATATATGAATATAAATATATAATATTAAAAAAATGTATATATATTAACTACTACATAAATTTGTTTATATTATTTAAATACAATAAATAAATTGTTATAATGTCAAAGATGATACGTATATAAATATAAATATATAAACTAAATTTCATTTGTTTATAATTTTGTATAAACATATAAATATTTATTTTTTGAAAGAAACATATAAATATTTATATATGAATATAAATATATAATATTAACAAAATGTATATATATTAATTACTATATAAATATGTTTATATTATTTAAATACAATAAATAAATTGTTGTAGTCTCAAAAACAATAAGTATACAAATACATAAAAAAAATTAATATAAATATTTATATACATATAAATGAATATGTTAAATACTTATATATAAATATATATAATAAAATATATATATTAATCTAAATAAAATTATAAAATATTTTTTATTTAAATACATTTATTGTAATAGTTTTGCTCAAAGACCGGGTTTTTTTATTATTAATTTTTAAATTTTGAATATATATACATATATATTGATAAAACCGTTTAAAATTATTTAAAATAAAATATTTTTTTTGAAAATAAATTTATATTTAAAAATTTCCAACAAATTTTGCATGAAATTTAATAATTTTAAATTTTAATATATAATTTTATAATTCAAAGTGTTTTCAAAATTCAATTTTAAATATCGGCTTTTAATTTGAATATTTAAAAATAAAAAAATGTTTTTTCTTTCTGCTGTGAGCTTAATATGCATCAATAAAATTTTATAAAATATAAAATACATTTTATAATAGATATATGAATTTATATAATTATATATATGACTAATTTATTTAAATATTATTTAAAAATAAAATATAAAATAAAAGAATATTTTCTTTCTATCGAAAATATTATATTTATCAAATCATATATGAAATTTTATTTTCATATTTTACACATGTATAATTTAGTATTTAAATTATATATTATACAAATATATGTATATATTATATATTAAATTAATTAAATAATTAAAAAATAATTTTTTAAATTCTGAGCTATGCTATGCATAAATGAATTATAAAAATAAATAAATCATATATACATATACGTACGATCAACTAAATTTGTGATGATATATCTACATATTCGAATCGTCACATAACTAACAATATTATATACATGTAAATGAAATTATAATTATAAATTAATGTTTGTAATTAAATTAAAATTTTACCTTGTAGCGAAAGCCCTTAAGCACACCTTGAAACGATGTTATATTATCCTAGAAACGATTTCCAATCCAATAGAGTGCTAGTACTTAAATCGTCAACCACCAGCTATCAGATAACATCTAAATTAATTTGATTTAAGCTTGGGAGACTAGAGAGATGAAGGGAGAAAATCGGTCAGTAAAAGCAATAGGATGGAGGTTCCAAAAGATCCCTATCAAATGGAGGAAGAGATGTTTAAATAGAGGAAGGAAATGAGAGACTTTATGATTATATCTTTTACTCGGTCTCCTTCCATACCATCCATCCATCTTTATTCCTTTCTAGCCCATTTAGTGCCCTTAGTCTCATGATTCAGTCAACCTATCAGCCCTATGATGGGCCATAAACCTATTTAGAGCTCGAATGAATATTTGACATTTTAAATCTAGTATAAAACGCTTATCGATATCGTATATCGATTAATGCAACTTTTATAAATAGGTTTAATATTTATTTATGAAATCAAAATAAAATTTATAAATAATATCTCATAAACAATATTTTATATAATTAATTTATAATAATTATAAATTAATTAAATCATTTGGTCAAAGGAGAATTCATCATTTTCGGTTGTGTGACTCGTTAGGTGTAAATTTAGTTAGTGATTAACATCTAACTATTCGAATATTAATGTTCACACATCATTTAGCAGGTGTGTGACATTTTGGCTAAATTGATCACTTACTTGGTTTCAGTAAAATCCAATTTTACTTTGTTAGCATTACTTGGTTGTGACTATTATTTACACCAATTCACTTCGTCAAAACTATATCACTTTGAACTTATGAAATTTGGTAATGGTCAAACTTCCAATATCGTTCATATTCAACTCTGTAGTCCAAACACAAAATACATGGTTCAATAATAACAATTACTATTAACCAAAATACTCTAACCAGAGACTTTGATTTTGAGTTGACGTGATACTATCCTTATATAACTAAGAAGACGGGTCCTCTCTTGAATAGTGCTTCACTTCAAATACTTCCACCCTACCTAATTATAGTCACTCGATGGACTCTGTGCCATGATTTGACTATAATCAAAGCGAAGCTTTCATATTGAAGATCGACAGTATTCTCAAGTCGAGAGAACTATGTAAATCAGTCACATCGATATTTTTTGTTTGACCTTAATTATATTAACCAATAGAAAACTATCGAGTGAGTCATTCTGTAGTTATCTAATAACTATCAATACGTAACCCATTGGTGCTCCCAGCAGCCATGAGTAATACACTATTCAACATTTGGAGAGCGTTACTGTTATCCGGGTTTTTAACTCATTAGGATCTAGGAGAATATGGAACGACTTGAAGGAGTCAGAATGGCTCAGAACTCAACCAAAAAGGGCTAAAGCAACGACTTAGTATGACTCAACCAAGAGACCAGTGTTCGTCTAGTCCAATCAACAGCTAAATACAACTAGCTAGTAAATCGTCATCAAAACAAAGCAACAAAAGCATGCCAGACATCAAAGTCTAGAAAAAGTCTAAGTGCATGGATCGCTAGCGATCCATACGCCATGGATTGCCAGCGATCCATACTTCATCACTGGGTCGCTAAGGCATACAGGAAGCGAAGAAAGCCAAAATATGCTAAGTGTATGGTTCGTAAGCGATCCATGCACCATGGATTGCCAGCGATCCATACTTGTTCATGGACTCTTGGCGAGCTAACTAGGCGAAGAAGGGAAAAGAGGAGCTAAGTGATCGGCTCGCACGTGAGCTAAATCTATGGATCGGTAGCGATCCATGGACATGGATCGCTAGCGATCCATAGTTTTGGCTCGAGTCGCGAGCTGAGCTTCATTGCATCTTCCTGAGTCCATCTGCAAGCAGTCGGTGAACACGCATGGCCTAGAAACTCTCCCATCTCTATAAATACCATCCTACCTGCAACACAAACAGGATCTTCTCCGGACTGGTTGCTGAAGCTCTGCTAGAAACTTTCTTCACTCTCTACTTCCCTCACAACAATCTCTAAAGGGATTCACCATGATTCTCCAGTGGATTCCAACTTCGGGGATTCAATCTTGCTTAGGATAATCAAAAGCCTTGTAACCAAACACTACTTGTAATAGCAATCAGTCTATAATAAAACTATAAAGTGGACGTAGGCTTCATTAACAGTCGAACCACTATAATAATTCCTTGTCTTCTTTCTTTTACTGTCTTTTTCTATACCCATTATCCATGTTATTGCTCTGCCATATCAGGGCTGGTGCTTTCATTCTCTAACCAAGGTGTTGATCCATTTTTTGGATTAATATTTTGGTGCTTTCACTGAGAATTGAACTCAGTCTTAGATCTAGCTATCTACTTTGGATCATATAGGTTTAGAAGTTAGATCCTCAATCTCTGCTTAGAAGGTTTGTTGTTGAGAACAGAAGAACCAACCAAGAAGGATAAGAGAAAAAGCAAGAAAATACATGCTAAGGTGATGGGTAGCTAGCGATCCATCTCCTATAGATTGCTAGCGATCCATATGGTCAGCTCGTGGGTCCACAAATCCCCATGCATCATGATCAAATAGCAGTCCAATGCAACCATCGTATGGATCATCATCAAAACGAGGCAACAAGCTATGAAATTAGATGGAGAACATCAGCATGAGATAGTAGACGCGATCCAAAAGGAAAAGCTCAGAAATAACCGAAGTACATGGATCGCTAGTGATCCATACCTTTTCACCAGACCGCCATAAACTCCAGGAAGCAAAGTCCAATAATATTCTAAGATATGGATCGCCAGTAATTCATATGCTATGCTATGGATCGCTAGTGATCCATACCATTTCATTGATTTGTAGTGATCTACATGGAACAAGATGGGAGAAGGATGCTAAGGGGATATAATCGATTACAAGGCCAAGCTCCTAAGGGAGATGGTGACCACTCCCGACTGACCAGCTTCAAATCCCATCATGGAGCTCCTATCAAGAATGGTCGTGAACGTGAATGTCTTTCACAAACTAAAGCATCGTGAAGGTGAACCGGTAGATCAGCGGTCATCTGATCCAAAAAACCCTTCGCGAACGTGAAGGTCTATCATGAACTAAAGCATCGTGAAGGTGAACCTGTAGATCAGTGGTCATCTGATCCAAAATACCCTTTCTGAACGTGAAGATCTTTCATGAACTAAAGCTCCGTGAAGGTGAACCAATAGATCGGTGGACATCTGATCCAAAAAACCATTCGCGAATGTGAAGGTCTTTCACGAACCAAAGCGTCGTGAAGGTGAACCGGTAGATCAACGGTCATCTGATCCAAAAAACCCTTCGCGAACAGGAAGGTCTTTCACGAACTAAAGCATCGTGAAGGCGAACCTATAGATCAGCGAAATTTATGTATGACTGATATCCACGAAGGTGAGCTGGAAGATCAGCAGTCATCTGATCCAGAGCTCCCTGAAGTCAACGAATTCATGCTCCAGGGCCACAAATCGACAATCATACTAGTCGCTCTGCAAAATTAATGGAATCACTTCCAACGGCCAATGAGACAAACAGTGCTAAATTCCAGAGCTTCAAAGTCGCTTAAAGAAACTAAGCCAAAACCAAACTGACCTTGTGATCAATCAGAGGCTAACTCGAATCAAGCCAAGATTCTGCACCTGGTAAAATCGCACCCACTGGACCAGGGGCAACCAAACGAGTTGTGGAGAGACCATGGATACAGTTCAAGCGCGCTAATAGCCATGTGGAATAGGGGGCACCGCATACACTTGAATAGCCATAAGAAAGGCCGAGACTAATCATACCACAGTTCTGTTATGCCCGATCAAAAATGCTGGCATTTTGACAACCGCAGACTTAATGACCTAACTAGTACAACAAACGAAATACTAGCATAATACTTGCCCACTTCTTTCCAACTACTATTTTACCGCTCTTGGTGACCGATTCCTCTTCCTCTTAGACCGTATGCCAGTCAAAGACCTAATCTCTAAAGGCAGTTTGGATCAAGAGCCAAAAGTCATGCCATGAACTCCTATAGGCTCTTTCTTCAATCCATCTTCATGCGTTCAGCTATAGATCTCTCCACCATGGCAGCCTGATCTATTTGGACGTTTACATCTTCCAGAAACACGGAAGGATCATCCAAGCCAGGGTTACCCAAACCAAAAACTATTTAGCTTTTTGAACCAATAAAATTGTGTTCATGTAAGCAACCTCCTGAGTCGATGGGGTCAAATCGACTCAAACCGCTAGATCGGCGGAACCTGATCCCTGCCTTCTAAAAAGCGATGTTGCTCCGGCAACATCGGGAAGGCCTAAAATTACACTCCTCATGTCGTTCGAAGAGAGACAACACCGAGGAGTACCAAAAGCCGTGCATTTCATAAGTCGCGCCAAAACATACGCTCCTCACGTTGCCTGAAGATAGGCAACACCGAGGAGCACGAAAAGCCACGCATTTCATAAGCCGCGCCAAAATGTACGCTCCTCACGTTGCCCGAAGATAGGCAACACCGAGGAGCACGAAAAGCCGCACAGTTCATAAGCCGCGCCAAAATATACACTCTTCACGTTGCTCGAAGATAGGCAACACCTAGGAGCACGAAAAGCCGTGCATTTCGTAAGCCGCGCCAAAACATACGCTCCTCACATTGCCCGAAGATAGGCAACACCGAGGAGCACGAAAGGCCATGCATTTCATAAGCCGCGCTAAAACATACACTCCTCACGTTCCCGAAGATAGGCAACACCGAGGAGTACCAAAAGCCATGCATTTCATAAGCCGCGCCAAAACATACGCTCCTCACGTTGCTCGAAGATAGGCAACACCGAGGAGTACCAAAAGCTGCGCATTTCATAAGTCGTGCCAAAACATACGCTCCTCACGTTTCCCGAAGCTAGGCAACACCGAGAAGTACGAAAAGCCGTGCATTTCATAAGCCGTGCACTAACTCCTAAAACGTACACTCCTCACATTGCTCGAAGATAGGCAACATCGAGGAGCACGAAAATCTGCGCATTTCATAAGCCACGCACTAACTTCTAAAACGTACGCTCCTCACATTGCATGAAGATATGCAACACCGAGGAGCATGAAAAGCATCACGCTCGTAAGTCGTGCATCAACTCCTCGACACTTCCCGAAGAAAGGCAACACCGAGGAACATCGCCGAAAAATCACGCTCCTAAAGTGTAAACTCCTCACGTTGCTCGAAGATAGGCAGCGCTGAGGAGCATCGGAACCGGATCGACGGGCCAAATCAATCCCGAACACCGTGCATCTCATAACCAGCGCCAACCACTTCTATGATTGGGAATAATGGGCACAACAACAACAAAATTGGAGTGCTACAAACCAACAGAAAAGTTTCAACTAACGACACTTAATGATTAAAACTGCCATCAGTTAACCTAGATTGTTTCAAATCGACTCGAAAACCATTGTTTAGCTGCTTGGACAGGTCAAACTGCGGCCGAGTATGCTCCATCAACTCGCCGAGTGGAAGAAAGAGAATCGAATCAAACCGCCAACTCCTCACGTGCCCGAAGATTGGCAACGTCGAGAAGTTCCCAACCGTTTCGAATCAATGGGTCGTATCGATCCCATAAGACGCGCATTTCGTAGGCCGCGCACCCCCAAAAGCCGTGCATCCCATAAGTCGCGCACTTTCATAAGCCGTGACACCCATAAGTCGCGCACTACCAGAAGCCGTGCATCTCGTAAGCCGCACACTCTCATAAACCATGCATCTCATAAGCTGCACAAACACTGCTCCATGTCGCTCTCACATCATTACCGGACCGTCAAAATTCTATAAGTATCGGTGTTGTCTTAACAACACCAGGAAACTTGTTTATTTCAGGATTAAAAGGAATCGATCCCTACCACCCAAAAGGACCGACATTGCTCCGGGCAATGCCTCAAAGTTCCCAAACCAAGATTTCAACAAAGAATTCTGATCCTTGACCAAAATGTCTAAATTTAAGACATTCAAATCACGAGCTCCCAAAGATAGGAACTGCCACACAACTTTGACGAATGGAATCCAGGGAGCCACCCAAAACATCAAATCTCGCATCAAGTATTCAGAGTAATCAGCCTCGTGGACCGGCGACACATAACACACTAACACTTAGTCAGGACAAAAAATTATTCCATGGTTCTGTTACGCTGAACAAAGGATTTCGGCAATTGCAACAAAACTAAGCAGTATAGTAGGCTGGACGAATGTGGAATTAAAAAGGAAACTACTCAAACTTGCTAGACATCGATATTGCCTCAGCAACATCAAGAACTCCATACTGTCATATCGACAAGAAAATTGAACTCCTTAAAATTCACCATTGCTCGGAAAATAAGCAATGAAATGAGGGACTTATCGTCGACCACGGTTAGATAATGATGGAAGACGTTTCCAGAATCAAGTCATCAACCCAGCGGCTTCCAAAGACAGTAGTAGGTGCTCGAATAAGGTCTCAAACCCTAACTTGCAAAAAAAACCAACTGCTATCCGGAGGCAAACAACGGCAAGGTGAGAACGCTCAAAATTGAGCAGCTAAACCATTGATTCTCGAAGATTGGAACCAACGAATAAGGTTGATATCCACAACAATTCTATTAGTCCAGCATAATGCATATGGCCTGAAACAAGAAAGGTTAAGTGTCACGGATTCAAGACAAACGCTACCGAACCCTACCTGTCCATTATCAGTATAGGAATGAATGCGTTCGTACCAGGGGCAATGTGATGACTTGCTCCATGATTTTAGATTTTCTATAAGAACTTGGAGTTTGACACCTAGAAGTGAAGGGTCCCACCCGGAAATGAAGGGTTCCACAGATAGCCATCGGATCATAACAAAAACCGGTGGAAGGAAGTTCGATTTTTCGTGAATAGGAATAACTATGGAATTGGTTAAGCAATAGCCTTGCATCTCCAAGGGTAATACTTGACGATTATAAACAAAGCTAGGCAGTGAAAAAGTCTGGGACTCCCACCCTTCCAGAACATGGCATCGCCCAGATTTAAGCAATGTTGAGAAAACAGGTTAAAAGGAATCTACTCAACTATACAGGATCGGATGAATGATTCAACCCTCACCAACATGACTTTAACACTGCTCGAAGACAGGCAGCACCAAGAAAATACTTCTACAATCTAACCATCGAAGTGCTAGTTTTCGAAGTCTGAAACCAGTACCCAACTGGATTAAGAGCACAACCGAATCGACAGGGAAAATCGATCCCAACCTCCTGAGTGTCGGTGTTGCCTCGCCAACGCCAAGGCCTTCTTTTATCTTTTAAGTACTGGTGTTGCCCTGGCAACGCCGGGAAAATTTTCTATTTCCTAAGTACCAGTGTTACCCCGGTAATGCTAGGAAACATTCTATTCATAAGTATCGGTGTTGGCCTGGCATCTCCAGGAAACATTCTACTCACTAAGTACCGATATTGCCTCGGCAATGCCAGGAAAACTTTAATCTATAGGGCTGATGAGAAACAATCATCGCAGTGAACCATCAATGCACTAGCTTCTGGGGGTAGAAGTTAGTCCTCAACTGAGTTTCTACCTTCTCTTCAAAAACTAATGTTGCCCAATGACAGGCAACGACCATAAGACATACTCTTTCATAAGTCAGCCAGATGGTTTGACCTTTCATCACAGGAATCAGCCATTGCACAGGAATAAAGCAGCGTCGAAAGGAAATCCCAGGATTGAATTGCCCATGTAATAATTTCAAGGGATGAAAGCTGGTGCACAACCAAATTTCCTAAATTCAACTTAGAAAGAATTTAGACACAACCGAAAGATAGGCAGCCTTGAGGAAATGTCACTTGGAACCAAGCAGCTAGGTTATCAATTCTCAAAGACAGAAGTTGACATATGAACAAAACTTCCATGACAACGTCAAAAACCAAGAAGAGCGTGCATAGCCAAGGACAAGCAGTAGCAATCATGGAAGGTCGAAAATAAAATCCCTGAACTTCCTCAATTCCATAATGGGATTGAGAGCCAGACTGGGGGCAATTGAGCAATTCGCCCCACAGATTTTCATCTCTCACAATCGGCCAAATATAGGCATTCGAAATAGCTAGTCCCTCAAGAAGGGATAGAAGCACAAATACTTGATCAACAGAAATGTTTCAAAAGTCCAAACACAAATAACCGTGAGGTTGGTTAGATAATGGTTCTGTATCACAAAACAGAGCATTCTGGCAACAAAATGCCAACAAAGGAAATAAAGGATTTAACATTCAGAAGTCAACCATCGCTCATAATCTGGCGATGACAAGAAGGCTCGATGACCTACTTATGGTCTAACTAGATCATTTTGTTCCAACTTGTAGGAATATGCCACTACCCAAGTTTGGTGATGCTAGGAAGAAAGCCCAAAATGAAACTACCGATACATCGACTTTCAGAAACAGAAGCAAGAGTTTGATTGAATCTTCAGCCCTACCTTTTGGCACCTCATGCTATCTGAAGATTCACAACATCAAGGAAAAATCCACAGAGTTGAGTCATCCATGTATGAGTTTCTGAAGATAGAAACCAACACATGATTAGGATCTTAACATCAGACTCAGAAGAAATTACTTTAGCAAAAGATGCCAGAAACGCATCCTTCTAATACATACTGACATCATTACAAAGCTCAGATCTTGGGATCAAGCAACAAAGTCCCTAATTCCCGAAGATAGGAGCTATCGTGTCAATCTAACTGGGGCAATCGAACTTATTGCTTAGGAGACCTAGTCTCCCAAAACATGTTGGTTCGGTAGTCAAAGTAATCAGCCCTACGGACTAAGGCGTTTACACCAACACTTTGTTGAAACGAACTCAATTGAGCATAAGTAAGGATTAGCTACAGAACTGGCTAGACCAAGCTACCTCATAGTTCAATAAAAAGCAATTCTTGAAGCCAAGGAATTAAGCCAATAGTCCCCTGAGACAAAAGCTACGTGCAGATCGAATTCCAAAAACCACAAAGGAAGGATATTCGCGATCGAATAACTCATGCACTAGTTTCCGAAGACTAAAGTTGTGCCTAATCGAACTTCAACTACAACTCTACCAGAGCAACTGTGCCTTGTAATTTAACTGTAATCAATCATCCCAATATGATAGGGATAATAAGCGAAGACGAAGTTGTGATTGACCCAGCTTCTGGAGGAGTGAGAGTACCTCCGCCAGACTAAAGATTGGATGACCGAAAAGTCATTTTCAATGACAAAACTTGGCATTCAACCCTGTCAGGTATGTTTTACTTTAAATAATATCCTCGTATAACCAATGCTCGGAATCCAGGGAAAGTCGACGTATGTTGAC
Organism: Allium fistulosum; assembly: GCA_030737815.1. Taxonomy (NCBI): domain Eukaryota; kingdom Viridiplantae; phylum Streptophyta; class Magnoliopsida; order Asparagales; family Amaryllidaceae; genus Allium; species Allium fistulosum. The sequence continues at coordinate 215,889,416 of CM060905.1, forward strand.
CAGTCGGGTCCTGAGCGTTGACTAGGGAAGATGTAGTGTGTTATCTACAGGAGAAGAGTCCAGTATCCTGAATACTGCAAACAAATAATCTAGTGTAGATAGCTTGCTTACATTTGAAAAACAATCAATATCGTACTTCGAAATTATCTCTTCTGCACTTACCTGTTATTGATCAACGATCGATAATTGAGCCGCTGTCCGAAGCGATGGGGGAAGCTTTTCTTTTCAAGGTCACTGGAATACAGAAATAAGAAGAGTGATAAGATCGAATCATCTACTATATCCGATTTTGGAATAAATCATCGCATTGGAATTCAAAAACATCGACGAGAACTTAACCAAATTCTCGAAAAGGAGAAGTAAAAGAGCAAGAGCAAGACTTCGCTCCAGAACGGCGTACAATCGTTCGAGACAAAACATAGCTTCACCGCTGGTCGAATTAAAACTATATAGGACAACTCCAAACCTACATCATGCACCCACTTACCGACCTAAAGCCTTGCGTAAACTACGAAGCAAAGATTGCATCGTCAATACCAGGAATTGAAATTCAGATTGAAATAAAAAATGAACAGCTGTCAGAATTCAGTCAATTGAGAATAACACTTGAGGTGGACTCTGACGATTCACATCGAAAATTCAACAGTCAAAGCCAAATTTGCATGGTAACCTCGACACGATCAACTAGATTTCACAAAATGAAGACTCAAAAGAAGTTACTTCCAGAGCACGCCTTGTTTTCAATGAAGGCATACTCTCGGGGGCAAATGTTATTCGAATTTTTAACTCATCAGGATCTAGAAGAATATAGAACGACTCGATGGAGTCATAACGGCTCAGAACTCAACCAAAAAGGGCTAAAGCAACGACCGAGTATGACTAAACCAAGAGAGCAGCATCTGTCTAGTCCATTCAGCAGCTAAATACAACTAGCTAGTAAATCGTCATCAAAACAAAGCAACAAAAGCATGCCAGACATCAAAGTCCAGAAAAAGTGTAAGTGCTTGGATCGCTACACTATGGATCGCCAGCGATCCATACTTCATCATTGGGTCGCTAAGGCACACGGGAAGCAAAGAAAGCCAAAATATGCTAAGTGTATGGATTGCTAGAGATCCATACACCATGGATCGCCAGCGATCCATACTTGTTCATGGACTCATGGTGAGATAACTAGGCGAAGAAGGGAAAAGAGGAGCTAAGTGATCGGCTCGCATGTGAGCTAAATCTATGGATCGCTAGCGATCCATGGTTTTGGCTCGGGTCGCGAGCTGAGCTTCGTTGCATCTTCCTGAGTCCATCTGAAAGCAGCTAGTGAACAAGCCTGGCCCGGAAAGTCTCCAATCTCTATAAATACCATCCTACCTGCAACACAAATGAGATCTTTTCTGGACTGGTTGCTGAAGCTCTGTTGGAAACTTTCTTCACTCTCTACCTCCCTCACAATAATCTCCAAAGGGATTCACTGTGATTCTCCAGTGGATTCCAACTCTGGGGATTCAATCTAGCTAAGGATAGTCAAAAGCCATGTAACCAAACACTACTTGTATCAGCAATGAGTCTATAATAAAACTATAAAGTGGATATAGGCTTCATTAACAGCCGAACAACTATAAAAATTTCTTGTCTTCTTTCTTTTACTGTCCTTTTCTATACCCATTATTTGTGTTATTGCTCTGCCAGAATAGGGCTAGTGCTTTCATACTCTAACTAGGGTGTTGATCCATTTTTTGGGTTAATAGTTACGTACTATAGTCTCAACTAATGTATCGATATCTAGTTTCGATACATCTTGACTAGGAATATATAGAATGATATATTTAATTTTATTGTGATAAATTACTCGCGGTTACAACACTTTGTAACTACTATCACAAAACATATCATTATGAATTTTCTATTAAATATACTTTCAATTAAATTAATTAATTAATTTAACACATGATATCAAGTATATAATAGAAAGAAAATGTAATAGCCCACCTTGAAACAGGCCTAATTTTCAAGCCAGAAAAAGCCCATCGAACCTTAGACTCATCCCAAAGCTGGCTGTCGGTTGGTAAAATTGTTACACAGAACAATACATAGAGCTATCTAACTACACATTCAAAATCTCACAACAGAAGGATAAAATATAATATGATAAATAATACCTATTTGATTTAAAACTCAAGTGTTAGAAACATACAACACAATACCACATAATAATGCTAAATATTTGTAGTGCAAAATCACAAAATACATCATCATGTCTAAACGGGTACATCGGAAATAAAAACAACATAAGTAGATAGATAAATAACCGCCACAAGTTCCACTCCGCCACAATTTCTGCAATTTGCATCTTCTTCACTAACCTGTGTTGTAATGTGGAGGGAGTAATAACAACACCTGTCCGGTGAATAAAAATTTCGAGCCTTTCTATAATAGTACTTGGGTAGTACAATTTAAATAAGAATATGTTTTACGTATTCTAGCTATATTCCCAAAAAAAATCTCTAATTATAGGCCCTAAGACTTTTCCAGTCCAATTTTATAACCCATATCCTTTCCACCCAATAATCCGTCTTTAATTGTAGGCTAAATGCCATTCCTAGTCTCATGCATCTACTGTCAATAATGTCATATCAATGTAATAAATAGTGCTCAAGTCATTTGATACCTTTTCAATGGGAACTAAGCAGACTCTGACCATCTAATACCTCATTTTAGGCAGGTCCCCGTCATTTACTACCTATCACAAGGCGGACTCCTCCCCGATACTATCTAGTTGATATTGCACAGAATCTCATCAGGCCATTTAATACTTCTTCAGGAGAGGCGGACCCTAATATATCTACTTAATACCTCAAACCTAAAACAGACCCTTTCCAAGATACCGACTACCGTGACTAACCTCTAACCCTGACCATTTAATACTTTCTAAATAGGGAGTAGGCAAGCCCTCAATTATCCACTTACAACCTTCAAACCCGAAGCAGGTCCTATGTAATATAACACGTAACCCAAATTGTGATGTCTCACATTAGTCCGACTATTCGTAGGTACCAATAGCTAGATTTGCTAGGTTGGTTTATCCTATAGAATTTAGGACTAACATCGCGTCCTCCGTGGGTGCTTATTATAGGTAATGTCTCACATCAGTCCTAAAGTCACACGGTTGGTAGTCAGATTAGCTAGGCAGACTTCCATTTGCTGACCTCGTATCCCTATAACTTAGTGATAATCTATGCTCTCTTAACATACTATCATACACCTCATCACATTCCCTATTAAGGCCTTATAAGTAAAATTCTTATTTTGTCTTAACTATCAATTTCTTTCCTAAGGGGGATTTAATACTAAATAATAACCTATTTACAACGCAATTTAATATGCTATTAATTATACATTATTTATACACACACACACACACACATTGTGTGTGTGCCTAAAATATTTCTAAGCATGCGAAGACTACATGCTAAACTAATCATTTAAATATCAAATCATTAAATTTATACAAGTCCAATCCCATGTCGACAAACATACCATATATCTAATATTTTCAATTCAACAACAGACTTGTACAAATATAGAATCCATACCAAACTTATTTTATACTAAATTAGTAGAATTAACATTAATAGAATTAACATTAATAGAATTTGCAATTCAAATCCTTTTATGTTGTATTCAACTTTTATGTATATAAATAAAAAATGGAATTCTCATTTAAATCATGGAATACGTGGTGCAAACTACGGGTAAAGTGAATCTGTACTCTACACACAATTTCTAAGTTATTATCGTTCAAAAACCCTTAATCAGATCCAAAGAAAAAGATGAGAAATGGAGTAGAATGTAAAACATTAAAATTGCAACAACTTTACAATTATACTATATTAATATAAAATAATTAAGACCCTAACATCAGAACTGTAACGACCTGGAATTTTATCGCTTTGATTTGGGAATATTTAATTTATTTTAAATATTCGATTAATGGTTTAAAAATCAAATAACCCTCTTTTAATGTATAACTAATGGTAGAAAATTCATTTTTGAATTTTGTTTATATAAATAGGCAGTTCGATGGAAAACGGAAAATGTGATCGAAACCCGTTTTTCGGATTTTCGACTTTGTATCGAACGACAAGTTGTAAAAGGTTGTAATACCTTTGTTTATACTTTAAAAACAACATTTTAAAGTGTTTAAAAGGACGCAATTTTATTTTGAAATGTATAAGTAGTAATAAAACTAATAATAATAACTAATTTTATTTGAAAATGAAATGAAAAGATGGATTTGATATTTGGAAGATTCATTAAGTATGGAAATGAACAAAAGGTACATGGGTTAGCCAAATATCCACCATATTATCAAAAGGTTTGTACTTGTGATGGTTTATGAAATGATGGCAAGTTTGGAAATTTTGATTTAACGGCACTTTTGTCTTTTGCCATCTCTATCCTTTTATTTTATATATATTTTATTCCATCTTATATATATATTTCCCCACACATACTCCATGATATATATTCACATCCATTTTTATTTTATTTTTCATTTTACCTTCATACTTCTTAATATCTTTTCCCATCTTCTCTACTTTTTACATTTTGAAAAAAAATCATATCTTTTTAGTTTAAAAATCTTTACTTTACCCAAGAGGATGTAAAAGTGTTAAGCTTGGATTTGTGGAATGTGAGAACACTAATCTTTTTTACATAATTTTGGAAGAAGAGATATTAAATCCTTTTTTAATAATAAATGATTGAGAATTTGTTAGTAAGTTGATTTTGATATAAAAATCATGTTTTAAGAAAATTGGTTAAAATCATATGATGTGTATATTTGTTTGAACTTGAGTGTTAGGCCACTGTAAATAACCTTGCACAAAGGTATACATGCATAGTTCTTCCTCTTTACCTTTACTGTTCTATCAAAAATATAAAAATAACACTATTGTCATGTGTTACAAAATCATTATTCCCCAAACCATTAGGAATTAGCCAAAGTCACCAACATCAAAGTTGTTTTTTTATCTCGAGTTTTTTTTAAATTAACCGCCATCGTTTCCTCAAGAGAGGTTGCCAGAATTTGTTAAAAACAATAAGGGATTAGGTAGTGGTCATTTTTCGATGAACACGGAATGACGAACGGAGGGTACGGATGGATTTGTTTCATCAAGTTAGGATTATTAGTGGAAGTCTCGTGATTTTGGGGAGTTGGGGTTGGTCATGGTGGTTAAATGAACATTTTTCCATTCATATGGCTTTTTTCGGCAAGGTGGTGGTCAATGGGGTCGGTGATGATGTTTTGAAGAGGCTCGAGGGAAGGCCGAAGTGCTGGAGTTGGGCGCTGGAGGGACGTTGGTCGGTGGTGTCATGGCAAGCCCAATCTAGGGTTTAAGGATGTCATTGTATTGGGTTTAAATTTTTCATGTCGCTGGGGAGATTGAAAGCACTGAGTTGGCCAAGGGCGGAACATAGATGCGTATGTGAGAGGCGGTCTTGATGGCGGCGTTGGAAGGTTGATCTTTAGCTATGGTGCAGAGTTGGTAAATGGAATAATTGTACTAGAGGTATATTTTATATATAGAAATTGTTGAAAATTAAAATAGTTAATTTTGATGTGCTTAGTTGTTTGGAATTATTATCATTTAGGGTTTGTTTTGTCATGCTCGTCCAGTTTTGAGCATTGACTATTGTTTAGTGTTTTATAAGTAATTTTCCCATTTAAAACTAGTTTGGGTAGATAGTAATTATGGGAACATTGAAACGAACACCTTGTAAATTAAGTTTCACAATTTGACTATAAGGCGTTCGATGATATTGTTGGTTGAAATTGGATTTTAATAAAGATATTTATTAAAAGAAATGCTTGAATATTTTGAAATAAATATTTGAGAAATGATTTTATATTATAAAATTGATTTATAAAAATGTGTCTTTTAAATAAAAAGGATTTAAAGTAGAAAATTTGAAGATTTAACTCTCGATGCTTTGGGAAATGGTTTTCAAGGTCTTGGGAAATAAATTATAGTATTACTTGAAAGTATCTATGAATAGAAGTATTTCTATGAGATTTAAAGGAGATGGAAAGCACTGAACTCACTTCTGTCGCTGGAAAATAATTCTAATGACAACTGCAGCATCACCGATGTTCATTTTCAAGTTTCTAGGTAAAGAAATGCTACCATAGCAATTTGCTATAGAATTGTTTTGATAAAACAAATTTTGATTCCATCCCAAAAGCATGTTGATTTACAAAAGGAAATAGGTATATTATTATTTCAAATGATTTTTGAAGAAAGTAACAATAGTTTTCTTGAGAATTTTTACAAGTATGAATAAGGAGGAGAGTTTTAAGTAAGAAGTATTTTTCTTCAGATTGGTTTGGGAAATGAGTCTCGATTTGTTTTATGATAATCTGAATAATCTTCTAAGTGACGATCGGATGTTTGCCTAGGCGAACGCGGTAGTGTAGTTAGTAAATATTCTCTTTATCATCATATGATCTAAACGAGTTCGAATTCGAATGAACCCCAAGCAAGTTAGTTATTGATATTTTTTTAAAAACAATTTTATGGAAATATATACAGGATTGTTTCAAAAGTATAATTTTGAAATAGAAGAAATATTTTAAGCTAACTAGTTTGAGTTACTCGAAAATAACTAAATATGGGAAAGCGATGTGTTTGGATGGTAAGCACTGCTCTTAAGTATTACCCTTCTCAGTAAAGGGATATATAACACTATTTGGTAGTATCCAATTCCTTAGTATCATTTTGGGGTTACTTAGGCTATGTGCATATTTCATATGGTTAAAATATATAGTATCATTTCAAAAGGGGTTTTGAAATAAAAACCGGGAATTTGGATCTTGACTTTACTTAAGGGAAATAAATTCAAAAAGGTTTTGAAATAGATAGTTGTATATACCCTCAAGATGTAGTAGGGTATTATACAAGTTTATAAGTTGTGTTTTATGAATGTTTTCATAAATGGTTAGGGAAAGTAAATTGGTTAAGTTTTGTTAATTGTTTTCCTTCTTTGTTTGTTTGAAATGAAATTTTGGGGTCGAAATTCTTTTAAGAAGGGAGAATGTAACGACTTGGAATTTTATCGCTTTGATTTGGGAATATTTAATTTATTTTAAATATTAGATTAATGGTTTAATAATCAAATAACCCTCTTTTAATGTATAACTAATGGTATAAAATTCATTTTTGAATTTTGTTTACATAAATAGGTAGTTCAATGAAAAATGGAAAATGTGACTAAAACCCGTTTTCCGGCTTTTCGACTTTTTATCGAACGACAAGTTGTAAAAGGTTGTAATACCTTTGTTTATACTTTAAAAACAACATTATAAAGTGTTTAAAAAGAAACACTTTTATTTTGAAATGTATAAATAGGCAAAAATAATAATAATTAATTTTATTTGAAAATGAAATGAAAAGATGGATTTGGTATTTGAAAGATTCATTAACTATGCAAATGAACAAAATTACATAAGTTAGCCTAATATCCACTATATTATCAAAAGGTTTGTACTTGTGGTGGTTTATGAAATGATGGCAAGTTTGGAAAATTTATTTAAAGGCGCTTTTGTCTTTTGCCTTCTCTATCTTCTTATTTTATATATATTATATTCCATCTTATATATATATATATATATCCCCTCACATACTCCATGATATAGATTCACTTCCATTTTTTTTCCATTTTATCTTCGTGCTTCTTAATATCCTCACCATCTTCTCTACTTTTTAAATTTTGAAAAAAAATCATATGTTTTTAAGTTAAAATTTTTTACTTCACTCAAGAGGATGTAAAAGGGTTAAGCTTGGATTTGTGGAAGGTGAGAGCACTATTTTTTTTAAATAATTTAGGAAGAAGGGATATTAAATCCTTGTTTAAATAATAAATGATTAAGAATTTGTTAGTAAGTTGATTTTGATATAAAAATCATGTTTTAAATAAATTGGTTAAAATCATATGATGTGAATATTTGTTTGAAATTGACTGTTAGGCTAACGAAAATAAACTTGGGAAGAGGTATACAAACACGGTTCTTCCTCTTTACCTTTAATTTTTTATCAAAAAAATGAAAATAACATTACCATTATGTATTTAAAAATCATTATTCCCCAAACCGTTAGGAATTAGCCAAACTCACCAATATCAAAGTTGTTTGTAATTTTGATCTCTAGTTTTTTTAAAATTAACCGCCTGTTGTTTCATTAAGCAAGGTGGCTAGAATTTGTTAAACGGTAAGGGATTGATTAGTGGTCATTTTTGATGAATACGGAATGATGAACGAAAGATACAGATGGATTTGTTTTGTCAAGTTAGCATTTTTAGTAGTGGTCTCATGATTTTGTGGAGTTGGGTTGGTCGTGGCAGTTAAATGAGCGTTTTTCCGTTCATATGGCATTTTTTGGCAAGGTGGTGGTCGATGGGGTCGGCGATGATGTCTGAAGGAGGCTCGAGGGAAGGACGAGGTGCTGGAGTTGGTCGTTGAAGGAACGGTGGTCGGTGGTGTCATGGCGAGCCTAATTTATGGTTTAAGGCTTTCATTGTATTCGGTTCGAAATTTTCATGTCGCGGGGGAGATTGAGGGCATCTAGTCGGCCTAGGTTGGAACTAGAGATGCATATGGGGACGGTAATTTTGATGGCGGTGGCGGCAGGTTGATCTCTGGCTGTGGTGGTGAGTTGATGAGGCGCAACCTTGATGGTTTTCAAACCTACGTGTGTTCTTTTTTTAATTTGGACTTTGGAGTAGGATTTTGATTCGGCGAGGAGGAGGTGGAAGCAAGGATGGCGGCATGATGAGGAGGTGGAGGGAAATTTGCTGGTGGTCTTTGATCGGTGAGTTGTGGTCGGGGCGTGCATGTCGCTGATATGGCGTGCACATCATGCACATTTGTGCGTTTGAATTTTAGGCTCCATTTTTTATTTTGGAATTTTGTTTTTAGGTATGTGGTTTGAAAAGAAGGAGTTTGGTATTTGGTTTGGGTAAAGCTTGGGCCTTGGGCCTGAGTAGGTTTTAGTGAAAATTTTTTAAATTGTTTAAAACTTGTTTATTAAGTTAAGTGACTTTAACATGCTATATAGTTCATATAAAATCCGTTTGGCCCACAGATTTTTGCGTTAGGCTCATATTGGCGAGTATAATGTTATAGTATAAATAGTCGGTAGTTTTAGTGAGTACATATTTATGATTAAATAATACTTATTGAATTTAGTTACGTTATTTTTAAATAATAACATAGAAAAATTAAGTATACTTCATTGGTGTTATCTATTTGGCCAATTAAACCACCGTTCTGCTATAAATTTAATTGAATAGATCATTGAGACACCTGTTTAGCTGAAAAAATCCTCATTCTACTGCTATGTTAATTTAGACATTTATTCATATGCCATTTGTTATATCGCCTTTTAACCAGGCAGTATATCATAAAAGTTGGCGATATGGCTTCTGTAATCATCAAGGCAAGAAGCCCGAAGAGACGGTTATCAGGCTTGGAAATCGATGGTATTTGGAACTATGGATAATAGTTGGCCGGAGCAGACCGACTCCCAATCAAAATGTAATAAATATGAAGTGGCAAGGAATGCCCTATGAGGCCACATTTCAAATTTCAAGTCAATCGGAGTTGGTATGCTCGAGTTATGGGCAAAGGAAGAATTTGTATGGGTCGATCGGGAAAGATCCATAAAACAGCGCAATCGACGAAGATCGATCAATATCTCAAAATCTACAAAGCCAATGCACTTGAAACATTCAGACCATTAATTTATTGAAGAGTAGATCCCACAGAAGAGATCGCATGACAAAACTCTCAAATCTTGGAAAAAGAGGCCGATCGTTATTAGAACGATCGTACAAATCAGCCAGAAAGATCCATAATTTTACGGAAAATGCAATATCTCACAAACGGTACATCAAAATTCCAAAAAGTTTGGAGAGCAAATAGCTTACATCATGGGGAACCCACATGATCGATTGAAGCTCAAAAGGATAAAATCTTGGAAAAGAGGCCGATCGTTATTGGAACGATCATATAAATCAACATAACAATCCATAATTTTACGGAAAATGCGATATCTCACAAACGGTATGTCGGAATTGCACAAAATTTGTAGAGAAAATAGATTACATCATGGAACACCCCGATGATCGATCGCAGCTCAAAAGGATGAAATCTTTGAAAAGCAACCGATCGTTATTGGAACGATTATACAAATCAGCATAACGATCTATAGTTTTATGGAAAATGCGATATCTCACAAATGGTACTTCGGAATTACACAAAATTTGGAGAAAAAGTAGATTACATCATGGAGCACCCCCATTCCCGATCGCAGCTCAAAAGGACAGAATCTTGGAAAAGAGGGGGATCGTTATTGGAACGATCATACAAATCAACATAACGATCCAATTTTATGGAAAACACGATCACAAACGATACGTCGGAATTGCACGAAATTTGGATGCAAGTATCTAATGGAGCACCTTCATGATCGATCGTATCTCAAAAGAATAAAATCTTGGAAATGAGGCCGATCGTTATTGGAACGATCATTTAAATCATCATAATGATCCGTAGTTTTACGAAAAACGCGATATCTCACAGACGGTACGTCGGAATTGCACGAAATTTAGAGAGCAAGTAGCTTACATCATGGAGCACCCCCATGATCGATCATAGATCAAAAGGATGAAATCTTGGAAAATAGGCCGATCTTTATTGGAACGATCGTACAAATCAGCATAACGATCCATAGTTTTACGGAAAATGCGATATCTCACAAATGGTAAGTCAAAATTGCACGAAATTTGGAGAGTAAGTAGCTTACATCATGGACCACCCCCATGATCGATCGCAGCTCAAAAGGATGAAGCATGGAATGATCTCCTATGATCCAATTTCTAGTCAAAACTGCGAAGGTCGATCGATATCTCACAAACGGTAAGTCGGAATGGCTCGAAACTTTGGGAGCAAGGGCTAGAGGCATGGTGAACCCCATAAAAACGATCGTAACCCCATTGAAGTTAGTATGGAACATTTGACTTAAATTATCTTGGTATCTGATTGATCCCAAATTTTGTGGGCCGGGTCATATGGGCCTGAAGATTATTCTGCCGAAATTTCAGCCTGATCCATTCACATCTTTACCTATAAATACAGCGAATTGGCTCATTTCATAGGACTCTTTTCGCTGACCTCCTTCATCACTTCTTACCTCTTTCTCCATTAATTTTCTAAGGCAAAAACAACTGTACTTGTAATCTTACAGTATAAATAAATGATTATTGGAGGGGACGTAGGCTGGAGTTTGCCGAACCACTAAAAAACTCGAGTGTTCCTTTACTTTTTTGCTATTTATTATGTGATTTTCATGCTTATCTTTCTATTTGGATATTGTTTTTGGAAATTGGTGCTTTCATATACAACTAAGTGTTTGTGACCATTTTTGCGCAAACATTTTGGTGCTTTCATTAAGAAGGACTTGTACCCGAGGATTTGGAAGCTAGGATCTTGGATTTAGAAGCTTAGATACTTGGATCTAGAAAGCAATGACTAGGCAATTAACAAGGAGTCCATTAGCAGATAGGAGCCATCGTGGAGGAAGTAAGGAGGCTTCTTCTGGAGTTTGAGCAAATCAGATATCTATCTACATCACCAGAGATAATATAGGAACGATGATGGATGCTATGCAGGAGAGGATGCTAAAGAGATAGGAGGAGATGATGCAGAATCTACTCCGACAGATTGGATAAGCTGGAGCGTAAAACCAAGGAAATGGAGTAGCAGGAAACGCTGGAAATATGGACCACGGAGTTAGAGCAGCAGGATCTGAGAAAAACAAGAATCAAGACCAAGGAAACAAATTTAATAGGATGCATGATGGAGTGGAATAGCCGGGAGCGGCCCCTGATCAACCAAGAATGATCGGGGCGATCAATCCATACTTGGGAGCATTCTCCCGGGTCATGTTCGATCGATCTCGAACGATCACATTTCGCTTCAAACAGGCATTCGATCTTGAAAGATCGCATTTCGTCTCGAATAGACACTCAATCCTTTGCGATCATCATTAGTCTGGGACAACTATGAATTTGATTAACGGTCCCGAACGGCCGTTACTAACAATCAGGCAAGATCACAGATTTGTTCACAAGTCATCAACGGGTTTCGAATATTGAACTTAAGGCAATTCAAAACATGCTGTTTGTACCAAAATTGGGCACAACACTCTTCGGAAGTTTTTGAAGAGATAAAATGAAGAAATTAAATGGAAAAGGAGGATTATCTGACAAAAACTCCAAAAAACAAATATGTAAATGATAAAAATGCACAAGAACACAGGAATTTAGAGTGGTTCAGCGTATTGCCTACGTCCACTATGGAATTGATCACTTTATTGATGTTTCTTTGATGATTACAATTGATTGCAGCGGACTACAGCGAATTAAGGTTATCAAATTCGAATACAACAGCAGTAATGGAGTATGAAATTGAATCCGGCAGAGTCTGGGGGTTGGAGCGTCAAAAGATCCTTTCTCTGTAGGCCCTGGGGCTCTATTCATAGGTGTAGGAGGCTGATATTTCGCTCAGATTTCGGGAGACTTCTTGTGGCATGTGAGTGGGCCCATGCGACCAAGCCTATGAAGTTTCGGCTCGATCCGTGATCGATACGAATGAATTTCGTATCGATCAAGATTTCATCCAATGGATTCGAAACTTGGTGTAAACATTCTTTATCTTGTACGTAAGCTCCTGTGAAAATTTCATAGCATTTGGACTTGTGGATTGCGAGATATGATCGATGCAATTTTGTGTTTTCGGTAGGCTGTTTGGTTCGTATCGATCACCTTCGCGTCGTTCCTTTCGAATCGATCAACGCACGTGCTAAGGAGATGACGTGGCGCGTGATTTCTGGATCGATCCGCTCTAGATGCCAAGTTGACTGCTTCCATCATCGTATCGATCGAGTGTTGTGTCTCTGTGGTCGATGCTTGGTGCTTCTTTTTGTATCGATCATCTGTACTCTCCTTCGTATCGATCGTGCTTTATTTCGTATCGATGCCCGGTTGTCAATTTCGTATCAATGAGTAAGTTCCTACTTCGTATCGATCTGTGGTCGATCGATACAAAGTGTGCATGGTATTTGATCGACTCGATGGATACGAAATGGGCAACAGCCGACCGATTCGAAGTGGACCTGCCTTCGGATGGACACAAAGAAGGCCATCCTCGATGGATACGAAGATGGTACTTGTCGATCGATACGAAGCAGGAGTTTCCGGATGGATACGACGTAGACCCTGCTTGATCGATACGAACCAGAGGTAGAGCGATCGACGTGAAGCGGTACGAAAAGGATAAATGCGAAATAGGCAGACCTGAATCGATGCAAAGTGGATCCACCTGTTGCCGATCGATTCGAAGCTATGTGTCACCGATGGGTTCGAACAAAGTCCTTCACCTGATGGATACGAAATGGAGCTTGTTCACTGATGGATTCGAAATAGGATCGAGTCGAACCAAGGCTTAATGATGGGTACGAAGTGAGGTTATTTCCTTCGATTTGCATCGATCATAACTTGAGCATGCGAATTCGGATTGACTTGAAACTGGGAACGTTGGCTCTCATAGCTTCGCTTGTCGTGTCATATCAATTTTAGCTTGATCCGGACTCAGACAAGATTCGTCGATATCCATAGTGAGCCTGCGTCTAACCGATCTTCAAGACGAACCGTCATTGGTTTCTAGTCAGGTTCTTGGTGTCACGGCCTTGCCAAAAGGCGGGATAACATTTGCCCCCCAAAGTACATCTTGTGGAAACATGACGTGCTTTGAAAAACTACAACCTTTACTTTGATCAGTTATCGTCTTTTCATTGGAAGTTGTAATCTTTGACTGATTTCCTTAGTAATGTGAAATGTTGATTGTCAACTGTTGTACCCTGTATTGTTGTAACTGATTGTTGTATGCTAGTGATTAGCTGTTTGTTGTTGTAATCATTATCAAATGAGTATCCAATTCCTGTGGATGTTGAAAATTGAATATTAGTCCGACATATATGCATATATGTTAATCTGACTCTCGTTAACGTTGTACGTTCATGAGTCGTTGTCAGTTCTTTTGTATCGAATCCCGTATCGATCCTCTCCTTAACCGATATGAAATTCGAGTTGTAACAACACTTGATGGTTGTTTGTTGAATGTTCCTTCGTATCGATTCTCTCCTGAATCGATGTAAAAGGTTGAAATGTGGTTTTCGCATCGACGTGATTCACAATGATGGATACGTAATAAGCGTTCGTATCGATGGATACGAATTTCGGTGTAATCCACTGCCGTGAGCACTAAGTTGTAATTTCGTATTGATAGCCTTCATTGCGTACTTCGTATTGATGGATACGAAACGAACAGTTCGTATCGATAGGTATGAGCTCCGATGGATTCCAATGCAGTGAACTTCACTTCGTATCGATGAACTTGTGCCATTGTGGGTTGAGTGCTGATGGATACGAACAAGCACTTCATATCGATGGAGTCTAATGCTTTCAGAACAGTCTTTGGTGCGCATTTCGTATCCATGAACCTTGCGTTGTTGGATACGAGTAGTCAATTCGCATCGATGGATACAGGCCTTTGGAGGATGTGATTTGATGGACCTGAAAGGCGTAGTTCGTATCGATGCAAAGTGGAGGGAGTCGAAAATGACCAACACGAACAACGGTTTCAAATCGATGTTCTTGGTGACAATTTCGCATCGATGAAGGCTCGCATTTATGGATTCGAATAGCATGTTCGAATCGATAGGGTGGGACCGTTGCTATCGGTCGAGTATACCAGGAGGTGAAACGCCTTCTTCCTTTACACTCGAGTCCATATAAATACTTTCTGGACTTGGCATTTTTTCCTTACTTGCTCACTTTTATCTTCTGCCTTCGTATCGATCAGATTTTGTAATCAAAGAGACTATGCTCGCCTTCAAATTGACTTAAATCCTAATCCCCGAACTAATCGCTCGAATTAGGTAATTAACTGTCGACATCATGTAATCATTGACCAGATTCGAGATTCAACGCCAGTCCTTCCAAAGTCGCGGCCTATTCCGGCGCCGTTGATGCAGGAGTTGGGTCGAAGTGAGGTCGAGGAGAGGGTAATGGTGTTTGTGCTCATCGGAGAAGAAGGAGTGAGGAAGGAGTCGAGGGACTCCGCGAAAGGTTCCTCGGCCTTGATTTCGTATCGGCAAAGGTTTTAAAGGAACTTGATTTCACATCGATCCTCAATTGGGAGCTTTGCATCAATCACCTACCTTTAACTTCGTGTCGTTTGTTGATCCTTTGATTGCGTTTTTATCACTTCGAATCGGTAAGGATACGAAGTACAGTTGTGATGGGTACGAACTAAGGTCACCTGATGGATGCGAAATCAATATGACCCAGTCGATATGAAACGAATGCTCTCTGATTGAGACAAAACTGCAGAGTTTTGATCGATACAAAACTACAGAGTTTTGATCGATACGAAGTAGTGACTGCCGATCGATGCGAGATGAGGGACTCGAATTGACATGATCTGGTCTCAAGGTGATCAATTCGAAATCATTCCCTCAGGTGATCGATACGAATGGGACTTTGGGTGGTCGATCCGAACTTGTATTTTAATGGACACGAACTTCAACCAAACACACGATTCTGACGAGCTTCATTCCTGCATAACTGGACTTTGACCGTTAAACTGCATATTTGACTGCCCTTCGAAGCTCGTCGATGGAACTATAACTTTAACGAAATGATAATGGATTTTCACTCGGATTGATCGCTAATGTTTGGATGGCATGGTTGTGACGGTGAGCGATGACGGTCATTCCGACTAAATTTCGAAGTCTCGTTGTTTAAACATTCGTTCATATTCTGTTGAATCTTTTCAAGTAGCATAAAGCACGACACTTGCACAATACATTCACACACTTTACACTGGGGAAGCACGAGTGTTATTTTCGTCCAATGATGATTTCTCATAAGTTAGTTAGTCATGGAACCTTCAAGCTCACAACAGCAGGAAGTTCAGGGTTCATCTTCTTCTGTCCTAGAGATTCCGGCCATTGCGGCCGAAGTTATAGATCCAGCTCCGGACGAGCTGCCTGACGCTATATTCATTTGCAATCCCCAAGATTATGTATCATCCAATGTCTCTGAAGACATGTTGGGATGAATATGTCCAAGGCACGGTTTGTCATTGGACGACGTTCTGTTGCCGGGACCAAACGACAGACCGCATGCCCCTCTAGAGGGGTTTACTGCTTTTAATCGACATGCGTGCACAGCAGGAACACTCCCTCCATTCAACCAATATATCAGGGAAGTATTGTCTTACCTTGGAATTGCCCCGTCTCAATTACACCCCAATGGATATGCCTTGCTGAATAGCTTATTTATTGTGTTCATGGATCATCTCTTTCGACCGCCCAAGCTGACTGAGATTAGATACCTTTTTAACTTCAAAAGTAGGGGAGATAGCTCATCTTTCACTTTTCTGGAGTCAGTCAGGAACTGCCAAGTAGTAACCGGATCCTAGGGAAGGCTGAGTTACTTTAAAACAGAATGGTTCTATGACCGGTGCCCCCCAGGATTTGCCAAACGGTGGATAGTCAGACGTAAGTGTTACAGTATTCTTCAAGAGTTATCCAGATGATAGTAGTTGATATAAATTGACATTTTCTTTTCCTTTTTACAGCCGTAATTTCACGACCTGAAGGCAGGTATTTCAAAGAGATAGTAAGGGTCCTTCAAGAAGTTCCGAACGAAGTGAGGGACATCGATTCGGTTCTAATCGACAGAAATTTGAGAATCGTCGGGCTGATTGAACGGAATCAAAGCATAAGGCTGGAAGGGACACTTAGGGTAGTCTCGAAGAAGCGGGTGAAACACAAGGCGCCTAGTGCCGTGATAGCTGGAGGGGTTTATCCGGAGAGAACACCCACTGACAACGGACTTACAGCTGGGCCTTCTTGCAGTTTTCAGGATTCAGGAGGAAGGAGAAAAAGCAAGGCAGTCGCTCATAAGCGTTCTAAATCCATGAGATTGAAATCTGTGGTTGTGTCTTTGCCCGTTCTCGAAATTAGAATTTTGGAGGCTCCTCCCCCGCAAGTAGGGAATCCTTTCAAAGGGCTTGCCGATATTCCGATCCCGGATTATGTGTCGCTTCAACATGACACCGGGTTGGAGGAGCTTGACAGTGCTCTTGATATGAGCTAGTCGCTTGTAATAAGTGCGACCGACATTTCTGGTTGGTCAGGGGGTTACACGTACATACACTTCACGGCACTGCACGATTTCCTAATCGTAAATTGTCCAACTCGAGAGATCACTAACTTTTCTTTCGTTTCTCATTTACAGGTACGATGTCTGGGAGAGGATCGATGTTAGGGAGCCTTCGCTCGGCCCGAAAGTCTTCTTCTTATTATGATTCCCGCAGGAGAGATTCGGATAGAGACTGCGATCGCGGGTACTCTAATCAAGAGAGGTACGAGCGGGATAGGGATAGAGACTATAGATACCGATCTAGGTACCGTTCTCCACCTCTTAGAATCCCATCTCCACCTCCTGTTCAGACTTCACACCTACTAGAGCCTCCACGATACAGACCGTCTTCTCACACTTCTAGGCTTGAAACTCATCACCAGCGAGTCGAAACTGTGGCCCCCATAATTACAGAGCAGGCTATAACTGAGCCCACGGGGGAAGGGGCTATTAAAATCGCTCAGCCGAGGAAAGAGTTTCCAAACATATGCTTCGACGGCCACGTCTTTCCACCTCATTTAAAGAGGATTCCATCGGGGGCGGAAAACACGATGCATGATTACATTCATGACATTTACGCCCAGTATAGAGAGTGGGTGAAGGCTGCAGAAAAAGCTTCCAAAGTGGCCTTTGAGCGAGCTAAAGCGATTGAAAAGATGGAATCTGAGCTTGCTCAAAAGGACCGAATTATCCAAGTGCTCAATACCGAGGCCGAGTCTTCTCGGAAATCCGAAATTGAGGCCACCAAAAAGAGCTGATGAAGCGAATGTGGCGATGGAGAGATTGAGGCAGACACACGTTGCCTTGGTGGAGGAGATGGGCCACCGAAATACTACTGTCACCACCGAACGAGATGCGGCGGTTAAGGAACTCAACGAGCTTAAAGCCAAATTCTCTAACATTGCCAAGGAAAGGGATGATGCGAACAACGCAGCCCAGGAGGTGTGCGAACAAGCTGTCTTGCTCCGGGGTGAACGGGATGCAGCCGTGGCTAAGGTCCGCGAGGTGGAGAATAAGGTTGAGGGGGAGGTGAAATCGGCTGAGTCCAGGCTAGAAGCCGACATTGAAGATCTTCTCGTTGTTTACAACGCTAACGTGCTAAGGCACAGGGGTCTAGCTTGGCTCGATGATTACCCGGCACATTTATACCACGCCTAGGGTCGATTGGTTGAGGAGGAGAAAGCGGTGCATATGGGTGAGTCAGTCAACGAATTTGAGCTCGAGAATCGTCTGCTAAATGAAGATGAACGGAAGATTCTCCATGAGTCGATGATTTCTTATGAGAAGGAGATACTTGGCACCCAGCATTTGGAAGTAGGAGAAAGCTCAGGGGTTGAACATCATAATGCAAGTCTTGAAGTTCTGGTGTCAACCCAGCCTGAACCCTTACCTGTAGTCGATCCCCAAGCTGTTCCTGCCTACAATCCGGATCAACTGCAAATGTCTCCAGCCATAGAGCAAGTTGCTGAAGTTGTTCAGTCGTCCATAAGCCAAACTGAGGAAGGTACTCTGAACATCCTATATGTCTGTCTTAAGTCGGAATCGTCACTCGAATTAAGTACTAACAGTTCTCTTATTTCTGTCCAGTGATTGATGCTGCACCGGTCGTGCATCCTGTTACTCAAGAATCACATCACATGCAGGAGGCTATCGTCACTGAAGCGACCACTGTAACTACAACTGCGCCACTTGACGAAATGCAGGGAAGCACGCTTGTTTTTTATGAGCAAATGATGGAGGAACTCCTTGGTCGTCATAGCGATCCTTTTGCGGACCTGCCTTTTGTTATGGGCGGAAGCGCCCCTGCTTCAAGCTCTTCGATGCCAACCACTAACGCTCCTAGCGAGGCCCAAGCGATCAATGAAGAGGATATATTGGCCGAAATTGATGCTGAGATGGAAGCAGCGGCTCGTGGTGGTAGTTTTGGAGGTGAAATGGCGGCGCCTGGTCCAGCTCCGCTTAGAATGGTATCCCCTGGTGGTACAGTCGCTGACACCAGTGTGTTCATTCCGCCTCCTACAGTTGATCCCGTTCCTCCGACTCTGCCCGCAGGAAGTATCCCTATTCATTCGAGCTCGGAGGAGGATGTCAAGATCATGCCCCCGCCTGGAGACTGACCACCAAAAAGTAAAGGCTCAAAGAGGAAAGTTAGTAGCGGCTCCAGCGGGTTTACACCGAGGAAGAAGCCGGGAGAGAAGAAGAAATAGATAGGCCTCTTTAGTTTGCTCTGAGCAGATAGGGATTTATTCTTTGGTTTTCCTTTTGTAGGCCGTGTATAGATGCGGGTTCGCCCCCACTAATAGGAATTTTTTGGAACAAACTTGTACATGAAATTCTTTCACAAATAGTAGAAATGAAACTCTTCTTTTTTGGCTTCTTCTTAGTCATTGTGTATTTGCTTAAGTGTTTCAATGTTTGAAATGCACTTGTGAAGTTTCAGCTTCCGAGTCAAGTTTGTTTTTATGCGCCAGGTCTGGAAACTGTGGACACGGTTCATGACTGGGGAGTGAGTTAAATTTTGACGTCGCACTACTTCAGTCAATGGTCGACACTTAAGTTCTGCCCCCCAGTCTTGGGGGATGAGTTGTAGAACATCAGCCAGCGATTGCGTCTCACTTATAACATGCTGAGTTTAGTGCCGCTGAATGAATGTTCGAGACAAGCGGAGATTGAGTGGTTCAACCACACTTGCTTGATTATCGATGATCATATCCGCTCTCCGGGGATTTTCATTTGTTTACTGGCGGTTGGTTACGCCGGTTTAAGTTTTAATTATATGTCCACCTCTGGGGACTCGGAGTCAACATTTAGACTCCGACTCGCACTCTGGGAGCTCGGAGTTGGTGTTTATACTCCAATTCGCACTCTGGGAATCCGGAGTTGATGTTTATACTTTGTTTCGCACTCTGGGAATCCGGAGTTGATGCTTATACTCTGCTTCTCACTCTGGGAATTCGGAGTTGATTGATGTTTATACTCCGTTTCGCACTCTGGGAATTCGGAGTTGATGTTTATACTCCAATTCGCACTCTGGGAATTTGGAGTTGATGAACAGACGGTCAGTCACATCTACTGCATGTTTTTTGATTTCGCTCGCACTCTGGGAACGAAAGGTGTATCAGGATCATGGATGGTCGGATCACCTCCACCCTGAGTTAACAAGTGAGGTCGTTAGATGGACGGGTCCACCGTCCTCAAACTTAGTTCAGATATGGACGAAGTCGTTAGGTGGACGGATCCACCCTCTTCGTAGACGTATTTGCAAGTTTATACTCCAGTTCACACTCTGGGAATCTGGAGTTAGGTGAAGGATTGCCGTGTATCAATCCTTCCTTGACTTTGGTGTGATGGCTTATCCCCGAGCTCGGGTTTCACTTAGCGAGTGACCGGTTGCATCACAGTCACTCCCTATTTGAATAAATCCCACCGTATGGTGGAACTTAGCTCTCCGTGCATGGTGATGATCATATGAAGTATTTCAAGTAAATCACAGCTCTGGCTCGAAGAGATAGCATTTTATTGCTAAAATAAGAAAATATGGCAAAGTCAGTTGCCTTATTACAAATTCTAATTTCGAAATGCAGAAATAAATTGCAAATGGAAAATAAACTAAATGAATAAACACAGCCTGTTATGTGTAGTAGTAACGAAGACTCTCGCTGTTCCAGGCTCTCGGTAGAGTAAGACCGTCGATGGTCGATAATTTGAATGTGCCATCTCCGAGCTTTCGTTCAATAACATACGGTCCCTCCCATGTTGGCTTCATCTGTGAAGGAACCGGATATATTCTTTTCAGGACGAGATTGCCAAGTTCAAAGGTTCGCGGGCGGACCTTGGCAATTTACAATCGGGCGACTCGACTTCGATACGCGGCTGCCCTCAAATCAGCCTCTTCACGCTTCTCATCTAATAAATCAAGAGATTCAGCAAGTAATATAGCATTTGTCTTCGGATCATAGTATGTCACATGATGAGAAGGTACTTCTAGCTTGACTGGAATAACAGCTTCTGAACCATAAGAGAGAGAGAATGGAGTGTGACCGGTCGCGGACTTGTGGGTTGTTCGGTAAGCCCATAAAGCCATAGGAAGTTCATCGACCCATTTGCCCCCGACCTTTTCCAGTCGTTTTTTCAGAATGGACTTTATAACCTTATTGACTGCTTCGACCTGTCCGTTTGCTTGAGGGTGTGCAACTGCAGAGAATTTCTTTTGAATGCCAAACCATTTGCAGAAATCTTTAAATTCAACACTGTCGAATTGGATTCCGTTATTAGTGATAATGGTGTGTGGAAGACCGAATCGACAGATAATGTTGCGAACTACAAAGTTGATCACTTTTTTCGTTGTTATGGTAGCAAGAGGTTCAGCTTCAACCCACTTTGTAAAGTAATCAACTGCGACGATGGCGTACTTCGCACCACCTTTTGCCAGAGGTAGAGTACCAATGATGTTGATGCCCCATACTGCAAACGGCCATGGGCTGACCATTTGCATTATCTCGGTAGGCGGGGCTCTAGGAATTCGAGCATACTTTTGACATTTATCACATTTCTTTGCGTAATCCGACGCATCGCGATTCATAGTCGGCCAATAATATCTGTATCGAAGTATTTTCTTGGCAAGTGCTTGCCCCCCGGTGTTATCGCCACATTCTCCCTCATGTACATCGTGTAATACTCATTTAATTTCATCGTGAGTGATACACCGGAGTAAAGGAACATAGTACCCTCTTCTGTACAAGACTCCATTCTGGATGGTGAATCGTGAGGCCTTCCGAAGGACTTGTCTTTTTTCACTCCTACGCTCCGGCAGGATTCCGTGCTCAAGGTAATTTCTGAATGGAGTCATCCATGACTCCTTATTGGGAACGATTTCACATACCCAATATGTTTCTGCCCGGTCAATACTTGGGGAGGATAACATCTCTATGGGAACGAGTCACATCTATTGTGCTTCACCAGTGCAGGCTAACTTTGCTAACGAATCTGCTTTTTGATTGCGTTCTCGAGGTATACAATAAATGGCATAATAATCAAACTGATCCAGTTTTCCTGAACTCGAGCTAAGTAGGCAGCCAACCTTCGATCTCTCACTTGATATTCTCCCCGAACTTGACACACAACTAATTGTGAATCACAATAAATTTCCACAGCGATAATTCTCAAATCTCTGGCAAGTTTCAATCCAGCTAAGAGGGCTTCATATTCAACTTCATTATTGGTTGCATGAAAATCGAACTTTAAACCATAACATATAGATCGGCCTTCGGGGGTTTCGATTACAACTCCCGCGCCCGAGCACCGGTCGTTTGATGCACCGTCAGTGTACAGCTTCCAGACGTATTCAGGAGAGTCACTGGTTTTGGGCAAGTCCTCTAGAATGGTAAATTCGGCTATGAAATCGGCCAGGACTTGTCCTTGAATGGCTCGCCTTGGAGTATAAGTAACATCAAACTGGCTCAGTTCGATGTTCCACTTGAGCAACCTACCAGACGTCTCAGGCCGCGTAAGGACCTATCATAACGGCTAGTCGGTGTAAACAATAATAGGATGGGCCTGGAAATACGGATGGAGCTTCCTTGATGCAATAACAAGGCAATAAGCTAGCTTCTCTAGTTTCGGATAATTCCTTTCAGCTCCAGTCAGTCGTTTGCTGATGTAATAAACCGATTTTTGTATCCTGTCTTCCTCTCGAATTAAGGCAGCGCTGATAGCGTTTTCTGATATCGCCAGGTAAACGTACAACTTCTCGTGATCAATAGGTTTTGACAGGATAGGTGGTGTGGATAGATGTTGAATTAATGCTTGGAAAGCGCCCTCACACTCCGTGGTCCATTCAAAGTATTGTTTTCCTTTTCGGATCAGATCGAAGAAGGGAATGCAATTGTCAGTGGACTTTAAAATGAACCTGCTCAGTGCCGCTACTTTCCCGTTGAGACTCTGGACTTGCTTTATAGTTTTCAAAGTTTCAAGATTTCTGATTGCCCAGGTCTTTTCAGGATTAGCTTCAATCCCTCGAGCATTGACGATAAACCCAAGGAATTTTCCGGATGCGACTCCAAAATGACATTTCAGTGGGTTGAGCTTCATTCTGTATTCTCGAAGTATGTTGAACATAGTTTCCAGGTCTTTAATATGGTCAGTGGAAAATCATGACTTCACAAGCATGTTGTCTACATATACTTCCATGGTTTTCCCGATTTGATTGGCAAACATCTGATTGACCAATCGTTGATAAGTAGCCCTGGCATTCTTTAGTCCTAATGGCATAACTTTGTAACAATAAATTCCCAAATTGGTTACGAAGCTGGTATGTTCTTGATCAGGTAAATGCATTGGTATCTGATTGTAGCCTGAATACGCATCCGTGAAGGATAAGAGTTCATGTCCAGCCGTCGAGTCTATGAGCTGATCAATTCTGGGAAGCGGGAAACTATCTTTAGGACAGGCTTTATTCAGATCGGAGTAATCGACACATGTTCTCCATTTTCCGTTTTACTTTCGAACAAGCACGGGATTCGATACCCATTTGGGGTATAGCGCATCTCGAATGAACCCGTTTGTTTTAAGCTTTTCTACCTCTTCTTTAAGGGCGGCAGATCTCTCTAGATCCATACCATGCCTTTTCTGTTTGATCGGGACATGCCATGGGTCAATATTCAAAGTGTGGCTCGCGATGTCTGGGGAGATCCCACACATATCAGAATGCGTCCAGGCGAATACGTCAAGATTCGCCCGTAGAAACTCAACCAATTCCTCTTGAGTTTGCTGGCTTAGCTGAGACCTAATCTTTATCATCTTCGAATCATCATCATCGTCAATTGGGACATCGATCGTTAGTTCGGCCGGGGATGCTTGACTTTCTTTAGATTCTCCTTCATCTTCGGTTTCTCTTGGGTCAAGATCCCCTTGGAATTGGATGGGGTTCCCGGTCCTAGGCCCAGGCATTAATTGTCAATTATCAGCAAAGCGGACGCAGAGAGATTCCTCAACGCCCTTTCCTTTCTCCTTGCGGTGCGCCTCCCACAGCTCGGCAACGTAACATGCTCTCCCAGCAGCCTGATCTCCATGAATGATTCCCACTCCACGATCAGTAGGAAACTTCAAAGTCAAACACCACGGGGCAATGGCTGCCCTGAATTCAGCGAGGGCCGGTCGGCCCAAGAAAGCATTATAAGGGGAGTCTATGTCCAACACAACGAACTGTAATATCCGTACTCTCCGGCGTTCTCCAACTCCCAACTCCACTGGTAGTTCCACTACTCTAGTGGGTATAGTAGCGCTCCCATTAAAACCATGAATCCGAGATTGGCAAGGCTTTAAGTCTTTAGCCTCCATCCTCATCTAATCGTAAGCTCGTTTAAACAGAATATTCACTGAGCTTCCACTGTCAACCAAAATCCTTTTCATCCAGGCTGGACCTACTTGAGCTGAGATGACCAGTGGATTGATAGTGGGGGCTTCGACTTTATTAGCATCTCTGTTTCTGAATACGATGTCATCAGTCATCGTCTTCTGTTGTTTGGCCGGAGCCCCTTCATCAAAACTGCTATAACATTCAAAGTCCACATGCCTAATAGAGCTGGCATACGACTCCATTTCCTTCCAGCTTCGGTCTGCTGGATGGGGACCACCACTTATTGTATTAATAACCAATCTCCCGCCAGTACGAGTGGGTTCCTCCTGCCTTTCCTGGTTCGGTGCACGATTCTGGTTTGATGGGCCCGCACCTCCCGAATGCGGCGCCCTCATATACTGATCCAACTTTCGTTCACGTATCAGCTTTTCAATGAGATGTTGTAAGTGACGACACTCATTTGTATTATGGCCATAACTTTCATGGAATCTGCAAAACTTCCCTATTTGGACTTGTCTTTCTGTCAACGGCTTCGGGGTAGGTTTCTTATATTGCATGGTGTTACAGGTCTACAAATACACATTTTCCAACGACGTATTCAATGGAGTATAATTGTCGAACATTGGAGCTCTACGTCATGGACCACGATTTTGATCTCGTTTTTTACCTTGATTTCCACTGTCCCTCTACTGGTTCTGTTTGTTTTGTATATTCAACTGAACTTTTCCGAAACTCTCCCCGGATTGTTTAACTGCAATGTTACTCTGAATTCCTTCCATGCTGGGCCCTGCGTCATCCTTCTTCCTAGACTGTTTCGCATCCTCCCTTCTCAAGAATTGGGCTGCCTTGGAATAGAAACGGTCCAATGACGCAGGCGGCTTCCCAGCTAACCAATTTTCGAACTCAAAATCAGGATCAATCCCCTCAGTCAATGCCATCAGGATAGAATTGTCGTTGGGATTGCTTATTTCTTCACACACAGCATGAAATCGCTCCAAGTAACGTCTAAGTGTCTCTCCGGGAGCTTGAGTGACACTAGATAGAGTATTAACATCTTTAGATCTCGCTACGTGCATACGGAATTATTCAACAAACTTGGTGGCCATCTGGTCGAAATTAGAAATGGATCGCGGCGGCAAACGAGTAAACCACATAGTAGCAATGCCCCCTAAGGAAATGGGGAAACTACGGCATTTGACCGCATCATCAGCTCTTGCAGCATTCATTAGCCATTCATACTTCAGGATGTGTTGATTGGGATCAGAATTTCCTTCATAGACTGGCAAAGTTGGCATCTTGAAGCGCCGAGGTGGTTCAGCATATAATATGTCATCAGTGAAAGGGGTATGACTCCGGGAAATCCCCCAATCGTCATTAGTGAGACCCTGACTTTCACGGATCATCTGACGAATCATCGTCGGTATATCCGGCATCTGGATATTTGGAGCATGTTGTGCCAAGGTGTGGTCAGGTTCCACAGCGCGAGTCTGGACCGGACACGGTCGACGGTCCGTGCCTTGCCTCCTTGGTTCAAAGTTTTCAGGGACATAAGGTTCTGGAGTGTGTTCTCGTCGGTGATGATGCGAGTCAGCTTGATTTCTAGCATCAACTCCTTGTTCGGTAGTGGTGGTGGTAGCAAGGTTGCCTGTGACATGGTAAGGAGCGGCACCCCCTCGGGATGAGGGTCCGGTCTAATGACTGGTGGATAGTCCAGTCCTGGGTTGTCCAAGATTTAAGGCAGGTTGGTGTCCTGTGGCCTGGGTGTAGCTTACATCCAGCCGTGGGCGTGTGGATCGGTGATGATCATCGGATGAGGCTGAACTTTCTGTGGAAGAATAAGAAGCTTGATCTCTTCTGGATCTTCTGCGCCTTTGGCGATTCAGCTAGTTGGTCAACTCTGTGTTGGCGCGCAGTTGTTCAGTAAGTTGTTGCCGACTCTGGGTCAACTCTTGAAGCAGCATTTGGAATTCTTGTCTAGTGACCGGTCCTGATGGATCTGAAGGTCTGGCTGCATCTTGGTTGGATGGAGGCAATTGCACGGGATTCTGTCTATCTCGTCCTTCCTGATCAGCAGTTGTAGAAGCAGTTCGTGTGCTTACCATGATGAATTGACGAAGTCCTTTCCTAGATCTGATGCAAATCTGAATAGAATGGAAGGGCTTTTTTGGCTTGATATCTGGATCTTCTTCTTGGATTTATGCAATCCGGTATCGATAGCAGATCCAAAGAGCAAGAGAAAAAACTGGCTTTTTTTCTCTCAGTGAAAGCACCAAAGTGTTTGTACCAAAATTGGGCACAACACTCTTCGGAAGTTTTTGAAGAGATAAAATGAAGAAATTAAATGGAAAAAGAGGATTATCTGACAAAAACTCCAAAAAACAAATATGTAAATGATAAAAATGCACAGGAACACAGGAATTTAGAGTGGTTCGGCGTATTGCCTACGTCCACTATGGAATTGATCACTTTATTGATGTTTCTTTGATGATTACAATTGATTGCAGTGGACTACAACGAATTAAGGTTATGAAATTCGAGTACAACAACAGTAATGGAGTATGAAATTGAATCCGGTAGAGTCTGGGCGTTGGAGCGTCAAAAGATCCTTTCTCTGTAGGCCTTGGGGCTCTATTTATAGGTGTAGGAGGCTGATATTTCGATCAGATTTCGGGAGACTTCTTCTGGCATGTGAGTGGGCCCACGCGACCAAGCCCATGAAGTTTCAGCTCGATCCGTGATCGATACGAACGAATTTCGTATCGATCAAGATTTCGTCCAATGGAGTCGAAACTTGGTGTGAACATTCTTTATCTTGTACGTAAGCTCCTGTGAAAATTGCATAGCATTTGGACTTGTGGATTGCGAGATATGATCGATGCAATTTTGTGTTTTCGGTAGGCTGTTTGGTTCGTATCGATCACCTTCGCGTCGTTCCTTTCGAATCGATCAACGCACGTGCTAAGGAGATGACGTGGCCTGTGATTTCTGGATCGATCCGCTCTAGATGCCGAGTTGACTTCTTCCATCATCGTATCGATCGAGTGATGTGTCTCTATGGTCGATGCTTGGTGCTTCTTTTTGTATCGATCATCTGTGCTCTCCTTCGTATCGATCGTGCTTTATTTCGTATCGATGCCCGATTGTCAATTTCATATCGATGAGTAAGTTCCTACTTCGTATCGATCTGTGGTCGATCGATAAGAAGTGTGCATGGTATTTGATTGACTCGATGGATACGAAATGGGCAACAGCCGACCGATTCGAAGTGGACCTGCCTTCGGATGGACACGAAGAAG
This sequence comes from Allium fistulosum, assembly GCA_030737815.1. Lineage (NCBI taxonomy): Eukaryota > Viridiplantae > Streptophyta > Magnoliopsida > Asparagales > Amaryllidaceae > Allium > Allium fistulosum. The sequence continues at coordinate 215,917,391 of CM060905.1, forward strand.
GCCATCCTCGATGGATACGAAGATGGTACTTTTCGATCGATACGAAGCAGGAGTTTCCGGATGGATACGAAGTAGACCCTGCTTGATTGATACGAACCATAGGTAGAGCGATCGACGCGAAGCGGTATGAAAAGGATAAATGCGAAATAGGCAGACCTGGATCGATGCGAAGTGGACCCACCTGTTGCCGATCGATTCGAAGCTATGTGTCACCGATGGGTTCGAACAAAGTCCTTCACCCGATGGATACGAAATGGAGCTTGTTCACTGATGGATTTGAAATAGGATCGAGTCGAACCAAGGCTTAATGTTGGGTACGAAGTGAGGTTATTTCCTTCTATTTGCATCGATCATAACTTGAGCATGCGAATTCGGATTGACTTGAAACTGGGAACGTTGGCTCTCATAGCTTCGCTTGTCGTGTCATATCAATTTTAGCTCGATCCAGACTCGGACAAGATTCGTCGATTTCTATAGTGAGCCTACGTATAACCGATCTCCAAGACGAACCGTCATTGGTTTCTAGTCAAGTTCTTGGTGTCACGGCCTTGCCAAAAGGCGGGATAACACATGCCTTCCTACCGCAACGCATATTTTGTGGGGAAAATGTTATACCACCTTCTGACCAGGCAGTATATCAGAAAAGTTAGCTCAATGGCTTCTGTGATCATCAAGGTAGGAAGCATGGAGAGACGGTTATCAGGCTCGAAAATCGATGATATTTGGAACTATAGACAATAGTTGGGCGGTTTCGGACCAGGTCCAAATCAAGGTGCAATCAATATGAAGTGACAAGGAAGGCCCCATGAAGTCACATTTCAAATTTTATGTCAATCGAATTTCGTGTTCTCGAGTTATGGGCAAAGGAAGAATTTATATGGATCGATCGGGAACGATCCGTAAAACAGCGTAAATCGACGAAGATCCATCAATATCTCAAAATCTACAAACCCAATGCACTTGAAACTTTCAGAGCATCAATATATTGAAGGGTGGAGCCCACAAAAGCGATCGTATGACAAAATTCCAAAATCTTGGAAAAAGAGGCTGATTGTTATTGGAACGATCATACAAATCTACCAGAACGATCTATAGTTTCACGGAAAATGAGATATCTCACAAACGGTACGTCGGAATTACATGAAGTTTGGAGAGTAAGTAGCTTATATCATTGAGAACCCATATGATCGATGCAGCTCAAACGAATGAAATCTTGGAAAAGAGGCCAATCGTTATTGGAACGATTGTACAAATCAGCATAACGATCCATAGTTTTATGGAAAATATGATATCTCACAAACGGTAAGTCCAAATTGCACGAAATTAAAAGAGCAAGTATCTTACATCATGGAGCACCCCCATAATCAATCGAAGCTCAAAAGGATGAAGTCTTGAAAAAAGGCCGATCGTTATTGGAACGATTGTACAAATTAGCATAACAATCCATAGTTTTATGGAAAATGCAGTATCTCACAAACGGTACATCGGAATTGCACAAAATTTGGAGGGCAAGTAGCTTATATCATGAAGCACCCCCATGATTGATTGCAGCCTAAAAGGATGAAATTTTGGAAAAGAGGGCGATCGTTATTGGAACGATCGTACAAATCAGCATAACAATCCATAGTTTTACGGAAAATGCAATATCTCACAAACTGTACGTCGAAATTGCACGAAATTTGGAGAGAAAATAGCTTACATCATGGAGCACTCCTATGATTGATCATATCTCAAAAGGATAAAATATTGGAAAAGAGGCTGATCTTTATTGGAACGATCGTACAAATTAGCATAACGATCCATAGTTTTACGGAAAACGCGATATCACACAAACGGTATGTCGAAATTGCACGAACTTTGGAGAGAAAGTAGATTACATCATGGAGCATTCCCATGATCGATCGTAGCTTAGAAGGATGAAATCTTGGAAAATAAGCCAATCTTTATTGGAACGGTCGTACAAATCAGCATAATGATCCATAGTTTTACGGAAAATGCGATATCTCACAAAAGGTACGTCGGAATTGCATGAAATTTGGAGAGCAAGTAGCTTACATCATGAAGCACCTCTATGATTGATTACAGCTCAAATGGAAGAAGCATGGAATGATCTCCTATGATCCAATTTCTAGTCAAAATAGCGAAGATCGATTGATATCTCACAAACGGTAAGTCGGAATGGCTCGAAACTTTGGGAGCAAGGGCTAGAGGCATGGAGGACCACATAAAAACGATCACAGCCCCATTAAAGTTAGTATGGAATGATCGGCTTAAATTATTTTTGGTGATTGATCGATCCCAAATTTTGTGCGTCGGGTCATATGGGCTTAAAACTCGTGTGTTCCTTTGCTTTTTCTGCTATTTATTCTTTGATCTGCGTGCTTATCTTTCTATTTGGATATTGTTTTTGGAAATTGGTGCTTTCATATACAACTGGGTGTTTGTGACCATTTTTGGTGCAAACACCAGTTAGTTTATATTGGGTAAAGTGATGTATTAACTTTGATGGTTAATTATGGATTTGATTTACATATATGTCGCTTATGTAAATGCCAGTTATGTGACTTGAAAAGGTTAAATTGAATGAAATAGTAGCTTGATTGAGTACCATTGTGGTCGTTAAACCTATTTCCAAATTTGTAAAGTTAGTTAATTAATTATCTTATTAATAATGTTTTAAGAAGTTATTTAAATTATTTTATTAAAGATGTTTTTAGTTATTTAATTATTTTATTAAAGATGTTTAAAGATATTTAATTATTAAAGATGGTTAGAGATATTTAATTATATTATTAATGTTGTTTAAAGTTATTAAATTATATTATTGATGCTGTTTTATGTTAATTAATTAATTTAATTTTGGTTTAAGTAGATTAATTTAATTTAATCTATGATAGGTTAAGTTAATTAATTATTTTATTAAGAATGTTTTTAAGGTTAATTAATTATTTTATTAATGATGTTTTAAAGTTAACTGATTATTTTATCAGTAATGTTAAAAACATTAACTAATTAATAAAGGTAACTAATTAATAAAGGTTTTTATCTATAATAAATCGTTTCATGAAAGTAGTTTTATAATTAATTTTGGAGATTTATAAAAGGATTTGTAAATATGAAAGGGGTCTACAAAAAGGAATTTTATAAAAGGAATGAGAATTCATTTTGATAATTAATCCTTCTTAATTATGATGGTATGGAACATTCTTTCCATACTTAACACCAAAGGATACTGGTTTGGTTTATAGTAATCAATGTTTTAAAATGACATTTGTTTTCAGCCCATTTAAATATGAGTTTGGAAAAGAGAAAATCTTCCTTAAGTTTTGTAATATACTTATACCGGTAAAATAAGTATATGAATGTTTTTTCCAGGTATTGAAAGGAAAAATAAAGGGTTTGTGATAATATCTTTATGAAGGTATTTTGGATCAAATTACTAAAAAAGATTTTAATTAATGAAAGATTAATTAATAGAGGCTTAGTGGATGCCACATGAAATTAAATCTATGTTTGATTGTTTGTTTATTTGATAGTTAAATAACCGACTATCAAATCTTGGCTAAAACATAACTTTTGAAATATCTAGGAGAAACATGGGAGTTATATGGCACAGTCATCTTCGACGATGCTATACTGTGCTCATAAATCTCGTTTTGTTCTTCTAGGATAAATAATAAGAAAATCCATCCACTTAAATGGTTAGGAGGTGATCTCCGCTCTTATGTATTGTCTAATTATTTCTAAAGGAACCGAGGTTGAGTTTACTGAAACTATCAATTTAGTTTCGGAGCGACCGATAAGTGGAGAAATGTACTCATATGAGATGATTCAAAACCATAACCACTCCAATACTATATGCGTGTTCGACGCTTTGGAAGAGGTTCAAGACTGGTTCGAGATGATCGAATATGGAACTCTTTGAACTGTAAGGGCTACTCGACGTAGTGCCTTATGTTTGTTCTTATCCTGAACAACTTGTATGGACGAATACTAGCATTGCATTGGTGCCTGGAAGGAAGTGTTAGAATTTCAAATTGTAATTGCTAAGAGAGGAAAAAGTTAATCGTGACCTAACAAGCCTCACAACCCAGTAATGACTAAAACAAGGGATATGCAATAGAGCTTGGGGTTCGCTACCATTAAGAACATCATTCCTCGATCTAGATTCAATATTTATGGATTTTGGTATGTGTTCACATGGGAAGAGTGAGGCCATGGTTGGTGTACATTATTTTTGGAGCCTTGGTGCCCAGGGAATGATGTAATCTGGTATGCCATGTTACATGGGCAGCCGGCTCTGTGCAGCAAGGGTGCATGAAGTTCTTTTTGACCTTGGTACATTTTATTTAGATGTGTACTATGATGAGTGGTACCCAGTATCCCAGTCATTGATGAAAATCCAATCTCCAAAACGTGCCCCTACGGATTTAGTTGTATACATATTAGCTAGAATTTAATTAATGTAACAATTTCGGCTATGATTCCTTATTTATTTTGAACCCTAGACATTATTATAATATCACTAGATTTATAATAAATATGATTTGGTTATCATAAGGTAAAAACCTTTTCGTATTTATGTGCGGCATGGTCTTACGAGATGCCTTTACTTCTGAAAGGTTTATATTTACATTAAGCAATCCAGTTGATTGTGTTTCTCACACATGTTTTACCAGACTGATCAGAGCATTATTTTTTTATAATGCTTGGGTCATCCCGATCATATTTTTCAGATTTAGCTAGACGCTTGGGAGCTTCAGGAGATGAGTTGGATCCTCCAAGGCATATTCATATATTTTATGTTCCGTTGTTTGGCTCTTGTTGTATTTATCAGCATTTGTAAGGACAGGTTGTTATAATTGTCCAAGATGATAATAGGTTGTGCTCTAATTGATAGTAGGTATATTAAAATTATTTTTCATTTTGTAAAGACATGTGTATATTATACATTACTCATCACATTATAAGATTCTATTTTGTCTTCCTTTTCTTTCATCCCAATGATCTGTCTTTCCGACACAGGGATGTTCGGTACGTGAATATCGTGGGCGTATTAGTGTTGAATTCTGAGGATCGAAAAGATGGGTTGTTATAAGAATTGAAATTTTTCTAAGGGGAATTTTAGAGTTTTAATTTTATATTTTCATGGGAAAAACTCCCTAAGGCATATATCAAATCCAAATTATACTATACAATTACTAGAAAAAGAAAAACTAAGATTTCCACTCACAAAATGTCCTTAGTCTTCCTCTTTGATTTGTCTATGCCCGCTTCAAATCTCTTTTAGATCTCTCCTTTTAAAAATATACAAGAAGGGAATTGCATATGAATTACATTTGGAAATTTAGGGATTGGAGAAGAATAGAATCAGAAATTTATAATAATTAAACACCTAAAATTTCCTATCTGAAACCCTACAGAAATTTCTGAATCTTTGAAGAGAGAAACCGACCGAGCTTCGCTTACTAGAATAATTTGTAAATAAAAGTGATGGGGCTAGGCCCTTACTAGAATCGTCGGATTTAACTCCATTTAAAATAATAAAATCCAGACCGTCCATGGACTACGTTAAACTTATCTACCACAACACCACTAGTCAACTGCTCTTACCTAGGTGGTAGACCGATGGCGGCCAACCGGACCTAGGTAGGTGGTCGACCGGTTGCCTTACTTTGGGAACGAATTTTGATTACCATTGTTTGATTATTTAGTTCCTTCATTTATTTAGCGTTAACTTTTCTTTTGACATTTGCTTAACCCCCAAGTCTAACTACCGTTAGTTTTTGAATTTAAAACTTTAGCATTAATTATTTATTTAAATTTGAATTCCATTTAAATTAATTTGAATCTGAAAAACTTTAAACATCAATAACCTTTTCGTTTGAGCTCCGTTTCTAAAACTTTATATATAAAAATTGATCGAAAAATTGCCACAACACAACTTTCATGGCCAAATTCCAGTATCTACAAAATTTTCATTTTTAGCCTTATTATTAATTTTTTAATTAATTTTTTTTAATTAATTAATTTCTTATTAAATTTTACAGGGAGTTACATTCTCCCATCCCCCTTAAAAAGGATTTCGTCCCTAAAATCCCTAAGGGATGGACAACGTAACGCGCACTAAGCATCTATGTTATACAACCAAGTTATCGACACAACCATTTACTCAACCAAAACTGTAGTATGGTTATGTATGCAGATATAACGTAGGTGAGCTCAATCCTAGCGTGTATGCAAGTTTCGTGACATATAGATATGTTTGCAAACATCCTAGATATGCAATAAGTTTTCTATATGAGTGCAAAAGTGACAGTGAAAAGTGTGGCAACCATATCCTACCATCCAATCTAGCAACCACGATGTAATCAAAACCTAATTTTAAAGAGAGAAAGTTTACCCGCGAAAAGCTCAGGATGGAAAATTCTCATCTTCTCTTCAGTTTCTCATGTTCTTTCCACTGGGTTATCTCCCCATTGTACTCGAACCAGCCTAATTTCTTTGTTGTGGAACTTTCTAGTTTTATGCTCTATAATGCGTGCGGTGGCATGAGATGCTATCAGATCTATCTCAATGTCTCCCAATTGATCAGGCTCTACCACGGTGATTGTGCTATGAAGGCATTTTCTTAAGTGCAAAACGTGAAAAGCATCATGGACTCCTACCAATTTATCTAGTAGTTCCAAACGATAAACAAGTTTTCCTGTTCTTTCTGAAATTGGGAAAGGCCTAACAAATCTTGGTGCCAACTTTCCAAATTTATGACCTTCCTAAGAGGGGAAACTTTAACAAACACCATTTCCCCTATTCGAACTCCAACTCCTTTCTTCGCTTGTCTTCATGTGATTTCTGACGATCTAGTACGACCTTTATTCTCTGCCTAATCAATTCTACCTTCCCCAAAATCTCATGAATTAAATCTTATCCAAGTAAATTGGGCGATTTGCATAACCACCCATAAAGCGCTTCAAAGAGCGCCATGCATATCATCGCATGGTGACTATTATTATATGCGAAACCGACTTAAGGTAAGTGCTGCTCCTAGAGTCCTCCAAAGTTCATGATGCAAGCTCTCAACAAATCTTCCAAGATCGTATTTACTCTTTTGGTTTGACCATCGGTCTGTGGGTGGTAAGCAGTGCTAAGATTCATTGAGGCTTCTAAAGCTGTCTACAAACTCCTTTAAAATTTGTTAGTAAATAAGGGGTCCCTATCGCTAACAGTGTTAACGGGAATTCCATGAAGTTGAACCACCTCTTTTATATAAATTTGCACTAAAGGTGCTACGGTCCTATTGCTTCTAATAGGAATAAAATGGATGCTTTTAGTGAGTCTATCCACTATGACACAAATTGCTTCATTGCCACTTTGTCTCATAGGTAACCCATCGATGAAGTCCATTGATATATGGTCCCACTTCCAAGTTGGATTCTCCAACGGTAATAACAATCCTCTGAACATTCCTTGCTTAGCTTTTATCCTTTGGCATGTCAAACATTTGGAAACAAATTCAGCAGCCCACTTCTTCATCCTTGACCAATAGAAAATTCGTTTCATATCACTATACATCTTATCTCCTCCGGGGTAAATGGTTGTTCTTGAATGGTGACATTCCGCAAGCACTTCCTCCAATACATTATCAATCTTTGGAACGCAAAGGCGTCCATCTCTTCTTAAACATCCCTTTTTTTCAATTGCATATGTACTGATGTGGCGAAAACGTTCTCCCTTACTCAACTTACGAAAAATATATACTATCTTCTCATCCTTCTTTTGCTCAAGTCCAACGCGATCCATCAATGCTGGCCTAACCTCTATTGGTGCTAAATTACCTTGAGTGGGTTCTGTTAGCGGTTGAAATTCAAGAGGAACTCCAACTACCTCCACTCATATATAGCACCTAAGGTAGCATGCCTTCGGCCAAGGGTGTCGGCGATGACATTCCATTCTCCTAGGGTATATTGTATTCCAAGTCGTATGATGTTATAAACTCCATCCACCTCTAATGCTTAAGATTTAAATATTTTTAGGAAAATAGGTATTTAAGTGAATTGTGGTCGGTGAAAACTCAAACCTCTCTCCTAAAAGATAGTGCCTCCACATATTTAAGGCAAAAATGATAGCCGCTAACTCTAAGTCATGAGTCGGGTATCTCTTCTCGTGACCATTCAATTGCCTACTAGCATAAGCTATCACCCTTCCTTCTTGCATAAGAACCGCTCTTAATCTTGTGTCACATGCATCTATGTAAACTATAAAAGGCTTCGTCCTATCAGGAATGGTAAGTACTGTTACACTTGTTAATGGTTCCTTTAACTTCTCGAATGATATGGTGAACCTTTCATCCCATGCAAAGACTAGATTATTCTTGGTCAACCGAGTTGGAGGGACTGCTATTTTTGCAAAGTCTTTTATGAATTTCTTATAGTAACCTGCTAGCCCAAGAAAGCTCCTAACCTCCATGCCATTATTCCAAACCTCCCAACCTTGAATAGCTTCCGCCTTTGTGGGATCCATCGATAATCAGTATTCGAAAACAATATGTCCAAGAAATCTCACTCCCTTCTTCCAAAAGTGGCACTTTGAGAATTTGGCTTTAAGTTGGTGCCTTATCAAAGTTCCTAGTATCTCCCTTAAGTGATTTTCTTGTTCTCTTCACTCTTGGAGAATACCAAGATGTCATCAACAAACATTACGACAAATTTATTTAACTGTCTGCTGAATACTCTACTCATCAAATCTAAATAATACGTTGGAGCATTCATCAATCCAAAAGGCATCGCATCCCATTCATAAAGTCCATCCAGAGTGTGAAATGCGGTCTTTGATTTTCTGCTCTCTACTTTCCTCAACTGATGAAATCCAGTAGCCAAGTCCAATTGGGAGAAGATTTTGGCTCCCACAAGCTGATAAAACAAGTCGTTTATTCTAGGTAAAGGATATCTACTCTTCTTAACCAGCTTGTTGATTTTTCTATAATCGATGCATAGCCTTAATGAGCCGTCTGCCTTAATGGCAAAGACAACTGGGGCTTCCAATTCCGAAGTACTCAAACGAATGAATCCATTCTGCAACAGCTCTGAGATCTGCTTATCCAACTCTCACCATTTTGGGGGGCCATGTGTCTTAATGGTGGAGCGACTGGTCTATCATCCTTCTCCTAATAAATCCTAAACTCAATCTTAGTTCAATTTAGGAGACCTGAGACTTCTTTAAAAACATCAGAAAATTTTCAAACTATGGATACATATAAGAGCTCATCTTGTGATAGGTTCAGCGAATATAAATAACTTAACTCAACCGAGTTTTAGGGTGTGCAGCAAACTTCTATATCTTATCCCCTATAACTTTTTAACCATACAAACCTCTTATCTCAATCTAGGATAGCCTCGTAGTACGAAAACCAATCCATTTCTAAAATGAGTCCATACCCCTCAAAATTAAGAATATACGCATTACAAATGAAATCGACATTACATATGTCCATAACTAGTTCTTTACAAATTAGAGACAGATGTATCGACCCCTCAATAGGATTAGATACTACTATTGGGTTAGTGATAATTTGGGTTTGTAGACTTAAGGAGTCAACTACATTCCTAGATATGAAGGAATGAGATGCCCTAGAGTCAAATAGGGAATGAATTTTATTCCCAGAAATAAGAGTTGTACCTTACATTGCAGCCTTTCCTGGATCTCTCGGGGAGGTCTACTCGAGATAGGAATAGCCTCAATGGCATAGGCTTTTCCCCCCATCCTTCACAAGCTTCAGACACTTATTCATGAAGTGGCCTGCCTCGTGGCAGTGGTAGCACTTCCCCTTAAAAGCTTCCTTCAACATACTCAACCTGTAATCTCTAACAATATGTCCTTTCTTTTGGCATCCCTGACATACTATACCCTCCTTCTTGAACTTCCCTTTCAACTTCTTGTTTGCCCAAAAACTTCCCTTCTTAACTCCTTCTTTACTTTGAGTAGGTCCCGCCTTCTCCTTCCTTTTCTCCTTCTCCTCCAAGCTACCTATCTAAAGCAGAGCTATCTGAACCAACGTCTGATACGTATCGATAGTGGGTACTTGGGTTAGAAGTATTTCCCTAAGTGGGGAGTTTGGTCCTTTGACAAATTTCATGGCCTTTTTCATAAGGTATCAATCAAATCCATCCCAAACTTAGCTAGTTCTGTGAATCTACTAATATACTCCTTTAGAGTGGAGTCTCCCAGCCTAAGCTGTATAAATCTCTCCAACTGCAAATTCACCTCAGCCCTCGACATAAACCATGACTCAAATTGATTTCTAAACTCATCCCAAGTAATAATTCTATCAACATTCTCCTTAGCCATAATCGACCACTAATCTAAGGCCCCTCTTTAAGGTGCTAAGCCGCCATTCTCCACTTAATCTAGTCTTCCCATCTAAGCTCCAGAAATATCCTCTCATAATTATTTATCCATGCCTTTGTATCCATGCAACCTTCTACTCCTGTATAGACCTTTCCACCCATGTTTTGGAAATCCTTGCACACCTTGGGGAAGTCTATGGGGGCAGGGTGCTATTTTAGCAGGAGGGGCAGTGGGTGTTGCTGGTGCAATAGGTTAAGGAATGGGAACTTGTCCTACATGCATGAGGTATCATTTGAACCATTCAGGCATCCCTCGGATAGTGGATATCTCTTGGGAGGGGTTCCCAGTCTCAGAAGAATGATTTTCAGTCATAATCTACTAATGAACATTTAATTATAATTTCCTAAGATAGTATTATATGCTGAAATTAAGGTTTGCCTAGTGTGTTCGTATATGTTCAAACATAATATATATATATATATGTATATATGTATATATATGTATATATATATATATGGTAGGGTTTTTGAAAAATACTGTCAAAAATAACAAGCATATTACTCATGCGTATACCCATCCCCATTGATCGGGCAACCTAAGCTCTGATACCAAATGTAATAGTCGCCCTAAATGGTGATAGGTACAAATGGTAACCTCAACAACTTGTTTTACAACGAACCTCTCGACTGCATAGGCCAGTCCTTTGACTTCTTGACCAACCCATCCTGTGACATGTAAGGGTAAGAAACAAAGCTTCACCGTAGTTCACAATGCGAGAACGCCTTATCATGCTTCAACCAGCTCTAATACTAGATGTAACAACCCACCTTGAAATGGGCCTAATTTTCGACCCAGAAAAGGCCCATCGAACCTTAGACCCATCCCAAAGCAACCTATTGGTTGGTAAAACTGTTACAAAGAAAAATACATAGAGTTACCTATCTACACATTTAGAACCTCACAGCGGAAGGACAAAATATAATATCAAAAACAGTACCCATTTTAATTAAAAACTCAACTGTGAGAAACATACAACACAATACCACATAATAATGCCAAATATTCGTAATGCAAAATCACATAATACATCATCATGTCTAAATGGGTACATCAGAAATAAAAACAACATAAGTAGATAGATAAATAACTGCCACAAGTTCCGTCTCTTCCATCGTCTCTGCTATCTGCATCTTCTTCTCTAAGCTATGTTGTAATGAGGAGGGAGTCAATACAACAAATGTATGGTGAATAAAAATCTCGAGCCTTTCTATAATAGTACCTGGGCGGTATAATTTAAATAAGAATATATCTTACGCATCCTAGCTATATTCCAAAAAAATTCTCTAATTGTAATCCCTAAGACTTTTTCAGTCCAATTCCATAATCCATATCCTTTCAACCCAATAACAGATCTTCAACTGTAGGCTAAAGGCCATTCGCAATTTTACGCATCTACCGTCAATAATGTCCTGTCAATGTAAGAGATATTACCCAAGTCATTTAATACATTTTCAATGGGAACTAGCTAGACTCTGACCATTTAATACCACATTTTAGGCAGGTCCCCATTATTTAAAACCTATCCTAAGGCGGAGACCTCTCCGATACTATCTAGCTGATATTGCACGAAATCTTATCGGACCACTTAATACTTCTTTATGGGAGAGGCGGACCCTAATATAGCTACTTAATACCTCAAACCCAAAGCGGACCCTTCCTGAGATACCCACTACTATGGCTAACCCTGACCATTTAATACTTCCTAAATAGGGAGGAGACGGGCCCTTAATTAGCCACTTGCTACCTCCAACCCTGAAGCAGGTCCTATGTATTATGACCCGTAACCCAAATTATGATTCTCACATTAGTCTAACTATTCGTAGGTACTGATAGCCAGATTAGCTGGGCATGTTTACCGTACAGAATTTGGGAGTAACATCGTGTTCTCCATGGGTACTTATTATAAGTTATGTCTCACATCAGACCTAAAGTCACACTACTGATAGTCAGATTAGCTGGGTAGACTTCCATGTGCTTTTGACTAACATCGCATTCTTATAATTTAGTCATAATCTACACTCTCTTACCATACTATCACACACCTCACCACATTCCCTGTTAAGGCCTTATAAGGAAAGTCCTTATTTCGTCTTAACTATCAATTTCTTTTCTGAGGGTGATTTTATACTAATTAATAACCTATTTACAATGCAATTTAATACGCTATTAATTATATGTTATTTATACGCTAATACACACACACACACATGCCTAAAATATTACTAAGCATGCGAAGATTATGCCCTGTACTAATCGTATAAATGTCAAATCTTTAAATTTATATAAGTCCAATTCCATATCAATAAACATGCCATATATCCAATATTCTCAATTTAACAACAAACTTGTATAAATATAGAATCCATACTAAAATTAATTTATACTAAATTAGTAGAATCAACATTAATAGAATTTGAAATTTAAATCCTTTTACGCTCTATTCAACTTCTACATATGCAAATAAAAAAGGGAATTCTCATTTACATCATAGAAATAGGTAGTGCAAACTATGGATAAAATGAATCTGTACCTTACACACGATTTCCTAAGTTATTTCCTTTCAAAAACCCTTAATCTAATCCAAAGTAAAATATGAGAACTGGAATAGAATGTTAAACATTAAAATTGCAATAACTACACAATTCCCCTATTTTAATATAAAATAATCGCGATCCTAATATAAGAATTTAAAATTCGCTAAGGGGAATTTTGGGGTTTTGATTTAATGTTTTTGTAGACAATATTCCCCAAGGCATATATCAAATCCATATTATGCTATATAATTACTAAAATAAGAAAATTAAGATTTTCCACTCACAAAATGTCCTTAGCTCTTCCTCTTGGATTTGTTTATGCCCATTTCAAATCTCTTTCAGATCTCACATTTTAGAAATATCCAATAAGGAGATTGTATATGAATTATAGTCAGAAATTTAGGGATTGGAGGAGAATAGAATTAGAAATTGAATGATAAACACCTAAAATTTCTTACCTGAAACCGTAGAGAGTTTTTTTAATCTTTGAAAAGAGAGACTGACGGAGCTTTGCCTAGTTCCCAAAATAATTTATGAATAAAAGTGAGGGGCTATGCTCTTATTTATAGTGTTAGAAAGCACCAGAACCATCGGATTTAAGTCAGTTTAAAATAAATAAAAATCCGAATCGTTCACGGTGTTAAAAATCCTTGCCGCCACTATAATCATTGATCGACCACTCCTACCTAGGTGGTTGACCACTAGCATAATGATCCGACTTTTCAACCCTCGACTGTCGACACTAAATACAACCATGGTATTCATGTGCCGAACACCTAAGTGTCGAAAAGACAGAAAGTTAGGGTAAAATAAAAAACTGAATAGAACAAGAATGAGAGAATACAGCATCAAAATGTCACAATGGAATGATAATAAATAATATTAAAAGATCAGTACAAAGGGTTATTCTGATTATAGAAATTTTAGAGTTATAAAACCTAAGTACTATCATTAGTCTGGACAGTTATAACAATATGTCATCATATATGATGATATATATATAATACAGTAATGCAGTGGAAATAAGAATACTACGGTAAGTAAACATCCAGTTCGTCTCCATAAGCTCCAAAGTGTCCAAAGCTAAATCCAGAAATATACACAGCTTGACCTGAGCATTATAAGAAAATAACATCCGGATCAGTTTGGTAAACCAACGTGAGAAACTTAAGAAATATGTAACAAGTAATAGTAACCATTGAGACCGTACGGATTACCGTAACGGTTTTCCCCTCAAGTGAAACCAACCATCCAATGAGCGAATATATCGGTATAATAGATAATGTCTAATAGGCAGAACATAAATTTGAAAATAGCAGTTGTGCATACAACACAACAGTAATAGGTATACAATTAATACCGCTAATGGTTGTACGCTCGTATATAGATTTTGACATGGAGATATCTTCAGTCCAACCACATCCGAACTCCATGATAAGGATCAAAAACTCCCTTTTGAGCATCGTATACCTATGGATAGGATATACTCTATGGTAAACATAACTGGATCACCCACGGTATGTGATCCGATCCATATCAAGTCCTGCTAGCAACAATCGATAAGCATATCTTGATATAGAGTTGATACACTCTTGAGGTTAGCTAAACCCCTGGCCATGTCCCTCCTCCATTTTCTATCTTTTTCTCGATCTTGATGCTACATTCGGCATCTTTCATACAAGTCTTCATCGCTCGAACAGAACACGAATTCCCAAATGGATTCCATCATCTTGAACGGCTCACGAATCGCTACATGGATTCGAGCATCTTGAACAGATCTTGAATCTATACATAGATTCCTGCATAAGTCCCTCGATGGAAGCTAACATTCTTGGAATACTCCTCAAGATAGATAGTCCCTGATGATAGCATCGTTTGAAATGTTAATGCTGACCTCTCCCTTGGACTTAACCTTAGGATAGACAGTTCAACTCTATAATATTTCACTTCATAACTGCTTCCAGAACATAGATTGCATATACGGTTTTGAAGTGGTAATGGGTTCGAGTCATCTCATATAAGTACACTTTTCTCGCTTATTGGACGTTCCAAAACCAATCGATGAATTTTCAGTTAATTCGGTTCTGATTCACTTAGAAGTAAGCAAAAGCTAGGGACGTTTTGTACCAATTCTCCACCACGGGGTTTCTCATTGGTATGAAACCACGAAGCCTTTCGATACTTCTTAAGTTAATATTAGGTCAAGTTCGATCATCAATAAATTGACTATCTAGTCAAAAACAATTGCTTATACAAATCAATGTTTGTATGCTTAACTCATTTCTGACATTCCAACTTAACTATTCCTTGTCCAAGAGTGAAGCCTGGTAAGTTAGAGCACTGGTTGCATATCAAAGCCTTGCATGGACACTTCATTCTTGAATCTCACAAATAGATAAGTCTACCTCATCGGCTTTTAGAGTTAATTATAGTATCAATGATTTCCATAAACAAGTAAGTAAGCAACAGGATTAACACATTTTCGACATTCCGAACTTAACTATTCCTCAGTCAAGAGGGAACTCGATTGCTTAGAGCTCTATTGCTCATATCCCTACTCAAACATTAATATAACTCTCATAAATAGATAAACCTACTTTGTCGACTTTTAGTGTTAAGCATAGTTAATTATCTTTCAAACAAATAATTAAATAATTAACCATTTAGCCATTAAGCAATTTCTAACCCCTTTCTAAACCTTTTGTTTATGCTTTTAAAAGCCTTTTTAAAATGATATATATATATAGTAATTTATTTATAAAACTATATTAAATGAACCATTTTTAGAAGATATTTATTACATAAGATATAAAATAATCAACATATTTTCTAAAAACTATATATACTTAAATATGCTTCTAAGATATTTTATAATACTTATAATAGGTTTTAAAACATGTTCTCAAAATATTACTTGAAAATAACAACTTTATAATTTACTTAAAAACTTGAAAAAACAAGTTTTTATTATAAAAACCACTTCTTTAAAAATTCACAACTAATCCTTAAAATTCATAAATATCTCAAACTACTTTTTAAATACTCTAATATGAGTTAGTAAACAATTGTAAAAAGAATGAAATAAAATACTTAAATTTAAATATCTTTTCAAACCATTAAAGTCCAAAAACCAAGGCTAAACGTGGTAGTTTTGCACGAGTAAAGTTTTGGTTACTTTTCGAGATGTTAGTTAACCTTTTACTATCCGAACTTTTTATACGACAACAAACATACATGTAAAACATTATAAATATGGTGAGAAACCCATAAGGATCTCTCTACAAAGTTCCATAGAAATAGCTAAAACAAGGCAATTCCTAATTGCAATCACACCAACTATCGCTATAACTGCACTTTCAAATCCAAGTCCAATCTAAACCAAAGTTCCACTACAATTTATGTGTTTTGTTTCAAGGCTATGCCACATGTCATACAAGTACATTCAAGTTTGTTCAAGTCCGTACATATGTCACTTGCTTTCAAAGCAAGAATCAAAACCAAAGTTTCAATAGATGTCAATATCAATTCAAATAACTTAAACACAATCAAACACAAACAATTATGGGTTATATTTTCAATTAAAGTGGTGAGTTAACTCACCTTTAACCCAACAAACAACCAAGTCCAAGCTAACCAAGCCTAACCTCTACCTTGCAACCACCTTCTTCCTCTTCCTCCTTGCTTTGCACTTGCTTTTTCCCTCCTCCTCTCTCCAATTTGCTCATGGCCTTCCTTGATAGGGTGAGTGTGGCTTTGCTTCTTCCAAAAAATGTAGATAGAAGGTATTGTAATGTTGTCTCAATGCTTAACTCCAAATTTGAGTTGATCTGGATGAGTTTTGTAATTATTTTCTTTTAGAAATTTAGAGAAGAAGAAGACGTGAAACAACTCACTTTTGCTTTGTGAATTTATGATTTATTAACAAGGGTGCACCCTCCTTATATAGGCTCAAGAATGGTGCTCGTTAGCCTTGTTCTGCCCCCCAACCATGCCATGGAGGGCTTACCTCTCATCACTTCTCTTTTAGGCAAAATACTCTTATACCCCTCTCATGATAATATCTCTTATCCACTTGGAAGCTTCTAGAACCTTCCAATGCTTTATGAAGAGGAGTGTATGTTAATTAGTTGCTAATGTGTTCATTTGATCATTGGACAAGTGCAAAAGAGTTTGAACAACTTATATCAATCAAGAAGCTGTTTACCGATAAATCGATTTCCGTTTACATTATCGATTTTTCTTCGAAGAATATATTTTTGTAAACAATTTTCAAAAACAAGTTCTTATCATTATTCATTAATTAAATGATGTTTAACAAGGTCATAAAAATCATATTTATAACACTTAACCATATTTCAAAATATTTCGATATTTGACAACGAAGTGTTCGAATTTTCGCCTCGCTATATTCTCCCCTACTTAGAACATTTCATCCTCGAAATTCAAACAAGAACGATAATCAAAGGAGATAGAAGAACAAGATACATATATAGCATACTACTAGAACTATATAAGCTAAACTGCAAACTAAAATGCATACTAAGTGACTCTACCTCAAGCGGTGAGTACACTACAAAATATACATGATACTAAGATAAGAAGGAAACCCTGGTCTATAAGCAACCCTTGATAGAACTTCCTCAAAATGTCCTCTGTCTTCTTGTACAACCTCAAGCATCCTCATTCCATGATACTTCTAACTTAATGAAGGAAAAAAGCAAACAATATTCAAGTAGCATGCAAAATCACTAGAAAGCAAAGCACATGATTTTCTCAGGTTCAAAACTCTCACATCGTCCAAGGACGATAAATAATTTACTAACCATATGTTACGCTTAACAACCTCGGGTCATTACTTAGACGATTATTCATGCTACCTTATAACAAATCGAAGAGTCATTCCCCAAACTTTTCCTAAGCTAACATAACACATCATACAAATGTACTAAAGCCCGTACGATGCACATTGACCACCCGTACGAAATATCTGATTTGATCACCTACTCGGTTACATAAATTTCACTTCCAAACTAGTATAGATCACTTGACCTCTCTAATGCGGACTCCAATTTGGTTCCTTGATTAGAAACATCCGTTCTCCTTGCATAGCCATATACTATGATAGAAACATCAGGATCGTATTAGGAATCCATATCAAGTGTTCGCCATCAAGAATCGAGTGAAAAATCCTTGTTCAGACCAGTGTAAACCACCTTGAAAATATGTACTTGAATGCTGGATCAAGAACAGTCATGCGAATAAAATGATCTATACATAACTTACGTACTTATCCTATTGGTTTCTCAATTGTACCGATTCCTTTTTAATCACATTGCTTTATACAAATAGTATGTCATTTAATACTAGAACCATTTATGAATCATTTCATAAAACCTAAATTCAAGTTTATAAACATTCTATAACTTCAATTATAAAATATTTGAAGGAAATTTATTTCACTTTATCACCCGTATACTACTACTACATCCTAAGAGTATATGAATTCATCTTGCATTACAAGGATGATTAATAATTTGAATTTATTTTAACTTACTACCTTTTCAAATTCAAGTGTTATATAAACTCAACTTTATATTTTCAAAAACACTTAACCACAAGTTCTATAATGGTACAGAAGTTTCTGTCTACCCAAAATTTCCAAAAATTTCCGTTTCATTTTAACAAATCAAAACTATCAACCTACACATCATACATGATGCACATACCATACTTTCCTAATGCATTTGCTACATGTGTCCATGAAATAACAAGAAAACTTAAGAACTAACCACCAGTTTTCATTTCAAATCTTTCTGAAATAATATATACATATAACTTTTGTATATCAAATTATACTTTTGGGGTTTAAATAAAAATCCATTTGACTAAAACAACTTTGTAGCATTCCCCACTTAGAAACCCAGAAATGAATGTCGATGATGTTGCAGTCATCACCAAAATTATTTTCAAATGACAAAAGCGAGTTCAGTACATCCAAACCATACTTTGGGTACTTAACCAAAATCATTTTAAAGCGGTATCAAATACATCATATAATAATACTAAGTATCATGATCTAAACCAATTTCCAAATACTTACTTTAGAAATACTAATATTATTTTCTACAAAATCTTGAAAAACATTTTCAAAGTTACTAGGATTTAAGTTCTCAAATTCTTTATTTAAATCCTTTTTGTTTATAAACCATATTTTATAAACTATACTCATATAAAATCACCTTCTTATATAAATATTCTCACAAATATTCATTTCCAAATTATTCTATCTTTCCTTTTGATTATAGTAAACATCTTTTACTAAATTTCAACTTCTAACCCAACATTATAACCGAGCACCTTATAGTCAAACCATAAAACTTAATTCGCAAGGTGTTCGTTTCCATGTACCAACAATTACTATTTACCCTACCCATGATGTAGAAAGGAAAAACTGCCTATAAACTGGTTAAGCACAAATCAACAACAAACAATAGTCAATGTTCCTAACATATCGAGCATGACTAAATAATCAAGGTTATGGGATATTAAACTATGAGAAGCACTGAGTCAAACAAACATGAATAGGAAAGCCATAAACAAATAGTACCCTCAAGAATCAACTTTCCTTTCACAGCTACAGAAGTGGAAGGTGCTGAAGCAAGTGCAAATACCCTAGGTTGTTGCCCTACTTGAAGAATTGGATAATCCTTTACAAATTGACCTGGTTGGTGGCAGTTGTAGCAACTCTTCGGTCTAAATAGTGGTACCTCCCCAAATTGATGCCTTTACCATCTGCCCTTCTCCAACCTTCTTATGGTTTTTAGCAAAGTGGCCCTTCTGCCCACACTAATGGAAAACAAGGTTGGACATATAATTTGACTGTTGAAACTTTCGCTTATTGTTCCCAACTGGTATAGAAGCAAGAGGCTTTGGTCCAGAAACGACAGGCTTAGGTGCCAAACTCTCAAACCTCGAGCCTATATTCACCAAATTCACAAAAGACCCTAATAGGTGATTAGTCATGTCCCTCTGAAACTCGAGACGCATACCCGCAATGAACATCTCATTTTCTTTAACGGTGTGTCAACCAATCCTAACCCGAACCGAGAAGAAGCAATGAACCGATTCTCATACTCCGCCACAGTGATAGCCCCCTGTTTTAGATCCAAGAAACTCATTAACAACAAAGTCTTTTCAGCTTTCAGAACCAACTTCATCTCAAACTCATCTATAAATTGGGCCCAAGAGAAGTAGTTCGCTTGGATATCAGCTATAATAGAACTCCACCAATCCATGGTTGCATATGTCAGATGTCGCGATGCCAACTTATGCTTTATTGCATCATCTAGCTCTATATCTCCAAATATCTGATCATATAGTTTAATCCAAGTTTAGACTTCTATGATCATCTCTATACCACCAAACCTCTTACCTCCCAGCCTCTCGTAATCATGACAAAGCAAAGCAAAACCCATATGAGGTCTGACCTGCATGACCTCTTGACGACATTCACCCTTGGTTCCTAAACTGAAGCAACATTCCACGATGCTTGATTCGCAACATTCCTGACAGTACTACCCCAACCACCTCTAGCATTGGTAGCTCTAGTACTAATAGTTCTTATTACCTAACCAAGGCAAAACTTCTTTAGGACATGAAAGGATAGAGTTATTTCAAAGAAGGGGTTACTAAAAGGAGATATTCCTAAGGAATAATTTTAGAAGTCTAATTTTCAAAATACAAATACTCTCTCATATGTATAATACACTCGACTCATTCTAGGGTGTCGCTTACCTCATATCTAATGAGCCATACCCAACCAAAGCCAAGGTGTTTGCTCAATGAGCTCCGATACCAAATGTAACAACCCGACTTTTCGACCCTCGAATGTTGACACTAAATACATCCACGGTATTCGTGTGCCAAACACCCAACTGCCAGAAAGTCAAAAGGTTAATGCAAAATAAAAAAATAAATAGAATAAGAAAGAAAGAACACAACATCAGAATCTCACAATGGAACGATAATATATAATATCAAAAGATCAGTACAAAGGGTCACTTCTAATATAGAAATTTCAGAGTTATGAAACCTAAGTACTATCATTAGCCTAGACAGTTATAACAACCTTTCCTCACATATGCTGATATATATAATACAGTAATGCAGCGGAAATAAGAATACTACGAAAGGTAAACATCCGGGTCGTCTCCATAAACTCAAAGTGTCCAAAGCTTAGGATAGACCCTTAAGGTTAACTAAACACTCCAGCCATGTCCCTCCTCTATTTTCTCTCATTTTCCCGATGTCATGGCTACGTTTGGCATCTTTCCTTTGAGTATAAATCACTCGAATAGAACATGAATTCACAAATGGATTTCATCATCTCGAACGGATCATAAATCGCTACATGGCTTCAGCCTCTCGAATAGATTTCGAATCTCTACATAGATTCATGCATAAGTCTTCCGGCGAATGCTAACGCTGTCCTCTCTCTTGGAATACACCTCAAGATAGATGAATCCATACGATAGCACCATTTGAAATATTAATGCTGACCTCTTCCTTGGACTTAAACTTAGGATAGACCGTTTGTTATCCGACGTTTTGAACCGGCTATATCCGAACTGATTGGACAGGTTAGACTCGACTGTCGTCAAGGTCAGTAAGTCCGAAGCGATGATTGTGGTGTCCAGAAGTCAAGTACAAATGATAATACGGAGCCATGATCGAAAAAAATCAAGAGATATGCTATACATAACGTTTTAAGTATGGAATATAATTCAATATAGAAAAGGGATCGGCTACAATCCCTTTCAATCATAGGGATTGGCCTACTTCATTCAAACAAGTGCAACTCAATCACTATGGGAAAAAAGGCATTAGACGACAGATATGCTCCGTTGTCTGAATGCATATCTATGTATCGTTAAATCCCATGCCGTCTCATCGCACATCCGACCATAGATCATTGCACATCAGACCATGGATATGCCCCATCGTCTTATATGCACTAACACAACAAAAAAACCATATGTTGTCTGATGTTACAGTATCATTTCTAGAATTTCCTATTAGACAACATATAAATATTGACTAATATGAAATAAATGAATCACAATTTTATTTAAACAAATATTTTATTTCAATTCAAATTCAAATATAATACAGCTTCCACTATCACTTTACTTACATTTTCAAACAAAACTTTCACTATCACTCTTATATATGTAGCATCTCTCTACACTCTTATATATAACATTTTTTACTCGCACTCACTCGAGTTTGTTTCTGATGTTAATCTTGATTTGCTTGCTCCAGCTTGTGTCCAGCCATCTCTTATATCTATCAAATAAGCAATGCAGTAAAACAGAAAAGGAAAAAACCTAAATTGAAAAAATAAAATTGAGTTTGAATATTAATATTTCCTCAGTTTATTGGTTTGTTTTCTCTTCATGTTTTAGACAGACACTAAGATGAAAACCAGATGCAAGTGTAAGAGTATGTGCACTAATGAATGTGCAAGTATATACGAGTACTTGGGTGCATAGCCATAAGTTCTCACAGGGCAGCAAAGTCAAAACAGAACCAACACACCAATGTGATATATATCCTTGTCTTGACAACATTGACCAGCAATTCAACCACACACGGCCTTGACAAGGTAGGGCACACACTGAACAAGGCAGTGCAAACTAGCACTACCATGAACAAGGCAGTGCACACACTACCTTGACAAGGTAGCGCTATGCACTGACTTGTTCATGGCAGTGCCATGAACAAGGCAGTGTGTGCACCGCCATGAACAAGGAAGTGTGTGCACTGTCTTGTTCAAGGCAGTGCCACACATAACATCACATAAACAATACATCAAGCAGTGATATAGGATCGAGAACATCTGGTGCCAAGGGATTCAGCTACATAGTCACACATATATATAAATATGTATGCATGTATATACATGGAGAATAGTGCACCATTTCAATTTAGTTCAAGGGATTTAACTAGTACTAGTATTAGTGCACAAGCAAGGTGAAAGTGGTGCACACAAAAGTTAAGAGCAAATAATGAGAACTTGAGTTTTAAACCAAACAACAATCTTTAAGGGACAAGAGTACATCAGTTCAAGCATTAACATAGAAATTTAACAAGTCAAAATCAGAAATTCGAAGTTAAACCGCAACTGGAATTATCCAAATAGAACAAGTGCATACATATATACATACATATGTATGTATGTATATACATTGAAGTTCAAAGCATATATGTGTGTTATCCCGCTACTTGATATAAACCATACATACATTAGTTCAAAGCACACATGTATAACCAAGCACACACATTTCGACATAATCTGACATGTTAATATACATATACACACATATGTATATACATGTATATATGTACATGGTGAATAAAAAGGCAACTCAATAGCATGTATGGATGAACCAAGCAAAAGTGAACACACACACAAAAGTGTGCACCGCCTTGACAATTCAACAATTTAACTCAGGTGCAACATAGACCAGCAAGGCTCAAGCATTGAACATGGACCAATAAGACCAGCAAGACTAGCAACACACACAAAAGATTGAATTTTTAAAGTCAAATATACAAACGAATAACCAGGCACACTAATATACATATATACACATATGTATATACATGTATATATGTACATAGTGAGTAGAAAGGCAACAAGTATATCACTTAGTGTGAAGCACCAGGTAAAACAAATAACCAAACATAAGCATCAGGCAAAATAGCCAACATAAGCATCAAAGCAAGGTCATGAACCAACCAAACTACCTTCATCATCAACTAAGCAAGAAATACAATAGTGTACAGCAAATACAAACAAGGTCAACTAAGGTGCAGTCATGTACAAGAAAAGGATTTGCAGTAATCAACCAATCACAAAGATACTTGAACCAGCGAAATAATAAAGTGAACAAATTAGGTAAAGCATCAGTATCAGAAAAATCAATCAGAAAACATAAACAAAGCTGAACAAGTCAGAATATATTTGAACAATGAACAACTTGTGCAAGTTTCAGATAATCATTCAATCAAAATATAGGGATTAAATCCCTATAAAAACACATTTCATCATCGGCATTGAAAAAAGTCGAGAACGATACAAAATTGAAAGGGGCGGAAATCATACCAATCAATTACCATAAGAATCTCTCGATAACGAAACACGGGTCGAAGAATTGGCATTGAACAAGTCAAATTAGGGTTCCGCCACTTCGATTACCATCAAAATCCATAAAGGTACATAAGCAATTTCATTATCAATCGGCGCTTCGATTACGGTACTGCCGATTTGAAAATCTAATTCCAAAAGACGGGTCGAAGACAAATAGAAGACAAGTTTAGGGTTTTGGCGATTTAATTTTGAGAAGAGGGAAATAAATTTTATAAAGAGGGAAAATTTTGAGAAGAGAGAAATATTTTTTGTAAAGATGGAACGAAAAGAAAATGAAGAGGGAATAATTAAGGAACGCGGCCAAGAAAATATTGAGAGGGAAAATATGGATCCAAAACAAAATTTTTTGATAACTTCAATCAAACAACAAATAAAATGTTGTTTGAATCACAAGCACGAACATAGAGATTTCAGGGGCTATTCAAACAACAGATAATTTTTTCCATATGTTGTGTGAAACAGTGGTAAATAGCGGGATAATGGAAAATCTACCTTATGTTGTGTGATCATTATTGCCCGATTCACTTTGTGGTATAGTGAATGGAAAACAATCGGTATCTCGAGATCCATAAGTCCAATACATATGAAACTTTAGAAGCAATATATGGAGACCCTTAGAAGTCTACCCTAGGTATCGCACCTCAAAAGGGCTAAGCAAGAGGGATCAGCCCTCTTCCCTCCATAAGGATCGTCCAGAATTAGGTAACAACACACTTTGCAACAATGATTGAGCAATAACTCAAGTTCTACTGATCCAATTGGCATGAAACTTGAAGACTAGGCATATTACAACATGGAAAAGCTCCCATAGAGATCACACCCCCAAATTCTTCCAAATTAGAGATTGGCCCCGATAGCTATTTCTTGGGATTTGGATCCCTCATGTGGGCCCATATGGTTTTAGAGATCCTTCTGCCAAATTTTCAGGGAGATATTTCGCCGTCTTCCTCTAGAAATATAGGCTTGATTGTTCATTTTTGGGACTTTTATGTTGTCGGTTGCTCTGTACTCTATTGTAACTAAGGATTTTAATCTGATCCCTATTGTACTCAGTTTACAAAGTGACTAATAAAGCTATTTATTCAAAGTGGACATAAGCAAACAACGCCGAACCACTATAAATCATTGTGTTCTTGTTATTCCTTTGATTTTTTGTTATTTAATTGCTTGTTTCCTCTGTTTTCATTTTATATTCTTCATTTATTTCTCTATAAAATCTCTATTGGGTGTTTGTGTCAATTTTTGGTGCAAACATTTTGGTGTTTTCGCTGAGAAGAAAGATTCTCGGCTCTATTTGGATCCATTTGCTGCTACTAGATTGCATAAATCCCCCGAAGAGATCCAAAATTATCTTCAAGTAGTTTACCCATTCTATTCAGATTTGAAAAGTTTAGGGAATACTATTAACAATGGTTAGGAACATCAGATCTACCTCTCAAAATGCAGAAGGAAACGAGAACGCTGGCATCCAGAGGCCTAAGCAATATACCAATAGATGTGAATGCTGCCAATCCAGTTGATGTCTAGAATCTGGCTGATCCCATCACAATAGCTGATTTTCATAATCTAATGAGAGAGCTAGTGGATAGCCATCGACAGTTGAACCGGAAGATTCAAGCCAATATCAATCAAATGAATCAACTCAGGGAGCAACAACGTAAGAAAACTAGGAGAGAGCCGACCCCTTATTCTATATTAAAAGTTCTAGTTTATTGTATGACTATGACAGATGCATGCATCACATCACTGATGGATATCATGTAGAAGCATCCGAACATCAACAGGCAATCTAACCAGGTTTGTCAGGACCGATCGGGCCCAGTCCCTCCTCCAAAGGAGAGAACATGCCTTTTCATGTTAGGGCATAAGCTGGAGCAGCCGTGTTTGATCTGGATGTTGGAGTTCAGGTGGATGCCACCTAGTTACCTCCCCAAAAAGATGATGAAGTGAATGTACGTGATATACATTACGAGGATGTTGAGCCAAGAAGGCATGGAACGGCCCATAGACATCGACCGGACCATTCACGTGAGGTAGAGCATGACTATAGCTTGGCTCTAACTATCCAAATATCGGACTTGTCGGCTATAGTTAGACAGCTAGTGAGGGAGAGACAAGGCTTGACCAACGACGACTGGGGAATCTTGTAAAGTCATACCCATTCATCAACAATATCCTACATGCAGAGTATCCAAGGAGGTTTAGCGTGTCGTCGATGCTTGCCTACGAGGGAAAAACCAACCCTAGGCAACACATCATGAGATATGAATGGCTGATGCATTCCGCACGAGCAGATGATGCCACAAAATGCAGATATTTTCCTATTACTCTCTTTGGCATTGCAACGATGTGGTTTACAAGATTACCCCCACGGTCAATCTCTAGATTTGACGATTTAGCAACAAAATTTGTGGAGCAGTTCCGTATGCATGCAACTCGCACCAAGGATGTAATGTCCCTATCAAGCGTGATCCAGGCTCTGGAGAATCGTTGAAAGATTATTTGGAGAGATTTCATACGGCCATCATAGAAGTCGGTAATCCAAATGACCATTCAATATTGATGGCGGTAACAAGAGGGATTGACCCAGGATCTAACTTTGGCGATTGGTTAGCTTTCAAATCACAGCAATGTTGAAGCGTTTCTATGAAAAAGCATCTCAATATTTGAGGAAAGAGGAAGCTAGATGCTCTAAGAAGAAGAATGTTGTAGGACCGAGTGGAGAGGGAGTGCAGAGTAACATTGCAGTTAAATCATCTAGGGAGAGTTCCGGAAAAGTTCAAGTAAGTGCCCAAAATAAACCGAATCAGCAAAAGAAAGGCGGTGATAGGAACCGTGAGCGAAAGAGTGATTCCGGAAGAGGAAAGCCTAGAATCCCAATGTACGATACCTATACACCACTGAATACATCCACAAAGAACGTCTACTTGTCTACCTGTAACACTATGTAGTATAAGAATCCACCTCCGAAAGAGTCGACGAAGCAAAAGAACACTGAGAAATATTGTCGGTTCCATGAATGTTATGTCATAACACGAATAAATGTAGACATCTCCAGGATATTATCGAGAAAATGATTCGGGAAAGAAAACTGTTGTTGTTTGTTAAAGCCCTGCAAGACGGTGGGCAGGGGACATCCGACCCCAACCGAGTACACGCGTCGCATAGGACTAAGGAGTTTGCGCAGACTGGTGCAAGATTAGTGATCAATGCAATAGTCGAAGGACCGAATCCAGTTGATAAGAGCTGGCACGAGATGGAGCACTATGCTAGGGCACTCAGGCATATGAATTTTGAGTGTTGTTCGAGTACATAAGATGGGGCTCTAGCAAAACAGTAGCGTACAAATGGTAGATGCCATTGTATTCAGAAACAGAGATGCAGACAAGGTGGAGGCACCGACGATCGACCCAATGGTCATTTTGGCCATGAACGGCTCCACCTTAGTGAGGAGGTTCTTAGTTGACTGTGGAAGTTCGGTAAATATAATTTTCAAAAACACTTACGATCAGATGAGGATGGAAGCCAAGGACTTGAAATCGTCTAAAGCCCGCATTCATGGCTTAATAGTGCTGCGACCAAAGCTGTCGAATATGTAGAATTGCCCAAAGAGTTGGGAGAAGGTGATTGCAGGAGAGTGCGGATGTTGCCATTTGTTGTCTTGGATGTTAACTCTCCATACAATGCTTTTTTGGGCCAACCGGCCCTAGCTGAATTCCGAGCAGCTCTTGCCCTATGGTGTTTGACTTTGAAGTTCCCAACTGATAACAATGTTGGAGTTGTGCAGGTTGATCAGGCAACCGGACATGCCTGCTATGTAGATGAATTGAGAGACGCTCAACGAAAGGAGAAAGGTAACGGTGTGGATAAGTCTCTCTACATCCAAACCACCAAAAATTGACAACCAACGTCATGGCTCGGGTGCAACAGTCATTTCTATAAAGATGTAGATCAAAGGGATGGCAAGGAGGAGCCCAAAGAGACCAAGGCTGCATCGGTTGAGCTGACGATTGACATCACGGTCAACCACGATGACACGTCACCGATTCGAAAGATCAGATCATAGCTTAGCTCCCCGATGATGAAAGAACTTGCTGGTTTTCTCCGAGCGAGTCTTGATGTGTTCGCTTGGACTCATTCTGACATGTGCGGGATCTTGCTTGCCATTGCTAGCAATGCATTAAATATCGATCTGAGGCATGTCCCAGTGAAACAGAAAAGGCGTCGCATGGATCCAAGAGATCTGCTACCCTTAAAGTGGAGGTGGATACGCTCAAAGGCAATGGGTTTGTTCGCAATTCCCTCTACCCTAAATGGGTATCAATCCTGTACTTGTGAGAAAGGAAAATGGAAAATGGAGGACATGCATTGATTACTCGAACATAAATAAGGCATGTCCAAAAGGTCGTTTTTCCCCTTCCAAGGATCAACCAACTGGTAGACTCAACCGTAGGACATGAATTGATACCTTTTATGGATATGTACTATGGATATAACCAAATTCCGATGCACATTCCCAATCAAGAGCACACCAACTTCATTACCGACTTTGGATTGTATTGCTATATAGTAATGCCATTTGGATTGAAAAATGATGGAGCAACCTATCAACGCCTGATCAATCAAATGTTTAAAGATCAGATTGGAATGATGATGGAGGTATACGTGGATGATATGCTCGTAAAGTCATGACGATCTAGCGACCACATTAGAGACTTGGCATAAATGTTCGGTATCCTCCAATATTACAAAATGAAGACCAGTCCTCTGAAATGTTCTTTCAACGTTGCATCAGGAAAGTTCTTGGGTTTCAGCGTCAATGCTTGTGGAATCGAAGCTAATCTCGGGAAGATTCAAGAAATTTGCAACATCCAAGTGCCGAAGACCATCAAGCAAGTACAAAGTCTAAATGGGAAGGTTGTTTCCCTAAGTCAATTTATTTCCAGAGCCGCCGATAAATGCATTCCTTTCTTCGATGAGATTAGAAGAGGGAAAGAAACTTTGAATGGACATGGGATTCTTAAGACGTATTCTAAGCTTTAGTGAGCCACTTAGAGAGGCCTCCCATCTTGTCAAAGCTGGTGGATTACAAAGACTTGTATATCTAGTTGGCTGTGTCGGTACACGCTATAAGTGTCATACCGCTTCGTGAGAAGAATCGAATCCAGAAACCGGTCTATTATATTAGCAAGCGATTAACAAGGGTCGAAAGGAACTACCCGAAGATAGAGAAATTGGCGTACTGCTTGTTGATTACTTCGCGAAACACCACCCTTATTTTCAGGCTCATTCCATCAACGTTTACACCGATCAGCCGTTACGACAGGTCCTACAGCGACCTGATATGTTTGGAAGGTTACTCAAGTGGAACATTGAGCTGAGCAAATTCAACATCACTTATCCCTCTCAGAAGGCCATCCAGAGACAAGCACTGGCGGACTTTATAGCATAATTCACTACATAGGGTGATCTCCCAGAGAGCGGTGGAGCCCCTACCATTCGATGGAAAATGTATACGGATAGAGCATTCAACGATCGTTGTTCTGGAGCCGGAATCATGCTAGTAACTCCAGAGGATCAACCAATTTGCTACACTTTGAAGCTTGACTTCCCTACAACGAACAACGAAGCTGAATATGAAGCGCTGATTGCTGGACTCAAACTTGTCAGAGAACTGAGGATAAAGTCTCTTGAAATCTTTTGCGATTCCCAATTGATGGTATACCAAGTCAGGGGAGATTACCAAGCTAAAGGACAATGACTCGCTCCGTACCTTATCCGAGTCCAAGAGCTATTGTTTTACTTTGGGTATTATGACATCACGCACATTCCCTAGGATCAAAACAAAAAGGCCGACTCATTGGCAAAGTTTGCTAGCACGGGGAATGCACAATAAATGAGCTTGGTCCTAATCGAAGTACCAGATGCTCCAAGCATAAATTAGATTGAAATCGACTGGGTACTAGAGACGGAGCCTAATAAGGAGTCGTGGAGGACTCCGATTAAAGATTATTTGTTACATGGACTGGAGGAATGAAAGATGGCAAATCCTTTGCAAAGCTTCGTGATTATCATTCAGGAAGGAGTCATGTATAGAAAGGGTTTTTCCATTCCCCTGCTCTGGTGTATAGCTCATGATGAAATAAAATGAGTCCTAAAGGAAATTCTTGAAGGGGAATGTGGCGATCACATCATGAGGCAAACCCTAGCAAAGAAAATACTCCGTTATGGGTATTATTGGCCGACCGTCAACCGAGTGCTGCTAATTACGCTAAGCGAAGCAACGAGTGCCAGATGTATGCCAAAGCTTCGAGAGATTCGCCGACGAAAATCACACAAATGATCAGTCCATGGCCATTTGCCATATGGGACATAGATAGTATCGGTTCCTTACCGATCTCAAAAGGTGGTGTGAAGTACACCATTGATGCAGTTGATACTTCACCAAATGGGTCGAAGCAGAACCTTTAGCCACGATCATGACAAAGAAAGGAATCAACTTCATTTTTCGGAACATCATCTGTCGTTTTGACCTTTCATGAACCATTGTAACTGATAATGGGACTCAATTCAAAAGCGCTGAATTCAAAGACTTCTATCGTCGGCATCATATTGAAAAGAGATTTGTAGCAGTTTCTCATCCTCAAGTAAATGGACAAGTTGAAGCTGCAAACAAAATCATAAAGTCCATTCTAAAGAAGTGTTTGGAAAAGGCTAGAGGCAAGTGGGTGGATGGACTCCCAACAGCATTATGGGCTTACACCCATAAGTCTGTAACTAGCCATACTCCATTCGCTCTTGCTTACGGCTCTGAAGCCGTCATTCATGTTAAACTCGAAGTCCCTTCTCATCGAGTGACCTACTACGATCCTAGAAGGAATAGAGATCTCCTCTTAGATTCTCTAGACTTTGTTGATGAGAAGCGCGAAGAAGCTGATTTGAGGGCAGCTGCACACCGACACCGAGTCGCTCGATACTACAACACTAAAGTCCGACCTAAATCCTTTGAAATCGGCGGTCTTGTCTTGAAATGAGTTTTTCCTATCCCGTTACACATGAATCCTACTTGGGAAGGACCATATGTCATTGAACAGAGGCTTGGAGAGGGAACTTTCAAACTAGCGACTGTTGATGGCGTCCCACTCCCGAGGGCATGGAATAAAGAGCATTTACGATGCTATTTCACTTAGTTTATTCTTTTTCATTCAGTTGTATTTAATATTCGAATTTGCTTTAGCATTTGATTTTCCAGATATGTAATAAGACAATTATGTCATTTCTTTTCAGTTGGCAAATAAAGTTTGAAATTTCCTTCATATCTGTGATTGTTGTAGCATTAATATTAGTTACGATACCCGACTAACTAATATTGACATGTCCGAGCAGGTTCCTAGAGTTTGGAGTTAACCGATTACATAAGTTCAGGATTGAACTAAACAAAATAGGCATGGTCCAACCATTCATTTAATGATTCTCGCTCACAACTCGATAGAGGAAGTACCTAACGAGAAATGGATGTGACTTGACTATCCGATAGCCAAATTAATCCCACTGAGTGATGGGACAGACATAAATCGAAAGCGATCGTGATATGATCGATCGCTCGCCAAGTTAAACCTCGCACTTGGGGGAAAATCAATTAATTAAGGAAAGTACGGCCCGACTATTTTTTGAAATAACTCTAAGTCCCTAGAGTGTGGATTGGAGTATAAACACGAGTTGGGGGCGATCTGATCACCCGCCAACTAACTCTTATCCTTAGAGTGCGGATATGAGTATAAACAAATAACATGAGTGCGGTTCGACCACTCACTATTCCATAAACTTCGATCTGAAACCGACAGGAGGAGTATAAACTCGCTAAGGATGGAGTTTGACCATCCATTATCTAACTCCGTTAA
Organism: Allium fistulosum; assembly: GCA_030737815.1. NCBI lineage: Eukaryota > Viridiplantae > Streptophyta > Magnoliopsida > Asparagales > Amaryllidaceae > Allium > Allium fistulosum. The sequence continues at coordinate 215,949,442 of CM060905.1, forward strand.
CCCGAAACTGAGGGTAGGAGTATAATCACTTAAACCACTGAATCCGATGGCATAATACTACGGCTCGAGCCCAGTGTTTGGTACAACTTGAGGCTACAACTACATGCAGGCCTTGAGTAAAAATTAATGGACGGTTAATCGAATTAACGTGCAACGAATTACAAGTACATTGAATGGAAAAGTAATAGCTCGAACACTCAAACAAAATTCACATAAGGGTTCGATAGAAAATAAAAAACTTTTATTTTGACATTAAACTTGAAAATCGTAGTAGAAATTTATCCAAAAGTGGGGACCGTACCCGCATAATTACGGCCAACAAAAAGAAAACCAGCTATACAAGCTATGTACAAACTAAGCCAAAGTAACGGCTACTTTTTTGCCATTTCTTTCTTTTGGATTTCTTAGGAGTGGCACCACCCGAGTTTCCGTCTGTCCTTCTCTTTAATCCTTTACCACCCTTAGCAAGAGAGCTTTTAGAGGATGGAGGGAATTCTTCGAGAACCGACCAGTAGGGTGGAATGACTTGCAGTGGGATGAGATTCGGATCATCGATGTCCACATCCACAACACCAAACAACTCATTTTGTAACACTTTTCTGCTTTCAATTTATAGTAATAACCGTTACAAATTTCTAACACATATTTCCGCGACGAACGTTTATCACGGTTATTACCGTTGCTAAATCTGGTAATTTCGTAAATATTAAAAGTACCATGGATAGAATTGTCATTTTATCTTCTGTTATTACCTATCCCAAAGTCACGCATAACATTTTGTCTTTTCATTTTATTTCCTCTTTCAATTTAGGGTTATTGTCCCTCCGATTTGTTCTACCGCTGCCTCCACCGTTCTGCCACTACCTCCTTCATTCTGCTACCGCCTCCGTTGTTTATTTTCCACCGATTTGACAACGACAAAAGAAGGTTAGGGCTTGCGTTATATTTTGAAAATCGATTGGAAAAGCAAATTCGGTACGTTTCATGATTTTGCAGTTTTGTTGTATTTTAGAATTTACTTTTCTAATCATGCCTTCGTCTGGCTAGAAATTGGTCTTACCAATGGATGCAGATAATGAATTTTTTTTGGTCTATGTTTTCTCGTGCTCTTTTTTTGTTAAACTGTACCTTGAGATGGATTCCTTGCATGAGTGAAATTACCATTGTTCTGTATGAAATCATTGCTTAAAGTGTTTTATTCTACAAGAAATTGCTAAATGAACATGTAAATTAAGCGTTATTAGGTGCACTTTATTTTTACACTCCTTATAATCAGTCTACGCTGAGCATTTATGCAAGACGTTAATGAAAATAAAAGTTTTCATTTTCGAACTCATAAACCCACTCCTGAATATTTACAGGACTGTGCACGATTTTTATTTATAGTGAACTCATAAGCTATATATTGTTATAAACACATCTTGAAAACATTTTACCTTACGCCAAATTTATTTGTTTGCAAAAACTATTTAGATAATATTCCAACCTATCATGGAATAACTTTCGATGCAAGTTTGCTATCAAAAGATGTTTGTGTTTAATGTTTATCACTTGCTTCTATTTAAATTTAAAGGTATCTTATTATGTCAAGCCTACGTAAATTCCTTAATTCTTAGCGATTATGGTATGTATAAGTTGTCACTACAGATAATCATCAAAGATGGAGATTGTACCTGAGCCTGTTTTAAATTAGTATGACTTCTACATGTAAACTTCACTTTCTATTTTTATTTTTAATATTTCAAAGTTAGCGCTCTGAATTTATGTTATAGAAATGTGTTAATTTATTTGCAACTGACAGTGGAAATGCAATCATTTTTAAAAAATATGAATTTAATCTTTTTTGAGCTTTCTAATTTCATGCGTATTTTTTCCTTGGGTTTTTTTTTTCATTTTTTGATGATAAAATTTGACATGAGCCATGGCCACCTTTCATATAAGCTATGTTAAAGGCATCCTTGGTTTTCATATTGGTGGATGAATTTTGTGTGAATTTTATATTTACGAATGATTTTTTTTGTATGAGTTTTGTTACCATACATGAGTGTTTAATCCAACTCTATGCTCTTGTCCATGTTTATGTAGTAGATCGCATGCTATATAGAAATATGAATGGCTGTGTTATATATATAATCATATGTATGCGTGTGTACATTGTGATTCATAGGTCTGCGCGTGTTCTTTTTGGTACACGTGTGTTCTCCTTGTCGTATGCCTGAGTGACTGCAAATCACTGTTACTTATAATTAAACTTGATTCTATGTTTATATAAGTAGGAAATACAACAAATACACTTAAGATTCTACATACCTAAATTTTATGAGTAAATATAAAATACAAATTATAGTTGATAAATAATTAAAGAGAAGTTATTAGTAATGTTTAAATAGAAGAATCAAGTTAGAGGATAGATGTAGATTAACAAAATGAAATTTTCATTCATTCTTTTGCTTTTCTATGCATTAGTTTTTAGGGAACATACATAAGCTGCTAGGTTATTGTAATGTGAAAGTAGACAGCTGTCACTACATCATTGCTGCACTACTTATAACTATTCTTTCATATAATAATCTCCTAAGATTTAGTTGAGCTTTTCAGACTTTGTTTATTCTGCGAATCATAAAACTATGGCAGCCTTGTAGGTTTCTAGATGCTTTTCTTAGGCCATGTCGATCCTCTAGGTGCAACCGTAACAACATGAATGTGTGCTTGCAGATATAGGTGTTTCAGTGTGTGTATGTGTGTTATGTAGCAGAGGGTAGCCTGGGCATGAACAGTGTGAATTAGTGTGTGTAACATATATGTGGTTGTTGCAGTGTGATGCTTGTGGGCATGTGCTATGTAGAGTTTCTGTGTGAGTGCATTATATTTGAGTTGCACATTCTATGATATATTTTGCATTGTTTTATTTCAATATTACTTTGTGTGTTTAAGTTCAAATGAGACTCTCTGTTATTATGCAAACATGGGCATGTGTCTAGCTTTAAGTGGGTACTACAAATTGGAAATAAATCAGCGTGTTTGGGTTTTAGTGTGCATATAAGTTTGATTGCTTCGGTCAAGAAAACATGATGGCCTGGTGGTGTTTCTCTTACACCAAGGCTTAGATGCACCAACTAGAGGAGATTGTGCCATATCATGTCGTATAGATTTTAAAATGTTACTTCTGTTTTTTTTACAGCAAACAATTTAAAAGAAGAAAGTATTGATATAATGCATAGAAATTAGAATACCAGGGCTGTATTAAATACTCTGCCAAAATTGCTTTATGAAGAATATTCTCAGGAAATATGCAAAACATTAAGGTTGGAAGTTAAATAAACATGCATACTCGCCACCTTCAAAAATCTATATCTAATGAATTCTTTTTGTATTCCGTGAACTATTATTTGTTTGGTACCAAGTAGAATTATAAAGCTAAAAGTTAGAACGGGCTGTAAGAAATGAAGTAGATACAAAATTTAAGCTTTAAATTCTAAGAACAACTAGAATCTAATACAGGTACATATAAACCAAAAAAGAACTTGAATCCACCATAAAAAAAACTTATATAAATAGTACACATGTCTCATACTTCTAAACTTGAAAGTTTTGCATTCACCCAAAAGCTAGCTGCCTATGCAATCTATAACATAAACAACAAACATTTTATGGTAACAATAATCAAAATAAAACATGCAAGCATAATAAAATTTGTGACTGTACAGAGCAAATAAAGCATACATGATTAGTCGCAAGCTATCTTCCTTTTCGCTGAAACCATAATAAGGAAAATTGAAAACAATTCTATCAAATTTTCACGACCACAAATCATTATAAATTCTCACGTAGTTTACATCAATGCCGAATAAAACTATTGCACTAAATTTTTTATGTTCTTGCAAGCTAACTTTTTCTTTTTTGTAATTTTTCAACACATCATCTACACAGTGAAAGAGTATCATAAATCTTTGTGTGTTGGAGAAAAACCAGTTTGTAGACTCTCACATAGTAAATCTCTTAGAAATAACAGTCATGTTTAACCACTTATTACCTTTTATTTTGCTTACAGGTATTATAAGCTCGGTTGTTGATGATTTGAAGATTATATTTTGCCTTGCAGGTGTTATAATTTTCCTTTGCTTCTTTATAATCAATATATTTAGCAAATACATGGTTAATTAGTTGATCATTTGTGGAAATATCGGAACGATAATAAATAAATATAAACTATTCCTTTGTAGGAAGGTAGTTGTTTTTGAAATTGTTGGTGAAGTGCCATATTTACATCATAATCTTTTGCAAGTGTATTAGTCCTGATATTATATATAATTCACCGAATTTAAACTTAACACAGAATTCATTAAAAAAAGGCTTTTCTCTGATGATTTTTGTGTGACTTTATTGATGTTTGATGAACTTAGGCGTATTCATCTAATAACTTGCTCTAGTTATAACCATGTTAACCTTCCTATGATGAAAGATGAAACCGTTTATACTCAGTCATGTCATTTTCCGTTTTGTGGCATATGTTGTTCCATAGTAGTCATTTGTATTACGTAGAATCTTGGTCTTAAACTTTTAGCTTTACGTGTTTGTGTTTATACTGATATTATATAGGTATATTTATACTTTTAAAATCAAGGTTTTGTCCAAGTGTGTTACAGAAATTCAAGTTGCTGGTTGCATTGTACAATATAAACCTTAATTCAAATTGTTTAAAAAATACTTCATATCCAATATAGCTTAGCTGACAATGCAATTGAATTACACACCAATAATATTGTGATTGCGTGAACGAGAAAATTGCAAGGCGAGGATGATTTCTAAGCATATCACATTATAATTCATTGGCAAGGTATATAATAACCTATTCAAAGTAACAACAGCATATTTTAACAGTATCAGAACATCTTCTTGAAGTAATAAATTTACTTGAAATATGCTACACCGGTAGACAATATTCTTAACTAGTATGGTGTTTTTTTATTAAACTTATAGCTAACCATATAACTATTAAAAGGTGCAAGCACTAGACCAAATAACCCATTTTGTAAGCATATGTTTTTAACATGTAAAAATATATTGCTCTTTAAAAGTCCCAAAGGAAAATAAAACTTTTATCCTTTGCTTTTCTTTTTTTACACTTTATTAGGGATACATCAAATTCAAATTTATATTGTGTACCAATATGTATTTAAAGACGGATTCATCTAGGAGGTTCGTCGGTGGATTGAATGGGTTGGATTTAAACTGAGATCAAATAGATTTAGGCAAAAAAAGATTTTAAATTTTCGATGTTGGAAAAATTCAACATCTTTGATCCCATGTGTAAATTTATTTAAATACTTAATTTATTTAAATACTTAATTTATTTAAATACTTAATTTATTTAATTTGAGAAATACATGAACACGTGCATAACCTAGCCTCGCTCAGTTCTGGAAACCGAGAAACTGAGCACGACACTCAGTTTTGGACACTAAGCGCGGCATCAATTTTGGAAACTAAGCGCTGTTCAGTTGTAGAAACCAATCCTCGCTCGATTATGGAAACTGAGCCTGACTCGGTTAAATACTATGCCTGGTCCAATTTTGGATGCTGAGCCTTAACCAGTCCTGAAAGCTGAGCCCCGCTCAGTTCTGGAAGCTGAACCTGGCTCAGTTAGAAACTGTGCCTAGTCCAGTTCTGAAAGCATATGTTTTATTTTGTCATGCTTATTCGCTTGTGGATAATGCTTTGCAGGAACTTAAGATAACTGATAACCAAAACAAGGTAAAATTGATACTATCTTGATATATTTTTCTTTACAACTTCAATATCTGGTAGAGATTTGCCTATTTAGTTATATACATACTTTAAATAATGACCATAAACAATGATTTGACTGTCAAATTACCATGAAATGATTTTAAATGTGCAACAAGTTAAAGAGGATATGTTTGAAAATTACCGTAACGTTAACTGGAGCAAGCAACTTAATATCTTTCCTATAACCAGCTTTTATTGGTTAGACTAATATGTCTGCAAATTAATTTTTTTTTTGAAATTCCCTTAAAAAACTCTTAGAGCATTGATATGATCATAAATACCAGAATTCTTTTGTTGCAATTATTTTCCATGCCATTGTAAAAAAATCATGCATACTGTCTAATAAAATAAAGGAGTAAGCTAACCATTTCTTTATGTAATAGCTTATCTTCATGGCAAATGAATAAAAATGTCTTCCCTAAATTTTGATGGCGGTTGATAAAACTTGATCCTAAACTCTATATTTGTAAGTTCTAATAAAAGATTTGAAGACACTATCAGATGACACCATCAGATAGTTGTAGATCAAATAATTGTATTGAACACGCAAAAGGGGTCATGGAATATGAAAAGAATCCCGAGAAGCTTTCTCTAGGAGTCTCAACCATGTTGCTTACCGATAAAGCTAAGATGGTAATTGCATTTTCTTTTATTATGATTTCAGAACTTGGTGGCTTTTCTTAAAGGTTAAACAATTTGCATAATCCCTTTTCTTAACCAAACTAAAAACAATTTTTTTATAGTTATCTAAGTTTTATAACCACTACGAAAGCGTGTTACAAGTAAATGTTGCATGAACGCAATTTTCGTGTGTGCGTGGGTGTGTTTTGTTGTTTGTAGGGAGGGGGAAGGGGGTGTTGGGAGTTTGGGACCAACACATAATGAATTATCTTCATTATGGAGTTTTTATGAACTTAGACATACCTTCTGGACAATAAAACATCCTTTGTAGTAATTGTGTTAGGTCCATCTTCTACAATGTCATCTTTTATTGATCAATAAAATATAACCTAAAAAATAGTGTTAGGTACAAAATTATGCAAACAAATATCCTTTATAGAAGTTGTGCATACATATGAGTCCTTGCATTTATATATACATTGGGACAGTGATAAATAATGAGACAGTTATAGCATAGGTGTTAATTTCATCCCCTTGCAACTGAAATGGACTTGACGAGGCGATATACTTGAACTAAAATAGTAGTTAGCCTAAATAATATCTTTAAAATTCTTTTAATATGGGATATGTTATATCATTAAACTATTTTGTTCTATGTTGCCTTATGCGACGTCATGTTTGATTTAATATGGGATAGAGTAATATAAGATTGTTAATGGTTAGTTGTTGTACTATTATTGCTCATGAGCCTTGGTCCTTTAACTTTAAACATTTGAGGCTATGTTGCTACATTTTAAGCTAATAGACAGTGAACACCTCAGTGCTTAACTCTCAGCATGAACTAGAACGCATTATCAATTACTCCAGTATCTCGGATGTTGAACTAATAGCACAATATACTAAAGATACATGTTTTTCCAAGTTTGAATCTTGTTTTCATATTAGATGAAAATTCTAAAGTAGTTCCAGGCCGCCATTTAAGTTCTCTCACCTTTTGATGATGCACAGCCTATGAGCGTTGTCTCTGTTATACCACACTACTACTCTATAATTAATTAAGGTGACAAATTTGTTCTGTGGAAACTCAACAGACCAATATTTGTTTTAATATACTTTTGTTTTATTGTTTTTAACATACTTCTGTTTTATTTTTGTATTAGAAATATTTATATTAGTCGATCCAGTTCCATATGTAAATGTATCTTTTATTACATTATTGGATGTTGAATCTGTTAATTTCCATTTATGTAGTCATATCCAACTAAGACATATTTTCTTCGATTACATTAAAGTTGTTTGCTCTCCAAATAATCCAGATGGACTACTTGATAACGCAGTACTAAACTAAGAATCAGGAAACACGATCCAATAATATTTGACAACAGTAGGAATTAAATTCTATAAGAATAATTCTGATACAAGAATATTTGTTTTTGATAACCTGAACGTGTAAATAATTTCCTAATAGATTCTATGCAATCACAGGCATTCTAAATTACTCTCTCCTTTATGACTAGTCTGTTTTATGTTTTATTGTTACAGATCTATAAATATAGTCACATCTATTAACCTGATAATAGTCTGTTTTGTTTTTTCAATTCCAAGAGCATTTCCAGGAGCATCCATGGAAGGATCATCTCATTTGTAGTCTGTTGAAGTTGTGGTTTCAAGGGAAGTTATGTGTAGCTCAAGCTTCGTTGCATTAGTGGAACATTCTCTGTGTTTTGTAACTACGATATATCTATTAATGTTTTGAAACTACGATATATCTATAAATGTTTTGAAACTGCAATACAAGACTTTTACTTTGCAATATTATGTTGAGTCTATTTTGCATAATGATATTTGTTCCTGTTTTATCTATAAATGTTTGATATTATCAAAAGCAACAGTTCATTTGACTTTTGTCTATAGCTTCATTTGATTTTTGTCTGTACATGTCTGTTTTGTAAAATGATATAGTGTCTGTTTTGTAATGTGCATAAAAAATTTCCAATGGTTATAACCGTTGGGAATATGAAATTAAAACTGTAATTTCCAACGGTTATAACCGTTGGGAATTTTGGTATTTCCAACGGTTATAACCGTTGGAAAAGAAAAAATTCCCAACGGTTATAACCGTTGGAAATACCAAAATTCCCAACGGTTATAACCGTTACAAAATATGTAAAAAAAAATTATAACGTACCTGCTACCAACGGTTATAACCGTTGGGAATTTGATTACCAACGGTTATAACCGTTACAAAATGACAATTCTGGTGTTGTGATCAACGGGTTCAGCTTTAGCTTTTTTCTTCAATAACTTCTCTCTCTCGATGCGCTCCTTCAAGCTGATCTCATCGATGTGTTCGGAAGCACCAGTGATCACAACGTCATCAGATTCATCCGGCGGTGACTGATCGTTGGCCTTTTCATCATTAAGTACTCCAATAACTTAAGCATCGGGCCCTAAAATGTCAGTAGCAACCGGTATTTCAGTAAATGTCGGTTGTTGCTCCACAACGACACCGTTTCCTGGAGTTTGACTAGGACTAGGAGGACCTGCAGATTCGCGGGAACAAGAAAATAAGCCTATAACTATTGGGCATGGGGAACGAAATCTCTCGAATAATGGAGAATAGAGCGGGATACTTGTATCCGACTAACTTTTAGTTATCGTCAAAGTGCTCCCTTCTAGAATAGGAGTCAGCATCTTTGATTGATAACTGGGTCTATTTGGATCATAGCTCAAATCCTATCTCGGGCAAAGTGAAACTGATGCTCCAGCTGTTTAAAGTGAAGGGGGGCCTTTTGGATCAGGCTTCGAACCTTCGGTAATGTTTTTCCCTTCGCTAGAGGGTGCCAAAATATCAAAATATCGTAGCCTTGCAGTGGCAAGGTATAAAGGTTCATCTCCATGAAGGATCTCCCGTACTAGTTTCTCCTCATCCAAATCTGCTTCACCAAGGGCTTTCTTCTTCATTTCAACAATATATTCCCAAGCCTCGACGAGCGATTCTAAATAACCCTCTCCAAGAAAACTCAAATCATGATGGATTAGGACTTTAGCATTATATTCGATAATTAAAGTTTTGAACATGTTCTTAATCTCATTTCGGCCAGCTTCTTTGGCATCCTCCAACTGCGCTCCATTTGCTCTCTAACTTCATATGGCCAGCTTCCCTTGCCTCTTCCTTGAGGACTTCAATTTAAATGAGCGTCAAGTTTAATTTTTAGCTCCCGAGCTTCGACGGTCTCTTCACAATATCTTTGAGACTCCTTTCGAGCTTCGAATTTTTCTTCCTTTTCTTTCATAAGGAGTTCTTCGAGTTCCTCAATGCGGCGGACTAGAGTGTTTTTCTCTTTTTGCAATGTATCCTTCTTTAGAGCAAGCACGCCGCTGCGGTTGACGGCAGCGTCCAGCTCCTTTTTTGAGTCGTTTCTAGATGACTAACCGCCTCCGATGTTTCTTTGGCACTCTTCTCTGCCGCGGCTAGCTTCACTATCAACTCTATGATCTCATCATATTGGTGTTTAATTATGTCTTTATCATGGATCACCTCCAACTTAAGGCAGTCGATTTCATGTTGCCTCTCAGTAGACACCTCAAATATTTTCTTGGCTAAATGCTAGAATACTTCGTGCTGCACAAAAACATCATTGACAGATGCAAGTGAACTCGCTTTAGCACTCCCTAGAATTGTATGGATGGAAGGAAGAAACTTCAGCCCACCAAAGCATATTTTTGGGAAATTAACCTTAAGTTCGGCCAATCTTTCTATGTAGAAACCTTAGGAGTTGTAATAGTCAAAGCTGGATCAGAAGTAACAATTGGGTATTTGCTTGACCTACGATCGCGAGGCTGTCGAGAACTAGATAAACCTGAATAATGATCAGGCGGCAAAGCAGCTTAGGGAACATGGGAGGAGGTCTGATCGCTGCTATGTACAGGAAGATTGGGCTGAACTTCCTGATGAGAAGATTGAGATTGGGACTTGTGTTTAGAATATGAAGATTTCTATCCTGGCTGTCATCTCTTTCTCGACGTTTTCCTAAGTCCATACCACGACTGGATCCATACTGTGTCAAGGAGCCCCTCAAGCAATCGTAGCGCGAGAATGAGACATGGCACATGCAAATCAAACAATAGTGTATAAGTGACTATCAAATAAAAGATAGGCGAAAATCATACAGTGAACTACGCATGATTGTGAGTGTCCTTGCATCCCCCCAACGGACACTCTAGCCTTGCTCATAGGAGTTTTTTCCCCTTTGCTAGTGGGAGGAATGTCATCACAAGTCCTGGTAGGAGATTTAAGCCCCCAATACTAATGTTGGGGAAGTCATAGGTCATGATATCATCAGAGGTCGGGAGACTCGAGAACCCCTCTATCTAACTTTCAAAAGGTTGAGAGGAGACTCTTCTTTAACAGAGGTGATGATGAACTTGGGCGCTTTGGCGGTTTTTCTCCTATAGAGTTTATAAGTGAGCTTTTTTCCTTTTCTTGTTGGCATATGAGATTGCGCACCTTGTGATGGTTCGACCACAGGCGCATTGCCTGCACTTACATCAGCATCGCCAGGCTTATTGGCTTCATCACCTCAAATTTCACCGCCTTCGGCATCGTCCTAAGCCTCCTCGACTGGGGGCATGATAGGGCTACCGGTGCCGCCTTCTTGTTCCGTAGCATTCCTTGGTGGTGCAAAGCTTCTCAAAAGACCGGTGTTGTGACCTTCTTCTGACAGCCCAAAAGGAGATAACCACTCATCGATTATAAGGGATTTAATGTCCCTATCTTCAACTGGGGTGGCATGGATTGCAGAAACCGCCCTTGAAAAACTATCACCTTCTGAACATGGATGGACACCTGTAAATTTTCAAAGTATTAGTTAGTTCGGGATACGACTTGGGCTAAAGAATTTGAGAATAAAGTCAATGCAACACTTATGTCCTTTAAACCGTCGCCTCGCGAAGCCAAGCAGACAACGGACGTAGAACCATTCATGTTTAAAGATAATAAGCTTGTTCCAAGCACTAGTTAGAATTTGACAGTTGGGTGAAGATTCGAGGAAAGTGTAAGAAAGGCTACCTGTCCATCGTTCAAAATTGTAGATAAACCTGATGTCCTTAGGAGATAGCGGGCAGAACAGAACATCCATAAATAGCAAGAAAGTGCCATGAAAAAATCATAATTGTTCTGTTGCAGCTGACCAGGAGCTATTCCCAGGTAATTTAGCATCTCTTAGATAAAAGAATTAAAAGGCGGCACACATCTGGCCCAGCACATGAATTTAATGCATGCCGTAAACCCCTCTGGGGGAAAATGAGCCCTGTCATTCACTAAAAGGACCAGAACATCTCCAAATGGAATCCCATGTTTAGAGCATAGTCTACAGAGAGCGGCCTTACCAATTTTGGAGGCCCGAGAATCCATCCGGTTATCCAATAATACAGCACCCTCTATAGTGTCAGGGGCAAGGTTTATCTCTTCTATCGGAAGGATGGGAACATAGAGAAAAGGTTAACCAACAGGTCGGAAATCTTCGGTTTCTCAGTTTGAAGTTCAGAGGAAAGTCTACCGAATACAGTCGTAGAACTTGACTCGGCTCCGGGATTGCTGTTCTATGAAGATTGTTTAGAAGACATTGCGGCTAAATGCCCTGAACATCTGGAGCCCATATCAACTAAACTCGGTAGATAATCAAGATTAGAAAAATTAACCTGTCCCCTCATGCTAAGTGTAAACTAGAGTGGTGCAGTGTTGTGCAGCGCAGAAATAAATAGTTCAAAATTAAAAGCAAGCAAAAGTAGGTGACAAGACTTTGGATTCCGACCAGAGTGATCATCATCGCTAACCGTCTCAACTAGCATTTAGATTGATCGGTTGTATAAGCTTTAGGACCGAGCATCGACATATCAAAGTGTGAAGTCTATATGTTAAGTTTTAGTTCATATTCTAAGTCCTAGAAGTTTAGTCGTTCAATTTCAAGTTCGATATTGGATATGCAAGTCCTATGTTTCGTTGTCGTCATATGTTCAAGTTCATTTAGATGGGATCGGTTCTAATTGTCCATGCAAGTGAATATGATTGGTTTGCTTAAGTGGTCAAGTTCAATTCAAGGCTTAGAATCGGCTAAGTCCCCATAGCCGATCCCTTTATCTTAATACAATCGATCCCTCTCATGAAGCCCACAACCGATCCCTCTCGAAAAGCCGATAATTGATCCCTCCTTCCTCCATAAACAACCGATCCCTCATCCACCAATGCAACCGACCCCTATACTTAGTCATTTTCACATTTCCCTCAAATCTTTACTGATCCCTCACGTAATGCGAAATACCGATCCCTCTCCTCCATACTCTATCATTGACCGGTCCCATCATTCTCCACACACAGCACATGACTGATCCCCCTACTTCTTTCAAGTTCCACTCCCTTCCTTCTCCTCTTCTACCACCTCATTGAACCCAACATCGCTACCATTCTCCTCCTCTTCACTTAATTCGACTTATGGCACGACTGAACCCATTATCTCATCACGAATCGAAATCATATTCAAACTAAAAATCTACTTACATATATAAATCGATTGTAACGACCCTAAATTTCCGACCCAATTTAAAATTTTAAATTCATCGTTTCAATAAAAAAGTTTGAAATTATAAACGATCTAAATTAACGTCCAAACTTTATTTATAGGATACGTTCAGTTAGATATGAATATAGAAAAGTTTCGTCGTAAAATATCACTGAAAATTTCGTTCGCGTTTTACTGTATAACAGTTCATTTTAAAGCACAAAATTTTTTTATCTTCCGAACCCGAATATTTTTACATAGAAAAATTCTAAATCATCTTTTGAGCAAGACGTCATTTTTCGTTTTTCAAAATTCGGACTTCTTTAGCTCCGTCGATCTTATTTTTCGGCGTTTTCCTGCATTTTCCCGATAATATAAAATTCGAAATTTTGTAATACAATTGTACCACCATTATCTATACACCGTTAGAAGCGCCTCGTCGCGCTGATCAAAACGGTATATTTATTCGTGCTAATCGGAGTCCGTCGTAAAATCGTAGCGTTAATTTAATCGGGCCAGACGGACCGGGTACACAATTTCAACCCAAATTCTTTAACCCGTTTACAAAAGAAGTTTGAAAATAAAGTCAGCTGAATCATTTATGGGGCAGTTGAAAGATGGGGGGTTAAATTGGGAATAGCTGAGACGTTTGGGAAAATGAAAGGCTTTGTGGGATACGAAGCAACAAAGTAAAGAGTGATGACTCCTCGGTTACAAATTTAATTTATGATACCTGAATTTAAAACTTAAGAGACGTGATAATTCATTTTCTTCAATTCACTCTGCTCTCACATCTCCAGGTATTCACCTTCTCCTCATTCCTTTACTCTTCCTCCCACTTCTCTGTAAAAAAAAATAGATATAAAACTAAAAGTTTTACAAGTGAAGGGCCGAAACTCAGCACACCCTCTTTCCTTCCCTTACTCCAGACCCATGCACACACTCTCCTCAGCCTCATTCCTTCCACCCTCTTCTTCCTTATATATATATTGTTCTGAAAAACAACAAGCATGGCCGAAAGCAAAGCACTCTCCATCATCGCACTTTCCCTCCCCTCTAGCAGCGCAACCCCATATAGCGAGACCGATCACCCTTCCATTGCCAAGTCGCCACCGGCCGCGCTATTCCCTCAGCCCACACGTAACGCCACCAGCACCCACCATACGCACCACTACCCCGACTGCTGCCATCCTACCTCGCCCTCACCCCGACCACCGCGTGCACCAACCCAAGCCCCACCGCCTTCCACAACCATTGCCGACGTCTTAACCGACCTACGCCTTCGCCTGCCTCCTCGCCATGGTCTCGCACTAGATCCGGCTCACTGCCTTCAAGTGGTGCATGTCTCGTGCATGCCATATATGTGCAGTGGCATGCGCACATTCTTTTGAGGAAGGAAGGAGTCTCAGTTGCATTTCTTTTGATGTAGGCTTCGGAAAAAAAAGAGAGGATGAAACTGAGAATAGCTAATAGTTATAGATTTTGCTGAAAAGTATTTAAGCAAATTTCTATTGGTTGCCAAAATAGTAACCAGTTTTCTTTGCTTGTTGTTGCAGCAACCGACTGAGCTTTTCGCGGCAGCATCAAATTTTCAGCTTCGTTCTTTTCTCCGTAGTTGGTAAGCGCATTTATATAATTTTATAAATTATATATGAACGTTCATTAAATTAATATCGTCTCTTTCTGTCGATATTTGCAGTGTCCGTTGTTCGTAGTGGACCGACTTCTTTCGTGTTTTTCGCTTCGCCGTCAAATTTCTTTATCCACGAAAGGTGAAATAAATTTTTCACGACATATATTCTTTTGCCAGTTTGTATTGTTGAATGATTTCTATGTGATTAAATTGAATGATGATTGCTATTGTTAAGTGACAAATAAATTGCAAGTTAAATTTGATATAGGATAGTTAACGAGTTAAAATGGATTATATATGTCGAACTTTGATTTGTTAAACTTGCCCCCTTCATATGTTAAATTTGATTGGTTAAACTTGACCCTTTAATTGTTAAGTTAATGGACACGTAGAATTTGATAAATCTCACTTTGGACCTTTGAACGTATATTTGATTTATTGTTGTAGTATTGAAATTGAAATTGAACGATAAGTGCAAAACCGTAATGTAATAATCTTTAATCTGCATGAAATGATAGTGTAGATTCTAGAAATAATTATATTAATTTGCATAAATAACAAATGCAAATTAATATGATTATTTCGAGATTATTTAAATTGTCGAATTGTTGTGAATGGATGCTATTGCTTGTTTATTTACTTTGACACCATCCCAGTTATCACACTGCAAGTTCCCTTTGTATGCTTTGATTTTTGAATTGAAATGGAATCGGGTTGAAATGATAAATACCCAAATAAAACTTGACTTAGGATAGAAAATTAAATTAAACCCGATTGGTCAATGTTTTGATTTAAAATAAAATAAAGTTTTATTTGACTAATAATATGGTTTTGAATAAAATTTGGAATTTAAATTCGAATGAATGGAAAATGTGAATATTTGTAATTGAGACAAATATTAACGTAGTAATTGACAAAGGACATTGTTTAAATTTAAATTGATTAATAATGAAGTTTTGGAATTGTTAAAAATTAAGTTTTGAAATTAGAAATAATTAAGTTTTGAAATTATTAATAATTAAGTAATAATTAAGATTTGAAATTATTTGATAATTGAATAAGATTGAATTATTTAATGATTAAATTAAATTGAATTTTTTCTTCTTTAGAGAAAGTGAATTTTTGAATAAGTGAAACTAAGCTTCTTTAATTGAGTTTTGAAATTTGTAACTAAGTAAATAATAAATGAAATGAATTTCTTTGATAAGAAACAAAATGCGTTTATTTGAAACAAATGGAAGACTTGTAATTTAAAGAATTGGATTCAACAAATTTAATCTAAGATAAATTTGTAAGCTTGATATAATAAGTTGAACTTAAGGAAGTAATGTAATGGAATGGAAATTTAATTGAAATTGTTTTAATGATAAATTAATTGAATGAATATCGAATAAAATCGATAATTGAGTTTAAATCGATTTAAACGTTAAATTAAGTTAAATGATTTTGGAATGAACTTATATACGAAATTCAATGAATATTTGAATTGTTTTAAAATTGAAACTTTGAAATTGAATTATAGAAATTTTAAAATGAAATTGGGAAGTTATGAGATGTAATTTTGGAAATTTATTTAGAAAGACTAACGAAATGTCGATTTACGAATTCAAATTGAAATTGAAATTGATTTGGTTTTGAAATATATTAACGACAAATCGGTGTTATAATTACGAAGGTTATTAAAGGAACCAGAATCGGTTAGGGACATACTCACTGTCTAAACCGAAAACCACTTTAATAACTACGCGCGGAGTGTGATCCAGAATGAAGTGGTTGGAATAATGTACGTTGATGATTGAAGAAAGAGAACGATAATGGATAGCCTTGACACTTGTGTCAAATTGGAAATGACTAAAACAGGAGCCGTGCCGGGCCAAATGAGGGTTAGCTACCTCAAGCGAACACACTTCTTCGTAAAACTATTCATTTACTTTGTGATTGATTGGTGCGCACCCTTGATTTGGGAGTGTTGTTTCGCGGTGTTGCGATCGCTGTGGCGATGCGTTCTCACCAGTCCGGATCAGGCAAACGGTAGTGTCACTACCTTGGGTATTGCCTCATGTGCCTTGTCATACTTGTATTCCCATATACGCGACCACTACGAATTTGTTTTGTATTATACCTATGGAGTACTCCCTGATATCCCACTAGTTTACGGTGGAGTTTACAGTGCTGTATAGTCTATGATGCTTATATAAAATGTGTTAAGGGGAATAATGGTGATGCCTTAACACTATCTTGATATTTTACTTTACTGTTAGACATTATCTATTTATCGTACACTACTATGTATAGATAGTTTATCGGATCCTGAAAGATGTTTATTCCATTCATCTTTGAGTTATTGTTGTTTCAAATTTTGAACCATATTATATGTATAAGAATATATGTCCTGATTCGAGTGTTTGTTTGTGCATATGCTCGGATCAGACTGAGGATTGCTGTTGCTGCTTACTTGGAGCCGACGACCGAAGACTATCACTATCTTATCAGTATTGTTCTTTTTATTTGGACTATTTGGACATCTATGTTGTTCTATTTCATTTTATTTGAGACATTGTTGTATTTATGAGTAGCTTCATGAACTACTCTATGACTATGTTGTAATTCCGCTGCACTATTCTATTATGTTATATTTTCTGTGATTCTGTGATGATTCTCATTTATATACATATACTCCATTAATGATTCGTGTTTTGTACTATTTAAGTCGACATGTGTGGATTATTGTCAATTTAAATGGTCCAAATATACGGGTTGTTACAGTTGGTATCAGAGCTTTGGTTCCCGATAACCTTAGCCTGTGGAGTTTAAGGTCATTAGAGATAGGGTAAACATACCCTAGAATGAGGAGAATCATTGCAGAATCCACATCCTTTGATTCATCTTTCTTATTGAATTCGTTGAATAGAATTTCCTTAAGTTCTATAAATTCCTATCTTTGATTCTAAATCACTTTTGGTATTCCAGGATGGCTACCAGAAGAAATGTTAGAGGCAGGGGTGGAAATGCTCCTGGTCCACATGCTCCAGCTCCCGCAGTCAGATTCTCCACTCTTAGCAAGGAGTACACTCAGCTTGGCGGAGTCAAATTCACTGGCTCCGAGAGTATCATCGAAGCACAGCAATGGCTAAAGAGTTTGGAGAGGATTTTTACTGGCTTGGAGATCACAGACGCTCAGAAGCGTAAGTTGGCCGCTTGGCAGCTTCAGGATGCTGCACAGGATTGGTGGGAGTCAGTCACTTCCCGAACTGATGAGGAAACCATCACTTGGGCCCAGTTTAGGTAGTAATCTATCTATCTAAACTCCAATTAAATAAAATTCCTCTTATCTCGTCATAATTTTGATTCGTTTCATATCACTTGTAATAGGGATTCCTTTATGGCTCAGTGGATGCCAGCTGCTGGGAAGGCCCAACTCTATCGGTCTTTTATGGATCTCAAGCAAGGCAACATGACCTTCACCGAGTATGAAAGGAAATTCAACGAACTATCTAAGTTCGGACCCGGTTTGATTGACACACCTCTGCTTAAGAATGAGAAGTTCATACATGGCGCACGCCCAGAGTATTACGAGCTCCTCACCGCTCATGTCCATGGAACTTTCACTGAGTTGATGGATTTTGCTCTTCGATATGAGGGAAAGCCTAGGGGAACATCTGTCCCCAAAGCTCCAGTTACTCAGACATCGGCTAATCAGTCGGGAAAGAGAAAGCCAAATTTTGAGCAACAGAAGAAGAATTGGCAGCAGAAATCCGGGCTTGGCCATTCTCAGAAGAAGCCTATTGACTTATCCTCCATCACTTATTTCAAGTGCGACCAGAGGGGTCACTACGCCAACAGCTGTCCAACATCTGCCAGTGTCGCTGTTCCGCCCCCTCAGAATACTAGGAACGACCTCTGTCACGTATGTCTGCAGCCGGGCCATTTCAAGAGGGATTGTCCTATGTATAAAAAGGGAAAGACGGCTGGAGTATTTGCTATGACTTCTTCCGCCCATGATCCACCTACCCCACCTGCTCCTACTGATAACCAAGGTACATTACAGAGTACTTTTATGTTGCATACTTTACCCGTTAAAGTTCTATTTGATATCGGAGCAACACATAGTTTCATATCTATTAATTTGTGCAATAAACTTGGTTTGGAACCCACTCTTGCATCTATTTCCTTATGTGTATCTAACCCTATTGGAGGGCCCGCTAACCTTAAAAGGGTTTGCAAATATGTCACTCTTATGCATGGCATTCACCGTTTCACTTGGGATTTCTATGTCCTCGGATTCGAGGCATTCGATATACTATTAGGCATTGATTGGCTACGAAAGTTCGAAGCTGTTATCTCATGCAAAGCTCGAACAGTCTCTCTTATCGATGACAAGAGTATACCTTTGGTTATTAAAGGCAAATCACCTCAAGAATATGCTGGGAGTTTTATATTCTCACTCGACTCCCATCCAAATGAACTAAACTCTACTCCAGTTGTTCAATTCTTTTCTGATGTATTTGGAGAAGTAAATTCTCTACCACCTCCGCGGGAAATCGAATTCCGCATTGATCTTATTCCTGGTGCCCGACCAGTAGTTCTCCCTCCCAGGAGAATGGCTCCTAAAGAGAAGGCAGAGTTGAATGTTCAAATTGAAGACTTATTTTCTAAAGGCTTGATTCGGCTAAGTCATTCAGAATGGGGTGCTGCATTAGTATTCGTCACAAAATCGGATGGTTCTCTCAGAATGTGTGTGGACTATAGAGAGCTAAACAAGCTCACACACAAGAACAGATATCCGATGCCCCGCATCAATGATCTATTCGACCAGCTCCATGGAGCTAAAGTATTCTCTCAACTCGATCTGGCTACTGGCTTTCACCAACTCAGAATTGCTGAGGAGAGTATTCCTAAGATAGCATTCCGCACTGAGAATGGTTTCTTTGAATGGCTGGTTATGCCGTTCGGTCTTACTAATGCTCCAGCTTATTTCGTCGACTTAATGAATAGAGTTTTCCGGGATGTTCTTAACAAGTTTGTTCTTGTTTTCATCGATGATATTCTCGTCTTCTCTAAGGATGAGAAAGAGCATAGGTCACATTTGGCTTTTGTTCTTGAAACTCTATGCAGTCATCAGCTTAAAGCTAAGTTTTCAAAATGTCACTTTTGGAAAGATGAAGTTCGGTTTCTTGGCCATATTGTTTCAGAGAATGGGATTTCGGTCGATCCAGCTAAGATCGCCGTAATCAACGTAAGTTCTATTCTTACTTGCCAATTCTATCAAAAACAACTTATCAATATCTTAATTCGAATCTTTGGAATTTGCAGGATTGGTAGACCCCCAAAACTCCCACAGATATCCGCAGTTTCTTGGGTTTGGCCGGCTATTATCGCAGATTTATAGAAAACTTTGCTCGTATTGCTGCACCACTTACCGCACTAACCAGAAAGAATGTGAAATTTATCTGGAGAGAAAAGTGCGAAGCAGCTTTCAACGAGATGAAGCGAAAGTTGACATCCGCCCCAGTTCTTACAGTTATTGATGGTAGCGAAGGATTGACTGTCTATACGGATGCCTGTCGAGATGGACTTGGAGCAGTTTTAATGCAGAAAGGAAAGGTTATTGCTTATGCTGGTCGTAAATTAAAGACCCATGAAGCAAACTATGCAACTCACGATTTAGAGCTTCTTACGGTTGTATTTGCTCATTAAGCTATGGAGGCACTATCTATTGGGAACCAAATTCGAGTTATTCACTGACCATAAGTCATTGATATATATCTTCTCGCAAAAGGATTTGAATCAGAGACAAGTCCGATGGCTCGAATTTCTAGCTGCATATGATCTTGATATTAATTACACTCCGGGAAAAGCAAATGCCGTAGCTGATGCTTTGAGCAGGAACCAAGCTATGATATGTTGTAATCTTGTTGAAGGGATGTTATTCCAGCTTTCCGTCTCCCCAGCTCTTATGGATCGTATTATAGCCAAACAATACGAGGACACTTTGCTTTATCGCATCAAAGAAATAGGTCTTGGCAGAGTTGAAAATGCTGATAATAAATTGGGTGCACATGTTGATAGTAATGGAATCTTGAGAATTGATAATCGTATCTATGTTCCTAATGTTGATGGTCTAAGACAAGAAGTGTTGAGAGAAAACCATCAATCTTCACTTTCATTTCATCCCGGTGTCACCAAGATGTACCAGAATATGAAGAAGCTATATTGGTGGAGTGGGATGAAGCGCGATATTTCTACCTATGTTAACAGGTGCACCACTTGCCAACAAGTTAAAGCTGACCACAGAAAGACAGCAGGTTTGCTTCTGCCACTAGAGATTCCAGGTTGGAAGTGGGAACAAATTTCTATGGACTTTATTGATGGGCTACCAAGGACTAGGAAGGGTAACGAGAGCATATGGGTGATTGTCGATAGACTGACGAAGTCCGCTCACTTTATTCCAGTCAAGTCCACTCGTACAGCTTCAAGTTTGGAAGAGATATACATGAGAGAAGTTGTTAAACTTTATGGTGTACCATCTAGTATTATATGCGATCGAGATCCTATCTTCACTAGTAAATTCTAGAAAGCATTTCAGGATACTTTGGGCACCAAACTGAATCTGAGCACAGCATATCATCCTCAGACCGATGGCCAAACTGAGAGGGTGAATCAGATTTTGGAAGACCTTCTCCGAGCTTGTATTATTGATTTTGGTGGATCTTGGGAAGACCATCTTCACTTGGTAGATTTCACTTATAATAATAGTTACCAGGTAAAGAAATTAAATTTCAAATTTGAATAAGTATATTTAAATTTGAATTAATCGTCTTTAATCAACCAGGCAAGCATTGGTATGGCACCGTTCGAAGCCTTATATGGACGGCCGTGCAAATCACCAGCTTGTTGGATCGAGTCTGGAGATCGATTAGTGCTTGGTCCAGAAATAATTATGGAAGCCTCTGAAAAAGTTAAAGAAATCAGGAAGAAGATAAAGACGGCACAGGATAGACAGAAGAGCTATGCTGACAGAAGGAGAAGAGATCTCGAATTCAGTATAGGAGACAAAGTATTTCTGAAAGTGTCGCCTTTGAAGAATATTGTTCGATTTGGAAGGAAAGGGAAGCTAGCTCCCAGATTCGTTGGTCCGTTTGAGATTACAGAAAGAGTCGGAACATTAGCATATAGAGTTGCATTACCAGAGAAGTTCGCCGGTGTGCACAACGTGTTCCACGTCTCGCATCTTCGTAAAGTTGTGCACGATCCATCTATGACCATCCCTACTGCTCAGTTAGAAGAGATTGTTATTGAGCCTGACTTGACTATTGAGCGAAAGCCACTTCGGATAGTCGATCGTGAGACAAAGCAACTTAGAAGGAAGTCGGTAAAACTCATCAAAGTACAGTGGAGTGCAGATGAGCGAGATTGCACATGGGAGACTGAGGATAGTATTCGGGATTCAAACCCCGAATTACTAATTTCAGGTATAATTCAAATTTCTCGAAATCTATATTGGCTTTTCTGCTTATTTCATTCCTACTTCACTCGTCTCGTTCCTTTTCGAGGATGAAAAGTTTTGAGTGGGGGAGATTTTAACGACCCTAAATTTCCGACCAAATTTTAAATTTTAAATTCATCGTTTCAATAAAAAAAATTGAAATTATAAACGATCTAAATTAACGTCCAAACTTTATTTATAGGATACGTCCAGTTAGATATGAATATAGAAAAGTTTCGTCGTAAAATATCATTGAAAATTTCGTTCGCGTTTTACTGTATAATAGTTCATTTTAAAGCGCGAAATTTTTTTATCTTCCGAACCTGAATATTTTTACATAGAAAAATTCTAAATCATCTTTTGAGCAAGACGTCATTTTTCGTTTTTCAAAATTCGGACTTCTTTAGCTCCGTCGATCTTATTTTTCGGCGTTTTCCTGCATTTTCCCGATAATATAAAATTCGAAATTTTGTAATACAATTGTACCACCATTATCTATGCACCGTTAGAAGCGCCTCGTCGCGCTGATCAAAACGGTATATTTATTCGTGCTAATCGGAGTCCGTCGTAAAATCGTAGCGTTAATTTAATCGGGCCGGACGGACCGGGTACACAATTTCAACCCAAATTCTTTAACCCGTTTACAAAAGAAGTTTGAAAATAAAGTCAGCTGAATCATTTAAGGGGCAGTTGAAAGATGGGGGGTTAAATTGGGAATAGCTGAGACGTTTGGGAAAATGAAAGGTTTTGTGGGATACGAAGCAACAAAGTAAAGAGTGATGACTCCTCGGTTACAAATTTAATTTATGATACCTGAATTTAAAACTTAAGAGACGTGATAATTCATTTTCTTCAATTCACTCTGCTCTCACATCTCCAGGTATTCACCTTCTCCTCATTCCTTTACTCTTCCTCCCACTTCTCTGTAAAAAAAAATAGATATAAAACTAAAAGTTTTACAAGTGAAGGGCCGAAACTCAGCACACCCTCTTTCCTTCCCTTACTCCAGACCCATGCGCACACTCTCCTCAGCCTCATTCCCTCCACCCTCTTCTTCCTTATATATATATTGTTCTGAAAAACAACAAGCATGGCCGAAAGCAAAGCACTCTCCATCATCGCACTTTCCCTCCCCTCTAGCAGCGCAACCCCATACAGCGAGACCGATCACCCTTCCATTGCCAAGTCGCCACCGACCGCGCTATTCCCTCAGCCCACACGTAACGCCACCAGCACCCACCATACGCACCACTGCCTCGACTGCTGCCATCCCACCTCGCCCTCACCCCGACCACCGCGTGCACCAACCCAAGCCCCACCGCCTTCCACAACCATTGCCGACGTCTTAACCGACCTACGCCTTCGCCTGCCTCCTCGCCATGGTCTCGCACTAGATCCGGCTCACTGCCTTCAAGTGGTGCATGTCTCGTGCATGCCATATATGTGCAGTGGCATGCGCACATTCTTTTGAGGAAGGAAGGAGTCTCGGTTGCATTTCTTTTGATGTAGGTTTCGGAAAAAAAGAGAGGATGAAACTGAGAATAGCTAATAGTTATAGATTTTGCTGAAAAGTATTTAAGCAAATTTCTATTGGTTGCCAAAATAGTAACCAGTTTTCTTTGCTTGTTGTTGCAGCAACCGACTGAGCTTTTCGCAGCAGCATCAAATTTTCAGCTTCGTTCTTTTCTCCGTAGTTGGTAAGCGCATTTATATAATTTTATAAATTATATATGAACGTTCATTAAATTAATATCGTCTCTTTCTGTCGATATTTGCAGTGTCCGTTGTTCGTAGTGGACCGACTTCTTTCGTGTTTTTCACTTCGCCGTCAAATTTCTTTATCCACGAAAGGTGAAATTAATTTTTCACGACATATATTCTTATGCCAGTTTGTATTGTTGAATGATTGCTATGTGATTAAATTGAATGATGATTGCTATTGTTAAGTGACAAATAAATTGCAAGTTAAATTTGATATAGGATAGTTAACGAGTTAAAATGGATTATATATGTCGAACTTTGATTTGTTAAACTTGCCCCCTTCATATGTTAAATTTGATTGGTTAAACTTGACCCTTTAATTGTTAAGTTAATGGACACATAGAATTTGATAAATCTCACTTTGGACCTTTGAACGTATATTTGATTTATTGTTGTAGTATTGAAATTGAAATTGAACGATAAGTGAAAAACCGTAATGTAATAATCTTTAATCTGCATGAAATGATAGTGTAGATTCTAGAAATAATTATATTAATTTGCATAAATAACAAATGCAAATTAATACGATTATTTCGGGATTATTTAAATTGTCGAATTGTTGTG
This sequence comes from Allium fistulosum, assembly GCA_030737815.1. NCBI lineage: Eukaryota > Viridiplantae > Streptophyta > Magnoliopsida > Asparagales > Amaryllidaceae > Allium > Allium fistulosum. Next base: position 215,973,857 of record CM060905.1, read on the forward strand.
AATGGATGCTATTGCTTGTTTATTTACTTTGACACCATCCCAGTTATCACACTGCAAGTTCCCTTTGTATGCTTTGATTTTTGAATTGAAATGGAATCGGGTTGAAATGATAAATACCCAAATAAAACTTGACTTAGGATAGAAAATTAAATTAAACCCGATTGGTCAATGTTTTGATTTAAAATAAAATAAAGTTTTATTTGACTAATAATATGGTTTTGAATAAAATTTGGAATTTAAATTCGAATGAATGGAAAATGTGAATATTTGTAATTGAGACAAATATTAACGTAGTAATTGACGAAGGACATTGTTTAAATTTAAATTGATTAATAATGAAGTTTTGGAATTGTTAAAAATTAAGTTTTGAAATTAGAAATAATTAAGTTTTGAAATTGTTAATAATTAAGTAATAATTAAGATTTGAAATTATTTGATAATTGAATAAGATTGAATTATTTAATGATTAAATTAAATTGAATTTTTTCTTCTTAAGAGAAAGTGAATTTTTGAATAAGTGAAACTAAGCTTCTTTAATTGAGTTTTGAAATTTGTAACTAAGTAAATAATAAATGAAATGAATTTCTTTGATAAGAAACAAAATGCGTTTATTTGAAACAAATGGAAGACTTGTAATTTAAAGAATTGGATTCAACAAATTTAATCTAAGATAAATTTGTAAGCTTGATATAATAAGTTGAACTTAAGGAAGTAATGTAATGGATTGGAAATTTAATTGAAATTATTTTAATGATAAATTAACCGAATGAATATCGAATGAAATCGATAATTGAGTTTAAATCGATTTAAACGTTAAATTAAGTTAAATGATTTTGGAATGAACTTATATACGAAATTCAATGAATATTTGAATTGTTTTAAAATTGAAACTTTGAAATTGAATTATAGAAATTTTAAAATGAAATTGGGAAGTTATGAGATGTAATTTTGGAAATTGATTTAGAAAGACTAACGAAATGTCGATTTACGAATTCAAATTGAAATTGAAATTGATTTGGTTTTGAAATATATTAACGACCAATCGGTGTTATAATTACGAAGGTTATTAAAGGAACCAGAATCGGTTAGGGACATACTCACTGTCTAAACCGAAAACCACTTTAATAACTACGTGCGGAGTGTGATCCAGAATGAAGTGGTTGGAATGATGTACGTTGATGATTGAAGAAAGAGAATGATAATGGATAGCCTTGACACTTGTGTCAAATTGGAAATGACTAAAACAAGAGCCGTGCCGGGCCAAATGGGGGTTAGCTACCTCAAGCGAACACACTTCTTCGTAAAACTATTCATTTACTTTGTGATTGATTGGTGCGCACCCTTGATTTGGGAGTGTTGTTTCGCGGTGTTGCGATCGCTGCGGCGATGCGTTCTCACCAGTCCGGATCAGGCAAACGGTAGTGTCACTACCTTAGGTATTGCCTCATGTGCCTTATCATACTTGTATTCCCATATACGCGACCACTACGAATTTGTTTTGTATTATACCTATGGAGTACTCCCTAATATCGCACTAGTTTACGGTGGAGTTTACAGTGCTGTATAGTCTATGATGCTTATATAAAATGTGTTAAGGGGAATAATGGTGACGCCTTAACACTATCTTGATATTTTACTTTACTGTTAGACATTATCTATTTATCGTACACTACTATGTATAGATAGTTTATCGGATCCTGAAAGATGTTTATTCCATTCATCTTTGAGTTACTGTTGTTTCAAATTTTGAACCATATTATCTGTATAAGAATATATGTCCTGATTCGAGTGTTTGTTTGTGCATATGCTCGGATCAGACTGAGGATTGCTATTGCTGCTTACTTGGAGCTGACGACCGAAGACTATCACTATCTTATCTTTATCAGTATTGTTCTTTTTATTTGGACTATTTGGACATCTATGTTGTTCTATTTCATTTTATTTGAGACATTGTTGTATTTATGAGTAGCTTCATGAACTACTCTATGACTATGTTGTAATTCCGCTGCACTATTCTGTTATGTTATATTTTCTGTGATTCTGTGATGATTCTCATTTATATACATATACTCCATTAATGATTCATGTTTTGTACTATTTAAGTCGACATGTGTGGATTATTGTCAATTTAAATGGTCCAAATATACGGGTTGTTACATCGATAGTGAGTCATGGAGAAGTCAATAGCGATGGAAAATAGTTTAGAGATGATCGAAACTAAAGGAGAAGGGGATCGGGTTGATAAAAGTACGAAGGGTCACGTTAAATTTTGATTCGAAATTGAGGAAGGAAGAGAGGGGGAAGGGTTCGGCTCTAAGATAAAGAAAGAAGGGTTCAGTATTAAAGAAAATAAAAGCAAATGAAAGTAAAGTGAATAAGTGAGGTATGGAGAAGAAAGATATCAGCTTATATATCGGGGTTGAGGAATCGGCCCGCCTTTTCATTCTCTATCGACCAAAAAGATTAAGTGCCCAACATAAGAAGGGATAGGCTACGATTCCTCGACTTGGGGTCTAATCCGGTCCCTATCAGAAAAAAAGAGAAGAGAGAAGATGGGAGAGAAAGGGATCGACTAAACGAGAATTTCGATCCCTTTTATAATAAGAAAAAAGAGGAAAGGGAGGATCGGCTAGAGGAATGTCAATCCCTATAAACATAAAAGAGAGAGAGAAAAGGGATCAGTTACGATCCCTATGTGCATGCAAACATGTACCTAAAAACTATATAAAGTAAATAAATATAAAATGCAATGAAATTGCATCTAATTCAATGAAAATTGGCGACGACCCGTGAGCGTGCAAACGCGTCCGGGAGCCAATGACAAGAATATGTACCTGGACCTATACGTGTATATTCTGAAAGTTCAATTTTTAAAATCGACAGAAATTGAATTCAAACTTGAAGTTTTCAAGGTTGAGACTAAATCAGATAGTCAAAGCTTACTAGCCCCATAGTACGGACATAGATAGCAACCGACGGAATATAATCTTGAATTTATACTATTGGAAATCGACCAAACGTCATGTCGATCAAAGAGAGATATGATGCTTTGGGAAATGATTCGACGAAAGGATAGCGACTATTCAGAAAACTGGATGGATTTCTTTCCAGCAACTCTAACTTGCTTCGATTCAAAGTCGTCATGTTCAACACAAGACATACTTTGGGCGGCAAGTATCATCCGACGTTTTGACCCGGCTATATCGGAACTGATTAGACAAATTAGACTTGAGTGCCATCAAGGCCAGTAGTCCAAAGCGATGATTATGGGGTCCAAAAGTCAAGTACAGATGGTAATATGGAGCCGTGATCGAATGAAATCAAGAGATATGCTATACAGAATGTTCTAAGTATGGAATATAATTAAATATAGAAAAGGGATCGGCTACTATCCCTCTCAATCATAAGGATCAGCCTACTTCATTCAAATAAGTGCAACTCAATGGAAAACAATCGATATCTCGAGATCCATAAGTAGAATACATATGAAACTTTGGAAGCAAGATATGGGGACCCTAGGGAGTCAACCCTAGGGATCACACCTCAAAAGGACTAAGCAAGAGGGATCCGCTCTCTTCCCTCTATAGGGATCGGTCATAATCAGGTAACAAGATACTTTGCAGCAATGATCGAGCAATAACTCAAGTTCTACTTACCCAATTGGAATGGAACTTGGAGGCTAGGCATATTATAACATGGAGAAGATCCCATAAGGATCACACTCCCAAATTCCTCCAAAATAGGGATCGGCCCTGATCCCTATTTCTTGGGATTTGGGTCATGAGATCCCTCATGTGGGCCTATATAGTTTTGTAGATCCTTCTGCCAAATTTTCAAGGAGATATTTCGCCGTCTTCCTCTATAAATACAGGCTTGATTGTTCATTTTAGGGACTTTTACGCTGCTGGTTTCTTTGTACTCTATTGTAACTAAGGATTTTCATCCAATCCCTATTGTACTCAGTTTACAAAGTGATTAATAAAGCTATTTATTCAAAGTGGACATAGGAAAACAACGTTGAACCACTATAAATCGTTGTGTTCTTGTTACTGCTTTGATTTTCTGTTATTTAATTGTTTGTTTACTCTGTTTTCATTTTATATTCTTCATTTGTTTCTCTACAAAATCTCTACGGGTGTTTGTGCCAATTTTTGGTGTAAACACAGTTCAACTCTATAACATTTTACTTCATAACTGCTTTCAAAACATGGATTGCGTATATGGTTTTGAAGTGGTTACATGTTTGAATCATCTCGTATAAGTACACCTTTCCCGCTTATCGAAAGCTCCAAAACTAATTGATGAATTTCCGATTAACTCAATTCTGATTCTCTTATAAGTAAGCAAAAGCTAGAGACATTCATACCAATGCTCCTCCCCGAGGGTTCTCATTGCTATGAAATCTCGAGGCCTTTCAAAACTTCCTAATTAATATTAGGTCAAGTTCGATAATCGACAAACTGATTGTCTAGTCAAAAACAATTGCTTATACAAACCAATATTCGCATACTTAACTTGTTTCCAAAATTCCAGCCTAACTATTCCTCATCCAAGAGTGAGGCCAGGTAAGTCAGAGCACTGGTTACATATCAAAGCTTGCCTAAACACTTCATTCTTGAATCTCACAAATAGATAAGTCTACCTCATCTGCTTTTAATTTTAAGTATAGTATCAATGATTTCCATTAACAAGTAAGTAATCAACACGATTAACACATTTTCGACATTTCCGACTTAACTATTCCTCGGTCAAGAGGAAAGTCAGTAGGTTAGAGCTCTATTGCTTATATCCGTACTAGAACATCGATCTTAACTCTCACAAATAGATAAGCCTACTTCGTTGGCTTTTAGTGTTAAGCGTAAATAATTAACTTTCAAACAAGTAACTAAAGTATTAACCATTTGACCATTAAGCAATTTCTTACCCCTTTCTAAACATTTTGTTTATACTTTTAAAACCCTTTTTAAAATGATATTTATGTATAGTAATTTATTTATATAACTAGATATTAAATAAACCATTTAGAAGATATTTATTACATAAGGTATAAAATAGTCAACATATTTTCTAAAAACTATATATACTTAAAAATGCTTTACAAATACTTTATAATACTTATAATAGATTTTAAAACATTTCAAAATATTACCTGAAAATAAAAAATTTATAATTTACTTAAAAACTTGGAAAAACAATTTTTCATTATAAAACCTCTTCTTTAGAAATTCACAGCTAATTCCCAAAAATTCATAAATATCTTAAACTACTTTTGAAATATTCTAATATGAATTAGTAAATACTTGTAAAAAGAATGAAAAAAATACTTAAATTTAAATTACTTTTCAAACCTTTAAATTCCAAAAATCAAGGCTAAATGGGGAATTTTTGCACAAGTCGCTTTTCGAGATGTTACTTAACATTTTACCATCCAAACATTTATGGAAACAAACATACATATAAAACATTATAAATATAGCAAGAACCTCTAAGGATCTCTCTACAAAGTTCCATAGAAATAGCCCGAAATAAGGCAATTCCTAAGTGCATCCACAGCGACCATCGCTATAAGTGCACTTTCAAATCCAAGTCCAATCTAAATCAAAGTTCAACTATAACCTATATGCTTTTTTTCAAGGCCTGCCACATGTCATACAAGTTTATTCAAGTTCATTCAAGTCCATCCAAGTCCATACATATGTCACTTGCTTTCAAAGCAAGAACCAAAACTAAAGTTTCAAAAAATTCATTATCAATTCAAACAATTTAAACACAGTCAAACCAAACAGTTATGGGTTATATTTTCAATCAAAGTGGTGAGTTAGATCACCTTTAACCCAACAAACAACCAAGTCCAAGCTAACCAAGCCTAATCTCTTCTTACAACTACCTTCTTTCTCCACCTCCTTGCTTTGCACTTGCTTTTTCCTTCCTCCTCTCTCCAATTTGCTCACGGCCTACCTTGACAGGGTGAGTGTGGCTTTGCTTCTTCCAAAACAAAAGTAGGTATAATGTGTTGTAATGTTGTCTCAAGGCTTCACTCAAAATTTGAGTTAATTTGGATGAGTTTTGCAATTATTTTCTTTTAGAAATTTAAAGAAGAAGAATACGTGAAATAGCTCACTTTTGCTTTGTGAATTTGTGATTTATTAACAAGAGTGTGCCTCTCCTTATATAGGCTCAAGAATGGTGCTAGTTAGCCTTGTTCTCCCCCCCCTCCCCAACCAAGACATGGAGGGCTCACCTCCCATCACTTATCCTTTACATCACTTCTCTTTTAGGCAAAATACTCTTATACCCTTCTCATGATAATATATCTTATTCACTTGGAAGCTTCTAGAACCTTCCATTGCTTTATAAAGAGGACTGTGTGTTAATTAGTTACTAATGTGTTCATTTGACCATTAGACAAGTGCAAAAGAGTTTGAACAACTTATATCGATCAAAAAACTGTTTACCGATAAACTTATTTCTGGCCACATTATCGATTTTCCTTCGAAGAATATATTTTTGTAAAAAAAATTTAAAAACAAGTTTCTTATCATTATTTATTAACTAAATAATGTTCAACAAGCTTATAAAATCATATTTATAACACTGAACTATATTTCAAAAATGTTTCGATATTTGAAGACGAAGTGTTTTAATTTCCAAATTACTACACTAGCGATCGTCCGACCCTAGGTAGCGTAGACCGGTTGATGTATTTTAGGAACATATTTTTATTGTCATTAATAATTTATTTAATACCTTAATTAATATTCTATTTTAAAGTTTACTTAACCCCAAGTCTAACTATCGTTAATTTTTGAATTTCAAACCTTAGCATTAATTATTTATCTAAATTTGAATTCCAATTAAATTTATTTGAATCCGAAAACTTCAAACGTCAATAACTTTTCGTTTTAGCTCCGGTTTCAAAACTTTATACATGGAAATTCATCAGATTATCGCACGAATGCAACGGCACAACTTTCTTAGCCAAATTCTGATATTTATAAAAATTTCCATTTTTAGCATTATTATTAATTTATTAATTAATTCTTCTTATTAGTTAATTTCTTATTAATTTTTATGGGGAGTTACAGAAAACACTTTTATTTCACACAAAATTGGTTTTCGAGTTACATATATGTAACAAATTACATAATTGCCCTTATGACACGCCCCTAACTCTATCAATCTTCTACTTGCATTTGCGGTCAATTATGGAATCTTATTCAAACTTCACCAATCAGTTTCCTAAAAAAACAATCGGATTGGTCTCTCAGTGAACAGATATGATAATACGCTTTAATTATCCACTCTATCAATCAACCCGATGCTGATAAATTGTTTTATCATATGAAAAAATTCGGAGTATATCTCTCAACTTCTGGTGAGCCCTAAGTATTGTTACGCTATATCATGATATTGTTATCATATAACAATGTTAGGGGATACTCAACATTTCGAATTACCCTCAGCTCAGCTATAAATTTGTGCATTTGTATTTACATATCTTTTATTATCGCGGCTCTATTCTAGGCGATGTAATTCGCCTTTTTCATTGAATCGGCCACAGTCTTTTATTTGGAACATTTCCAACTTAAAGATTTTTAACTTGAATTTATTATTGACATATTATACTCAATATCGCTTCTGAATGTTTTAGTTCGAACACTTCTTCATAAGGAGCCTGTTTCTGCAAACAATTCTTTAGTATTTCATAAATACAAGAGAACGCTCCAAACTATCATTTAGTGATATCAATTTGGATTTGATATTTTCTTCATGTATCAAATACATAAACAAATCACGACATCATAGACGACATAACATGTGTGATAATTCTAACTTCTAATGCACAAGTAATCCATCTTTCATGTTCTATATTAAACATTTTAATAAGGTGTTCTTGCATATCGTTTTGGGACATTCCCATCTTTTATACTTACTATAAAAGAAGTTATTTACAAATCTAACATTAAGTATTAAAACAACTTAAACTAATTTTAACACAAATACATCGTTAACAATCAATAGTGTTTTTTACTTATGATTTAGAAATATCTATGTACCTTTTAACGTTATTTCTTATGAACACATGCCTCCCCTGCATTTTGACTGATAATCATACTTAATACATCTATCAAAACATTTGTTCAATTTTTATGCTTTTCATAATGATACTTTCGTATCCGTTTTCGGATCGTAATCGAAAACCCACAAACTCAATATCGCTCCCACTGACTTCAAGACACTTTGGTTGTTATGTGAAAACCGACTAATTTAAATCTGTATTCAAAAACTTTCTATTTCAACGCATATATCTAAACATAAAGTCATAGCAGGTGATAATTTTATGAGTATAATCCAAACCAACTTAAGCACGTCGAATGGTAAATCTATTACGTTAATTTCAATAATTGAAATTCACAGTAATATTCTTATCATTGTGACTCACTATATTCCAACTGCATTTGTCTTTCTCACAAAGACACATTTGTGGCCAATGGATCATATCTCTTCATAGACAACTATCAAAATCATATTTTGATAATGTACTTAGAATCTATTTCGGATTAGCATGTGTTACCATATTATAGAGTCAATACATCTAATGGTTTAATTAAACAACTGAGGATTGTATATTCTTAATATTAACAAGAAACTCATAGTTTATTTTTAGTGTACAAGAATACTCATTAGACTTTCTAATGTATTTGTGTCCATTTAGCTTTGGTTAATTTCATTTCATCTCTTGTAATCAGTTTTATCATTGGATCATATCCAAATTCATTTTATACCAATAATTTCTTAAAGAAATTCCTTCGCTACGAAGTTGGTATTCTTCAAACAACAGTTGTTTCTCAATGCAACACAATGGGTATTTATAAACATTTTATGAATTGACTTATATAAAACTGATTAAGCATTAGTTCATAATATATTTGTGCTTATAACATAAATTAGTCATCTGATGACTATCGTTCCTAAAATTCTCTTGCGACAATTCATATAAGATCCCTTATGTACAACTATTACGTGCAGTCTTTCGACTTGCACAACCTGCAAATCCTTGGCCTAGGATATGTATGGCTTCTCATAAACCCTTATCTCGTATGGTTTTGTAAACTATTCTTTGGATGATAATAATTTTAACTATGCGTACTACTCTTAAGTACACGACCATACAAAAATAAGTTGACTCAACTCCACTCACAATTAATTATACTAGGTCCAACGGAGTTCGATTAATCCTTATCAATACATCATTATGTATCATAGGAAGGAGTGACTTTTGAAGTTGAATCTTTATTCATTTGTAGGTACGTTCGGAACACTTTCCAATATACTCACCCATTCGATCAAATCGAATCAATTCTGTCACATGTTATTTTATTTACTTCTGTTTTATATTCTATGAGTTTATCATAGACTTATACATGTATATCAAATACACATGTTCATGTCTGTGATAACCATTGGTGAATATGACAAAGTATATGGAACTGTTTTGGTGTTAATTGACTTACGATTGCATACATCTATATATATATATATTATATCAATCTGAAGTGTTCATCAACTCTTATGATGAACCTGCTAAATGGTTGCATAGCCTTTAATTATTTGAGATATAATTAACTAGCAACATATGATTCATAATCACATAATAAAAATTATTTCTCAAAATTGCGGCTTAGTCTATAATTCCAAAATATTGTAAATAATTTTAGATACTTTAGTATTTTCCAATACACCACTTTTGTTGTGAAAACAAATACCGCATTATAGTTTTATTTCATAATGAATATTCATAATATTCACATTGAAATATAAATAGGCATATTTTTTAGTTGACATCGAAAAATATTCATTATTTCTTAAATATTGTGCAATACATTTTACGAAAACAATTTTTGTAACTTGATGCAATCAATAAGTGCTATATGGCATGCTCCTATGATTTCCGCCATTGCTATAATAGTGTACTGAATTCAGTGGTCCATCATTCACTTAAGATTATTTATTAAATGTATTGTAATTAGTTTACAGTGGATAGTTCTTTGATCAAATATCTTGAACTCAAATAAATAAATCTCATAGAAAATAACTTTCTATACGAAAATTGTAACGACCCGATCTTCTCAACCATTCGCATCCGCACATGCCAGACTTGAATTGCTCAAAATACCAGATTGTTAATTTAAATTTGGCAAACTCATCATATACAGTAAATAAATAAATCATAGATCACAGACACGGAGTAATATAACAATGCAGCGGAAGCAAGAAATAGTAGTTCATGAAGCTACTATATATATATATACATCAGAGTTAACAAGATACAACAGAAGTAACAAGATACAACAGAAGTCTCAATATGATAATCAAGTATAAATCAGAATACATCACTGGAATCAACTGGATAACTGAAAGCGAAATAGATAGCCGGATCTCCAAGAAAAGCTCCAACTCCAAAGGTGAATCTCGAATGCTGTAACACTCAGTCTGACCCGAGCGTAAAGCAAAACACAAAACACTCGAGTCAGGACATACATACTTATACAATGTAAACCAACTCAAGTGAACTGTAATAGAAATGCACAAGTAACTTAAAGAATGCTTGGGATCGCCCATTCTTTAAGGATCCGTTAAACTATTTACTATGTAATAATATACGCTATTATAATAGTGTCTAGTAGTAAAATAAACTTACTTTTAAATAGCGTTAAGCTTTACATTTTCCACCTTAACACATAATAGTCCCAGTAGTCTATCCAGTTCAGCGTACCTCCAGATCGGGAGGCTACCCTAAATACTCCATAGGCTACGGCACAAAACCAAACTCGTAGTAAAGCTCGATATGGTAGGTGACACGGCACAACGAGGCAATGCCAAGGTAGATATACCAATTACGCATCCGGGCTGGTGGTAACGCATAGCAGCCACTACCGCCCACCTCGGAACACACTCCCAAATCAAAAATCGAGGATGGCCATCAAATAAATCACAAAGTAATAGAATGGTATACGATGGAATGTGTCCGATCAAAGGAGCTACCTCATTGGCCCGTCGATCGCTCCTGTTTTAGCCACCTTATGCCAACTCACGGGAGTCGGGTCCACGTATATACCTCAATTGGAATCGTCGCCACCATCCTACTTCATTATGGAATCTACACCGCGTACATGGTTGTCAAAGTGGTTTTCGGTATCGACAGAGAGTATGCCCATATCTGATCCCGGTCTCTTTGCCAACCAATCGTTATTATAACCCATGGATATTTATTTCAAAATAATTAATACCTCAAAACAAAATATCATATCCATTTCAAAACTAGTTTTTACTTCAAAACCAAAATATCATATTCAACTAGTTTATACTTCAAAACCAAAATATCATTTGAATAAACCCAAATTTCCCATCACTGAATATTTCTTTCAATTTATTTAAACTTGAAATATTCCTTTTTAAATCATCTTAAACCAAAACCACTTTATAAAGCCATATTCTTAAATCTTCAATTGCAAATCAAATATTCAAAGAAAATTCTTAATTAAATACTATTTCAAATAAATTCATTTCCAAAATCATAATACTTTCAAAGTTATAACACCTTTGAAACCAAACACTTTGAAACCATAATACTTTGAAACCATATCAATTTAAAATGTTATCATTTGGAAATCATAATATTTAGAAAAATCATAACACCCTTAAATTACCAAAGTTCATTGAAATCTCAGCCCCAACAGCACTTATAAAGTGTTACGGTAAATATATTAACATTTCAAAAACATTGCCCAATTCAAAACAGCAGCACTTATAAAGTGCTACAGTAGGTATTTTAGTGTTTGGAAATAGTTCAGTTTCAGAAACAGCAGCACTCATAAAGTGCTGTAGTAGACCTATTGGTATTTTCAGAAATAGTTCAAATTCAGAAACAGCAACACTTATAAAGTGTTGTAGTAGGTGTTTACTTATTTCAGAACTTAGTTATATTTCAGAATTGATAGCATTTAGCAAATACTATCTTTAAAACCACAGCATTTAGTAAATGCTACCAATAAAATTTTAGATTTTATTATAACATTTCAGAAACATTAAGACTTCAATATTTAGCCATTTTAAGTTATAAAACCATATCTTACATTTCAACAATATTCGTTTGGATATCATTTAACTTATAAATAACTTTTAATAATTAAATATCCAATTAAATTATAATTCATTTATTAAGTCAAATTTACATTATAATTTGTTTAACTTTCATGTTAACACACAGACCTTAATATTTCTTTTTCTTTTTTAAAACATCCATTTCATAACTAAAATATTTTATTTACTACGTTACTCTAAAATTCCATTTTTAATCAAATTTTCAATTATCAAGTTAAGTCATATTTAAGTCACATTTTATAATTTTTACTTATACAATTTTGACTTAAAGAAAATCGCTATAAAAATTTATTATACAAAACATACCCATTTCATAAAATAAACCGAATATCCATTTATTTACTTAGCTTAAATTTTTACAAACAACTTAACACTTTAGTTGAAATACCCATTTCATGAACAAAATATTCTTTTAATAAGTCAAACTTCACATTTCCAGTTGAAACCAAATTTTCCATTATAAAGTTAAGTCATAATTTAAGATACATTTTTCCATTTAAATCATAACTATTTATTTTACAAAACAAATCCATTTCATAAAATAAAATCTATTAAAATCACTAGGTTAGATTTAAAATTCCATATTAAATCAAGTTTAAGCAATTTATCATCAATAAAGATCTTTAAATTCAATTTAAAACCAATATATCTTTATAATTTCAATTAAAACCACTTATTGACTTATAAAAAATTTAACTTATAGGAAACCAATATATCTTTATAATTTAAAATCATTAAATCAACTTTAGGTTAAAATTTCATATAAAAATTCAAAATACTTAATAAACTTTTAGGAAAATATAATATTAAAAGTTTATCCATGGGTCTGTATAATATTTTCTAACCTAGGACTAGTGATACAGATATGTATCATTTCAATCCGTGATTTAAAAAGAAAAATCCGAGTTCTATCATTTCAAACCCACAATCCCAAGTCGAATACTCGAGCCTATCATTTCAGCTCATAATGATTTTTTTCTTATTCTAAAGTCCGTTCGGGTATGTATCATTTCAACCCATAGTGAAAAGGGAACTTGTAGTGTGAGATACAGATAATAAAATAACAGTAGAGCATATAATATCATATCAGGTGATGTAACAAATATATAAGCAGTATATAACATCATATAATCATATCACAGGCATATATGAACATAGCATATTAATTTCTACAATTCACATGTCATTGTTTCACAATTATATAAGTGCGAATGTCGAGAGTGATAAACTCACCTTTTAAAACTAGGGATGACAATTCAAAACACACAACTACGCTCTGAAAAGCACGACAAAGCACGAATAGATTTGAGGAGAAGATGATGAGCCAATATTCAGATCATGCAATAAATAAAATAAAACGAATATAAGAATATGATTCAATACAAAAGATTATAGATTAAAACAATGAAAAATATGAATCAAGGTGAGATAAAATGGCTTCACCTATACAAGTAGGCTCGGCCACCATAGGAATAGGCTTGACCACATCACTACATGGCTCGGCCATGATGTTTAGAGGCAAGCTAGGCTCGGCCATGGTTGGATTCAAGGCAATTATGCACGGCTATGGTTTGGAATGTGAAGAGATGCAAGTTATAACACATGGAAGGCAAAAGGGCAAAGGCTATGATGTGTTTTGGTTCGGCCCTATGGCTTGTTTGGCTCGGCCATGGTGTGGTCTTGGGTCAAGGCAACATAAAGCACGGCCATGGTGTAGGTGTTGGCCACGGCAAGGCAAGGAGGTGATGGTGTTTGTGTGGTGGCCGAGGTAAAAGTAAGGGGATGGTGAATATATGGGCTCGGCTAGGTTTGTATGCGTAGTTTGGTGATGTATTTGCATTATGGTGGTCATGGCCTTGGGTTTGGTGGTGATGGGGAGGGGTTGTGGTCAGTCATGGTGGTGGTTAAGTGGTGATGAGGTCGGTTAGGAGATGCATGAGGTGGAGGCCGAGCATAGCTTGAGGCAAGCAAAGAAAAGAAAAATGGAAAAGAGGAGAAGAAGAAGGAAGCCATGGAATTAGAGCTTGCTATTTTTTCTTCATGCAAATGAAATGAGGAGATGAGGAATGAAGTGTACGTGAGTTGCAAATGAAATGAACGGCTAAGAAGAGTAAATGTACGGCTAGCAAATGAAAAGGTTAGGGAAAAGGAAAAGGCACAAGTTAAAGAAAGAGAAACCGAAGTCCTTTGAGATTTCCAACCCTATATTCCAAATAAGAATCCAAATAAATAATCAAAGTGCAAACTAAAATAAAAATAGAAAATAAAAGTATAGAAATGAACATAGGAAATAGAAAATAAAATACAGAAAATAATTGCGTATAAACGCTGTAAACTATCCAATTTAAAAAGTACAAAACAGAATTCGACGAAACGAAGAGCAGAACGAATATCAGAATTATATTCTACTTCAAAGAAAAGATTAGAAATTTAAAAATTTAAACTGAAATTCAAAATTTGACCAAAGTTGACCAAAATATAAAATTTCCAGAAAATGTTTATTTTGTTATATTTTGAAAATAAATTACAAACAAAATCCAAAATTACATTGAAAAATTCTAAAAATTCAATTTTAAATGATTTAAAAATCAAAGTTTCAAATAAAAATTTAATTAAAAATATTTACAAAATTATGGGTTGTTACACTCTCCCCCACTCAAAACTTTTCGTCCTCGAAAAGGAACGAGACAGGGAAAACAAGATAAAATGAGATAGGATTAAGACAAGATGAAAAGAAAATTGAAATTACACCTGATAACTGTTGTTATAGGTGAATTCAACAAGATAGAGATGATCTTCCAAGATCCTCCAATATCAAGAATACAAGCACGAAGAAGATTCTCCAGAATCTGATTCACCCTTTCCGTTTGACCGTCGGTCTGTGGATGGTAAGAAGTGCTCAGATTTAGGTGAGTACCCCAAAGATTCTTGAAATTTTTTCAAAACTGACTGATATAAGCAATACCCTTCCATTCTCTAACAAGATAGTGAGAAATAAGGACAACCAAAATGATAGAGTTATGATATGAAATCACAAAGAAAGATGAGAAGAAAGATTTACATTGATCGCAGCGATATTAACTGGATCAACATAAATTCCATAACTAGAAACAATATGTCCGAGAAATCGGACTTCATCTTCCAGAAATGGTATTTCAAAAAATTTAGCCTTCAACTGATGATTCCTAAGAGTCTCCAGAACAGATTTCAAGTGCGACTCATGTTCTTTCCTTGACTTGGAGAAGAAAGGATATCATCAACAAAGACTAGAATAAACTTGATAAGCACAACACGGAAACATGATTCATCAAATCAACAAAGGAAGCAGGGACATTAGTCAAACCAAAAGGCATAACTAATCATTCATATAAACCATTCTCAGTACGAAAAGCAGTCTCGGGGATGCGTTCCTCAGCAACACTGAGCTGGTGAAAACCTGTGACAAGCTCAAGCTGAGAGAAAACAATAACTCCATAGAGCTGAATCAAACACATCATTGATGCAAGGCATTGGATATCTATTTTCCTAATGAGCTTGTTCAGCTCCCTATAATCAACACATATCCTCAAAGTACCATCGGACTTACTCAACCTTCTCACGGAGTGACATTCTTCTGGGAGGAAGAACTACAGGTCGATCTCCAGGAATAAGATCAAATTCGAAATTCGATTCCCACTTAGGAGGTAGGAGAATAGGAACAACCCGGAAGGAAAATAGATTGGAAAATAAAATAAGATATTAGATTTAAAACCATGAAAATTTCAACTTAAATTAATAATTGATTTCTTCTATTTGATTTCACCTAAGTTAAATAAATCTTAACTATTTCTAATTTCATTATCTGATCATCCAATTAACAATTTCTAAAATCATGAATTTGAAAATCATTTACTATACTCATCATTTATTCCATAAATTTTAATTCTTCTTTATTCCAAATTATTATTAAATTTATTCCACTTAATATATCAAATCACATATATTAAGTCTATTTACACTTATTATAACTACTCCAATTTATTATAAATTCCTTTAACCCCATTTTATATTGTAAATTATTCAATTACAATGTTAACTTCTAAATAATTAAGGTAAGTCATATTGGAATGCAATAGAATATTATACAAATAAAATTTTCTAATTCAATTATTTCAAGCTTAAATATTTATTCAAATTTTGGCTTCATTTATTTTATTTGAAATCATCCCTTAAGATAAAATTTAAGAATTAAATTTCAGGTATGGTTAACTTCAAACTATTCTAGAGATAAATAAATATATATATCAAATCAAATTTTAAACCATATATCAATATTTATATTATAAATCAAGTCATATTTTAGAAATTCAGAAATTCAAATAAATTTAATTCTCCAAAGCAAAAGTGTAACAAGGCTACAGAATGGTCTCTTCACTTCGAAACTCGAAAATGAATGTCAATGATGTTGCAGTCATCACCGAAATTATTTTCCAACGACAAAGAGAAGAGCACTGATTTAAAACTTTAAAATTCTTTAGAAACAATTTCTATTCGAAAATACTTTAAATAATATATCCTTTAAAACTTTAAAACCAAAGTTCGAAATCATCGGAAATTAAATTCTCAAATTCTTGATTTAAATTCATTCAAATTTCCAAATTAATTTATAACCATATTTTACAGTTCAATTATTTATATATGAGACAAAAGCCAATGGTTTTCAAGCTATATATATAAAGTCAAATATTATTTCTTAACATCCAATTCAATTAACTATAAAATTTCAAAATTTTACATATATAAAATATAATTATACAAATTTTATCCATTTACCAAGTTTGAAAACAATATGGTGTCAGTTTACTCAGTTCAAGTGTTTTGGAGATCCTATCGATAGCGTTGATCAGACGAATCGATCGGAAACCCAAATCAACATCAACAACTCAAACAACACAATATATAATAAAACATTTTAAATATTAGTTTACAAATACACTTCAAGAATGATTTGAAGATAAGTTGGAAACAAAAGACAAGATGATTAAATAACAGAATAAGGGGATGAATAAGTTTATATAAATCACTGGCAACCTTAACCGGGTCGACCATGACTTTAAGAATAAGATCGATGTAGAGTTCTGGGACAAACCTACATCTGATCTCAAGAGATAGAATTTAGGATAACAAGAGATAGATAGCATTGTAAACTGAGGATGCAGAAATCTTCGATGAATCAATGCTCCTTATAAAGGAGTTTCACCCCTTTGCAATCATTCAAAGATCGGCGAGACCGCCAATTTATTATAAAGATCATTCGAAGTGGAGTTATGGAATACTCCAGAATCAAAAGAAGACAAATAGGGAGAGACAAGAATGGATTTGGAACCGTAGGGAACGTTCCAAAATTCAAAAGAAATCGGCACGAAAAAGAAGGAATTCAAGGTCGAACGAAAGTGATTCTGTAATTTAATCTACTCTATATGCTGAGTTTTGCCTAAAACCAGAGCTCTGATACCAACTGTAACGACCCGATATTTTCAACCATTCGCATCCGCACATGCCGGACTTAAATTGCTCAAAATACCAGATTGTTAATTTAAATTTGGCAAACTCATCATATACAGTAAATAAATAAATCATAGATCAAAGACACGGAGTAATATAACAATGCAGCGGAAGCAAGAAATAGTAGTTCATGAAGCTACTATATATATATACATCAGAGTTAACAAGATACAACAGAAGTAACAAGATACAACAGAAGTCTCAATATGATAATCAAGTATAAATCAGAATACATCACTGGAATCAACTGGATAACTGAAAGCGACATAGATAGCTGGATCTCCAAGAAAAGCTCCAACTCCAAAGGTGAGTCTCGAATGCTGTAACACTCAGTCTGACCCGAGCGTAAAGAAAAACACAAAACACTCGAGTCAGGACATACATACTTATACAATGTAAACCAACTCAAGTGAACTGTAATAGAAATGCACAAGTAACTTAAAGAATGCTTGGGATCGCCTATTCTTTAAGGATCCGTTAAACTATTTACTATGTAATAATATACGCTATTATAATAGTGTCTAGTAGTAAAATAAACTTACTTTTAAATAGCGTTAAGGCTTTACATTTTCCAACTTAACACATAATAGTCCCAGTAGTCTATCCAGTTCAGCGTACCTCCAGATCGGGAGGCTACCCTAAATACTCCACAGGCTACGGCACAAAACCAAACTCGTAGTAAAGCTCGATATGGTAGGTGACACGGCACAACGAGGCAATGCCAAGGTAGATATACCAATTACGCATCCGGGCTGGTGGTAACGCATAGCAGCCACTACCGCCCACCTTGGAACACACTCCCAAATCAAAAATCGAGGATGGCCATCAAATAAATCACAAAGTAATAGAATGGTATACGATGGAATGTGTCCGATCAAAGGAGCTACCTCATTGGCCCGTCGATCGCTCCTGTTTTAGCCACCTTATGCCAACTCACGGGAGTCGGGCCCACGTATATACCTCAATTGGAATCGTCGCCACCATCCTACTTCATTATGGAATCTACACCGCGTACACGGTTGTCAAAGTGGTTTTCGGTATCGACAGAGAGTATGCCCATATCTGATCCCGGTCTCTTTGCCAACCAATCGTTATTATAACCCATGGATATTTATTTCAAAATAATTAATACCTCAAAACAAAATATCATATCCATTTCAAAACTAGTTTTTACTTCAAAACCAAAATATCATATTCAACTAGTTTATACTTCAAAACCAAAATATCATTTGAATAAACCCAAATTTCCCATCACTGAATATTTCTTTCAATTTATTTAAACTTGAAATATTCCTTTTTAAATCATCTTAAACCAAAACCACTTTATAAAGCCATATTCTTAAATCTTCAATTGCAAATCAAATATTCAAAGAAAATTCTTAATTAAATACTATTTCAAATAAATTCATTTCCAAAATCATAATACTTTCAAAGTTATAACACCTTTGAAACCAAACACTTTGAAACCATAATACTTTGAAACCATATCAATTTAAAATTTTATCATTTGGAAATCATAATATTTAGAAAAATCATAACACCCTTAAATTACCAAAGTTCATTGAAATCTCAGCCCCAACAGCACTTATAAAGTGTTACGGTAAATATATTAACATTTCAAAAACATTGCCCAATTCAAAACAGCAGCACTTATAAAGTGCTCAGTAGGTATTTTAGTGTTTGGAAATAGTTCAGTTTCAGAAACAGCAGCACTCATAAAGTGCTGTAGTAGACCTATTGGTATTTTCAGAAATAGTTCAAATTCAGAAACAGCAACACTTATAAAGTGTTGTAGTAGGTGTTTACTTATTTCAGAACTTAGTTATATTTCAGAATTTATAGCATTTAGCAAATACTATCTTTAAAACCACGGCATTTAGTAAATGCTACCAATAAAATTTCAGATTTTATTATAACATTTCAGAAAGATTAAGACTTCAATATTTAGCCATTTTAACTTATAAAACCATATCTTACATTTCAACAATATTCGTTTGGATATCATTTAACTTATAAATAACTTTTAATAATTTTAATCAAATTTTCAATTATCAAGTTTTCAATTATCAAGTTAAGTCATATTTAAGTCACATTTTATAATTTTTACTTATACAATTTTGACTTAAAGAAAATCGCTATAAAAATTTATTATACAAAACATACCCATTTCATAAAATAAACCGAATATCCATTTATTTACTTAGCTTAAATTTTTACAAACAACTTAACACTTTAGTTGAAATACCCATTTCATGAACAAAATATTCTTTTAATAAGTCAAACTTCACATTTCCAGTTGAAACCAAATTTTCCATTATAAAGTTAAGTCATAATTTAAGATACATTTTTCCATTTAAATCATAACTATTTATTTTACAAAACAAATCCATTTCATAAAATAAAATCTATTAAAATCACTAGGTTAGATTTAAAATTCCATATTAAATCAAGTTTAAGCAATTTATCATCAATAAAGATCTTTAAATTCAATTTAAAACCAATATATCTTTATAATTTCAATTAAAACCACTTATTGACTTATAAAAAATTTAACTTATAGGAAACCAATATATCTTTATAATTTAAAATCATTAAATCAACTTTAGGTTAAAATTTCATATAAAAATTCAAAATACTTAATAAACTTTTAGGAAAATATAATATTAAAAGTTTATCCATGGGTCTGTATAATATTTTCTAACCTAGGACTAGTGATACGGATATGTATCATTTCAATCCGTGATTTAAAAAGAAAAATCCGAGTTCTATCATTTCAAACCCACAATCCCAAGTCGAATACTCGAGCCTATCATTTCAGCTCATAATGATTTTTTTCTTATTCTAAAGTCCGTTCGGGTATGTATCATTTCAACCCATAGTGAAAAGGGAACTTGTAGTGTGAGATACAGATAATAAAATAACAGTAGAGCATATAATATCATATCAGGTGATGTAACAAATATATAAGCAGTATATAACATCATATAATCATATCACAGGCATATATGAACATAGCATATTAATTTCTACAATTCACATGTCATTGTTTCACAATTATATAAGTGCGAATGTCGAGAGTGATAAACTCACCTTTTAAAACTAGGGATGACAATTCAAAACACACAACTACGCTCTGAAAAGCACGACAAAGCACGAATAGATTTGAGGAGAAGATGATGAGCCAATATTCAGATCATGCAATAAATAAAATAAAACGAATATAAGAATATGATTCAATACAAAAGATTATAGATTAAAACAATGAAAAATATGAATCAAGGTGAGATAAAATGGCTTCACCTATACAAGTAGGCTCGGCCACCATAGGAATAGGCTCGACCACATCACTACATGGCTCGGCCATGATGTTTAGAGGCAAGCTAGGCTCGGCCATGGTTGGATTCAAGGCAATTATGCACGGCTATGGTTTGGAATGTGAAGAGATGCAAGTTATAACACATGGAAGGCAAAAGGGCAAAGGCTATGATGTGTTTTGGTTCGGCCCTATGGCTTGTTTGGCTCGGCCATGGTGTGGTCTTTGGTCAAGGCAACATAAAGCACGGCCATGGTGTAGGTGTTGGCCACGGCAAGGCAAGGAGGTGATGGTGTTTGTGTGGTGGCCGAGGTAAAAGGAAGGGGATGGTGAATATATGGGCTCGGCTAGGTTTGTATGCGTAGTTTGGTGATGTATTTGCATTATGGTGGTCATGGCCTTGGGTTTGGTGGTGATGGGGAGGGGTTGTGGTCAGTCATGGTGGTGGTTAAGTGGTGATGAGGTCGGTTAGGAGATGCATGAGGTGGAGGCCGAGCATAGCTTGAGGCAAGCAAAGAAAAGAAAAATGGAAAAGAGGAGAAGAAGAAGGAAGCCATGGAATTAGAGCTTGCTATTTTTTCTTCATGCAAATGAAATGAGGAGATGAGGAATGAAGTGTACGTGAGTTGCAAATGAAATGAACAGCTAAGAAGAGTAAATGTACGGCTAGCAAATGAAAAGGTTAGGGAAAAGGAAAAGGCACAAGTTAAAGAAAGAGAAACCGAAGTCCTTTGAGATTTCCAACCCTATATTCCAAATAAGAATCCAAATAAATAATCAAAGTGCAAACTAAAATAAAAATAGAAAATAAAAGTATAGAAATGAACATAGGAAATAGAAAATAAAATACAGAAAATAATTGCGTATAAACGCTGTAAACTATCCAATTTAAAAAGTACAAAACAGAATTCGACGAAACGAAGAGCAGAACGAATATCAGAATTATATTCTACTTCAAAGAAAAGATTAGAAATTTAAAAATTTAAACTGAAATTCAAAATTTGACCAAAGTTGACCAAAATATAAAATTTCCAGAAAATGTTTATTTTGTTATATTTTGAAAATAAATTACAAACAAAATCCAAAATTACATTGAAAAATTCTAAAAATTCAATTTTAAATGATTTAAAAATCAAAGTTTCAAATAAAAATTTAATTAAAAATATTTACAAAATTATGGGTTGTTACACTCTCCCCCACTCAAAACTTTTCGTCCTCGAAAAGGAACGAGACAGGGAAAACAAGATAAAATGAGATAGGATTAAGACAAGATGAAAAGAAAATTGAAATTACACCTGATAACTGTTGTTATAGGTGAATTCAACAAGATAGAGATGATCTTCCAAGATCCTCCAATATCAAGAATACAAGCACGAAGAAGATTCTCCAGAATCTGATTCACCCTTTCCGTTTGACCGTCGGTCTGTGGATGGTAAGAAGTGCTCAGATTTAGGTGAGTACCCCAAAGATTCTTGAAATTTTTTCAAAACTGACTGATATAAGCAATACCCTTCCATTCTCTAACAAGATAGTGAGAAATAAGGACAACCAAAATGATAGAGTTATGATATGAAATCACAAAGAAAGATGAGAAGAAAGATTTACATTGATCGCAGCGATATTAACTGGATCAACATAAATTCCATAACTAGAAACAATATGTCCGAGAAATCGGACTTCATCTTCCAGAAATGGTATTTCAAAAAATTTAGCCTTCAACTGATGATTCCTAAGAGTCTCCAGAACAGATTTCAAGTGCGACTCATGTTCTTTCCTTGACTTGGAGAAGAAAGGATATCATCAACAAAGACTAGAATAAACTTGATAAGCACAACACGGAAACATGATTCATCAAATCAACAAAGGAAGCAGGGACATTAGTCAAACCAAAAGGCATAACTAATCATTCATATAAACCATTCTCAGTACGAAAAGCAGTCTCGGGGATGCGTTCCTCAGCAACACTGAGCTGGTGAAAACCTGTGACAAGCTCAAGCTGAGAGAAAACAATAACTCCATAGAGCTGAATCAAACACATCATTGATGCAAGGCATTGGATATCTATTTTCCTAATGAGCTTGTTCAGCTCCCTATAATCAACACATATCCTCAAAGTACCATCGGACTTACTCAACCTTCTCACGGAGTGACATTCTTCTGGGAGGAAGAACTACAGGTCGATCTCCAGGAATAAGATCAAATTCGAAATTCGATTCCCACTTAGGAGGTAGGAGAATAGGAACAACCCGGAAGGAAAATAGATTGGAAAATAAAATAAGATATTAGATTTAAAACCATGAAAATTTCAACTTAAATTAATAATTGATTTCTTCTATTTGATTTCACCTAAGTTAAATAAATCTTAACTATTTCTAATTTCATTATCTGATCATCCAATTAACAATTTCTAAAATCATGAATTTGAAAATCATTTACTATACTCATCATTTATTCCATAAATTTTAATTCTTCTTTATTCCAAATTATTATTAAATTTATTCCACTTAATATATCAAATCACATATATTAAGTCTATTTACACTTATTATAACTACTCCAATTTATTATAAATTCCTTTAACCCCATTTTATATTGTAAATTATTCAATTACAATGTTAACTTCTAAATAATTAAGGTAAGTCATATTGGAATGCAATAGAATATTATACAAATAAAATTTTCTAATTCAATTATTTCAAGCTTAAATATTTATTCAAATTTTGGCTTCATTTATTTTATTTGAAATCATCCCTTAAGATAAAATTTAAGAATTAAATTTCTGGTATGGTTAACTTCAAACTATTCTAGAGATAAATAAATATATATATCAAATCAAATTTTAAACCATATATCAATATTTATATTATAAATCAAGTCATATTTTAGAAATTCAGAAATTCAAATAAATTTAATTCTCCAAAGCAAAAGTGTAACAAGGCTACAGAATGGTCTCTTCACTTCGAAACTCGAAAATGAATGTCAATGATGTTGCAGTCATCACCGAAATTATTTTCCAACGACAAAGAGAAGAGCACTGATTTAAAACTTTAAAATTCTTTAGAAACAATTTCTATTCGAAAATACTTTAAATAATATATCCTTTAAAACTTTAAAACCAAAGTTCGAAATCATCGGAAATTAAATTCTCAAATTCTTGATTTAAATTCATTCAAATTTCCAAATTAATTTATAACCATATTTTACAGTTCAATTATTTATATATGAGACAAAAGCCAATGGTTTTCAAGCTATATATATAAAGTCAAATATTATTTCTTAACATCCAATTCAATTAACTATAAAATTTCAAAATTTTACATATATAAAATATAATTATACAAATTTTATCCATTTACCAAGTTTGAAAACAATATGGTGTCAGTTTACTCAGTTCAAGTGTTTTGGAGATCCTATCGATAGCGTTGATCAGACGAATCGATCGGAAACCCAAATCAACATCAACAACTCAAACAACACAATATATAATAAAACATTTTAAATATTAGTTTACAAATACACTTCAAGAATGATTTGAAGATAAGTTGGAAACAAAAGACAAGATGATTAAATAACAGAATAAGGGGATGAATAAGTTTATATAAATCACTGGCAACCTTAACCGGGTCGACCATGACTTTAAGAATAAGATCGATGTAGAGTTCTGGGACAAACCTACATCTGATCTCAAGAGATAGAATTTAGGATAACAAGAGATAGATAGCATTGTAAACTGAGGATGCAGAAATCTTCGATGAATCAATGCTCCTTATAAAGGAGTTTCACCCCTTTGCAATCATTCAAAGATCGGCGAGACCGCCAATTTATTATAAAGATCATTCGAAGTGGAGTTATGGAATACTCCAGAATCAAAAGAAGACAAATAGGGAGAGACAAGAATGGATTTGGAACCGTAGGGAACGTTCCAAAATTCAAAAGAAATCGGCACGAAAAAGAAGGAATTCAAGGTCGAACGAAAGTGATTCTGTAATTTAATCTACTCTATATGCTGAGTTTTGCCTAAAACCAGAGCTCTGATACCAACTGTAACGACCCGATATTTTCAACCATTCGCATCCGCACATGCCGGACTTAAATTGCTCAAAATACCAGATTGTTAATTTAAATTTGGCAAACTCATCATATACAGTAAATAAATAAATCATAGATCAAAGACACGGAGTAATATAACAATGCAGCGGAAGCAAGAAATAGTAGTTCATGAAGCTACTATATATATATACATCAGAGTTAACAAGATACAACAGAAGTAACAAGATACAACAGAAGTCTCAATATGATAATCAAGTATAAATCAGAATACATCACTGGAATCAACTGGATAACTGAAAGCGACATAGATAGCTGGATCTCCAAGAAAAGCTCCAACTCCAAAGGTGAGTCTCGAATGCTGTAACACTCAGTCTGACCCGAGCGTAAAGAAAAACACAAAACACTCGAGTCAGGACATACATACTTATACAATGTAAACCAACTCAAGTGAACTGTAATAGAAATGCACAAGTAACTTAAAGAATGCTTGGGATCGCCTATTCTTTAAGGATCCGTTAAACTATTTACTATGTAATAATATACGCTATTATAATAGTGTCTAGTAGTAAAATAAACTTACTTTTAAATAGCGTTAAGGCTTTACATTTTCCACCTTAACACATAATAGTCCCAGTAGTCTATCCAGTTCAGCGTACCTCCAGATCGGGAGGCTACCCTAAATACTCCACAGGCTACGGCACAAAACCAAACTCGTAGTAAAGCTCGATATGGTAGGTGACACGGCACAACGAGGCAATGCCAAGGTAGATATACCAATTACGCATCCGGGCTGGTGGTAACGCATAGCAGCCACTACCGCCCACCTTGGAACACACTCCCAAATCAAAAATCGAGGATGGCCATCAAATAAATCACAAAGTAATAGAATGGTATACGATGGAATGTGTCCGATCAAAGGAGCTACCTCATTGGCCCGTCGATCGCTCCTGTTTTAGCCACCTTATGCCAACTCACGGGAGTCGGGCCCACGTATATACCTCAATTGGAATCGTCGCCACCATCCTACTTCATTATGGAATCTACACCGCGTACACGGTTGTCAAAGTGGTTTTCGGTATCGACAGAGAGTATGCCCATATCTGATCCCGGTCTCTTTGCCAACCAATCGTTATTATAACCCATGGATATTTATTTCAAAATAATTAATACCTCAAAACAAAATATCATATCCATTTCAAAACTAGTTTTTACTTCAAAACCAAAATATCATATTCAACTAGTTTATACTTCAAAACCAAAATATCATTTGAATAAACCCAAATTTCCCATCACTGAATATTTCTTTCAATTTATTTAAACTTAAAATATTCCTTTTTAAATCATCTTAAACCAAAACCACTTTATAAAGCCATATTCTTAAATCTTCAATTGCAAATCAAATATTCAAAGAAAATTCTTAATTAAATACTATTTCAAATAAATTCATTTCCAAAATCATAATACTTTCAAAGTTATAACACCTTTGAAACCAAACACTTTGAAACCATAATACTTTGAAACCATATCAATTTAAAATGTTATCATTTGGAAATCATAATATTTAGAAAAATCATAACACCCTTAAATTACCAAAGTTCATTGAAATCTCAGCCCCAACAGCACTTATAAAGTGTTACGGTAAATATATTAACATTTCAAAAACATTGCCCAATTCAAAACAGCAGCACTTATAAAGTGCTACAGTAGGTATTTTAGTGTTTGGAAATAGTTCAGTTTCAGAAACAGCAGCACTCATAAAGTGCTGTAGTAGACCTATTGGTATTTTCAGAAATAGTTCAAATTCAGAAACAGCAACCCTTATAAAGTGCCGTAGTAGGTGTTTACTTATTTCAGAACTTAGTTATATTTCAGAATTGATAGCATTTAGCAAATACTATCTTTAAAACCACGGCATTTAGTAAATGCTACCAATAAAATTTCAGATTTTATTATAACATTTCAGAAAGATTAAGACTTCAATATTTAGCCATTTTAACTTATAAAACCATATCTTACATTTCAACAATATTCGTTTGGATATCATTTAACTTATAAATAACTTTTAATAATTAAATATCCAATTAAATTATAATTCATTTATTAAATCAAATTTACATTATAATTTGTTTAACTTTCATGTTAACACACAGACCTTAATATTTCTTTTTCTTTTTTAAAACATCCATTTCATAACTAAAATATTTCATTTACTACATTACTCTAAAATTCCATTTTTAATCAAATTTTCAATTATCAAGTTAAGTCATATTTAAGTCACATTTTATAATTTTTACTTATACAATTTTGACTTAAAGAAAATCGCTATAAAAATTTATTATACAAAACATACCCATTACATAAAATAAAACCGAATTTCCATTTATTTACTTAGCTTAAATTTTTACAAACAACTTAACACTTTAGTTGAAATACCCATTTCATGAACAAAATATTCTTTTAATAAGTCAAACTTCACATTTCCATTTGAAACCAAATTTTCCATTATAAAGTTAAGTCATAATTTAAGATACATTTTTCCATTTAAATCATAACTATTTATTTTACAAAACAAATCCATTTCATAAAATAAAATCTATTAAAATCACTAGGTTAGATTTAAAATTCCATATTAAATCAAGTTTAAGCAATTTATCATCAATAAAGATCTTTAAATTCAATTTAAAACCAATATATCTTTATAATTTCAATTAAAACCACTTATTGACTTATAAAAAATTTAACTTATAGGAAACCAATATATCTTTATAATTTAAAATCATTAAATCAACTTTAGGTTAAAATTTCATATATTAAAAATTCAAAATACTTAATAAACTTTTAGGAAAATATAATATTAAAAGTTTATCCATGGGTCTGTATAATATTTTCTAACCTAGGACTAGTGATACGGATATGTATCATTTCAATCCGTGATTTAAAAAGAAAAATCCGGGTTCTATCATTTCAAACCCACAATCCCAAGTCAAATACTCGAGCCTATCATTTCAGCTCATAATGATTTTTTCTTATTCTAAAGTCCGTTCGGGTATGTATCATTTCAACCCATAGTGAAAAGGGAACCTTTAGTGTGAGATACAGCTAATAAAATAACAGTAGAGCATATAATATCATATCAGGTGATGTAACAAATATATAAGCAGTATATAACATCATATAATCATATCACAGGCATATATGAACATAGCATATTAATTTCTACAATTCACATGTCATTGTTTCACAAATATATAAGTGTGAATGTCGAGAGTGATAAACTCACCTTTTAAAACTAGGGATGACAATTTAAAACACACAACTACGCTTCGAAAAGCATGACAAAGCACGAATATATTTTAGGAGAAGATGATGAGCCAATACTCAGATCATGCAATAAATAAAATAAAACGAATATAAGAATATGATTCAATACAAAAGATTATAGATTAAAACAATGAAAAATATGAATCAAGGTGAGATAAAATGGCTTCACCTATACAAGTAGGCTCGGCCACCATAGGAATAGGCTCGACCACATCACTACATGGCTCGGCCATGATGTTTAGAGGAAAGCTAGGCTCGGCCATGGTTGGATTCAAGGCAAGTATGCACGACTATGGTTTGGAATGTGAAGAGATGCAAGTTATAACACATGGAAGGCAAAAGGGAAAAGGCTATGATGTGTTTTGGTTTGGCCCTATGGCTTGTTTGGCTCGTCCATGGTGTGGTCTTGGGTCAAGGCAACATAAAGCACGGCCATGGTGTAGGTGTTGGCCATGGCAAGGCAAGGAGGTGATGGTGTTTGTGTGGTGGCCGAGGCAAAAGGAAGGGGATGGTGAATATATGGGCTCGGCTAGGTTTGTATGCATAGTTTGGTGATGTATTTGCATTATGGTGGTCACGGCCTTGGGTTTTGTGGTGATGGGGAGGGGTTGTGGTCGGTCATGGTGGTGGTTAAGTGGTGATGAGGTCGGCTAGGAGATGCATGAGGTGGAGGCCGAGCATAGCTTGAGGCAAGCAAAGAAAAGAAAAATGGAAAAGAGGAGAAGAAGAAGGAAGCCATGGAATTATAGCTTGTTATTTTTTCTTCATGCAAATGAAATGAGGAGATGAGAAATGATATGTACGTGAGTTGCAAATGAAATGAAAGGCTAAGAAGAGTAAATGTATGGCTAGCAAATGAAAAGGCTAGGGAAAAGGAAAAGTCACAAGTTAAAGAAAGAGAAACCGAAGTCCTTTGAGTTTTCCAACCCTATATTCCAAATAAGAATCCAAATAAATAATCAAAGTGCAAACTGAAATAAAAATAAAATAAAAATAGAAAATAAAAGTATAGAAATAAACATAGGAAATAGAAAATAAAATACAGAAAATAATTGCGTATAAACGCTGTAAACTATCCAATTTAAAAAGTACAAAACAGAATTTGACGAAACGAAGAGCAGAACGAATATCAAAATTATATTCTGCTTCAAAGAAAAGATTAGAAATTTAAAAATTTAAACTGAAATTCAAAATTTGACCA
The DNA here is from genome assembly GCA_030737815.1 of Allium fistulosum. Classification (NCBI taxonomy): domain Eukaryota; kingdom Viridiplantae; phylum Streptophyta; class Magnoliopsida; order Asparagales; family Amaryllidaceae; genus Allium; species Allium fistulosum. Next base: position 216,003,451 of record CM060905.1, read on the forward strand.
AAGTTGACCAAAATATAAAATTTTCAGAAAATGTTTATTTTGTTATATTTCGAAAATAAATTACAAACAAAATCCAAAATTACATTGAAAAATTCTAAAAATTCAATTTTAAATGATTTAAAAATCAAAGTTTCAAATAAAAATTTAATTAAAAATATTTACAAAATTATGGGTTGTTACAAAAATATATTTCAGAATAGAAATCATACTTCTTATTCTAATGTTAAGTATCATTTATTATTATCACAATTCTCATTTCCAATGTTCTTTTATGAAGAAAAAGTGACTATTCACTCTCTTTATCCCAACTGAACCTTAATTCACATCGACACTTGTACACTCGTTTTTCTTATAAACAGTCGAACCATTCAAAAGAGTACCCTTACTACAACATTATAACAAACTCTTTACAAAAGGCGCACTCGATAATCTTTAACATTTAAGGACATCAAATATGTTGCACTTGGCGTAAATTGATCAAATTGACGTTTCAGTGATCGAGTTCTTAGATCTATATTGTAGTTTTGGTCTCGTGCTACATTTAACACAATATGATCTTTATTGTAATCAATCAAATTGAATACTCGATCTTGCATTATGGTTTATTTTTTATTTCGGATGAACTAATTTCATCGAAATATTGTACATTACAAAGTGTGTCCGTTCACCATGTAACGTTTATATGCAATCGTATATGGATCAAATATTCATAGTATTGTACTGGTTTTGAGTTTGGAACTCATAGAATGCAATACACGTTCTCGACCAAATTATGGATGTATTTAATAGTTTTAGAATCGGGTGCTTGCAAGGATGCATTAATATGCAATAAGCATTTATTAATAAGTATATGTTATATTTCTATTTGTCAAGCTTCAGTTTAGTCCATTTGTATATCTTAATTGATAAACGCTTTATCAATCATATTAAATGCACAGATTCATCAAGTAGATTATTATAATATTATATTGCATATGTTCTTACAATATTAGAAAGGTTAAATGTTATTCTTTCATTTTTCTGGTAAGGCTCCCACTAGTCTTTTATATTTCACCAAACCCTAAGTCGAAACATAGAAGTCTTTCAACTTCACCAATGGATGTTAGGACTCGTATGCCTTGGGATTCTGGCTTTGAGAAAAGCTCAACAAATCATAGGCCCAGATACGATGGATAACTCCTTATCGATTGTATCACATACAACTCCTAACACGTGGTTCCTTGTCCTATTCTCGCCTTTACCTTGAGGAAAGCTCAACAATTAAACTGGGATTATTCACTCGGGCCTATCATTTTGCGACGGCCTAAGTATAATGCACATACCTTGAGGAAAGCTCAACAGATACGTGCAATTATCTTGCCTCCACTATTTAATATATTAATAGTACTACACAAAACATCCCTAGCTTGAGGAAAGCTCAACATCTAAAGAGTATGCAGTACTCTATTAATATATAAATGATACAGGATAACTTTATATTAAAGATTCATAATCTTCAATATATTATGTAGAGTGATATCGCCTTATGGAATAATGTATTTCTTATGAAATACCCTCATGATTCAAGTGTTGGACATATCTGAAATCACATATACGTACTATACGTATGCATTTATCCCATAAGTCTATTTTGGATTTCTTACCGTTCCACCTTTTATTATACATTTATATTATATGTTTTTATTATTACATAACTTTTATCTTTCTATTACTTATATAATAGTCTTATGTATAATATTATATTAATTGAATCTTATTTAATTAATTTAGTTAATTAACATTTTAATTAATTTTATATTAATTTAATATAACATTTATATTTAATCATTATTATATACTATAACCTTTATAGTATAACACTTATATCTCATATATACGTGTTTTTATTTAATTAATTAACCATTAATTAATTAATGTAATAAATTAGCCCTTAATTTATTTATTTAATTAACCTTTAAATGATTTATTTAATTAAACAATTTTAATTAAATTATATTAATTTCGAAAATCATATTATATACATACATATATACTTATGATATCTTAAACATTCTAAAATATCATAATATGTATCAAACATATATAATACATGCATATAATTCTTTGTTAATTAACTTATTTAATTAATTTATTTTATTAATCTTGTTAACATGGTTAAAATTTCAAAATTAATATTTAATAATTTCAAACGTTTTGAAAATTGTATTATATTATAAATAGCATTTATAATATATGTATATCTTATTTTAAATGTAACTTTTAAATCCAAAATCTTATATTTCAGTTTTCAGACAATTTTGAAAATTAGCCCAAAACCCAATTCAAATTTATGCAATTTCTATTAGGGACAACCTTTGGGCTGTGAACTTAATAGTTAACCCTAACATGGCTAATTTTGTAACGACCTGGCATTTCGAACCATTCAAATCGATAATCATTCATGCATGTCGGACTTGAATTGCTCAAAACAACAGATTGTTAATTTATATTTGGCAAAAATTAGCATATACGGTAAATAAATCAATTACAGAATCACAGACAAAAAGTAATATAATAATAAGCAGCGGAAAAAGATAAATAGTAGTTCATGAAGCTACTACAGAACATCAAAGTCAGAAATAAATACAACAGAAATCTCAAATAAAGAGTAGTCTCAAATACAAAAGTAACTGCCAAGACTAAACAGAAACAACTGGAAATAACCGAAAGCTGAATAGATAAATGACAGATCTTCAACCAAAGCTCCAAGCTCCAAGGTGAGTCTCAAATGCTGTGACACTCAGTCTGACCCAAGCATAAAGAAAAACACAAAACACTCGAGTCTGGATTAACATTCTTATACCGGTAAATCAACTCAAGTGAAATGTCCAAATAAAATGCAATATAACTTAAAGGATGTTTGGGATTCCCATCCTTTAAGGATCCATGAAACTATCTACATACATAGTACAATACTCTACATAGATAATGTCCATAGTAAAGTAAACTATTAAAATAGCGTTAAGACGTTACCCATATCCCTCTTAACACATTTTTATATAAATGCCGTAGTCTATACAGTACTGTAAGCTCTAGCAAACCAGTGGGCTATTAGGGAGCACTCCATAGGTATGACACAAACCAAACTCGTAGAAGGCGCGATAAGGCATGTGACAAGGCACGCGAGACAATGTCAGGGTAGGATTCTACTGTTTGCACTCTCGGACTGGTGGTAACGCATAGCAGCTACTACCGCCCACCTCGAGACACACTCCCAAATCAAAGGTGCACCCCATCAAATCACAAAGTAATAGAATGGTATCGAAGAAGCATGCTCGATCGGAGGTGCGACCTCAGTTGGCCCGGTATAGCTCCTGTTTTAGCCACATCAAGCTGACTCGCAAGAGTCAGGGTTGCGTTAATACCTTATACAGAATCGTCGCCAAACCATCCTAGTTCGTTCTGGAATCTCCACCACGTATACAGTTGTTAAAGTGGTTTTGGTATTAGCAGAGAGTATGACAATATCTAATCCCGGTCTCTTTAACAACCAAATGCTTATTTCACACCGTGTTCATTTATATTTCAAACAGTTCATACTTTATCAAAATATCATATTCATTTCAAATAATATCACTTTCGAAATCATATCACTTTCGAAATCATATCACTTTCGAAATCATATCGCTTTCAAAATCATATTCACAAAATAGTTTAAACTATCATATCAAAGTATTCGCATTTAGATCTATTAAATCTAAATCATAACAGTTCCAACTTAAACAATTTAGATATTGAAAATAGTTTATATATATTGAAATAGCTATAAATTAAAATAGTTTATATATTTAAATAGGTTATAGATTAAAATAGTTTATATTAAAATGGTTTGTATATTAAAATAGTTTATATATTAAAAATAGTTTATATCTAAATAGTTTCAAATTAGAATTGTTTCCTCCACTTTCACAAATCAATTCAAATTCTCATTAAACCATTTTAATTTATACCGGTTTCAAAATCGTAGTTTGAACTTCAAATTTAAACCACTTCCATTTCAATAGGTTTCAAAGTTTAAATATTCAAACGATTCATAATAACTCAATTTGATACATTCTATTTATATTTCAAAATTCAACTTTACTTTTATTTAAATTTGAAATTATTCAGTTAATCATTTTTAACAGTATTTAAATAAAATCTCAAATTACAAATTTAAATCAAAATTAAATTTCTAACTTCAATTATATTTAATTTGAAATAATTCACTTAATCACCTTTTTATAAATATTTAAATAAAATTTCAAATTACACCTTTATAAATTTTTAATTTAAATTTATTTTAAATTTGAAAACATTCATTTAAATCACCTTTAATCAAAATCAAGTTATAAATTCCATATCTTTAAAATCTCAAAATCAACAAGTTTCAAATCAACTCTTATTTAAATTAAATTACAAATCAATTCTTGTTTAAATTCAATTATTAATCAATTTAGATGTCATGTCAACTTTAATTTATCTTTCCAACCTCTATTTATTAAAGTTATTACAAAATCTATTTTAAAAATATTAATATAAATTTTAAATAAATATCTTAACATATTATATATATTAATTTAATTAAATTTTATTAAATTAGATTATATTAAATTTTATTAAATTAAATTTTATTATTAAATCTTATTTAAATCTAATTTTATATTTTAAAAATAATAAAAATATAAGTAAAATCTTAAAATTTACATTTTTCAAAACTTAACTTATAAATTTAAAAAATTTCAAAACATATAATTTAAAATCTAAATTTTACTCACATATTAAAATAAAATAAAATCTATATATTATGTTTTAAAATCAATATTCCATTTAAAACACATATTTAAATAAAATCTTAATATTGTTTTTTAATCAATACTTTTTAAAACCCATCTATTTTCTTTCAAAGTTTGGAAATCAATTTCAAAATAGACCAACGGTGACCGTATATAATTTTCTAACCTATGGTCAAGTGATACGGATATTTATCATTTCAATCCGCAATTATTTAAATTTATGGGTTTATATCATTTCAATCCGCAATCCCAAATTTCAAATTCAATAAAATCGCTTGGGTTTCAACCCATTACGATTTTCCCTAATCTATAAGATCGTTCGGGTATGTATCATTTCAACCCATAGGGAATTCCTAACTATCAGGGAACTTGCAGTGTGAGAACAATAAAATAATAATATAAAATGACATACATATCGATAGCAAGCATATATCATAATCAACAATTTAAATATATACAACAAGTTATGGTGTCATTAGTATAGGTAAACAATTTTCAGATAATGGCATATCATATTTTACAATTAAATAACTAACAATTCAAATTTAACAGCATATTTCAATTGTCATTTCATGTGAAATCTATTTACTAAATATAAGAATGTTAATCGTGAGTCATTGCTCACCTTTCTAGGCTAGAGAAGACAACGAGAAAGTGGAAGCAACTGACACGGATACGCACACGGATCACAACAACGAATCTGGACAGCGACAGCAAAACAAATCTAAGTGACAAATTTTGGACGGTTGCGAGCTAGATGCCTAGAATTCAAGGAGAACAAATATAAGTTAACTTATATATATTAGCTTAGATTGAGAAAAACAAATATATATACACACACACACACACACATCACATATGTAACATATATGCAAGGGTGGCTTCTGTATACATATGCAACAATACATATATACAATAGCAATTTTTATGGTCTGAGTGCAACATACAAACTTCAAATATATATATTCAACATATATTCAATATATATATATATATACAGGCTGACATATATATAATTTTCTTGGACATTTATATATATACCGACCAATATATATATATATATATATATCAATGAGTTTTGGTAGCACGACCAAGGCTATGGAGGGAAGATGGCGGATCTGCTCGAAGCAAATCATGGCCGGAGGGAAGCTATTTGCATGAGGATCTGGTGGAGGCGGAACGCGGTCAGTGGAGGAGGAGCTCGGGTCTGAATTGTAGGTGGAGCAGCTTGGGAAATGGGAAGGGTCGAACATTGGTGGAGGGGCTGCTTTGATGATGGACGGACTCGGGTGGTGAGGTGAGAAGTGACGCATAAGGCAAGGTAGAGAGAAGGAAGGGTGGCGATCGGTGCTCTGTGTGGGGAAGAGGAGAAGGAAAGGTGGATCTGGGTGGGTTTTCGGTGGCAGATGAGGGTGCTTGGTGGAAACTAGTTGGTGACGAACAAGGCGGGGCACACGGAGCAAGGGATGCGGCTGTGGGTCGATGGGTAGAGAGAGAGGAGTGGGTGTGATGGTCGGATGAGCTACAGGGCTGAGGCGATGCAAGTGGTAGGGGAAAATAGGCGGAGTAGGGTTGCTGCCTGTTCACGGCAAAGAAGAAGATGGTGAGTGGTGATGGAGAATTCTTACAGGCAAAGCTAAACAAACAATATATATGTTTATATATATATATATATATATATATATATATATATATATATTTAAACAGAACTAATATGAGAGGAAGAAGAAAACGAACAGCAAAGAAGGGGAAGAAGATGAGCCAATCATGAATTGGAAAAGTTTCGAACAGATAAGAAAGTAAATAAATATATACAAACGAACAGGTGAGTTGGCTTCTCAGGTTATAAATACTTTATATTTTTATATATTATTATTTTTTCAAATGAAAGGACAGAGCAAAAGAGGGAAAGGGTAGAGAATAAAGTGAATAGACGTACCAGAGAGATATACATTGAACAGTGGGAATTGTAAAGCCAGGTATGTTTAAATTAATAAAGGCTAGTGGTTATTTATTTTCACGGGAAAATAAGTGGATACAGGGAAACCAAAATGGCTCAAATACAGAACCGATACGGCTAATCGTTTTGCCAATTTTGCTACGTACCGGACACTGAAATGCACAAACGAATATATTGCGGAGATCAGCACGATGAGACGAACAGAATGGTACACGGATATAAGATATACGACCATCCTATCAAAACTCGATATTCGCTGCCAAACTACTGCTAAAACGCTGAAATAAGATAAACGGAGCTAGAATGGTCCAAATTTGGCGAAACGAAATATGACGCCTCACTCAGAAAATGGTTAACATTTTCCTTATATAAAAATATTCAGGTTTCGAAAATATTTTATTTTCATTAATTTAACATATTTAAATTAAAGTTGAAATTTCACAATAAAACAAACTTCCATATTTTCTGATGAAATTCTGACATTTGCTACGTTTAAATAGACGTATTTCAAATATCAAATTTCCATTGCAAAATTTTATTATTTGTTTTCATGAAAAATTTAGTTAATTTTGTTATAAAAATCGTTAAAATTTCCGGGTTGTTACACTCTCCCCCACTCAAAACTTTTCGTCCTCGAAAAGGAACGAGATAGAAGAATAGAATCGACCAGAAAGAAAGATGGATTCAAAATTCATAATACCAGATGCAACAATTAATTCAAAATCATATAAATTTTATTTATTATTATTATTCTGATTAACTCGCTTTTAAATTAACTTTCATTTCTTATAACATAAATAAAATGTATAAACATTCATTATAATAACTCAATTTCTATTTATAAATTCCCTTAACAAAATTCCATTTTGGACATCATATTACTTACATTTATATTGTATATTATTCAATTACATATTCACATTAACATTTAACTTTTTGAATATTTCACGTAAGTTATATATGTTTTAGAATGCAATTGTGTATTATACAAATAATTTTTATCCTAGTTCAACGGTTTCAAGTTGTTTCAATTCCATTTCTTATTTTAGACACTGTCATCATTCAAAAAATTTGCTTCATTTCAAAATTTGAAAACCATCACTTAACCTAGAACTTAAGAGTTAAATTTCCGGTTTCACTTCAAACCATTATGAAATAAACATACATACATACACACACACATATATATATATATTATACATCAAATCATACTCAAGAAATTCAAATCAAACTCATTTTCCAAACAAAAGTGTAGCAAAGCTACTATGTGGTCTCTTCTCTTCGAGACTCGAAAATGAATGTCGATGATGTTGCAGTCATCACCGAAATTATTTTCCAACGACAAAAGAGGAGAGTACGAACTTACTTCATTTGAAATTCTTTGAAACGATTTTCGTTCGAAAATACTTTCAAATAATATATTTTCAAAACTTTTTAAACCAAATTTTGAAAAACACTGGAAATTAAATTCTCAAATCCTTAATTTAAATTCATTTCATTTCCAAATCAGATTTATAAACCATGTTTATAAAAATTTCAACTCCTTATAACATACAACAATAGTTAATGGTTTAAGAATGTTAACAAAACCATAAATGATAATATATTATTATCATTTCTAAAAACCATTTATTTAGCTATCCAATTTCAGAAAATCATACTTATATATAAAATATAATCATACAACAAATCATTTCATTTACCAATTTTGAAAACAATATTGTGTCAGCATGCTTTGTTCAAGTGTTTTGGAATCCCTATCAATAGCGTTGGCCAGACGAATCGATCAAAACTCAAAATTCAAACTTAACAACTTAAACAACACAATATAAAACATTTTTATATCATTACAAATGATAGCATAATTCAATTACAATATAAAACAACTCAAAATTCTCTCATAGGATGATTCAAGGATGGATTCGGAACAACGATAGAGATTCAATTTTTAGAGGAACCCTAATCAAAGGAAATTCCAATTAAGAAGATAGGTTCGAAAAGAAGATTAAATAATTAAATTACAAAAGAGGGAAGAATGTATAGACTTGAATTAATCGCGGCGACCTTAACTGGGTCAACTGTGACTTAGAAAAGCCGAGAATATCATCAACGAAAACCAGGAAAACTTTGAGAACATCGTGGAAAACGCGATTCATGAGATCGAAGAAAAAGGCAAGAGCATTGGTTAATCCAAAGGGCAAGACTAACCATTCATAGAACCCGTTCACTGGTAAGAAGGACAACAGGTCGAGCTCCAAGAATAAGATCGATGCAGAATTCAATTTCCCGCTTAGGAGGAAGAAAAGTGACTTCACCAAAACATCAAGATAATCCCTAACTATCGGATGGAGTCAAGATCACTAGGCTAAACATCTAGCGAAAAGATAAAACTGCCTGCATAATCTTGAGGCATTCGACATTCGATCACAAGAGAATACCCTGGTCGTCTACTAAAGAACGGTTTGGGCTTAGCAAGAGATAACAGCATCAAAACTGAGGACCTAGAATCTTCGGTGAATCGACGCTTGTTGTAAAGGAGTTTCACCCCTTTACAAATCATACCAAGGTTAGCGCGACCGACGATGGGATTAGGCACACATAAGGATGAAGTTGCAAATTAGGGTTGAATTTATTTTAGAGACCGGTAGAAATAGAGCTATGGGATGCTCCAGTATCAAGAAGAACACAGACAGGAAAAGACAAGAATGGATTTCAGAACAAAGGGAAAGTTCCAAAATTCAAAAGAAATCCTAATCCAGGACGATCCTAACAAAGAATTTCAAGCTCGAACGAAGATGATTCTGTAATTAATTTTACTCATTCTAGGGTATTACTACCCTATCTTTAATGAATTTTTACTCCATATGCTAAGTTTTGCCTAAACCAGAGCTCTGATACCACTTGTAACGACCTGGCATTTCGAACCATTCAAATCGACAATCATCCACGCATTTCGGACTTGAATTGCTCAAAACAACATATTATTAATTTATATTTGGCAAAACTTAGAATATATAGTAAATAAATCAATCACAGAATCACAGACACAGAGTAATATAACAATAAGCAGTGGAAAAAGATAAATAGTAATTCATGAAGCTACTATAGAACATCAGAGTCTGAAATAAATACAACAGAAATCTCAAATGCAGAGTAGTCTAAAATACAAAAGTAACTGACAAGACTAAACAGAAATAAATGGAAATAACCGAAAGCTGAACAGATAAACGACAGATCTTCAAGAAAAGCTCCAAGCTCCAAGGTGAGTCTCAAATGTTGTGACACTCAGTCTGACCCAAGCATAAAGAAAAACACAAAACACTCGAGTCAGGATTAACATTCTTATACCGGTAATCAACTCAAGTGAAATGTCCAAATAAAATGCAATATAACTTAAAGGATGTTTGGGATTCCCATCCTTTAAGGATCCGTGAAACTATCTACATACATAGTACAATACTATACATAGATAATGTCTATAGTAAAGTAAACTATTAATATAGCGTTAAGCCGTTACCCATATCCCCCTTAACACATTTTTATATAAATGTCGTGGTCTATATAGTATTGTAAACTCCACCAAACCGGTGAGCTATCAGGGAGCACTCCATAGGTACGACACAAACCAAACTCATAGAAGGCGCGAAAAGGCATGTGACAAGGCACGCGAGGCAATGCCAGGGTAGGATTCTACCGTTTGCACTCCCGGACTGGTGGTAATGCATAGCAGCTACTACCGCCCACCACGAGACACACTCCCAAATCAAAGGTGCAGCCAATCAAATCACAAAGTAATAGAATGGTATCGAAGAAGCATGCTCGATCGGAGGTGCGACCTCACATGGCCCGGTATAGCTCCTGTTTTAGCCACATCAAGCTGACTCGCAGGAGTCAGGGTTACATTAATACCTCATACAGAATCATCGCCAAACCATCCTACTTCGTTGTGGAATCTCCCCCACATACACAGTGGTTAAAGTGGTTTTCAGTATTGGCAGAGAGTATGACAATATTTGATCCCGGTCTCTTTAACAACCAAACGCTTATTTCACACCGTGGTCATTTATATTTCAAACAGTTCATACTTTATCATAATATCATATTCATTTCAAATTAATATCACTTTTGAAATCATATTCACTTTCAAAATCATATCACTTTCGAAATCATATTCACATAATAGTTTAAACTATCATATCAAAGTATTCGCATTTAGATCTATTAAATCTAAATCATAACGTTCCAACTTAAACAATTTGAATATTGAAAATAGTTTTTATATATTGAAATAGTTATAAATTAAAATAGTTTATATATTTAAATAGGTTATAGATTAAAATGGTTTATATTAAAATGGTTTGTATATTAAAATAGTTTATATATTGAAAATAGTTTATATCTAAATAGTTTCAAATTACAATTGTTCCTCCACTTTCACAAATCAATTCAAATTCTCATTAAACCATTTTAATTTATACCAGTTTCAAAATCCTGGTTTGAACTTCAAATTTAAACCACTTCCGTTTCAATAGGTTTCAAAGTTTAAATATTCAAACGATTCATAATAACTCAATTTGATACATTCCATTTATATTTCAAAATTCAACTTTAATTTTATTTAAATTTGAAATTATTCACTTAATCATTTTTAACAACATTTAAATAAAATCTCAAATTACAAATTTAAATCAAAATTAAATATCTAACTTCAATTATATTTAATTCGAAATAATTCACTTAATCACCTTTTTATAAATATTTAAATAAAATCTCAAATTACACCTTTAAATCAAAACTAAATATTTAATTTAAATTTATTTTAAATTTGAAAACATTCATTTAAATCACCTTTAATCAAAATCAAGTTATCAAGTTATAAATTCCATATCTTTAAAATCTCAAAATCAACAAGTTTCAAATCAACTCTTATTTAAATTAAATTACAAATCAATTCTTGTTTGAATTCAATTATTAACCAATTTAGATGTCATGTCAACTTTAATTTATCTTTCCAACCTCTATTTATTAAAGTTATTACAAAATCTATTTTAAAATATTAATATAAATTTTAAATAAATATCTTAACATATTATATATATATTAATTAAATTAAATTTTATTAAATTAAAGCTTATTATTAAATCTATTTTAAATCTTATTTTATATTTTAAAAATAATAATATAAGTAAAATCTTAAAATTTACATTTTTCAAAACTTAACTTATAAATTTAAAAAAATTCAAAACATAAAATTTGAAATCTAAATTTTACTCACATATTAAAATAAAATAAAATCTATATATTATGTTTTAAAATCAATATTCCATTTAAAACACATACTTAAAATAAGAACTTAATATTGTTTTTTTAATCAATACTTGTTAAAACCCATCTATTTTCTTTCAAAGTTTGGAAATCAATTTCAAAATAGACCATGGTGTCCGTATATAATTTTCTAACCTATGGTCAAGTGATACGGATATTTATCATTTTAATCCACAATTATTTAAATTTACGGGTTTATATCATTTCAACCCGCAATCCCAAATTTCAAATTCAATAAAATCGCTTGGGTTTCAACCCATAACGATTTTCCCTAATCTATAAGATCGTTCGGGTATGTATCATTTCAACCCATAGGGAATTCTTAACTATCAGGGAACTTGCAGTGTGAGAACAATAAAATAATAATATAAAATGACATACATATCGATAGCAAACATATATCATAATCAACAATTTAAATATATACAACAAGTTATGGTGTCATTAGTATAGGTAAACAATTTGCAGATAATGGCATATCATATTTTACAATTAAATAACTAACAATTCAAATTTAACAGCATATTTCAATTGTCATTTCATGTGAAATCTATTTACTAAATATAAGAATGTTAATCGTGAGTGATTGCTCACCTTTCGAGGCTAGAGAAGACAACGAGAAAGGGGAAGCAATTGACACGGATACGCACACGGATCACAACAACAAATCTGGACAGCGACAAAAAAACAAATCTAAGCGATAAATCTGGACAGTGGCGAGCTAGATGCCTAGAATTCAAGAAGAACATATATATAAGTTAACTTATATATATTAGCTTAGATTAAGAAAAAAAATATATATATATACACACACATCACATATGTAACATATATGCAAGGGTGGCTTGCTGTATACATATGCAACAATATATATTAGCAATTTTGATGGTCTGAGTGCAACATACAAACTTCAAATATATATATATGTATTCAACATGTATTCAATATATATATACGCTGACGTATATATAATTTTCTTGGACATTTATATATATACTGACCAATATACATCAATGAATTTTGGTAGCACGGACAAGGCTATGGAGGGAAGAAGGCGGATTTGCTCGAAGAAAATCATGGTCGGAGGGAAGCTATTTGCGTGAGGATCTGGTGGAGGTGGAATGCGGTCAGTGGAGAAGGAGCTCGGATCTGAATTATAGGTGGTGCAACTCGGGAAATGGGCAGGGTCGAACGTTGGTGGAGGGGCTACTTTGATGATGGTTGGACTCGGTTGGTGGGGTGAGAAGTGACGCACGAGGCAAGGTATAGAGAAGGAGGGGTGGTGATCGGTGCTCTGTGAGGGGAAGAGGAGAAGGAAAGGTGGATCTGGGTGGGTTTTCGGTGGCGGATGAGGGTGCTCGGTGGAAACTGGTTGGTGGCGAACAAGGCGAGGCACTCAGAGCAAGGGATGCAGGTGTGGGTCGATGGGTGGAGAGAGAGGAGTGGGTGTGATGGTCGGAGGGAGCTACAGGGCCGAGGCGATCCAAGTGGCAGGGAAAAATAGGCGGAGTAGGGTTGCTGCCTGTTCACCGCAAAGAAGAAGATGGTGAGTGTTGATGAAGAATTCTCACGGGCAAAGCTAAACGAACAATATATATGTTTATATATATATATACATATATATAAACAGAACTAATATGAGAGGAAGAAAAAAACGAACAACAAAGAGGGGGAAGAAGATGAGCTAACCATGAATTGGAAAAGTTTCAAACAGGTAAGAAAGCAAGTAAATATATACAAACGAACAGGTGAGTTGGCTTCTCAGGTTATAAATGCTTTATATTTATATATATATATATTTTTCAAATGAAAGGACAGAGCAAAAGAGGAGAAGGGTAGAGAATAAAGTGAATAGGCGTACCAGAGAGATATACATTGAATAGTGGGAATTGTAAAGCCAGGTACGTTTAAATTAATAAAGACTAGTGGTTATTTATTTTCATAGGAAAATAATTGGACATAGGGAAACCAAAAAGGCTCAAATACGGAACCGATATGGCTAATTATTTTGCCGATTTTGCAGCGTATCGGACACCGAACTGCACAAACGAATATATTGCGGAGATCAGCACGATGAGACGAACAAAATGGTACAAAGATATGAGATATACGACCATCCTATCAAAACTCAATATTCGCTGCCAAACTACTGCTAAAACGCTGAAATAAGATAAACGAAGCTAGAACGGTCCAAATTTGGCGAAACGAAATATGACGCCTCACTCAGAAAATGGTTAACATTTTCCTTATATAAAAATATTCAGGTTTCAAAAATATTTTATTTTCATTAATTTAACAGATTTAAATTAAAGTTGAAATTTCACAATAAAACAAACTTCCATATTTTCTGATGAAATTCTGACATTTGCTACGTTTAAATAGACGTATTTCAAATATCAAATTTCCATTGCAAAATTTTATTATTTGTTTTCATGAAATATTTAGTTAATTACGTTATAAAAATCGTTAAAATTTCTGGGTCGTTACAAATTTACACTATATATACTATTGGGCTCTGATACCATTGTTGGAACTAGACCGGCCTGGAGCAAAAGTTATAGATGAATTTCAAAAAAAAATTATTGGATCTTTTTTGGACTTATAAAGTCTAATTTATTTAAAACGTTTCTAAATTTTATTTAAATAAAATATTTTGTTTTATTTAAATTTATAAAATGATATTGTATTATTTAATTTTATGTTATATTAAATATATGTATGTATGTATGTATGTATCACATACACATATATATTGCATGTGTAACATATCAATCCGTACAAGGTATAACATGCCCGTATATAGATACTGGGATTTACATCGCAATGGACATGTTAGTTCATCCAATATGTAAATGTATTGTTCAAATGTATATGTGTGTATATACTTTAGCTTTTATAATAAAATATTTCAAAATACACACACATATATAAGCTAAAATTTATTTATTTATAATTTTGTATAAACGTATAAATATTTACTTATTAATATAAATATATAATATAAAAAAAATGTACATATATTAATTACTATATAAATATGTCTATATTATTTAAAATAATATAAATAAATTATTGTTTTTGTTGTAATGTCAAAAATGATAATTATACAAATACATAATATATACACACACATATAAATAAATAAGTTAAATACTTATACACAAATATGTATAATAAAATATATGTTTATACACACACACACACACTTATATAAATAAAATTATAAAATAATATTTTATTTAACCGGTCTAATGCATAGACCATTTTTTAATTAATTTTTAAATTTAAAATATATATATATATATTAATAAAATCGTATAAAAATTATTTAAAATGAAAAAAATATTTTTTTCGAAACTAAATTTAAATTTTAAATTTCCATCTAATTTTACATGAAATTTTATAATTTGAAATTTTAATGTATAATTTTATAATATAAAACATTTTTAAAATTCAATTTTAAATATAGGTTTTTAATTTAAATATATAAAAATAAAAGAAATGTTTTTTCTTTCTTCCATGACATTAATATGCATCAATAAAAATTCATAAAATATAAAATGTATTTTAAATTAGATATACGAATTTATATAATTATTTATTTGATAAATTGATTTAAGTATTATTTAAAAATAATATATAAAATAAAAAATATATTCGAAAAAATATTTTCTTTCTATCGAAATATTATATTTGTTAAACATCATATATGAAATTTTATTTCCATATTTCACTAATGTATAATATAGTATTTAAATTACAAACTATAGAAATATATGTATGTATTATATATTTAATTAATTAAATAAAAAATTGTTTTTTTAATTCTAAGCCATGCTATACATAGATGAATTATCACAAAAAAAAATTAATCATATATACATACAACCAACTAAATTTGTAATAATGTATCTATATATTCGAATCATCACCTAAATAACAATATTATATACTGATAAATGAACATATTAATTATAAATTAATGTTTGTAATTAACTTAGAAATGTATCTTGCAGCTAAAGCTCTTAAGCACACCTTAAGTTATATGCTCGTAGAAATTATTTCCAGTCCAACAGAGTATTATTCTTTGAATCGTTGACTACCAACTATCGAATAGCGGCTAAATCGATTTGAGCTTGGGAGACTAGAGAGATGGATGGGGAAAGTCGACTAGTAAAAGCATTGGGATGGAGGCTCCAAAAGTTCCATATCAAATGGAGGAAGAGATATTTAAATAGAGGAAGGAAAGGAGAGATTTTAGGATCGTATATTTTACTCAATCTTCTTCTATCTCAGCCATCCATCTTTATTCCTCTTTAGCCCATCTAGTAGCCGACCCTAGCCTCAAAATTCAGCCGCTCATATCAATCCGATGATGGGCCATAAAATCATTTAGATCCCGAATGAATATTTTACATTTTGAATCTAATTTAAAATGCTTATCGATATCGTATATCGATTAATGTATTTATAACTTTTATAAATACGTTTAATATTCATTTATCAGATCAAACTCAAATTTAAAAATAATATTTCATAAATATTATTTAATTTAATTAATTTATAACAATTATAAATTAATTAAATCATTTGGTCAAAGGAGAATTTCGTTTTTGGTTGTGTGACTCATTAGGTATAAATTTGGTCAGCGATCAATATCTATTCAAATATTAATGTTCACACGTCACTTAGCAGGTGTGTAACATTTTGGCCAAATTTATCGCTTACTTGGTTTCAGTAAAATCCAAATTCACTTTGTTAGCATTACCCGGTTGTGACTTTTATTTACACCAATTCTCTTTGTCAAAACTATATCACTTTGAAATTATAGAATTTGGTAATGGTCAAAATTTTAATGTCGTTCATATTGAATTCTATAAACTAAACACAAAATCCTTGGTTCAATAATAACAATTATTATTAACCGAATGCTCTTGCCAGAGACTTTGACTTTGAGACTCGAGTTGACCGTGATACTATCCTCATATAACCGAGGAGACGAATCTACTATTGAATAGTGGTTCATTTTCAATAATTCCACTCGACCCAATTATAGTCACTCGATGGACACCGTGCCATGATTTGACTATAATCAAAGAGATCTTTCATATTGAAGATCGATAGTACCTCAGTCAAGAGAAATGTGTAAATCAGTCACATTGATATTTTCTTTTTGACCTTAGTTATATTAACCAACAGAAAACTATCGAGTGGGTCATTCCATAGTTTTACAATAATTATCAGTACATAACTCTTTGGTGCCCCCAGTAGACATGAGTAATATACTGTCCAATATTTGGAGAGCATTACGTACTCTAGTCTCAACAGATGTATTGATCTCCAATCTCGATACATCTTGAAAGAAATATTTAAAATGATATATTTATTTTTATTGTGATAAATTACTCATGCTTACAACACTTTGTAACTATTATCACAAAACATACCATTTATGGATTTTCTATTAAATATAGTTTTAATTAAATTAATTAATTAATATAACACATTATATCAAGTATATAATAGAAAGAAAACACCATTTATTTTGAACAAGATTGATTATCGAGTTACATATATGTAACAAATTACATAATTGCCCCTAAGGCATACCCTTAACTCTATAACTGACAACCTTTAATTACATTCTTAACTCATTATATTTTATTACTCTTGATGTAATAGCAAAAGCATTGTAACAAGTTTTGAAGAACATCCGATGCAAATCCAGCTTTCTTAAAATTGGTAATGTTGAGCAGGCCAACCTTCAAACAATGCACGTGGAAATTCCTTGCATACGATCGAAAACAAATGTAATACATCTATTATGAAAAGAAGGAATATGTTTCCATATAGAACTAATAAACCACTTCCATGTCTTCCAAGACTCAGTTTGCACAATAGCAAATGCTAATGGATAAAGACCCCGATTTGTATCAACACAAGTGGCTATAGGTAAAATGCCTAAATATTTCCCGTATAAATGAGTGTCATCAATAGAAAGTAACGGAAGACAATATGCAAAGTCTTCAATTGAAGGCCCAAACGCCCAAAAAATAACATCAAAAACACCAAAAGTGTGGATGACATCAATATTGTTTTAGGACTTTTGTTTTTCACTGCTTTAAGATACTTTGGTAATTCTACATGTGAAGTATCTCAGTCTCCATATATCATTCCAAAACCCTTTGTTAACCCTTTCCAAGCCTTTGAGTAAGTAACTTTGATATGAAACATATTTGACATTGTCACTTGAACTATTTTTGCAGTCAAATTTGTTTAAAATTTAACTAGTGGAAGTATCATACTATAAATAAATTTAGCTATTGCTTGGTGATCATTTGGGTTAATGGTAGGATTTACAGAAGTGTGGTTGCTTCCATGTGCTTTAATTTTCCACCAGTATTGAGATTTCTTCTTAGAAAGTTGAGTATGTACTCTCCAATGGCAATTTCATCAATATCACATCGAATTGTACAGTCATTCACACAAGACTTGACTACCCAAAAAGGAACTAAACGTTTAGTTGCCATTCACTTAAGTGTTTGATAAGTTTTTCTTTTGATTCAAAAATCAACCCAACTCGACCTTTCTTAACACATTCTTGTCCAAATACATCCACATCTAATTGAGATCTCTCCATGATTAATCTAGCCATTGTTATTGTAGTACATAATCATTGGCTAAAAGATCTTCCAATATTATACTTTCATCATTGTTTAGCTCTTCAAGGGGTTGAATATCGTCATATGTGGGTGCTTCGCTATTAACTTTCATATCATCAATCCACATTCTATCTTCTTATATCATAACGGCGACTTGCATACTATTCAATTGCACTTAACCTATGTTTGCATTGTCAACAAAATCATCAATATCTTATGTATGATAATTCGATGTTTCACCAACTTCATGCTTTGTAAAGCTACAAAAAAATGATAAGAATATACAAATAATTTAGTCAAAGGTAACACATAATTATAAATCTAATACTAACTTAGTGGTTGTTTGAGAATGTGTTAGAATACTACCATCCAGATAACTTAAAATAGAATAGTAAACTTCCATACACGACTACCCATATAAGAAAGAGGTATCGAACATTGTCTCTTGAAAATTTGTTACAAATATCGAGTCTACCATTGAATATTGTAGCTCTTCTACACTAACGAGTTTTGATTTTTTTACATAGAGTTTTATTACTTTCATTCATATAGTAAACATCAAATCTATATCTTCATCATCCTCTACATTAGTAGCTGACTAACCATTATCTCTTACCCGTTTTGTTAATAGTTTTATATCAAACTCACAAGGGTTTATTTTTGTCACATCTTAAACACTTTCCTTAAGCTCATCAACCTTACAATATTTCTTAATTTTTGATCCTTTTCTTTTCCCACAAACATACTTAGGTTATCATCTTCTTCAATCACTAATTCTCCATCACGGTAATATATTTTTAGAATCGTTGACATTATCTACACAATTTTAAATCAAAAATACATTTTATTAAAAAAACAACAATAAACTATGTGATCGCATTACAAATAAGAAAATGATGTACTAGAGAACAAGTGATATGAAATATCAAACATTTGTTGAAAATAAACCCAAAAAATATACCTTCAATATTTTCAACTGATTAGACGATGATGTTGATTTAATCTAATGTTTAGGGTTTAGACATTAAAAGATATAAAAAAAATGATATTTTGACTGATAAACGTGTTGGGATTTAGATATTTGGATTTGGAATTTTGGTTAAAAGTATGAGAAAAGAGTGAATGGAGGAAGAAGATAACACTCTGTCTTTTTTGTACGCAAAACCTACTTGTGCATTACAGAGTGCACAAGTTGGAAATTGTATAAAAAATATTATTAATACTTATGCATTCTATAAATGTGTATATGTTAAATTACACAAGCGCATTTACAGAATGCACAACTGTACATGAATGCACAAGTGTATATACACTAAAACCAAAAATAGCCTATTTTCATAATTAGTTTCAAAAAAGCATATTTTTAGATGTTCTAACAAAGTCTATTTAAAAATTTATCATTAAATATTAAAAAAATGACGATCATAAGGTAGTTTTAACTGCATTTATATGTGTAAAACTATCTTGATAAAACAACAAATACTAACAAATCATCATACAAAATACACATAATATTAACTGTTATTTTAATAAAAACTAAATTGACAATTTTATAATCCACCATATACATCTCTTCGATTATGGCATATGTGTATATTTGAAATGTGAATTCCGATGGATTTAAAAGAAATTATGTATCCATTGACAAATCTAAATATTTCTTCCACTACAATTATTTTATTTTTATTGTGATAAATTACTCACGCTTACAATACTTTGTAACTGCTATCACAAAACATATCATTTGTGGATTTTCTATTAAATATACTTCTAATTAAATTAATTAATTAATATAACACATTAGATCAAGTATATAATAGAAAGAAAACGCCTTTTATTTCAAACAAGGTTGGTTATCGAGTTAATAATTGCCCCTAGAGCATACCCCTAACACTATCACTGATAATCTTTAATTACTTTCTTAACTCCTCACATTTTACTACTTCCGATGCAATAGCAAAAGCATGTAACAAGTTTTGAAGAACGTCTAATCCAACTCCAGCTTTCTTGAAATTGGTGATGTTGAGCAGGCAACCATCAACCAATGCACGTGGAATTCCTTGTATACGGTCGGAAACAAATGCAATACATCTATTACGCAAAGAAAGAATATATTTCCATATAGAACTAATAAACCACTTCCATATCTTTTAAGACTCTGTTTGCACAATAGCAAATGCTAATGGATAAAGACCATGATTTGCATCAACACAAGTGGTTACAAGTAAAGTGCTTAAATATTTTCCATATAATTGAGTGTTATCAATAGAAAGTAATGGAAGACAATATGCAAAGTTTTAAATTTAAGGCCCAAATGCCCAAAAAATAGCATCGAAAAAACCAAGAGTGTGGATGACATCAATATTCATCAATATTGTTTCTGGATTGCTATTTTGCACTTCTTTAAGATACTTTGGTAATTCTACATGTAAAGTATCTCAGCCTTTATATATCATTCCTAATGTCGTTGTTAACCCTTGCCAAGCCTTTGAGTAAGTAATTTTGATCTAAAATATATTTTACATTGTCACTTGAATTATTTTTGCAGTCAAATTTATTTCAGATTTGACTAGTGGAATTATCTTACTACAAATAAATTTAGTTGTTGATTTACGATGATTTGAGTTAATGGTAGGATTTAGACAAGCGTGATCGTCTCCATGATCGCCTCCATGTGCTTTAATTATCCACCAGTATTGAGATTTCTACTTAGAAAGATGAAGAAGTACTCTCCAATGGCAATTTCCATCAATATCACATCGAATTGTACAGTCATTCGCATGAGACTTGACTACTCAAAAAGAAACCGAACGTTTAGTTGTCGTTCACTTAATTTTTAATAAGTTTTTCTTTTGATTCAAAAATCGACCCAACTCGAGGACCTTTCTCAACACATTCTCGCCCAAAGACTTCCATATCTAATTGAGCTCTCTACATTACTGATTTAGCCATCATTATTGCAGTACATAAATCATTAGCTAAAAGATCTTCCATTATTATATTTTCATCATTATTTAGCTCTTCGTGGGGTTGAATATCATCATATATGGGCACTTAATTGTTAATTTCAATATTATCACTACTAGAATTTTGTTCATAGACTTCGCATTTTTTACATCATATAGAAAAACACATGATGTTAAAAATGTTTATAACATCGTATAAATGTATTGTCGATGTTGTATAAAACATACACATCACATTGATATTCAGGACGTTGTTAAAAATCTTTTTATTATCTTTATAATATCGTTCTTTTACATTGATTTTCAGGGCGATGTTAAAATGTAAATTCCAAATATGTAAAAAAGCGTGGAAAAACTGTGTAAAAATTTTGATAGAAAACGCGAAATATACCCAAATTCCATTGTCTGTAAGCACAACCATCGCAAATAGTATTATTTGTGTACAATTTTTATTTTCTTAAAATTTTAATTAAAAACATGGGAACTTGAGCAACAAGCCCCTATCAATAATTAAAATAGACAAAATGCCATTTATCCAAGATTATATGTAAATCAAGTCTTACATCTCGTATACAAGGTGCAATGTGCCACGGAAGATAGACAAAATGTCATTTATCAATAATTATATGTAAATCAAGTCACACATCTCGTATATAGGGGGCAATGCGCTGCGGCAGGGGTTCGGGTGCTTGGCACGCGAAAAAAGATTTGGGGCAACATTTTTTTACAAACACGTATCAAAAAAATTTGGGACAACATTTTTTAAACATTCGAATCACGATCCGCTTCCATCAAGTCCACAAGCTTCCATGCATCTCCATCTAGCCATTCACTTCTCACGATCCGCATGCATAGCAACTCATCAACCATCTTCGCCACATCACCGAAATCCCATTTTTCTCATTATCTAAAAACCCAAAAATTTGATTAAGTGCAGGAAACCAATTTTCATTTCCCTCCTTCCCTTCAAAAATTTATTCACGTTCGCGCTCCAAAATTCATTCACATTTACTCCAATTAAGCTAAGGAGAACATTTAATCCCTAAATTCAATTTCATCATCTCGATTTCAATTCGATTCAATTTCAGTATCCATAATCCCTACTCCCTAAATTCAATTTATGTAACGACCCGTAATTTTACCACTTTGAAAATTAGGAATATTTAACTTATTTTAAATATTTAGATATAGAATTTTCAAACTTAAATAATCATGTTTTATGTGATAAATAAGAATGACAAACTTATTTTTAGAATTTGATTTCAAAACCAAGAAGTTTGGATTTTCATCGAAAAGTGACAAAAGTCGGTTTGCGATAAAATGAGATATACATTCAATGGTTGTTTTAAAAGATAAATAACTCCTTTTAAAATTATTATATAATGATAATAATTGGTTGATAAAAGTTTTATAACTATATATATACTTGTTTTATAATGATTGATAAATTTCGTCACACTTTGACAAATCAACGTCGTATTTTTATAATTGGATTTTAATATTATTTAATATTATTTATAACTTAAATAATCTTGTTTTAATTAATTAAAGATGGTAAGAAATTTATTTTCAAGTTTTGTTTACATAAATAAATAGTTTGATTAAAAACTAAATATGTGACCGACGATCGTTTTTCGGATTTTCAACTTTTCATCAAATGAAAGTTGTTGCAACGTTGTTGCATACATTTGTACATATATACACATTTAACAAATAGGAATGTATTTAACACTAATAAGCTTAATTAAGCTAAGTATATAATTAATTAAAGAAAGTAAGTAAGTAAGATATTTATACAAAAGTCAAAAAGAAAATGTCAAATCAAATCATATCAAAATATAAAAAAAAGATGAAAGTCTATACGGGGTGGATCATGCAGTGTATATGCAAGTATATGTGGCAAAATATATGATGCAACTAAAACAATATTAATCTAAGTAAATAAGAATAATCACACCAGGTTTTTATACTGGTTCGGACCTCCCGTCCTACGTCCAGTCCCGAAGCTCCTCTTCGGAATTTCCTTTCAACTAACCCTCACTCGACCCGGAGGAACTGGTTTACAATAGCAGAGTTTCTTTGTCAAGAATGTGTTCTATAACACGGATGTTGACTATTGAGTACAAATGCTTCCAATATATATATATATATATATCTATCTAGAGAATATTTGAATGAGGAGTTCTGTATATATGGAAGAGTTAAATACAGGTAATTGATTGCTTAGAGATCAGGTATAAGTCAGAGTATAAGAGATAAGAGCGTAAGTTAGGAAGGTTTTTCTTTCTCTTGAATTCCTGATGCTATTTATAGTGGTGAAGAGTTTCTATGTGTAGTTGCCTCCATTAACAATCGTTGTATAGTTGCTCCTGTTGGTGATGAAGAGTTGCAGTGAAGAGGAGAGGATGTGTCTTTTCGGATGTGATAGTTGGACTTTGAAAATACACAGTCGAGCCTATAATCAGACGTCTAGAAAGTGACCTCAGACGTCTGGCCTTCATATATTTTTTGTGTCTGGTATCATTTCAGACGTCTGTGTTTATTATCCAGACGTTTGGTCCTCACTTCTGTTTTATGTCTGGATGTCTTTCAGACGTCTGATATATTAACCAGACGTCTATTTCCTTAGGATTTGTAAACCAGTGGAATCATTCAGACGTCTGGCTAGTGTATTCAGACGTCTGAATGTGTGCATGTTGTTGTATCTGTGTCTGTGCAGTTCCTTTTCCAATTCTATCGACTTGTAGCCACTTGATACTTCTTTTGAGTCTTGTTCTTGTCTCTTTGGTGATGTTACTTTATCATCTTCCTGTAAATGTAGACATATATGTACATTTGTTTTCCACTGCATAGTTGTGATCATCGAAACCAAGGAATTGATTTCCTAACAATCTCCCCCTTTTTTATGATGACAACTATTCAATGTACTTATATATATATATTCTAAATCTCCCCCTGAATATGTGCTTAGTTTTGTTTTAAGTTTATTTCTATATTTCTCCCCCTTTGACATTATCAAAAAGAATATAAAAGTTCAAGCCATATGTAAAAAATAAATTTCCATTAATAAGACGATGGAGTTACATAGATTTGAACAAAAAGACAACAAATCCTAAATTCTAGAGTTTCTTAGGAGAAGCTTGTTTTGGATCATCTTCCTTTGGTTCTATTTTGTCAGAAGTGCTAGCCCTTGAAGGAGATGTCAAAGCTTCTTTGGAAGGTTCATCCTCAAATAGTTTGGAATGTTTTGCGGGAGGAGAAGGCACAGGAGTTGTCCAATCGTCTGAGGGTGGAGATGGACCACGTACTTTTTGAAGTACCTCCTTGAGAACTGATAAAACAGTCGAAAGAGAGTCTTCGACTGTAGCTAGTCTCGTAGCAAATGATGTTTCGAAGCTGTCGATCCGTTTTGCTAGGAGTTTTTGATTTTGAGACAAGACATGTTGATTTCGGAGCGTTAGATCTCGAATGCTTTCATTTGGATTTGTTTCCATTCGAGTTTCCAAAATTTCGTCTTATCCTGGATAATCAAATGGAGCGGGAGGTGTGGGAGTGATTTCTCGATTTTGTTCTTCTTCTTGGGATGAACCAATATGTGGTCAAGAAGGAGGTTCGACTCGTCGAGACTGGCGATTTTGTATCCAATCTTCGAAGGACGTTATCTGTGGAGGTATTTCAGGTAGGTGCATCAAAGAGAAGAATTTGGTGGAAGCATATTTAGGCGAGATTTCTTCGAATGTCGAGAGGTAGGAAGGAATATTATGTGAACGAAGAAGTCTCATAATGTAAGTAGGGTAAATTATCGATGGCCTTGATCGAGTCCAAAACTGTTTGAGCTCGTCGAATATGAACTTTGCCCAATTTACCCTGGTTCCACTAAAGAGAGCATAAAGTGCTTTGTGCTCCAATTCTGTTATTTTCTCGTGACTCCCCATTCGCGGAACAACTGTATTGATTATCATCCTCGTCAGGAGTCGAGCTTTAGGACGCAAATGTTTTGAGGAAAATTTCGGCATTTCGTCCTCCCATATTTGATGAGTGATATTATTCCTGGGCTTAAAGCGCATATCTGGGATGTTGTGTAGATCCTCGCCGGTGTCGGAGCATCCCAAAGTTCTTCCTATTAATCCCGGAGTTAAACGAATAGTATTTCCATAAACGCTTGACCATAGCCAGTTGTCCTCGTCTTCGGTATTCCAAACTGCAGTGCTATCTAGATTGGCGTAGAATAAGAATATAGCCAGTTGATCTATTTGAACATCATTGGATGTAAAAGAAATTAAAGTCTCCAATCTAGCATTCTCACAAAGTTCATCGAGATCATACATAGGAAACTTAAGTAGATTATAGAAAGGTCCTATATGAAGTTTTTTCTTTTGAATCTTGATACCTTTTAATCAAATGAGGTGCCTTGTGCATCCATCGTTTGATTTGATCATCTGAACAAACCTGAGGGTTTGAAGATGACGTTGGTTGATCTTGTTTGCGTTTTGGAGCTTTGATATTCTTTGTGCGAGGAGGCATTGTGATTTCGGTTTGAATTAATATGGAATTTGAAGTTGAATTGCAAATCGACAGGGAGGAATTTTGAGTTTGAAAAGTGAAAAAAAATGACGTTATCTTGGGGGTATAATAAAGGTCGATTGGATTCCAGACGTCTGGATTTGAAAGCAGACGTCTGGTTTGCCCTAAAAATTATACAAAAGCTTCAAAACAGACGTATGTTTTTTATGTGTTAGACGTATGGTTTGACACATTTTGAAAAATTTAGAGGCAGAGAGATTTATCAGACGTCTGATTTAAATGTCAGACGTCTGGTTTTATAAATTTTTGAAACAAGTTGAGGCAGAGAGATTTGTCAGACGTCTGGAATTAAACACAGACGTCTGTTTTGGTTTAAATGTGAAACAGAGAACTAAGTCAGACGTCTGGATATTATTTCAGACGTCTGAAATATTCTGAATGTAATTTGGAGAAGGCAGAGCTTCATTCCAGACGTCTGAGGGGTATATCAGACGTCTGTCATATGCACATTGCTTAAAATTGCGACATATATATCAGTGGATCAGACGTCTGAAGACCATAGTCAGACGTCTAAAAGGAGATGTTTTGCTAAAAATAGTCTAAAATTGATGGTTACATTTATTTATCAAATGTTGATAATAGAGATCTTTATTATTGTAAAATAAAATATAATAACATATAAATACATTCAATAATTAATTTGATTTATTTATTTAGTAGGCGACGGAGTTTTAGGATTTCCTGAGTCGTTATCCTTCCATGGTTTTAGTGGAGACCATATATTCCTACGTTCGTGGGTCCGTGGGGAGCCAGAATATCGTCTTGGGGAAGGATCTGAAGGAGTGCGATACGAAGAAGATGGATCTAATGAACTACAAGGTTTTGGTAGCGGTTCATGAACATCTTTCTTTCGTGACGAGCAAAACTTCATCGCTACTTGTTCTAGAAAACTTAGCCTTCGTGCCGTAACTTTTTGTTCGAAATAAAGCTCTCGTTGAAGATCTATCTGTTGTTTTTGGTAATGATGAATTTCATCAATTTTCTCCTTTGTATTAGGAGAAATAAACAAGGATCTTTTAGTTTTCTTATTCTCTGGAGTAAAACCCGTATGATACGAGAACCACCTATTTGTTGGTTCTTGCTTTGGTGTAGGTATCGGAAGGCGTTGTGGTGTGTCTACTAAGCTGTCCGTCGATGGTGTGGAGATGGAGATAGATATATAGGAACTCCCCGAAGACATTTTTTTAAAATTTTAAGAATTTGATATTTTGTATATAATTGTGATGTAAATATGTGTATATATATATATATAATGAAAACGTTATTTATAGAACAACTAATTTTCTAAAATTTTAATGGTTTAGAAATTCATCAATCTGCGGTAATAAAGAGGTGAACTAAATTTAGTCTTTAATTCAATTTTAGTTAAGATCTTGAAGTGAACAAATTCCCAAACTTCGTCTGAGTTTAATGAAAGTTTGTTCGTTTAATGGTTTTGTAAATATGTCGGCTACTTGATTTTCGGTACTTACGTATTCTAAAGAGATAGTTCCTTTTTCAACATTGTCTCGTAAAAAATGATGTCGTATATCTATATGTTTGGTTCGTGAGTGATTAACAGGATTTTTTTGATAAATTTATAGCGCTTGTGTTATCACAATATATTAGAGATTTTTTGATAATTTTACCAAAGTCCATTAGTGTTTGTTGCATGTATATTACTTGCGCACATGCTAGAGCTGTGGAGATGTATTCGGCTTCACAAGTAGATAAAGAAACACAATTTTGCTTTTTGCTAAACCATGAAACTAAAGATTGTCCGATAAAATGACATGTTCCACTAGTACTCTTACGATCTGTTCTACAACCACCGAAATCCGCATCACTATATGAGACAAGTTCAAAAGATGATCCTTTAGGATAAAACAAACCATAATCTTTAGTACTAGATAAATAACGTAAAATGCGCTTAACAGCTCGTAGATGAGATTCTTTTGGTTTTGCTTGAAATCGAGCACAAAGACATACACTCATCATAATATCCGGTCGACTAGCCGTTAAATATAGTAAAGAACCAATCATGCTTCGATATAACTTTTCATCAAAATCTTTTCCATTTTCATCTTTTTCTAAGTGAATAGTGGTACTCATTGGTGTTGGTTTGCTTGAAGTTTTATCCATTTTAAATCGATGTAATAAATCGTTACAATATTTTTCTTGGTGAATAAAAATTCCATTTTCGAGTTGTTTTATTTGTAATCCTAAGAAGAATTTTAATTCTCCCATATGTGACATTTCAAATTCATTTTTCATAATATTTGAAAAATTATTACATAGATTTTCGTTGGTTGAACCAAAGATGATATCATCAACATAAATTTGTACAACCAAAATATCGTTATTTACTCTTTTAATAAATAAAGTTGTATCTATTTTTCCTATATGGAAACCGGATGTTACTAGGTGATTTTTAAGACGTTTGTACCATGCACGAGGTGCTTGTTTTAATCCATATAGTGCTTTATGTAATTTAAAAACATGATCGGGATATTTTTCATGAACAAAAAGTGGTGGTTGTTCGACGTATACATTTTCTTTAATAAAACCATTCAAAAAGGCTTTTGGATCAAATTTTCCTAATTTATCTTTTGTATTTAATATAAAACATTTTGAGCCAAAAGTTTTAAAGTATGACACTTTAGGTTTTTTACCAAAAAATATTTCAAAACAAGTTTGTTTAGTCATTGGGCGATTAGTTACTCGATTTAATACATAACAAGATGTAGCAATAGCTTCGACCCAAAAGTGTTTTGGTAATCCGCTACTATTTAATAATGTTCGTGCGCATTCTTGTAATGTATGATTTTTTCTTTCTACGACACCATTTTGTTGGGGTGTACGAGGAAAAGAAAAATTATGAGTTATTCCTTTTTTATTGCAAAAATTTGAAAAAAGATCATTTTCTAATTCTCCTCCGTGATCACTTCTAATATTTTTAATTTTCAAATTCATTTGAGTTTTAATTTGTTTCGCAAATATTTTAAACATACCAAAAGTATCGCTTTTATGTTTTAGAAATAAAGTCCATGTATATCTCGAAAAATCATCGACTATTACAAAAACATATTTGTTGTGATTAATAGATCTTATTTGTGTTGGACCAAATAAATCTAAATGTAATAATTCTAATGGTTGTTTTGTAGAAATATTATTTTTAGATTTAAACGAGCTTTTCTTTAGTTTACCAATTTGACAATCATCACATAAATTTTCTAATTTGTAACTTATTTTAGGTAACCCTCTTACTAACTCATATTTGGCTAACTTATTAATATTTTTAAAATTAATATGACAAAATCGTTTATGCCATAACCATGGATCATCATGTTTGGAAGTTAAGCATAAGTTTGAATTTTTATTAATATTCATGTTTAATACATAAATATTTTTGTTTCTAAAACCTTCAAAAATGAGTTGTTTGTTATTATCTAAAATATTACATCTATCTAAAACAATATAAGTCTATATGAGTGGATCGTATAGGATATATATATATATATATATATATATATATATATATATATATATGCAAGTATAAACAGCTAACTATATAATATAACTTGATAAATGATAGTAGCAAAGTAAATGAAAATAATCACACCAGGATTTTATACTGGTTCGGACCTCCCGTCCTACGTCCAGTCCCGAAGCTCCTCGTCGGAATTTCCTTTCAACTAACCCTCACTTGACCCGGAGGAACAGGTTTACAATAGCAGAGTTTCTTTGTCAAGAATGTGTTCTATAACACGGATGTTGACTATTGAGTACAAATGCTTCCAATATATATATCTATCTAGAGAATATTTGAATGAGGAGTTCTGTATATATGGAAGAGTTAAATACAGGTAGTTGATTGCTTAGAGATCAGGTATAAGTCAGAGTATAAGAGATAAGAGCGTAAGTCTGTAAGGTAAATCTTTCTCTTGAATTCCTGATGCTATTTATAGTGGTGAAGAGTTTCTATGTGTAGTTGCCTCCATTAACAATCGTTGTATAGTTGCTCATGTTGGTGATGAAGAGTTGCAGTGAAGAGGAGCGGATGTGTCTTTTCGGATGTGACAGTTGGACTTTGAAAATACACAGTCGAGCCTATAATCAGACGTCTGGAAAGTGACCTCAGACGTCTGGCCTTCATATATTTTTTGTGTCTGGTATCATTTCAAACGTCTGTGTTTATTAACCAGACGTCTGGTCTTCATTTCTGTTTTATGTCTGGATGTCTTTCAGACATCTGAGTTCAGGATCAGACGTCTGTTTTCTTCTGAGTTGTGAACCAGAGACTTTCTCCAATTGAAAGTCTATACGGGGTGGATCGTGCAGTGTATATGCAAGTATATGTGGCAAAATATATGATGCAACTAAAACAATATTAATCTAAGTAAATAAGAATAATCACACCAGGATTTTATACTGGTTCGGACCTCCCGTCCTACGTCCAGTCCCGAAGCTCCTCTTTGGAATTTCCTTTCAACTAACCCTCACTTGACCCGGAGGAACAGGTTTACAATAGCAGAGTTTCTTTGTCAAGAATGTGTTCTATAACACGGATGTTGACTATTGAGTACAAATTCTTCCAATATATATATCTATCTAGAGAATATTTGAATGAGGAGTTCTGTATATATGGAAGAGTTAAATACAGGTAATTGATTACTTAGAGATCAGGTATAAGTTAGAGTATAAGAGATAAGAGCGTAAGTTAGTAAGGTTTTTCTTTCTCTTGAATTCCTGATGCTATTTATAGTGGTGAAGAGTTTCTATGTGTAGTTGCCTCCATTAACCATCTTTGTATAGTTGCTCATGTTGGTGATGAAGAGTTGTAGTGAAGAGGAGCGGATGTGTCTTTTTGGATGTGACAGTTGGACTTTGAAAATACACAGTCGAGCCTATAATCAGACGTCTGGCCTTCATATATTTTTTGTGTCTGGTATCATTTCAGACGTCTGTGTTTATTATCCAGACGTTTGGTCCTCACTTCTGTTTTATGTCTGGATGTCTTTCAGACGTCTGATATATTAACCAGACATCTGTTTCCTTAGGATTTGTAAACCAGAGGAATCATTCAGACGTCTGGCTAGTGTATTCAGACGTCTGAATGTGTGCATGTTGCTGTATCTGTGTCTGTGCAGTTCCGTTTCCAATTCTATCGACTTGTAGCCACTTGATACTTCTTTTGAGTCTTGTTCTTGTCTCTTTTGGTGATGTTACTTTATCATCTTCCTGTAAATGTAGACATATATGTACATTTGTTTTCCACTGCATAGTTGTGATCATCGAAACCAAGGAATTGATTTCCTAACAAAAGAATCTTCACTTTACTCCACTTTTTCATCCAAATACATTCCTTAAGCATTAAGTAAGGAGACAAAGGACAATGTGACGTTAACTTTGCTTTTGACAATGTGATGGGTGTGTAAGTGATATTTCATGGAATGATATTTTGTTAAAAATACCTTACTTAATAGTTAAGGATCCTAAAGCTATAAATAGTGATGCTTATGCTCTCATTTCTTCACACCTTTGTTCTTTCCTTTCTTAGTTTTCTTCTTCTTTTCTTGAAATGCATGGCTTTTTTTCTTCTCTTTCTTTACTAACTTTCTTAAAATCATATCAAACCAACTCCAAACTCTACCAAACTTTGCCAAAGATCTTAGAATGCCATTAGAACATGGTTTAGCATCTAAGAAGTGAAGAAATGATGGAGGAGGGGAACGAACCTATGGAGGCCAAGCACTATAGGAATGGAGGTGGTGTTGGCATGTGCAATGGTGATAGAGGAAGGTGACCATGAGCAAGGAAGGGTAATGAGGTCATAGGCATGCAGTTTAAGAGGAAGAAGGATGGTTTTAGATGATTTTTGGATGAAGTGGAGTTCGAGGAGCTCCAGAGTGAAAATAGTGGAAGAAAGTGCTATTGGAATATCGCCGGATTCAATTTGGGAAAGTATAATAAAATTAGATGGAGTGAAAATAAAGGTGAGAACTTGATTAAAATACATACTTCTTATAATTTGAAATTAATTATAAAATGGTTAGCATGAATATTAAAAGTAGTTATGATGTTTGGTTGGTTAACTAATGATATTTGATGGTTACTTAAGAAGTAAGAAGTAATATATATAGTTAAACATGTCAAATGAAAGTGAGCTCCTTTATTTTAAATTCTATTCTTTCCTGTTGCTATGTTGATTTAACACCATTAAGTTGCGATATGGATGCTAAAAATAGATTTGGTTTTATGGATGAATTTGTGATTGTTAATGTTGATTTTATCAACACCTTAATTAAAGTTAGTTATGACTACATTATTAATTATAGTTAATTATGGCTGATTTGAGACCACACTTGTTTAAAAATCATATGTGGTATACTTGGCATAATTAAATCTCTTTTCAAATTTACTATAGAAAAAGAATTCATTTTGGAAAAGATAGAAATTTGATTCGAAAATGAAAAGTTAAAGATAAAGTTTTGTGATTGGTTTAAAAATGGAAGTTAGTATTTTAAGATTTTAAATTTAATGGATTCTAAAGTTTTAGAATGTGGAAAAAGATAAACAGTTTATGATTTAAGAAGTTTAAAAGATAGAAAGTTGAATATTAAAATAATGAAATATAGAATATTTTGAAAATAAAGTGAAAATGGGTTTTTAATGAATAAAATAATAGAACATTAATTCAAAATGATTTATAAATGTTTTATAAATAATAAAACTCAATTTGAAGAAGTTTTGGCAAATATTGAAAAACAAGTCAAAATAAGGCGCGTCGCATAACGACAGTCCGCGATTTCGCACCGGAAATGTTAAATGAATGTACATGATAGAAATGGAGTCAAAATTCTTTACAATAAGAATTTTTCAGATCGTTATAACCATAGTTTTCAAATGAAAAAGGAAAACCAAGATATCATCTTGTAGATTATAAGATATGGCCAAATCAAATTTTTAGGAGAATCACGCTTTTGCATTAAGTGACCAACGTGTAAAATTCTTTAAAATGAATATTTTTAAATGTTTAAAATATGAAACAAATTTGATAAATATGTTAAAATGTTTTAAAAGAGATTTGAGTTATAAATATGGATGTCCAAATGATAGGAAAGTTGTTTTAATCAAATAAGCTTTTAAAACACTATCTGCGGTACTTTTCTACAGCAGTTTTAATAAACTTTAGAAATATAGATTTAAAGTTAACTATTCTTTCTCAAATCTTTTATAAATATCTTTAAATAAACAATTTAGTATTTTAAAGATGATTTGGAAGTTTTAATAAGAGTTTAAATAAATGGTTAAGAGAAATTGTTAATAACACTTAAACAATAATTGGAATTTTTCCTTAAAAAGTATGGAAAGTAATAATAAATTGAATATGCAGAAATGACTAGTACATCTTTATCCTGCCTTGGAGATCTAAAAAGGAAAAACGAGGTGCATAACCAAGGCTAGGAATGAAGCAACCAATGTCCTGAACTTACTTAGCCTTTGTGTTCTCTTTTTAAGCGAGGGGCGGAACAGATTGGAAGGAAACCGTGGATATTCTGAAGAAAAAAAATCATATTTAAGTTTTTCCAAAATAAAAAGAGTTAAACAAGGTTTTAATAGTATAAGGAATACTCTACTCTAACTCTGTATTAAGGTCCAAGGAGGAAACTTGTATTATCCCCGTGAATTTAAAAGGTGATTTCACCGTTATTCCACGAATAATACGGGTTGAATAAGGAAATTAATCTTGGTATAATTAGTCTAATATTTTTACTAAATACAAATTGATTTGGGTTTTTAGTAAACGATGTCTTAAATAATATTGTTTCGATCCAGTTAAGACATGTTTCAGAAAGATGAATTTTTTTATTAGATTCGGAAGTAAATTTTCCTAAGTAAATGACTTGAAGATTTCCAAAGTTAAAAGGGTTTTGATTTACCAGCTAAAAGTTAAAATGAAAAGAGGGATAACAAATCCTATATATACATATTCACATTTTTATCGACAATTGGATTTCGAAGAGACCGGGATCGGATTTGAGTGATTCCTATCCGAAAACCACTTCGAACCAATTTACGTTTTTGAAGTAAAACATGTTGAAGACAAAGATCATTGAAGACGAAGGTCTTTATGATATAGGGCTACTTGCCACTAGACCCTCGGTGAAATTTACCATATCACATATTATTGTGGCAGTAGTGCTCTGTTATGAAAATCTTCGATTTGCAAGGACAAATCGCTACAGATCCTAGGGGTGATTCCCAAACAGGATGTGGTAGGAGGAGTGCCTTCGGTTTATTTAGTTCCTGGACAACTTGTATGGAAAAATGTCTGATGTTGCATTCTAAATCACATTGATTGATCACTATAAAATGTTCATCTGTTTGGTGGTGTAGAAGGCAATTTATCTTAGCTTAACACCCTTTCCTGAGACATACGAGCTCAGGGGTTATGCGTCTACTGAAATCGACTGTGTGATTATGGAATGGCATTATGGCATTCATAGTGGAAAGTTGATGTTCTATGTGAAAGGTAATTGTTACCTCAGGCCTCATACCCGAAAATGGCTAAATCAAGGTAGATGCAGCAAGGCTATGTGGTTCGAAACCATTAGGGTATGATCATTCCCTTCTAGATATATTTCTACCAGCTATGACGCTCGGGTTTAAATTATTGTGGTGTATGCAAAGAGAGCACTCTGATAGGTCGTAACAACCGGGGTGATGACATATTCGATATTGTCTAGTTAGAGGTAGGTCGGTCTTGTATTGGTAGAGGACTATCAATTGGGTCTAGGTACATTCCTTTAGAGATGTACTACCGGAAGGTAGTCCCTTGCCTGGTCATTTGTTGGAAATCCATTCTCCAATGCGAGCTTGCAATTTTAGTTATAGAGCCCAGTATGCTGGAATTTAATAGTGGTAACAATTTCGGTTATTTGAATATGTTTACTTGAAAAGTGTTCAAAGAATGTCATTAAAAATAATATCAAATGATTTGATAAAAATGTTTTAGTTATCATAAGGTAAAAACCTATCTGTGTTTATGTGCTGCGTGGCCTTATGAGATAGTCTTTCTTTTAAAAAGGTTTTTGTCACCAATTTCTGATCTATGACACTATGATTTAAGATTTGTGTTTCTCACTTTGGTTTGTCAGACTGATCCGGGTATTTTTACTCGGGTCAAATCCGATAGTTTCAAGATTAGATGAAGACGCTTAGAGTTCCTAGAGGAGAGCGAGAGATCTTCAGAAACGTATGGATGTATTCTATTTTCCGCTGCATTGTGTGTTGTTTGTTTTTCAGCAAATGTAAGGACAGATGTATTATAACTATCCAAGCAGAATCTAGGTCAGACACTGATATATGCTTTAAAAGATTTTTTGATATAAAGATTTTATATTGAAATAATATATGTTATTCCATTCGAGTAAGATTTTGTTATTTCTTCATTTTCATTCTACCCTTGACAATTTACCTTTCCAGCACTTAGGATTGTGACACGTGAATACCGTGGATGTATTAGTGTCGATTTCTAAGGGTCAAAAGTTGGGTCGTCACAATTTCAGTATCTCGGTGGAAGGATCATTTTTGTTGTTTTGTGCTCGGGTATTATCATGGCAGTAGATTATGGCAATAGCAGTTAAGGGTTGGTCTTTGGAAGAAGAAGAAGGTGACAATGATGAGGGGATTAAGGTCGTTGATTGCAAAAATAAGGGAAGGATTGTAAGAGAGTGTTTAAGGTGAGAACGGACTCAAAAATTAGATGAGAAGAGATGAGAAAACAAGAACAAGTTATAACAAATGATAAATTGTTTATTCATGCATAATATCTTATTTACATCATCAGCTATATATAGCTATTACATGCACCAAAGAATAATGATTCAACCCACTTACACATGACTCATTCAACGAATTCAACATTACAATTTAATCCATTTAACTCAACAATAACAATTTGTGACGACCCACCTTTTTGGACGATCTAAGTCAACAATAAACCACACATGTCTAACCCAAATCATTCAAAAGGATAGATTATTAATGGGGTTTAATAAGAAAATAAAAAAAGAAGGAAAGCAAACACAGAATCTCGCAGCGAAATGACAAAATATGATAATCAAATAAATAGTTCATGAAGCTGTTTTACAATATACATTTGATTACAGAATTCTTACAACATAATCAGAGTACAATTAACAAACATACCAAAATAATGCAGCGGAAAAATTATAGTAAATATGGTCTAGCAAACTCCATCTTCATCATCAAGGAATAATGTCTTCAACACTGAAATACTCAGGCTGACTCGAGCGTAATGAAAAGACAAAACACTCGAGTCAGACCTAAAAGTTCTTCTGAAAGTTAAATCAATACCAAGTAAAATATGGGTGTAATAACTTCAGTGATGTTTATGGGATTTCCATCTCTTATCAAGTGTACAATGTGAGTGCAATAACTTAAGAGATGTTATGGGATTTTCCAACTCCTAAGGATCCGTCAAACTATCTATATATAGTAAGATACGCTATATATGTAGTGTCTATCAGTAAAGTATGAAAAATAGCGTTAAGGCTTTACATTGATTCCCCTTAACACATTTTTAAGCATTGTCCTACAGTTTGCCTTAGTAGCATCACCAGTAACGTCGGTAGCCAAGGAGGCACCCTGATAAGACAACACTAAAACAAAATCATAGTGCTCGCGTATAAGGATAAAAGTATGACAAGGCACGTGAGGCAATGCCCAAGGTAGGATTCTACCAGTTTACCCTTTCTGGCTGGTCGTAACACATCGTGGCCACGACTGCCGACCGAGTTCGCCACCCTAAAATCAAATCAGTGTGCACCGATCAAGTCAAAAGTCAATATAATATGAAGGGGTGGGCCCCCTAAAGGTAGTTAACCCGTTGGCTAGACATAGGCTCATGTTTTAGTCATATCAAATTGACACAAGTGTCGGGGTCATCCATCATTGTTCTCTTTCTTCATTCCAGTAAACGTCGCCAATTCAACCTCTACATTCTGGATAACATCCACCGCGTACACGGTTGTTAAAGTGGTTCCGGTGGAATGACAGAGAGTATCTCATTCATCAGGCCCCGGTCTCTTTAACAACCAATCATTCATTTTACACACTGGTTGGTTCTTTTACATTTCAAGAACAAGTCATATTTCATATCAAAATATCAAATTCGCTTCAAAATCATTTCGAATTCAAAATAGGTTATACTTCATATCAAAACATTCGTATTTAAATCAATGATTTAAATCTAAATAGTTCCCTTTTCAGACAGTTTGAATATTAAAAATGGTTTTGAATAATTAAAATAATTTTAATATTGTAAAGTAATTTGGATAATTAAAATAGTTTTAAAGATTAGAAATGTAACAACTCTGGTTTGGAGATTATCTATCAATACTAAATTATAATGGTAATTATAATTTAATATGGTAAATTAAATTAAAATTAGAGAAATTAAATTGTTTATTTGGAATAAATAATGAATTTTGGAATTTAAAATTAGAAAATAAAATTCCAAGCTTTATTTTATTTTGTTTGGAGTGATAATAAATGGAATATGGGCTTTAAATAAAGAAAATGTCTTTGTTCTAGAGAAAATGCAATAATTATCTTAATTACATTTGCTTCTTTTAATAATTTTTAAAGAAGTAGGTAATTTTTAAAGGTCGTTTATTGAAATGAAAAGGTAGAGATTGGTTTAAAATATGTTTTGGCTATAAATTATGTTTGGAAATGGTTTAAAATATTTTTCTAAGTGAGAAAAATATTTTTGTAGAAATTTAGAAGTTAAAAACAATATTTTATCCATTTATTTGAGTAAAAAGTGTATTTTTGTTAAATAAAGGAATTTAATAATAAAATGTTTTAAAAATATAATTAATCTTTTTATATGATATAAAATGTTTTATTTTGTATGTATACAAGTTTTCACATTTTTCTTGTGTAAAACTTGAGAGAAAATGAATTTTTATTTTGTGTATATGTGATATATGCACATATTTTACTTGTGTTGTTTAATTAAGCCTTAACTAATTTATTTCATTTAATTTTTGAACCCAATTTGGCCCATTTACCTTTTCCTGGTTGAGAAAATGAGAAAGAAGTTTTACTGTATGTTCACTTTACCATTTCTTCTTCCTTCTTCCACCTGAAAAAAAGTCAGTAAAACCCATTTTCCAATTTCTCAAATCCGAGCAATTTCTTTATCAAATTCAACTAAATTAAAATCTTTTTGCAATCTAGAGATAAATCAAAGGTAAACAACTCCAAATCACCTAATTTCATCATAAATTTCTTTTTACAGTAAGTGATTTCTAATTTACTGTAAATTTTGGTTTGCATGTGCTGTTTTTGATTTCTATAGGTTCTTAGAAGCTTCATTCTTGCTAAAAGCTCCCTCTTTGCTGCAAAAATCTGAGCTTTCATCTTCTAACAGCAAGGTGAGTTGAAATACTCACATAATCTAGCTGAGCCAAGCTCAAAATATTGCAAAATCAGTTAAAATTTAGCTTATGTTGATAAATTTGTAGTAGTATCTCTGTTTGAAATCTGTTTCATATTGCCTCTTTGAAAGCCTATAACTTTTGATTCCTGCAACGATATGCTGCCGGATTTCTTGCATTTGGTAGCTTGCATGTTGAACTTCATCTCTGCAAATTTTGGTTGAAAAATATTGTAATTTGGATGTTCAAAACAGTGGTAGAAATTCAACTCAAACACAGATTTTTGGCTGTAGAAATTTTTTTTTTCCGAGTTGCTGCAAACATGGCCTGAGTCCATGTTTGAGATAGCATAACTCTTTCATTTCTTACTGAAATTAATCGATTCTTTTTTTGTTTGAAAGATAAAGTTTTCTACTATATGTATACCAATTTTCAGCTCAATCTGAGGTAGTTTTGCTCTC
The DNA here is from genome assembly GCA_030737815.1 of Allium fistulosum. Classification (NCBI taxonomy): domain Eukaryota; kingdom Viridiplantae; phylum Streptophyta; class Magnoliopsida; order Asparagales; family Amaryllidaceae; genus Allium; species Allium fistulosum. The sequence continues at coordinate 216,042,675 of CM060905.1, forward strand.
TGTTTCATGCCTGAAAGTTGAACCCGAGATGGGTTTCAGGCCTGTACATTTTTGGTTTTTTGAATTGTTGCAAACATTGCCTGAGTCCATGTTTGAGACAGTGGTATGGGACATGTGCGTTTATCTTATCGGTTAATTCCTGACTTGTCTGTTTGATCGTTTTGACCTTCGGGTCGAGTTTACCGATGAGATGAGGTAAACTTTTTACTGCTTTGAGTGTGAAATTTACTAGCGGTTAGTAAATCGTTTAGTGCGAACGTGTGGTATGGGACACACGTTAACACTATTCGGGTCCCTATCCGAGAGTCTGTGACACATTTGTCTAAGAGACGTATATGCCAGTACTGGACCTTCGGGTCATTTGTCCTTCGGGATGTTTGTCTAATAGACGTTTGTCATTGCGACGTATTTGTCCTTCCGGATGTTGTCCTTCGGGATGTTTGTCTAAGAGAGGTATTTATTTGTCCTTCGGGGCGTTTGTCTAAGAGACGTGGCGCCTTATTTTGGGAGAATGGTACTTGGCGAGCTTCGGCCATAAGCACGTGCTATATCTTTGAGATGATTTCATTGATTTCCTTATGATTTTCCGAGTGTATCGCCTTTTTACATTATTGGCCATTTGAGCCGTTCGAGATATTATATATGGCGATTACATCTTTGGAAATTGAACCCCTTATCGAGTTCTATATTTGAGATTTGGGTTTGCCAACACTTGGCATTTATTTGAGGATTTATACTCTCCTATTTGGAGATATACGAGATTGCCATTTTGGCGTATTTTGTGTTTGAGACTTCTCTATTTAGAGAATATTTTTGTGATTGCCATTTATGGCGAGTTTTGAGTTTGAGATTTGGGATTCTCCTATTTTGGAGATATGGTTCATAGAAACCATTTTAGTGGCTTTTTGGATTTCGCCGATGATATGAGGCATTTATTATACTTAGTGTTATTTGGTGAGTTTACCTATTTCGAGGACATACACTTAGTGTAATTACCTTATTTGAAGTAGTGGCATGCTCTTATTATTGTTTCTTCTCATTCGAGAGGATATCTTACCCTTTACCTTATGCTCATATTATCACTTATCCTTATAAACTGATTTGTTTAGCTAGACTGACCCGTGTATTTTATACTCGGGTCAGATCGAGGTGTTTCAGGTTAGGTATCCTTATGGACTTAGCTTATTCTGCTTCCGCATGGACTTATCTGCTAGCCCTTTTTGTTGTAGTCTTTTTGTCTCTACTTTGATATGTATATTGTTTTGACTCGTGTGTATATTGTGGTTGTCATACCACTTATGTTGATGTATTATTTGTATTGTATTGGGATGAATCAGTATATATGTGTGTGTGTATATATATATATATATTTGTTTGTTGTTCTGTAATGTGTTATGCATTTGAGTTGTTGTATTTTGTTCTGAAAGATCCTATAGCCACCTGTAGTTTTGTATTAAGCATTTATTGGATATGTCGATCCACTTGAAAAAGGAAATTAAAAATATAGAGCACTAATCGATGTATTCAATAGATATTTAAGACAAGACTATAGATGGTCGCTCCTAACCAGCCCTATTCTCCGCATTAGCAGACAGTATTACCCAATAATACTCTTTGTTAATGTGGGTCTCGGGGTGGGGCGTCATAGGAAATAGTTTTGAATATAAATAGTTTTAATATTAAATATAGTTTAGATAATTAAAATAGTTTATATATTAAAATAATTTGATTAATAAATAATTTATATATTAAAATAGTTTATATTAAAACTGTTTCTTCTTACACAACAATTTGAACTTATGTTCCAATTCCAAATCACAACGAATTCAATTTTTCGATTTCCAGTTCAAGTCAACTTCATATTCAAAATTCAATTTAAACCAGTCTCAGTTCAAAACGATTTCAACTTTACTTCAAATTCAATTTAAACGGTTCTATTCAAATGGCTGAAAGTTTCAATTCAATTTCTCACTTTTAAACAATTTAGTTTAAATCCATTTCACATCCAAAACTTGGAAATACCAATTTAAAACCCCTTTAATTGCAGTAAATTCAAAGTTTTAAACTAAATTTTAAACTTTAAAATAATTCGCTTTCAATAAATTTATGTCATTTCTTAAATTCAACTTAAGATTTCAAATTTAAACTTCAAAAAATTTCATTTAACATTTTCAGTTTCAACATTTCAAAGCTCGAATTTAGAAAATAATTTAATTCATATAAATCCAATTTTTTTATTTCTTTAAAACAATATCATTTAAACCAATTTAAATGCAAGATTTTAAAACCATTTATTTTACCTAGTCCGGTGTTCGTATATAATTTTCTACCCTATGGCCAAGTGATCAGTTAATTCAATTTTAATTACATGGATGGATATATATCATTCCAACCCAAAATTAAATGACATATGTATATATCATTTCAACTTATTTCTTAGTTTATTTGAAATAATTCAAATGACAATTTATAGGAAGTTAAATAATAAATGGGGTAATAACAGGAATATATCAAAATAAATCAACAACCATACATCCAACATCAATCGATAGGAATCCAGTTACAATCAACATCCAAATCAACCAATATATTACAACAGTTACTAATTATCAATTGTCGGTGTTTAACTAGCAATTAAATTCATATTAATTTAAATGTCAATTTAATTCAATATAAAATTCAAATTAATTTAAATGTCAATTTAAAGTACCAAACAGCAACCAATAAAATTCTTATCACTTCATAAATTTAATTCAACTAACATAAGAAAGTCTAGTATTGCGTGAGTGGGTTTAATCACTCACCTTTGATTTTAAGCCCATTAAAAATCTAATAAAAGCCCAAAATTTCAACAGTCTCCAAATTCATCCAAACCAATTTCATGTCGTCCGGAATTTCAATACGAGTCTTATGGGAAAAACCGCGCGCGAATCCGAATTCGTATGCAAAAGTTATTAATGTTAGAAGTTTTAAATTTTAAAATTAAATAAAATAAACTAAGGGCAATTTGGTAAATACGCTCACCTTCCAAAATCGCTAACGCAAACAAAACCACCTACAGTCGCTATCTTCACCGACCCGCCACCACTTCCCTACGCCGTCATTCAACGATCGGAGCTCACTACCACGTTCGCCGAGCCCAGGTGCACCTCCGCCCCAAGACGCCTTCGCCTCCGGTCTTGTCACGTGGACCACCGTCGCTGCCTATAAAACTACCAAATCTGGCGATCTCAAGCAACTCCACCTCGATCTGATCCCATAGATGAACTCGCCTCATCGCCCTCTACACTCCATAGCCTCCGATCGTCGTATAACCGACAATCCACCATTAAACCAAAACCCTAGAATTGACGGTCGAGAATGATTCGTCAATTTCTAGGCAAACTGAGCCTCCAATCGAAAAATGAATTGCAAATGCTGATTCCATTCGTCGAGAGCTTCGCAACGATATATTATATGATAAGGTTTGAGCAGTTTGAATTTTTGGATTTGATTTGAAATCAGTAATTAGGGTTTAGGATAATGACCGTTGAGAAGGAGTAGATTAGAACTGAAATGTACATAGAAAAAATAGAAAAGAAGACCGCTAGGGTTTCATAACAGCATATATATAGACAAAGATGGACAGGAATAGATGGAACAGATTGATTGGGCCAAAGCGATAACCAAGGACCGAAAAGCCCGTTTCGTTCCCAAAACAAAAATAGATCATCCTATATGTCGAAATATAGGTTTTCAATATTTTTAAACTCAATGAAACTAATTTCAAACCCTAATTCTATTGTATATAGAAGTTAGCTTTTAAAATCGAATTATATTTATTTTTACTCGTTAATTCACCGAATTATTATTAATTTGGTTTAGTCACTTTTAATTCTAAATTAAAAGTTTTATATCATCATTCTTGATTAAATAGGATTTTAATAATCTTTCAAAATTAATTTTTCCATGTTAAATCCAGTATTTAAATATTAAATTAATTTCAACGTTTAATTACAACTGTAATAGAATCCATTCATTATAATTTAAATTCCAAACAAATTCTTTTATTTTGATTTAAATTCTTATTATTTAACCAACAAATACCTTATGTATTTCTCAATCATGAATTTCCATATATCACACTCATTATTCTAAAGTTAACGTCTTTTCTCATATTAATTGAAATATTTTATTACATTAGATTTCATTGATTTCCAAATTAATTTCAAACGGATTTAATAATGAGACGAGAAATAAAACAATTGTTACATCTTAGTAATTCAAATCCATTAATTTACTATTTACAAATAAGGATTATAAATTTACTTAGCAATTAACTGATTTCATATTCTATATTAAAACCAATTTCAATTATATAACATATAATATCACCATTAATACATCATTTATTTTATTCCTTAATAACTTTATTATTACAATTGATTGAAATTACATTAAATCAGTTGTCAATTACATTCAATCAATATTATTAAATTATATTCTAATAATTTTTTCATTAATAAATCATAAATTTTAATTTCCGACAATATTTAATTCCAAAGTCTTATTTAATTAGATATTTTTAATTATCAAAAATACGGGTTGTTATAATCTCCCCCACTCAAAACTTTCCGTCCCTGAAAAGGAACAAGAAAGAATCAAGAGATTCGGTATATTTTATTCAAAATATTCAATTTATAAAAAATTACTACATATTTAAGTTTAATATAAAATTTGAAAATAACTCAACTTCCACAAAAAATTTCTAAGTCCTAAATTTCCGAAAAATTTCTCCAGCATCTCATTTGCACGGTTAGGTCCGGAAAAATAACAATATCAATAATTACATGGTATATATCTTATTTCAGTAATAAAGCATCCAAACCATGGGAAAACAATAAAATACCGCTACAAAACCGTAATCCGAAAACGTACCTATTTATCGGGCAAACAAAACTCTATTTATGAAACCAAGAGCAACAGTTATTGCTTCTATAAACATGTACCTTACTTACATAATCCAAAAGAGTTAAAACTATGTAAAAAGAGTAATATATTAGTTGTTTCAAGTAATAACACAAGCAACACACAATATATAATAATCATATGCAAACAGAAGTAGTACAACCATTATATGCAACCAAAGAATCCATCACACATCCATAGCAACCAAAACTAATGGTTTGTCCAGGTTCAGAAACTTTTCATCGTACAAGTGTACCTTACGCTCAACAGTCTTAGATAATTACTTGATAGATTATTCATACAACCTCAAACGATTTGAAGTATCATTTCCCAAACTTTCCATCAGCCAAACAACATAGAATTTAAATATTATTTAAGTTTGTGCGATATACATATATCATTTGCTTACAATATCAATTCTAATCGCTTGCTTGACTACACAAATTTCACTTTCGAATTAGTATTGTTAACTCGACACTCTAGTGCAGACTTTGATCCGGTGTCTTGATTAGAAATCTCAATTCTCTTTGTACAGCTATAAACTATGATAGAAAACTTCAAAATAATATCAAAAATTTGTATCAAACATTTACCGTCAAGAATTGAGCGAAAAATCCTAATCCAGACTGGTGTGTATCTCCACAAATCATGTATTCAAATCTGGATCAGAACTGTTATGCGAATAAAATGATCTACGCACAACTTACATATGTTATTCTATCGATTTCTTTAACACATCATTTACTTTTCATTTATTTTAAATTCTCATATAATGTCATCTTTTTCTCTTCTTTTTTTTCATTCATTTACTTACATAAATTTTTCATATTCAATATTTAAAGTCATCAATGAATCAATTCTTAAGGTATTATATATGTTTCTTTGCAGTTTATTTCACATTTATTATTTACTTATAACTTGATTTCCATTTAATATTAATATTCATGAATGAATCATTTCATGCTTAAGTTTTTCTACTTTTTAATTCACATTTATTTCTTCATATATAGTATCATTTAATAATAAACTTATTTAGGAATCATGTCAACATTTTCTTAAGTTTATAATCATTTACTTAAATAGTATTTATTTTTTACTATTTAATTTAATTATTAAGCATTTAAAACATTAACTTACGTCTATAACATTTCTTGTACATTTTAATTCTTTGTTTATATATAGACATAATTTCATTTTTTTGAAACATTTTTGTTACTTAAGTTTTTATTTGTATAATATTCCATTAAATCCTAGAAGTATATACAGGTAATCTTATTCATTTACTAACAAGAATGTTCAATAGTTTAATCCTGTTTTAATTTTCATTATCTTTTAATTAAAGAGTTACACAACTTCCTGTTTTGTATTTTCATTAAACACTTAGCTTTAAATTTTTAGATTTCAATTTGGAAATTTCCTCCATTTTGAAATCATCGAAAATTCCATTTCCTTTTAATAATTGAAAATCATTAATTAATAGAAAACTTAAGAAATAAATACCAGGTTTTATTTCAAATCACCTTGAAATAATATATACTTATCGTTTTATATATCAACTAACACTTAATGTATTTATATCAAAATCTATTTATCAAAACGAATGTGTAGCAAAGCTACTATAGTGGTCTTCCCACTTTGAAACTCGAAAATGAACGTCGATGGTGTTGCGATCATCACCGAAATTATTTTCCAATGACAGAAGAAGGGAGTACATAACTTATTTTCTTTTTTAAAGTTCTTTTGAAAATGTTTCTTTCAAATCCCATTGAAAATATTTCTATTTGGGAAAATACTTCCAAATAATAATAATATTACTTTTTCCCAAATCTTTGAAAACAAATTTCAAACACTAGAACTTAATTCTCAAATTTTCAATTTAAATTCATTTTATTTGTAAATCTTATTTTATAAACCATATTTATAAAATTACATTTTCTAACAACAAACATATCACATACAACTATATCCATTTATGAAAAATCATTCTTTTATATACAAAATATAATATTGGGTAAAATTATTTCATTTACCTATTTTAAAAACGATATTGTGTCGGTTTACCCTGTTCAAGTGTTTAGAAATCCATATCGATGCCACAGTGTCCTATGTACCGACCGAAATTCATAAACACTCAACTGAACAAATTAACATAATATAAAACATTTTTATAACACTAACAAGTACGCTCTCTCGTATATATATACACTCAAACTCATTCTAGGGTATTACAAACCCTATCACTAATGAGTTAACCCCCAATAGGCTAACGTATGTCTAAACCAAAGCTCTGATACCAACTGTGATGACCTACATTTTTGGACGATTTAAGTCGACAATAAACCACACATGTCTAACTCAAACCATTCAAAATGGCAGATTATCAATGGGGTTTAATAAGAAAAAAAAGAAAAGAAGGAAAGCAAACACAGAATCTCGCAGCGAAATGACAAAATATAATAATCAAATAAACAGTTCATGAAGTTGTTTTACAATATACATTTGATTGCACAATTCTTACAATATAATCAGAGTACAATCAACAAACATACCAAAATAATGCAGTGGAAAAATAATTGTAAATACCATCTAACGAACTCCATCTTCATCTTTAAAGATTAATGTCTTCAACATTGAAATACTCAGGCTGACCTGAGCATAATGAAAAGACAAAACACTCGAGTCAGAACTAAAAGTTCTTATGTAAGTTAAATCGATAACAAGTAAAATATGGGTGTAATAGCTTCAGAGATGTTTATGGGTTTTCCATCTCTTATCAAGTGTACAATGTGAGTGCAATAACTTAAGAGATGTTACGGGATTTTCCAACTTCTAAGGATCCGTCAAACTATCTATATATAGTAAGATACGCTATATATGTAATGTCTATCAGTAAAGTAAAGTATTAAAATAGCGTTAAGGCTTTACATTGATCCCCCTTAACACATTTTAAGCATTGTCCTACAGTTTGCCTTAATAGCATCACCAGTAACGTCGGTAGCCAGGGAGGCGCCATGATAAGACAACACTAAAACAAAATCATAGTGGTCGCGTATAAGGATAAAAGTATGACAAGGTACGTGAGGCAATTCCCAAAGTAGGATTCTACCAGTTTACGCTTTCTGGCTAGTCATAACACATCGTAGCTACAACTGCTGATCGAGTCCACCACCCCCAAAATCAAATCCATGTGCACCAATCAAGTCAAAAGTCAATATACTATGAAGGGGTTGGGCCCCTAAAGGCAGCTAACTCCTTGGCCAGACATAAGCTCCTGTTTTAGTCATTTCAAATTGACACAAGTGTCGGGGTCATCCATCATCGTTCTCTTTCTTCATTCCAGTAAACGTCGCCAATTCAACCTCTATATTGTGGATAACATTCACCGCGTACACGGTTGTTAAAGTGGTTCCAGTGGAATGATAGAGAGTAAGTCATTCATCCGGCCCCGTCTCTTTAACAACCAATCGTACATTTTACACACCGGTTGGTTCTTTTACATTTCAAGAATAAGTCATATTTCATATCAAAATATCAGATTTTCTTCAAAATCATTTCGAATTCAAAACAGGTTATACCTACATATCAAAACATTCGTTAATAAATCATAAATTTTAATTTCTGACAATATTAAATTTCAAAGTCTTATTTAGTTAGATGTTTTTAATTACCAAAAATACGGATTGTTACACTACTACTATATCAACATGCACAGCTGTGCACTTGTGCACATGCACACCCCCAATGCATGCATTTCACTCCAATTTGACCCATCATCTTCTGCTACACCACCTTCCACGTCACTTTGCCTTCACATGCCATCAACACCTCATCTCTGATGATATTCTCTGACGAACTTTTCCATCCAACTGCCAATACATGGAAATCATGGTGCTTTTGCCCTTGTAACAAACTGCAGTTGTTACAATTCCCTTCCCCTTCAAACATGGACCTTGTCTCAAGGTCCGGATTGGGAAATCTTTGTATCAATGGCCAATAGTCCTCTCATGTGGCTTCTTCAATTGTCCTCTCCTTTCATTTAGCCAAAACCTGAACCACTGCTTCATGATTTCCGGGAACCATCCTTCTATCCAATATTGCTTCGGGTTCATCCACTATCTCTTCCTCAAATATTGGTGCATTTTCTTGAACAATAAGCCATTGCCCAAGTCCCTTCTTTAGCTGTAACACATGGAATACAGGGTGGATTTTCGATTGAGGTGGTAACTGCAACTTATATGCAACTTCTCTTATCCTTTCTATCACTCGATAAAGCCCATAGAACATTGGAGATAGTTTATGTGTCCTTTGACTTCTCACTGAAATCTGCCTATATGGTTGCAGTTTAAGGAATAACCAATCTCCCACTTCAAACTGCCTTTCAGACCTCCTCAAATCATCAAATTTCTTCATTCTTTCTTGTGACAATTTTAAACTATCTTTCAAAAACTGTAAAACTATTTCTCTAGAACTCAACTCATCTTCTACCAATTGTACCTTGGCAGTATTTGGAATGTAGGTCAATAAGGTAGGGGATTAATGCCATACACAGCCTTGAATGGGGTTGTATTGGTGGAAGACTTCTAGGTGGTGTTATACTAGAATTCAACTAGGGTTAGCCACTTAGACCATTCTTTGGGTTTGTGACACACAAAACATATCAAATACCCCTCCAAAATCTTATTCACAACTTCTGTTTGGCCATCAATCAGACGTGATCAAGAAAGGTGTAAAATAGAAGAGTTTTGTTCTGGGGGTGGTATGTAGAACTGAATTTGAGAGAGAAACCTTGCAATTTAAACAACTCCTGCCAGAATACACTTGTAAATAGGGTGTCTCTATCACTTGCTATAGACCTCGGCATCCCATGTAATTTGAACACACCGTTAAAGAAAATGTTAGCTACTTCCTTTGCTGTGTAAGGATGGGATAGGGGGAAAAAATGGGCATACTTGGTTAATCTATCTACCACCACAAATATAACTGAATATTTTTGACTCCTAGGCAAGCAAGTGATGAAATCTATAGAGATATCCATCCACACATTTTCAGGTATTGGTAAGGGTTGCAATAACCCTGGAATATTAATGTTTTCACTCTTACTTCTTTGACAAACATCACACTCCTTCACATACCGCTTCATATCTTTTCTTTGTTTTTTCCAATAGAAAACTTATTTAATCCTTTTGATTGTTCCTCTAACACCTGAATGACCCCCTAAAGGAGTAAAATGAAATTCCTGAAGCAAGGTAGCCACCAGTTCCTTACTTTTGTGATCTATAACCATTTTTCCTTTATGAAATAATAATCCATCCACAACTTGATATTTATCTGACCCTCTATTGCCTTCCAAAATTTCTTTGATCGGGTTTTGGTAATGAGTAGATTGAGTTAGGATTTCTTTGAGGCTAGTTAATCAAGGGTTATGCACTGTTGAAATTGCCATGCTTAAACTATTAGTAGACACATAATCCTCCCTCCTTGATAATGCATCTGCAACTGTATTCTCCCTTCCACTCCTATATTCCACATTGTAATCAAAACCAAGGAGTTTGGCTGACCACTTTTCTTGAATTCATGTGTGTAACCTTTGTGGTAGAAGGTGCTTCAAACTTTGGTGATCTGTCTTTATTACAAATTGTCTCCCCAGCAAATATTGAGACCAATTTCTAGTAGCAAGTATCAAGGCAAGGAACTCCTTCTCATTGGTTGATAATGCCAAGTTTCTACCATGCAAAGCCTTGCTTAAGTATGCTATTGGCTTGTCTTCTTGTAGTAACACAGCTCTAATACCACATCCACTAGCATCATGTTCCACTACAAACACCTTACTGAAGTCAGACATGGAGAGAATTGGAGGATTGATGAGGCATTGCATCAGACTTTCAAAGGCTTCAGTTGTTGAATCATTCCACTTGAAAGAGTCCTTCTTCAACAGCTCAGTAAGAGGTCTAGCTATGGGTCCATAACCCTTTTATAAATCTTCTCTAATATCCAGTAAGGCCTCGAAAGCCTCCGATACTTTGATGGTTTTGGGAATTGGCCACTCCTTAATTGCCTACACCTTGCTTTCATCCACTAATACCCCTTCTGCACAGATAACGTGCCCCGGATATGCAACAGTTTCTTGTGCAAATGTGCATTTGGTTAGCTTAATGACTAATTGATATTGTTGAAGGACCTGCAAAGCAAGCTTCAAATGCAACATGAGCTCAGACCAAGTCTGGCTATATATTAGTATGTCATTAAAAAACAACAAAACAAACTTTCTCAAATAGGATTTGAAAATTTGATTCATGAGTGCCTGGAAGGTGGATGGAGCATTTGAGAGTCCAAATGGCATGACCACAAACTCGTAGTGACCTTCATGAGTCTTGAAGGCGGTCTTGTGAATGTCATCTTTATTCATCCCAATCTAATGGTACCCAAATTTCAAGTCAAGCTTGATTAAGTACTTGGCTCCATGCAATTCATCAAAATATCTTCAACTAGAGGAATTGGGAATTTGTCTTTAATGGTTTGGCTGTTGAGGCTTCTATAGTCGATGCATAATCTCCAACTACCATCCTTTTTCTTTACAATCAGCACTAAGGAGGAATAAGAACTTGTGCTTGGCCTAATGATTCCAGCTTCCAACATTTCTCTAATAATTTTCTCCAACTCATTCTTGATGTGAAAAGAATGCCTATATGGCCTTAGGCAGATTGGCTTTGATTCTTTGAATAAGGGAATTTTGTGGTCACAAGGTCTGGTGTGAGGTAAGAAATTTTTGGTGGTTATGACTTCAGGAAATTGCTGCAAGAGAGTCTAGATTTCATTGGGTAGGTCTACATCATTAGGGAAGGTATATGTCACTTGGAGTTTTTGGCTACACATAATCATTGAAAATTGACAATGCTGGTTCTCCTTTTCAATTGTTTTGCCATCTACTAACTTATATTTTTCATTAGTGATTCTTTTCCAAACATATAGTCTGCCATTATAATGAAACTTTACTTGTAGTTTGTTCAAGTTTAAGGTCACCTTTCCTAATTCCTTCAACCACTGAACTCCTAATACAACTTGACATCCCTCAAGAGGCAACAACAACAAATCTACTAGCATAGAGCATCCCTGACATTTCAGTAAAACCTGTCTACAAACACCTGACCCTTGCAATTTTTCACCATTAGCTATCATCACATCATAGGTTTTGGATTGTTCAACTGTTAGCTCTATCTTGTTGGCCGAGGGGAGTTTATGAAGCTATGTGTTGAACCTGAATCTATCAAGAATCGAATGGGTTTTCCTTTGGTGGGAATGCCACATAAAGCATGTAATGAAATGGTAAAAGCTTCTTCTGGATCCTCTGATTCATGATTGTAAGTTTCCTCTTGTTTATTGTCCTTTGAATCATCTTTCTCTAAAGCTTCCTCTTCAACTTGTTGTTCATAAAGATTTACTACACCTTCTATGATGTGAATCTGTTTAGTTTTGCAAACATGACCTGGGTGCCACTTCTCATTGCAACCATAACATAAGTTTCTTTTTCTTCTATCTATTATTTCTTTAGGGGTCAATCCTTTACTTTTAGCAACCATTTCCAGGGAATTCTTCTTGGTAGTGTTAGGGTATGTAAAAGTTTTTGAGGATTGTTTTTGACATGGGAGGTTGAATTGGAATGGTAGGTTAAGGACTTGGTGATTTTCTTGGTATTATGATGCTTGTTTTCAAAAAAATTTGCTAATTTCACTGCCTCCCTTAAGCTAGTTGGTTCTAAAGATTGTACATTGAATATAATCCCATCTTTTAGTCCATCCATGAACTTATCAAATACATAGTCAGGGTGCAAATGATCAAGAAGGCCTTGAAGTTACTCAAACTTGGTGAGGTAAGCTTGAACTAATGTCAACTGTATTAGATTACCAAATGCTTCAAATGTTTTCTCAATTCGGGTGGGGCAAATCTTACTACGATTTCTTCCTTGAAAATTTTCCACTTCATATAGTTCTTTGCATTCTTTGATAACCACTTATACCACTTATGGGCATCTTGCTTGAGATGAAAGGCACATGTATGTACCCATTCGATTTCAGAAGACTGAAGGTATTTGAAAAGTTCTTCTACTTGTTCAAGCTATTCAAGAACTGTGTCATCTCTAGAATAAGTTGGGAATTGAATTTTTATGGTTGTGTGCTACAATAACCTGGAAGCATGAAGAATACCAAAGGCCAGCAAGGATTGATCAGGGTTGCTGTTTATCTCAAGAAGGAATCTTGAGGATTGTCTTTGAAAGGGTAGCACATAAGGTGGGTTCTTGGTTAGTGAGGTTGTTCATGAGTGGTTTGGTGAGGTATGGGTGGATTAATATTGAGTTTTTGCAGTATGGCATCGAGGGTTTCAGACATTTGATCGAACTTGCAATTTATTTTAGCCATTTTATTTTCCAGGCTCTGGTGCAATTCTTGATGCGAATTACGAAGTTCTTGCTGGGATTGGAGGAGTTGTTGGTGGGAATTATAGAGTTCTTGCTGGGCTTCTTACAGCTGAATCATGGTGGTTTGAATTCGGTCATTGAAGTGTTCTTGCCATTGCCACAATTCTTTCTAGTTTGGTTCATCATGGTTATCATTGTCCAAATCATTGGAATGATGAGGAGATAGGTCTTGCCCATCATCGGGCTCTAATACCACTTTGTAAGGATTATTTTTCTTGTTCTTTGCTCGGGTATTAGTCATGGTGGTAAAGTATGGCAACATGAGTTAAGGGTTGGTTTGTGGAAGAAGAAGGTGACAATGATGAGGGGATTAAGGTCGTTGATTGCAGAAATAAGGGGGAGATTGTAAGAGAGTGTTTAGGGTGAGAACTGGTTCAAGAATTAGATGAGAAGAGATGAGAAAACAAGAAGAAGTTATAACAAATGATAAATTGTTTATTCATGCTAATATCTTCTTTACATCATCAGCTATATATAGCTATTACATGCACCAAAGAATAATGATTCAACCCACTTACGCATGAATCATTCAACGGATTCAATATTACAATTTAATTCATTTAACTCAACAATAACTACTGCTATATCAACATGCACAGCTGTGCACTTGTGCACGTGCACACCCTAATGCATGCATTTCACTCCAATTTGACCCATCATCTTCTGCTACACCACCTTCCACGTCACTTTGCCTTCACATGCCATCAACACCTCATCTCTGATGATATTCTCTGACGAACCTTTCCTTCCAACTGCCAATACATGGAAATCATGGTGCTTTTTCCCTTGTAACAAACTGCGGTTGTTACACCCGATCTCATTTCAGCACCTCAATTTTAATTCGATTTTAATTCAGCATCTCGATTTCAATTCAGCTAAGGAGAAGACGCAGCAGCATGCCCGATTTCAATTCATCCATGTCCAGCTCGGTAATGACTTCGCCAAATATTCTTTTAGTTCTAGTTTTTCCAAACCAAGTTCAATTTGTTTTGGAAGAAATTCTACTAATTATACACAAATTGATTATGCATACTTATATAATGCTCCCAATATTTAGGTTTTATTTTAAATGCACAAGACGGATCCTCAGAACTCTGATTATGTTGTAAAGTCGGGAGCAGCTCGGAATTATGAGCCTTGGAAGGCAACCGATGAGGTGAGAAATGTTACTTATACTTTAATTGTAACAACCCATAATTTTAATAAATATTTTAAATTAATTATTTGATGAAACTTTGAATTTTAAATCATTTTAAATTGAAATATTGGAATTTAACAATGTAATTTTGGATTTTGTTTACACTTTATCTTCCAAATATAATAAAATAATGATTTTCTGGAAATTTTATATTTTGGTCAACATTGGTCAAACTTTGACTTTTAGTTGAAATTTTGAATTTTGAATTTTTAATTTCTAATCTTTTTTCTTTGAAGCAGTGTTTATTTCTGATATGTGTCCTGCCTTCGTTTCGTCAAATTCTGTTTTAAACTTTTTAAAATTTATAAAATTCAGCGTTTTACACGTAATTTTTCTCTGTATTTTCATTGCTTGTTTTTTCTATTTTATTTTCCATCTTTCATTTGTTTGGGCTTTGAAATTTTTGTTGTGTTGAATTTGTTTGAAATGGGCTTGTGATAGTGGGCTTTGGAAATTCAAGAGACTTTTGTTCATAGTTGCCTTTTCCTTTTCTTTGCCTCTTCACTTTCTTTCTAGCCGTTCAAACATCTTCATAGCCGTACAAACTCTTCATTTCTTCTCATTATTTTTCACGTACATCACCTCATTGCTGCCTCACGTTTTCATTTTATCATTCCTAAGAAGAATTTTACAGTAAGTTCTATTTCTTTCTCCCTTTTTCTTTTCTTTTTCTCTTGTGTCTCAAAGCATAGTTCGGCCATCATCTTGCTCAACCCCTTGCCGACCATCACCTCCTCCTCCACCATCACCTGACCGGCCACCACTATCTCAACACCACCCCATACCATTGCCGTGACCACCATGATCCAATCCACCACCAAAACATGTTAGAAACCCTAACCGCCTCATATATTCAACCTCTTCCTCCTTGTAACCTCGGCCACCACCACCATATGCTCCTCCTCCGACCTGACATGACCTAACTGAACCACTGGCCGCGCCACTAATGACCAGACCTGACCATGCTTGAACCACCAGACCGAGCCATGTTGCATTGGGCCGAACCCATGTGTGTGCAACCTTCCATTTCCTTGCCTTTCTAGATTCCACAACCCCTACCTCTTCATATTCCAATGCTTTGTCTTGCCATGGCCATTCCTATCCTTAGCCGTGACCTGACCTGATGTGTTTTGACCCATTACATCACTTGACCAGATCATAACACATAGGGCCGAGCATAGTAGCCTAGGCCGAACCCAAATCTCACATGTCCTTTGCTTTTGCCTTCACTTGACCTTTGCTTTGCCATCTCTCCACATTCCTTAGCCATTCACATCCATTCCATTGCATGGCCGAGCCTACATGCCACAGATCTAGTCATGGCCGAGCCATTTGTGAAGATGGTCAAGCCCATTGTGATGTGGCCGAGCCCACTTGATTTGGGTTAAGTCCTCTTGCTTCATTTTGATTCATATTTGTGCATTGTTTTGATTCTATATTCTTTGTATAATTTTATACTTATATATGTTTTGTAATTGTTTGGTTACAAGACTTGAATCTTCGCTCTTCATCCACTAAAATCTATTCGTGCTTTGTCGTGCTTTTCGGAGTTGGTTATGTGTCTTGAATTGTCATCTCTAGCTCTAGAATATGAGTTTATCACTCTCGACAATCGTACTTATATAAATGTGAAACAATGCCATTTGAATTGTAGTAGTTGATATGCTATGTTATAAGTTCACATCTGCCTGTTATCTGAAATTATATGATGCTATTACCTGTTTATATACATGTTACATCACCTGACATCGTATGATTTGATGTATTGTTTATTTTATTTATGTTTTGTTTATTTATTTTCTGTTTCTCACACTCCAAGTTCCCTGTTAGTATAGAATCACTATGGGTTGAAATGATACATACCCGAACAGACTTTAGAATAGGGAAAAGTCGTTACGAGCTGGAATGATAGGCTCGAGCGATTTTTATCTAACTTGGGATTGCGGGTTTGAAATGATAAAACCCGTAATTGTAACTAATTACGGATTGAAATGATATATTATCCGTATCACTTGACCTAGGTTAGAAAATATTATACAGACCCGTGGTTAATTTTAAAATATGATTTTAGAAATTATTAAGTATTTTTAAATGTAAAAATATGAAATTTTGACTTAAATTGGATTTAAATGATTTAAATAGTGATTCTCTATAAGTTAAAATTGTATAATTTAATAAATGGTTTAAATTGTAATTTAAAATTTGATTTAATTTAATAATTGAAATTTGAGTAAAAATGGAAAATTTAAGCTTAACTTAGTAATTAAAATATTTTATTTATGAAATGGATATTTTTAAAGTAAAGGAAAATATCAAGTCATTGGTTAAAATAAAGGTTAAGCAAATTATAATGAATTTTGACTTGATAAATGAATTATAGTTTAAATTGGATAATTATTAATAAAATGTTATTTTATTTAATTTATAAGTTAAATGATATCCTAATAAATAATTTTGAAAAAAAGTGGAATAAGTTTGATAAGTTAAAAGTGATAAAAGTTGAAGATATATTGTATAAACATGTTATAGCAAAGCTTATAACAGAAATGGTAGCATTCCAGAAATGTTGTGGTCAATGTATTGTTTTTCAAATCTACCACTTTAGCTATAGTAGCATTCTGTAAGTGCTGCAGATTCTGAAATGAACTGTTTCCAAATTTACGCTATACTTACAGCAGCAGTTTATAAGTGCTGCAGTTTCTGAATTGTATTGTTTTTCAACCTATCATTATACTTACAGCAGCATTTTCTAAGTGCTACGAATGCTGAAAATACAATGTTTTGAAATATTATAATTGAATAAACGAACTTAGAAAGTGCTAAAATTTTGGGAATTTAATATTTGATTTGAAAGGATAATGACTTCATATTTAAATGGTTTAAATGAATATGTTTTGATTTGAAATATAAACCATTTTGAAATTTTTAACCACGGGTTATAATAACGGTTGGATGTTATAAAGTGTGGCTAGAGGTGGAAAATTGCTTCAGCTTTGCGCTACCCCAGTCACATTAACACTATTATTTGCATAGTTGCTTTACTTTAGACATTACTATGATAGCGTTCATCACTGCTTATTTGATAGTTTAACGGATCCTTAAAGGATGGGCGATCCCAAGCATCCT
This sequence comes from Allium fistulosum, assembly GCA_030737815.1. Taxonomy (NCBI): domain Eukaryota; kingdom Viridiplantae; phylum Streptophyta; class Magnoliopsida; order Asparagales; family Amaryllidaceae; genus Allium; species Allium fistulosum. The sequence continues at coordinate 216,060,419 of CM060905.1, forward strand.
TTAAGTTACTTGTGCTTTGCTATTACAGTTCACTTGAGTTGGTTTACATTTTATAAGTATGTATGTCCTGACTCGAGTGTTTTGTGTTTTGCTTTACGCTCGAGTCAGCCTGAGTATCACAGCTTTGGATTCATCTTCTGGAGCTAGAGATCAGCTGGAGCTTATTTGTCTATCTGCTCATCTATTTCCATTTCAGTTATTTCCTATCCAGTATTGCTTTTGTATTAGTTGACTTATGTTGTATTTGTTTTTCAGACTATGGTATTTTGTATCGGTTTTTGAGAGTATGTATGTAGTAGCTTCATGAACTACTATGGTATTTTATTTCCGCTACGAGTTATTCTGATATTATGTGTCAGTGATTCTGTGTTTGATTTTATTTGCTCCAAATTTTCTTAACAATCTACTGTTTTGAAGTATTCAAGTTCGACATGTGTGGATTTATTATCGATTTGAATGGTCCAAAATAGTGGGATGTTACATTAATGGTTTGTTCATATGGAATTAATGTCTAACATACATAATTTCATTGATGTTCATTATGTACAATTTAATGAAGTTAGAATTTACTTGTTACAATCTGTCTTTGTAAACCTTATATTATTGTAACTCGTTGATGTTTTTATTGATCAGTCCAGGTAAGCAACTATGAGTATAGATGATATGCTAGCAACATTGCATCATATAAAGCAGGAAAAGGTTTGTATATCTTTATTCATGTTAAAGTAAACAATGTAAGCTTGTTTTCCTTGTGTTCAGGCCTGTAAATTTTTGGATGAGGGTTTGAATCCAAGGTTTACTATATTAATATCCAATTTGGGTCAAGATTTTTCATACATCACCTTATATGTGCCAAGTCCATTTATTCCATTTGATACTTACTTTGGTAATATTATGGCAGTTAATTGCATCACCTTATACATGCTTATTCTACATCGTATTTGATACTTACTTTTATAATTTGATTGCAGAGATAAAATAGTTCCTCGAAGAGCATATTTGTCCAAGTCCCTTATTTCATTACTTCATTATGGAGGAGTTTCAAAAGATTTTTATGTGGATTTAATAGCTCGAGAGATCAATAGTGCAATGGATGTAGATTTACAGAAAGTCTGCACTATTGAATATGTTGTTAAATCTACAATAACCTTTCATGCATAGTTTATTCACTCCTTTTTAAGTAAAGCTTCTCACTAGTTCATGGGCGAGCAGTGAGTTTTATAAGATGTACCTTCCATGGATGAACACGCTTTGGCTTCGGATATCACTTCAGGTAGTATATATTTCATCCTGCTACATACTATTTTTGTAATGATTTTATATATCATGTTACAATATACTATCAGCCTATACTCTTCTATTTGCTAAACTTATTTACTTTAGGGATCACGGTTAGAAATGTATGGTTAATTTCTTTTAGGATTTCACCACTATCTAACACTTGTTGAATAGCTTTATGTGGAGAGTCCTTGATGTCGATCCAATGTAATATGAAGAATTATGCACTCAGACCATCCAGATTAAATACTATTCCATTTAGCTCCTTCTCCATCAATCTACTTATCAAATAGCTTCTACTGTTTGCATTAGTAGTTTCCCTGCAAGTTATATTAGGAAATTCAGTATATGTAGAACCATTATTAAATAAATTATTGAAGTATTGTATAACATTCAATTCCAACTCTTCTTCTGAATTTTATTTAGTCCCATCACCTAAAATGATGTTATGAAAATTATTATGGTTTCTCCATTGGAACATTTTTGTATAAAAAAAATTAGAGCACTCATCGCCTTCCGTTAACCAAAACTCCTTGGTTTTATGTTTTAAAGCATGTGCTTGAATATCCAAACTAGTTTTTTCTTCACTTTCTTTTCATACAATTCCAACTTAATGCAGTCACTAGGCATTTGTTTTGGCATGCTTGTTTTTTTACTCAAAATTATGTGTGTAGAAATGCATAGCTTTGTGATGCAGTTGCTAGTGCAAATGCTTTGGTAGTTCTTGACTGATTTCAGAGCAAGTGAGTGATATATGAAAGATGCTGTAATTTGTCTATATATTGCATGAAAACAGTGAATGTTATGCAAAGTTTCCATTGTTTTTGAAGTCCGTTTAGGTGTGTGAACAAAATCAATTCTTTGTGGTATGTAAATATGTACAATGTAGTTTCTTGCTAACATACAATAAAATGTGTTCTAATATCGCATTCCTTATTTTTGTAGTGCCCTCTTACTTCAAGGAACCGCTTGCCATATACCAAAGAGGATCTTGATGAAATTCGGATAGAAGTAGTGTGTGTCATTACGAACATGATCGATGTTCAGAAAGTGAGAGAAGTGTGTGCGTTTGATGTTTATGAATATGAGATGTAGTCTATGAGTATGAATGTTTAATATTATGTATTATGTAATAAATTTGTACTATGAACTATTATGTGTTTATGCTATTTTTTGTTGTATATATAACCGTCTTTAACATTATTGAGTATTATATAATGTGCTTAAAACAAACTAACATCACAAATTACAATTATAAAATTGATTACAATTATAACAAACATATGTATATGATATTCAATAACATCATGCCTGATAGAATAAGCGATGTATAGCTAATCCGATTTACATCGCTATTAAGTTTAAAACTGATTTCGGATGTATGTATAGACATGAGCTATAAACCGATGTATAAACTTTGGCTACTTTTAACATTACCCACTAACACATCGGTACATTTTTTTCATAGACATCGGTCCTGGCCCGATGTCACATGAACAAAATTCTAGTAGTGTATCAATCCACGTTCTATCTTCTTCTATCATACATGTGATTTGCATACTATCCAATTGCACTTCACTTATGTTTGCATTCTTAACAAAATCATCAGCATCTTCCGTATGATAATTCGATGTTTCACCAACTTCACGCGTTGTAAAGCTACAAAAAATGATTAGAATATACAAATAATGTAGTCAAAGGTAACACATAATTATAAATCTAATACTAACCTTGTGGTTGTTTGAGAATGAGTTAGAATACTACCATCCAGCTAACTCAAAATAGAATAGTAAACTTTCAAACACGACTACTCACATACGAAAGATGTATCGAACACTGTGTCTCTTGAAAATTTGTTAAAAGTATCGAGCTACCGTTGAATATTGTGGCTCTTCGACACCAACAATTTTTTATTTTATTTTTACATAGAGATCACTTTCATTCCTACAGAAAATATCGAATTTGTATCTTCATTATCCTCTATATTAATAGCTGACGAATCATCATTCCTTACTCATTTTGTTAATAGTTTTATACCAAACTCATAAGGGTTTATATTTGTCACATCATAAACGCTTTTCTTAAGCTCTTCAAACTTACAATATTTTTTAATTTTTGATCATTTTCTTTTCCCACCAACATACTTAGATTATCTTCTTCGATCACTAATTCTCCATCATAGTGATATATTTTTGGAACCGTTGGCATTATCTACATAATTTGAAAACCAACATACCTTTTATTAAAAAACAACAATATACTATGAGATTGCATTACAAATAAGAAAATGATGTACTAGAATGCAAGTGAAATGAAACATTAAACGTTTGTTGAAAATACTCAAAAAATATACCTTCAATATCTTCAATTTATTAGAAGAAAATATTGATTTAATCTTATGTTTAGGGATTAGAAGATATTAAAATATGATATTTTGACTGATACAAGTATTGGGATTTAAATATTTGGATTTAGAATTTTGGTTAAAAGTAGGAAAAAAGAGTGAATGGAGGAAGGAGACAGCACTCTGTCTTTTTGCTACGCAAAACCTACTTGTGCATTTACAAAATGCGCAAGTAGGAAATAATATAAAAAATATTATTAATAATTATTGAATGCGCATGTGTATAAAACCTAAAACAAAAAATAGTCTACTTCCATAATTAGTTTCAAAACAAGCACATTTCTAGCTGTTCTAACAAAGCCTATTTCAAAAATTTATCCTTAAATATTAAAAAAAGAATGATGATAATAAAATAGTTTTAACTGCATTTATATGTGTACAGCTATTTTGATAAAACACCAAACGCTAACAAATCATCATACAAAACACACTTAATATTAACTGTTATTTTAATAAAAACTAAATTGACAATTTTATAATGCACCGTATACATCTCTCCAAATATAGCGCGTGTGTATTTGAAATGTGAATTCTGTTGGAACTGAAAAAAAAAATTACGTATCCATTGACAAACCTATTTCTTCGATACAATTATTTTATTCTTTTACGATTATTCCCCTATCATTCACTGTGATGTGGAATATCCATAGTTCACATTAGCAATAACCATTTTAAAATTAGGATACCATAGCAAAATTCTACGGTATAAAAAGTTGAAAGCATATAAATGGCGAAATAGGAATGGAGATGGAGGAAATTAGTGTGTTTTCATTATGTACAATGACACTAATGATTACAAGTAAGGTACAACACCCAGCTAACTATTATCATCACAAAGTTGATATAAATCGGTGTATTATGCACATCTGAATGCACTTCTGCATACAGAAGAAGCCAAGAAATTGGTCATTCCTTTTTCCGAGTTTTTGGAAAGAATTGCAACACCAGCAGCCTATTACAACAAATAGAAAATTTTAGTTAATGGCGTATAGTGTGTTGGTATGTTAAAGATGGGGAAAAAACAAGACGAAACAAAAAACAAAACAAAAATTGAATATTAGCTATAACACTTGATTCCACTTTTATTGCTTCAACCGTTTCAGAACAAATAGCAAGTCTTTTTTTTTCTTTTTTTTTAGGAAAAAAAAAACAATTTTGCTTTCAGTCGTTGAACACTTGTTGATATTCTTAAAAGTGTGAATATTGGCCAACTACATTTTTGAAGTACGTCCCAATTTTTAATTTTGGTAAAAAAGATTTTTTTTTTCTTTTTCGAAAATTAAATCTGAACATTAGTCGTATGTTTCTATGATCAAAACAAACTTTTAAAAAAAAATTGAAAAATTGCAAATATTTACGGTCCATAAATTTCAAATATTTGCATATTTCTCCGCAAATATTCTAAAACTGAAAAATATGGGAGGCGTGTGTATAACATAAATTTCAAATATTTGTTTTTAGGAGAGGCGGTGTATTTTGAAATTTGAGGGTGTTTTTACGAATGTTCCCAAAAATCAAACAATAAATCAAAAGTCGCTTTATTCACAGATCAAAATTAATTTCCAGAATTTAACTTTTGGAACAATAGTTTATATAATGTAACCACAATGGTGACTATAACATGGAAAAAGAAGTAAATTCCAGGAAATACAAATCAGAATTTGTGTATGTTATACTTACGAAAATGCATTAGCAAGATAGAAAATGTGGATTTTTCCGGGTCCTCTTCCACCCCATGACTCTTTTACAGAATCAATAACTTGATCAGCCTGTGTGCCTGCCGCCGTCAGCACGAACTAAAAGAGAAAATGAATAATGAATTTTTTAGTGGTCTATAGTATGCATACTAGAAGAATCCGCCTAGAAAAACATAACTTTTATCTAGCTTTTAGGACCATAAATATAATGTGCACTAATGACTGTGCATGTCTACTTATTATCTGTTGAAATTTGTACATCGTACTGTCTAACTGAGATCATGATTTCAAACAGCCTGAAAACATATTTTTATGTATGTTAGCACTCATTAAAGTCAAGGAAAGAAACATTAAAAGGGAAAATAAAAAGGAGGAAATGGAAGAAAAAAAATACCAGCGGGAAAAGTATAGCCATGACTCCGTAGCTCACTAGTGGAGAGAAAAAGAAAATAGCAAGCACACAAGGGCTTCCTGAAAAATGATACATCCAAGAGTTATGTTTCTTATATGATAAAATGAATCGCAAAAATGATAAAATCTAAAATATATGATGTCAGCCGCGATTGATGCTAAGAGCATCCGTATTAGAGATAACAAATTAGTAATAATACACATTGGTCCTCCCAAAAGAATTGGAAATGGGGATTAATCTTCTCTTTTTTTTTGGCTAACAGGTAGCAGCAGTCAGTTACTATCCAATTTTCCGAGTAAATGGAGTTGTAACAGTTGCAGAATGCAATAATACTTATTTTAGTGGAAATTTAGCGCGCACCCTCTTTTCAAAAACTACGCGTTGAAATAACCCACCTAATTTTTATCCATCTTCCAAATCTTGGTATTTTCCAATTTGTACAATCCTAAATTTAGTCAATTTTTGACTGTAAATTTCCATCGCCAAAGTAATCAACAACCATTGCAACCATCACCAAATGATTTCTCGTCTGAATCCGCATCATTCAGCACGTACCTGAGCTCCTCTTGTCATCATTTGTAGATGACCAAATTCCGAGCATTTCTGGTCAGAATTGCTAATACTAATCATAGGAAGTGGTGTTCCGTCATGTGACCACCACCAGTCGATTCTACATCAAGAATCGCACCTAACAATATCCTTAATGGCCATCAAATGTCAGTTTGAATATCGTCGGAATATGGTGAAGTTTGTCAGTTTTCAGCGTGCATGATAAAAATTTATCTTGCAAATGTCTCCTATATAAAATTTGTGCAACTACGAGGACTGATGCACGACAAGATTCATATCTTTTGAACTGTAATTGCTCTGGATATATTTGCAGTGCAACATAGAAAAGTAATGATTATTTTGTGTTGTTGCACAACAGCAGATGTTAGGCATGACAAATATTTGCAGTGCAACAACAAATATCTGCACAACAATTATTCACCCAGCAATTTTTATATAAGTAACAACTTTTAAATATTTCAATCTGACACTTATAAAAAGGTGGAACCCAGTGCACGAGACACCCGCACGATAGTGGGCTCTGGGGAGGTCGATAATGTACGCAGTCTTTCCCTCGCATTGCGAAGAGACTGTTTCTGGACTCGAACCTAGGCGCCCAGATCACCATGCGGATGACCTAACCGTTGCGCCAAGGCTCCACCTCTCAATCTGACACTTACAAATCATTCAAAAAATTATTAAATTTGATAATGATTTAGAAAAAAATTTACTACATCAATTTTAACAGCAGTTTGAACAAAAAATTTATATATATAAAAGAGAAATCTGCTTTACATGATTTTATTTTATTTTTGGATGTAACGCTAATGTGTTTTTTTACAAAAACTAGCCAAAATCTCATATTATTTCAAGGGCATTACTAAAGGGACTTCAGAAATGGATAAGGGAGTTTAATGGTGTGGAGTTCCCTTAAAGTATAATTATAAAATGTTAAGGGGACTCCAGATCGATTTCGGTCTTTTGTAATTTTAGGAGCTTCGATCTAATTTATAAAATTTCAAAAATTTCAGTTTCAATTTTGATTTGGAATATCACACATATAACTGTTTAATTTACTAAAATAAATGTATAATATATTATTTAAATATTAAATATCTATAACACTTACGAATGTTTATTCCTTACTTCGTTACTTACACTATTTATGTATTTTGTAATTGTATGTTTACTTAAGTTAAAATTTTAAATTTTAAGTATTCATATATTTGAAATTCAAATTAATTCTTTTATTGAGTTATTTTAAGATAAATTTGAGGTTGAATGGTTCTTTTATCAAACCTGAGTTTCAGTTTAGTTTTGTCTCGGTCTACCGAAACCGAACCGACCAGAAACTCGATATTTCGATCAAAACCTCAAACCTTACTCCTGATACACCTTAATTTGATGCTAGTTAGTGCTTACAGACGATCCTTTTATAGCATTGGAGCTGCTTCTCCTGAAGGTGTTAAGACTATTCAGGATTATTAAAAAAACAGCTCTTGCAGCACTACATAAACGTGATGAGAATTTCAAGGCCTTCCTCCAAGATCATCAATTGACATCCAAGAGACTAAATAATGAAAGACTAGCAATAGCATGAGGAATTTAAGAGAGAATTGAAACAAAAGCATGATGCGATCTTATATTGGTTACGAATATAAGTCGAACAAAGCTCAGCGCAGACTGTTTAAGTATTGTCTTAAAGAATTATTAGTGCATGGAGAAGTTGAAGGAAATGGTTTCTGATTTGAATTCGGATTAGTATTAGTGTTTTGTATCAGTAGTAGTACTTTGTATCCAAATATTAGTTTAAAATGAAATGATTTAAAATTTCATGGGTTGAAATACTACATTGAAATAACATAATTTGAAATGCAACTAAGAAACGGATAAATAATGAAACTAGTTGTTGTCAACTAATGTGAAGGGGAAATTGTGCAAAAGTTGTTGCATAATAAAATGAGCATTGCTATCTCTAATCAAACTAACTTGGAACATATACTCATTCAAAGAGTTTGAGCCATTAGGAAAAAAAGTTCTGAAGTCTTTTGAGCTAGGATAACTTTTAACCTGATCTTTGTAGTATTTGCATTCATCTTCGATGATCATGTTGAGCATTATAATACACACATACATGATATTAGCTAAGTCCTTGAAATCATGAAATCTAGTTGTATTACAGGTAATATGGAACCGACACTGAAAAACACCAAAAGCATGCTTGATTATTTTTTTCTCACTTTCATGACACTTTGTCAAATGAGCATCCTTGTTGGAGAATAGAGTTTTAATTGCTCGAACAAGCATTCTACATTTAAGAAGTTGCTAGTCCCATTTTACAAGTTGCTACACGAACAAGTCCTGACATCATGAAACACACTGGTACTTTTTAGTAGCTCAAAGAGTATCATCAATAAGGCAATAATCCATGTTACGATCGAGCCCATTAATATCGTATTTACAAGTTGTTGCAATCTCATTTGCAAGACTAAAGAACAAAAACGACCGCTTCATCGCATAAACATCATATCGAACCAAGTACACCGAAAAAAGAATGTCTTAAAAATATCATAAGCCGCCACAACCTCTAAAGGTAAACTCGGTTCTTTTTTTGTGGCCAATATATCATCCTAGCTGAGCATATGGATTATTTTCACTTCAAATGCGTAAATTGAAATTGCCAAGCATTCCAGTAAAACCTACACAAATTCCATAAGCTAGTTCCTAAAAACACTAACTACTGTTTCACGAAATTATTTTATTGTTCCAATTGCAGTAAACTAACCAATTCAAATGTGGTTATCGCGAATATCTACTACAATCCCATAACAGAACATTCTTTTATAAATGTAAAATTCCAAACCATTGACAAGCATTCTTTCGATGTGTAAACCAAGGTATAACGTACCGGCCGGTACATCACATAGTTATTAATGGAGCACGGCGCAAAAAGACGCATAGCCTTCTTAGAGCCTTGGCGCGCGCCTTTTTAACTTAATGTGTATATTTAGAATCTTTTTTATAAGTATAATATATATATATATAGTTTTTAGACTCAGGGAAAAAGTTTGAGAAAAATTTAGTTTCAGGGACAAGAAGTTTATTTTTTAGGCTGAATGACACTTTTTAGTGTAAATCACAGAATGATAGTTACAACTATCATTTTCTGTTTACACTAAAAAGTGTCCTTCAGACTAAAAAACAAACATGTTGTCCCTGAGACTAAATTTTTCTCCAATTTCTTCCCTGAGCCTATTTTCCTGTATATATATTATATATGTGTGTGTGTATATAACAATTGATTTAAAAAATTCAATATACTTTATATTTAACATATGCAATAAAGATTTATTGACATTTTACAAAAAACATCATCAAATATAATATCATAAGCATAAAATTTAAAACATATTAGTCTTTAAAACTAAAACTCAAGACAATAGTACATATTACCGATAGACTAGAAATCTAAATTGTATTCAGCAATCATATTTTCTAAGTCAATATATGCATAATCGGACTCATAAGATTCAACAGTTTCCCCGTCGGTCTCATATTGATTGACAATTTATTTGGTGTGACCATAATAGGAACAGACGGTTCGAAATTCGTTGGAGATTAAAAAATATCTATTCGTGACTATTTGTTAGGTGCGACAGTAATTAGAAAAAATAGTTTGAAATTTGTTCGAGATTAATTTGGAGAATGCGACGAAATTATTTGTTCGGTGCAACAGTGGTTATTAGACCTGTCGGGTCGGATCTAGACCCGATTACCCGATTCGGCTTGTCTCGATTCTAGTCAGGTTGGGTTTTGTCAAGTCAAACTTGTATATTTTAAAACTTTGACATGACTCAAGGTTCGATTCGGATCAGATCGGTTCGGGTCCAAGTGGGTAATAACACTAAAAATGTGTATACTTTCTCGCTTTTTTGTCTAATCATTCAGGTCGGATTGATTCTTCATATTACTTTTCATCAACTAGACCCAACCCAGAACCCATCGGGTTCAAGTCGAGACCGGATCGTTTGGTTCTGAATTGCGGATCTTGGTTCTAAATGTCCATCGTAGTTTGATGCTGCAATAATATAAATAAATAGTTCAAAGTTTGTTGGAGATTAGTTCGAAGTGTGGTCGTATCATTGTATACAAATATATAATACATTCAACTATTATTAGAGATTAGTCTGGATTGTAAAAAATGAAAAATAAATTAAAAAGAAGTAAAAAAATAGTAAAATTACGGAAAGAGGGGCCATTTTTGTGCCACGCGCCATTTACCGCCCATTTTCATGTATATGGGTTGTGGGTGTAATATATAAAGATGAGTTGGGCATGACTTTGGATTTAATACAATAGATTAGTTAATAAAGAATTAGAATTGTGTTGACAGAGAACTATATTTTGTGTTGTATAATTTATCTATTAATAGTATACCATATAGGTTATGGGTGTAATATAAAGATAGGCTGAGCTGTGGATTTAGTAATAATATATTAGTTGATAAGGGTTGGGTTGATGAAGAGAATTATGAAAACAATTTATATGTAGCTCTAAAAAATAGTTTTTGAATATAATAAATTTATAATGTTGTATGTATATTTTATTTCTTTATAGACTATATTTTATATTTTTATTTACAAGGATTATCATTATATTTTCATTAACAAGCCATTGAAAACCGAAACTTTCAAAATTTGCAAAATCGTCGAAAACTAAGAAATTTTCAATTGACCGAAACCAAGTTCTTGAACCTTCGCCTAAAACACAATGCTTGAAATTGTAACTTGTCATATATTACTTGAAAGATCTTCTGTGACATTGTAAAATACAAGTGAGGTTTACCCACATTGTATATTGTATCGTCCCTGAAATAATCAATCACTAGCTAATCGTCTGTATCCAATTTCTTTTGTCTAGTCATTTTGTCTTCCCATAAAGTTCCCCCAATCACATTGACTTATGGAGAATTTAGATGGAGAAAGTAGAAATTGAATTATTTGTTGGAAGTATTTTGTAATGGAGTTGTGTTTATATAAATGTAACTGGCAACGACTAGATTTGTATTGTAGGTATTTTGAAAAACCAAACATTTTCTACTCCCGTTAGGTTAGCAAAAAGTATAACTAAGTCACGTGTGTCTATTTTGTAAAATACACATTCAAAAATGGAAAAAAAATACCAACTTCAAAAGCATCCAACACATCCACAGTGCTCATTAAGGGCTATTAGCATCCAGGCAGCAACCCAAAAGGCTATTAATTATTAAACGTCGTATTTAAGAGGGTAGACCTATTTATTATTAACACTGTTTTGGTGGTGTTTAGGATAGCATAGCACGTAGATCAGGAAATGCATGTTGGAGTTAAGTCGATGTCATACTGAAAGAGATACAAAGTAAATGGTTATGTTAACAATTAAGTCTCCATCGGTCGTAATCCGTACATTGCACACGAATAATGCAAAATATATTATAATATTAAAATTATACTTGTATAATGATGAATAATGGTGTTTTTAATTTGTAATTTGAAGATTTTTTTTTTCATTTTTCTTTATTACTGTTTGTAATTGATGCTTACTATGATGCTTGAAAATGTTGTCTTTTGGCCGATGAAGATAAACGTTTTTAACGTTTTAGCGATATCAGTGCATCAAGGTTTGTTATTAAGTTATTATTCTAATAATATAACATTTTACAAAATAAATCATTTGATACTTTTGATTTATTTCGTTAAAAAATAATTTGATATATGCAATTTTGTTACATTATTCACTTTTTCATAATTTTAAGTGTTTTAACAAATAGCAATATTTCTGTCAATTTCAAAATTAACCATTTGTTAGAGTTGTAATATGTCAAAATTTTATTTATTCATCGTATTTGATAATTTTAAGTTATTTTGTTGAAAATTAATTTTAATTAATGGAATTTTTATATTGTTAACTTTCTAGTGGTTTTATATGTTTTAGAAAATAGCAATTTTTTAAATTTTAAAATTAGTTATTTCCTAGAGTCATACTATGCGAAACAATATTTTTTGCCATATCGATATAAAATTTATTTTGTTAAATTATATTTTTAGCATATGAAATTTTGTTACATTATTTGTTTTTTTAAGATTTTATTTATGGTTTGAAAATGATACTTGTTATGATGCTAAAAAAACGTTGTCTTTGCCTAATGAAGATTAAAGGATCATTGTGATTTGAGCAATATTAGAGTGCCAAGCATTTGCGATTGAGCTATTATTTTAATAATATAATATTACATGAAATCATTTGATACTTTTAATTTATTCCATTGGAAAAATAATTTTAATATATGAAATTCTATTAAATTGTAAACTTTTTTATGATTTTGTGTGTCCTGAAAAAAAAACAATTTCTTTGAATTTTAGAAGTAGCTAATTATTAGAGTTGTACTACATAAAAAATTTCTTATTTGCCGTACTTTATATATTTAATTTATTTCATTGTAAATGCATTTTAATATATGAAATGTCATTATATTATTAACTTCCTCGCAATTTTAAGCATTTTGAAAAAATAAATCAATTTCACTAAACTTTAAAATTAGCTATTATTCAGAGTTGTAAAACTCAGTGCACGAGGCTCTCGCACGATAGCGGGCTCTAAGGATGTCGATAATGTACGCAGCATTTCCCTTGCATTGCGAATAGGATGTTTCCGGACTCGAACCTGAGCGCTCAGATCACCATGCGGATGACCTATCCGTTGCGTCAAGGCTCCACCTCCTATGATTCAGAGTTGTAATATGCAAAAAATTATTTGTGCCGTATATTATAATTATAGTTTACTTTGTTATAAAATAAGTTTAGTGTATGAGTTGTGTTATATAATTAACTTTCTCATGATTTTAAACTTCTTGAAAAAAGAAAATATTGTTAAAATTTAAAACTGGCTATTCGTTGGAGTTTAAATATGAAAATAAAAAATATTAATTTCCCTAAATAAATTATAATTTAAAATTTGTTTACAAACTTAATAATGAAATAGGTGAAATTTATAGGTTAATTTGGTAATATATTAATTAAGAAGGAAATTAAAGAAAATGAATTGAAAACAGTAGCATTGTCATTTTAGCATTGAATGATTGTGCATTTGGCGTCCCTCGAAATCACGACTTTTGGTTTAGCTATATATGTAGACAGTGAAGTAATAGAAATGTGCATTTGGAGGATTCCGAACCTGCGGTTTTTGGTTTATTTATATATTTAAACACTTAATTAATGAGAGAGGTAGAAATAGATAATAAAGAAATTATATGACATCACATCATTAAACTTGCTTTGTTTCTCCTTTTATTTAAAGTAACAGAGTAAATAAGAAATATGTTGATTGTTCTCCATGCAGGCAACAAATATAACCGTTCCTTTATCTTTCTTGCCCTTGATTGTCTAGTCATTAAAAGAATTTGTGAGTTCACTAAAGGCTAACACCTTGTACCACCTTTATTTACCGTTCTCCAATTACCTCTTCATTAAAGTCGACCGTCCCAAAAAATAATCATGGGTAAAATATACAAGTTTGGGACCCACCAACAATATAGGTTTCAAAAAGGTGTAGGGTTTTGCTTACAAAAGGCATCCAAATAAACAAGCAGCTAAAGCACAATATTTAATTAAACTAGGTCGTATTGTAAATGCTTGAGTTAAAAAATTATTCTAATTTCTAAATGAAAGCTTGAACCACCTCAACATTCACATCACAATCAGTCGATCACCCCCAAAATAAAACTACCTATCTGATTACCACAGGCAATTACAAATCTAGACTCAAAGCTCAGCAAGAGAATGAACTGTAATACAGAATAGATAGAGGGTGGCTCATAAACTATAAGTGAATAAAAACAGTGTTTTATATGAGAATGTAAGGTTGTTGGGCTGAGATATATAAACATTAAAAATTCTAAGCAAATAATTCTGGCTTATTAGCAACAATTTTAAAGCCCCACGAACTCTGAACTTGATGATATGGTACTGAATTGAAATAACATTATTAACAAAGCAAATGTAACAACGCAAGGTCATAGAGAAACATACCAAAACCGAGAAAGAATGCCCAATTCGATTCAAAGAAGTCCAGCCGTTTGTCCAAGCTTAATTCTGAAATATTCCATTTGTACCTAACATACACAAGTTTACCGATACAGGTACTTTTAACATCAAATCCTAATTCCAATGAGAGATGTATGCATAATCTTAGCAGCATTGCAAAGCAAGGGGTTTTGTATACATATATATACATATTAAAGAAGCTTACTCGAAACAGTAGTATGCGTACATCCACGAAAGAAGCAAAAAATTGGCTGTTCTACCAACCAATGGTATGAATCCTGTCAAAAAGACCTGCAACATCACACAAGACAACAGTTAGCTTGGTTACATTTGAACATGATGGTGCGATTTAAAAAATATTTACATGAAATGGAAAAAGCATGCATATTTTAAGAAAGTGTGCATTCAGAAAGAAATATTGCACCATTGCACCTCTATAAAGAAAATAGTCAACAGTAGAATTGAGTAGACTTGTTCACCAATCCCAACAATCACTCTGCAAAGGATGAGAAGCTTTTATATTTACTGAATCACCCTAATTTACTTATTTTGAAAATAAAATAGTAGTTTGTTTAAGACTGCAAGTGTAATATCCAATCACTGCATATTTCCAAGCCATCATGTTTTGACAACCACCAAATCATCTAATCGCCAAAATTTATCGCTTTTTCTCGTACTTACTTTCATCCATTTAAACATTAACTGGGTAATTAGAGAGAAGTACTCATAAATTGTTTTGACAGCCAGGAGAAGTTAATGAATATCATTTTTCAGATGATATTAACAATCTGTTACTCACGCACAGCACATCTGCTGAATTGTACTGGTATATCTTAATGGAAATAATTTTCTGCAGCATAAGCTATATTAGAACTACTGCTATTTCAGTAACATCAAATTGGGTGATTAGATCTGACACTTAAATTTCAGAATATCGACCCTGAATGCATGGAAATTACACTAACTTCTTTGACCACTTAAACTTGAATAACATATAACCTGAGCTTTAACCTATTTTGCTTTTCAGTTTTACATGTAAAGGTCAAAATTTACAACGGAACTTGGATAAAAATTAAGGATGTATCAGGTAAATTAACCCCCATCAAAAATCAAGAATGCAAATGAATCACCCATCAAATCCAGGTGGCCTGCCTTCGTGTGTATCACTCTTTGGAACCGGCAAGTCATTTATTGGTTGCGCTCTAGATTTTGTACATCCCAATTTTCTTACAGCGTCATAAGCATGCTTAGCAATGTCGTTGTACCTGACATAATTTTGGCTTCTGATAAAGAAGAATGCATAGCAAGACATCTTGAAGATTTACTAAACTATAAGCCATTATAAACACGCATGCTATTCAGTTTTTATTTTATTTCCTACTAAAAATAAATAATAAATAAATCTTTCAGAGGGATGAACACACAAGAAGTCAATTCCAGACTGAATTTTACTAAAGTGGCAATGAAGAATAAATACAAAGCCATCTTCGTATTTAAATGAACTGTAAGCCTTCATAGGCAGTTAATATTATCAAATACATTTTTCATGGTAGAAATACACAAAAAATCAATTCAAATCTTGAATTTGACAAAATGACCAAAAAGAACACATGGCAAGCTATCTTGGTGCTAGATGAAATATTTTTCAAATAGTTTCAGGAAAGAGATCGTACAAAAAAATTAAAAGTTAAAATAAACACACACAAAATGTGGCACAGGTACAACAAAAACTATAAATGCATGTCCAACGATTAAACAAGTATCAAATTCAATCTACTTATTTCAGTTCAATAACTTCATCAATATAGATAAAAAATATCTAAATCATTAAAGTGCTCTGATGTCCAAACTGCAAACATGAAGTGAAAGATGAATGAACACTACAAACATAAAGTTCATAAACCACTCATATCTCATGTACATGTTTGCATGTAGATGCTGCTAAACCTTTTGTTTGACTAATCATTGTCAACTGAATAGATGGGGATTTTATAGCAGCTTTTTATAAACGGAAATCTGCCTACCAGATACTGCTGAGTACAATGCTGAATATGTACAGTGGGTAGAACCAGAAAATCTGAAAAGGGAACAAGGCTGAAATTAATAACTTTTGCATGAAGTACTGCAGTAAACAACGATCTCAGCTCAGTGAACCAGCCTTTCACGGAAGGGTGTGAACTGAGAAGTTATGGAGACCAACTAGTTGTATCCTATGCGGCTTTATGTTATATGATTGGCATTTAATAATTGTACACGTTTATGATTTTAATGTAGCAGATTGAATAATAAAGAAAACTACCATGTTCTGCAAGTTTTAGTCACAACTTCTAATAGTCAAATGCACATGGTAGTTAGGAACACAACTTAGAAGCAGATTTAACATCAAGGTGAATAAACCAACATGTTTGTTTCGATCATGAATTAAAATCCTGACCACGGCCTCTAAAGATTTTATGGATCTTTAATGCTAGTTTCCTTTGGTTACTTCTTCTACACCCTTGCATTGAAGCGAGTCATGTGCATGCTTTTATATGGAGCTTAACTCAACACGTATAATCTATTTGATCTTAGTTTCAAAATCAGACTGTTAACCACACTCCTTTTTGAGAAGCTAACGAGGATTGAGTAAAGATATATTTAGAAACTAAATTACGGGGATCAGTAATAGTATAATCTTCATTAAGCACTAGAAGTGATATACTATCAAGTATCAATATGTAGAGATTCAAATGAGAACTTAAGTAGAACATCTAAGTTATAAGAGAACTTACATAGTAAAGCTGAATGAGAAAATTACGTAAAATGGGATAAAGTGTTATAGATGCTCCACTATCATCAAGGTGTTCGATTCGATTAGGTAATATCCACATGAGAACTGGGATGACAATAGACTTTAACATCAACATACTGCATAGAAAAAAATATACTCCACTGTGAATAGCTTGAGATAGATCATGAGCAATATGAATGTCGGCCGCTAATAGCATATTCATGCACCTAACAATTTGACTTTGAAGGCTTTTCTTGCAAACCCAATAACTTCAGGGCAAACACTTTATTCAGTCAAACCTTTATATCTCTGTCATATGACCTTATACAAAGTGCAAACCATAACCATGCTCACCTCATGGATTCGCCCATTACCTTTGATTTCCATGATCCCAATACCATTATGCCATAACATGATATAATAGTGAAATTCAAACATATGTAACATTATCAATCTGAAAAGTTAATCCAGAATAGGTATACAAAATTAACCTCCTATAAATTCTTTCAAACTAGATAAAATCGTAAAAGCTTTAGAACATACAGCTTTTGTTGGAGCACCAGCAAATTAACAAGTACTTCCCACATCCATAAAACACAACTTTGTTCTAACCCTACATGAAACTTCAACCATTTCATGATTACCTAAGCCTCAAGGCCAAAGACTTGCCCAAATTGGTCATGAAAAAAGAAAACTCCTCGCATCTATTTTAATTCCATTAATACAGTTCTTGAAACCAGTTAGAACTATATTTACCAAAATTTGTTCAAACCGTTTGAATTACCTTCCCAAATAAATGAACCCATTAAGGAGAAAGCACTGCCCAGTTCGAATCGACAACGGTTTTGAGCTGAATCAATTCAACAAACATAATAGATATCAACATAAGCCAAGAATTTCATAAAGAGTTTCAAGGATAAATAAAAGGTCACCTGAGGCACAAGGCAACTACTCTATGAAGACAACAAGCTTCTTTGAAGCCTGCTACCCAAAGAAGAATAGCTTGCTTCGTCTGGAGCTTTAAATTCTCCATTAAGAATCAAGGAAAGGAATTGAGTTGTTCCACTCTTTATTCCTTTTCCTTATATTTCTCTACTTTTCTACTATGGAGCTGCGATTGTTTAAAAGTCCAAGGGGGTGTGAGCGGTGATTTAGTGAAAAGCGTGATTCCCCCTATTTCTGTCTTCCACGCCAACTTTGAACTAGGGAGTTAAAGGGTTGTTCGTGGTCCCGTTACCGTCATTCATGCATCGGACGTCCGGTGCACGGAAAACGGTAACGGGCCAAGTGCTCAGGTCCGATGAATTCCATATTTTGAAACGTTGGAGAATTAATTAATGTTAATGGGTAAATTTTTATATTTTTTATAAATTTCTAAAATTAATAACTTTTGTAAATGAGATTCATTTGAGACGTGCTTTTTGCGTTACGATCGTATCAAAATACTTTACATTATGTAGTTGGTTTGAACTGAATCCGAGCAATTTATAGTTTTACAATTTATTTATTTATCTATTTCTGCAAATTATTGACGCATATTATTCATTAAAAATCAATCAAATAGTTAATTAACTGTAAATCAATTTTTTTTAAAACATGCATTTCAAATACTCCACTCAAATTCTCAGCTCAAATACCCCGTTCACGGTCAAACGCATTCCCCGTTCAACCAACTTCCCTGCTCAAATACTCAGCGCAAATTCTCAGCTTAAATACCCCTTACCGTTCGTTGAAAATGCACCCGTAGACTGGAGCAAAATTATATTATCGGCTCCAAGGTTTTTTTTTAACCGCCAAAATACCTAGCTAGTGTTCGCAGTGATTGGACACTTCAATCGTGGGATCCATGTTTTTTTCATTCGTGTGAATCGCTGAAATTGAACGGTTGGCATTCGACGTGTCCGACGCTGCCACTGCATAAATTACAGTGGTCACCCTTACCCTTTTTTTAAAATCCTTTCTCCACTTGTATTTTTCTCGAAATTTTTTTTTTAAATATTAGCCCGTGAATCTTTCAGTTCGTCCGTCCGCCACATTGTAGACTGGACTAAGGAACAGACATTGGCTTTTATTGATATTTACTTCACCAACATTGGATCTTGAAATGGTCGGGTTGGCTATTGGTATGACGAAATCACCAACGCCTTCGATACATAGAATAATATCAATTGCAACGTCGATCGGATAAAAAACAAGTTTAATAACCTAAAGCACGATTGGAACCACTGGAGTCAGCTTTTTGCAGATTGAAGGTAATAGAGTTAGGGGTATGCCCTAGGGATAATTATATAACATGTTGCGTATATCAAACTCTATGACCGATCTTGTTCATAGTAAAGGTATTTGATTTATATTATATATTTTGTTAAATAGTGATATAATTAATTTAAAGTATACAAATAAGAAAAACTTTAAATGAAATATTATGTGATTGCAGTTGCAAATAGTTGCAATCGTGCATAATTAATCATATATAAAATAACATTTTATTTTAAATAATCCGGTCAAGATTGGAGAAAGGATAGCGATATATTAATTGAAACCAGAGCATGTAACGCTCTTCAAAATGTTGGGTAATGTATTACTCATGGCTACTGAGATCATTAAGGTGTTACGTATTGATAGTTATTGGATAACTATAGAATAACTTATCCAAGAATTCTTATTGATAAATAACAACTAGGTCAAACGAGAAATCTGAAGTGATGATATTACACGGTTCTCTCGACTTGAGAATGCTGTCGAATTTCAATATGAAAACTTGACTTTGATTATAATTAAATCGTGACATGACATCCATCGAACAACTGTAATCAGATCTAAGTTGAAGCATTGGAAGTGAAACATTATTCAATAGAGAATCATCTCCTCGGTTATATAAGGTTAGTATCACAGTCTCAACTATAGTAACTCAAAGTCAAAATCTCTGGCTAAAGTAATGCGGTTAATAATAAATGTTATTATTGAACCAAGTACTTTATTTATGTACTAACCAAGTTGAATGTGAATGATATTGGAATTTTGACCTAAACCAAATTTCATAAGTACTAATATAAAATAGCATTGACGAAGATAATTGGTGTAAATAATTATTTCTAAATTGTACGGCTTAAGAAATTAAAAAATATGATTTTACTTAAAACTTCTATAAGCGATGAATTCGGTCAAACTACCACACTATTAACTAAGATGACGTATGAACATTAATATTTAAATTTCTCAAAATTAACCGTTGATTGAATTCACACTCTTAGTCATACAACCATATTTGTGTACTCTTTGAAAAACCACAAGATGTAACTAATTTATAAAATGTAGTAAGTTAATTATACTAATCAATATTGAATATTATTTAATTTATTTGATGTTTTGGTGTTGTTAGTTATTATTTGAATATATATATATATAAGTTATATATGCATGTATCGATATACGGTATCGGCATATATTTAAATTAGTTTTAAATATAGTTAGTAGCTTAACAAGTTTTTGGAAATAATTATCCATGCGATGGAATAATGTGGCTTGCCGCACTAGAGAGAGAGGAAGAGATATGGATGAGATTTGATTGAAAATTAATTGAGAATTAAAAGTGTAATTTTAAAGAGAGAAAAGGAAAAAAAATTATTCTCCCGTTGAAACAAATACTCATTCATTTTCTTACATATTTCATTCTTTCATTTTATTTTCACTTTTCCCTCATCCTCTTCGAAAGCCATAGCCAAAAGTTCAATGGGCAATTTCCTAAAATTATCAACTTCAAATCAAATGAAAATAAAATAAAAAAGCTAGGTGGTTCATCCTTTTCTTACAAAGTTGGATGTGAATTTATCTTAGAAATCTGAGAAAAAATATCAAATTAGGTCGTTATAGAAGGCAAGATGTTTCAGGTTTGTTTTCTTTTTATTTATACTCATTCATGATGTTTAACCATGACCATAATCATATATATATATATATATATATATATATATATGTTGAATTGCCGCTTGTTGAATCTATTTTAACCTCTTGTGTATTGTCTTTTAAATGTAAAATCATTCTTATGTATGATTTGATTTCTGTTGTTGGATTTGAATCATTCGTTAATATAAATTTAATATGATGCAAAAATTATTTTGTTATCATAACTAAGTTAATAAATTAATTTCAAACAATTTGTGTTTGATTTATTTTGTGTATTGATATTGCACTAGTACACAATATGTCTTTGTATCATTTGCTTTGGTTGTGTTAGCAACCGAAAGCAAATAGTATCATTTGCTTCGGTCTTCCTTTAACAACCCGAAGCAATAGACCCTTACAAATCAATAGGTCATTTATTTACTTCGATTATATTAACAACCGAAGAATTGTATCATTTTCTTTGGTTGTGTTAGCAACCGAAGCAATAGATCTTTAAAATATAAAAAATAAACATAAACATAAACAAAACAAAATAACTTTCGATGGAAAAATATTTTCATTCCCTCCAACTTTTTTCTTCCTCCCGTCCAAAGGAAAACCCCTCTTTTTCATAACTCCACAAAGAAAACCCAACTTATCCTTTACTCTTCGATGGTAAAATATCGTCATCGACCACAACGCCATTGACGATAGCAACATTGACGACACCGACCTTATCCAATCCGCAATAGATGCCTGCCATCACCACGGCGGTGGCCACATCATCTTCCCTTCCAACAACTCCTTCCTTACTGCCATGATCTTCCTTAAATCAAACGTGATCCTCATAATCTCGATAATCATCCAGGTAAAATACAGGCTCCTGTAAACCTTAAAAAAAGACTACCAACAATTTTTCCTAGGGAAATTACTCTTACTGGTGCTAACTTGATTGCACTTCGAGGAAAGCAGAAGCTTTCGTTTGATTCTTTGCCTAAACCCAGGAAAACTATCGAGAAATTAAAAATAGAAAAAAGTAACTTGAGTACAGAAAAGCAGAATAGGAAACTTGAGTCAAAGGAGGAAAAGAAAGAACGCAAGGTACTAGTTGGTCAAAGTCATTAAACGCTTTTTTTTCAAAATCTACATTAGCTGGGGAAACAAGGTAGGCTATAGCAAATATGAGTTCTATAAGCAAACCGTGTTTTATTTTTGTTCACGATTCAAAACTAATTCTAGATCTCTAGTGTGATAACCAACCAGCATTGTGTTTTTTGTGCATCACTTATGGAGTTGTTATAAACATTGTTATGTTAAATCTCGTGCAGGCTGTTGTGAAAGAAGAAAAAATAAAGGCAAGAAAAGCTAAGAAATAGCTGAAAGAGTTGTATAAAACTGAAGCATAGAAAGCTCAGAAGTTTGCTGCAGTTTCTAGACCATCCTCTGTTCATCTTGCCTAGTTTCTAGGAGATTATATTTTTGGTATTTTGGAGTATGAATTATTGTAATTTGAAGTATGATCATTTGGTGTGCTAATGTATTGATTTTTTTGGTTATATTACAGCTATCTAACATGAAAATGTCATTATGGTTTGGTATCGTTTCAGGGGTATCATTTTTTTTTGCTTTAGCTGACATTTGCTTCGGAAGCAAATTAGTGGCCATTTGCTTCGATTTTCATGAACAACCGAAGCAAATTAGTGGTCATTTACTTCGGTTTTCATGAACAACGGAAAAGCAAATAAGTGGTCATTTGCTTCGGTTCGAAGCAAATGACCTCTTTTGCTTCCGTTCAACAACCGAAGCAACAGACTTTGGCATGTTGTGTCATCTTCATTTGCGGTGATAAACAACTAAAGCAAATGACTTGTTTTGTAGTAGTGTTGTTTGTTGGATTTGAGATTATTGGTTAATGTGGATCTAATTTGTTGTAGCAATTTTTTCCTTTTGTTTTTATAATTTAGTTCACGTATAAACATGGTTTTAATATTTAATTAGCTGAATCATGCATGCATGCATGCGTACATACATACATACATACATACATACATACATACATATATATTTGTGTGTGTATGTGTGTATTCATATGATTCGATTTCTTGTTTTCAAGGTTATAAACCAATATCAAGTCAAATCCCTTGGTTGTGTTAATTTGTTTTAAAATTAATAAATTCCAGTTTGTTATTTAGTCAAATATATGGTTTGAAAATTAAATAAATTACAATATACATATGTATGTATGTGTATACATGTAATGTTTCAAAATTAATCGTGTCTTCGAAATTATATATATTAAATTAAGATAATATCATTTTACAATTTTGTTTCATGTTGAATACTTATTTTATATGCAATTTTAAACCAATACTATGTTGTGATTAAGTATTGAATAACATCCATATTGATTTTGGACGTATTATTGATTAATGTTTGTAAAAGAGAAAATTCAAATACCATTAATTTAGTTTTCCTTTTTAATCCTGATTTGACTGGATCAAGATCTAATGAGAGATCTTATTTCAAGTTTTCATTTTTTTTACCAAGCATTCTCCTATGTTGACAATGTCTAATTGTATTATATAAATTTGTTTTATATATACAAGTGGCAATAAAATATTACATATGTGTGTGTGTGTGTATGTCTAAACTATATATAATTGTACTATACACACACACACACACAAATCATACACATATATTATAGTATATTCAGATATATGTACGTACTTATGATTTATATTCCTGATAAACATATGAAATATCATACGTATGTGTAAGTATAATATGTATGTATGTATAATAAATATAAGTCCCAATATATATATATGTGTGTGTGTGTGTGTGTGTGTGTGTTTGTGTGTGTTTGTGTATATAGTTATATACATGTTTATATTTCATTATGTCATGTTGTTCTGTTATGCTTTACTGTATGTATACCTTATATATCCAAAATTTATATTCATTAAATTAATTAATATGATTAATTAACAATCTTTAAAACAAAGTTATATAAAATATGATTTTGTTTAATATCTAGATTGGATGTAGTGTAAACCATTAGATTTTATAAGCCCATTATGATCCAAATAGGAAAAAAAATTGAAATCTACTCATTTCAGCTGCTACAAATAAGCTCGGTCTCTTCAATGGTATCAGAGTGTAACAACCCTGAGATTGCAATTACCGAATAATAAATTAAAATTATGATTTTAAGTTGAAAAGGGAGCTAAACAAAAATTTTGGGAATTTAAATTTACAATTGGTTTGCAAATTAAAATATTTTGGGTTGAAATGGGGAATTTTTAAATAAAAAGTGATTATGGGTTAATGGGCCAAATGAGATAATTACATGGTTTTAATTAAAACTAGGATGCTTATTAGGATTTTGTTCACATGATAACTTAGAAAATAAACTAAGTCCTAATGGGTTTAAAACCCCCTTACCATAACCCATTAGCCTAACCCCCTCCTATATAATATCTTAAACTCATAACCCTAACTCTCATCCTCTTCATAAATTCCTAAACCTAAACCTAAGCAAAATTAATGGCCTCCATTTAGAAGCTCCATCTCCATCTCTTCATAATTAGACTTGTTTAATCCTAGCAAGGTAATGCAATCCTAGGCCTAATCACCTTCTAATCTTTATTTTAATCTTTGAAATCTCTTTGTAATCCTTGGTTTTGTTCTCTTTTTAATTTTGAAGCTCTCTAATCCACATCCTCTTTGCTTTGGAAAGTTGCACTTGAAGTGTTTGCTTATTTGCTTGATTGGTAGAGGTAATTACTATTGATTAGTAATTAATGCTAGTTGTATTATTGGTAATCACTATTTATTAGTAATTATTGCTAGCATAATCTTGGTGAAAATTTGTTGCAAAAAACTGAAAAAAAACATCCCTAAATGTCAAAAAACTCAAAAAATAGTTGGCTGGAAATTGCTTCAGCCTGAAACAGGCTGAAATAGTGATCTGGGTGCACCAGAACAGGTCTGGGTTGCACCCAGACTAGTGCAGGCTAGCCCAGTTGGGCTAGCCAAGAGCAGGCCAGCCCCCTAGGGGGCTGGCGCATGGCATTCCACCCAGCCCAAGCGGGCTGGGCATGGAACCTACCCCCAGCCCGCATGGGCTGGGGCATATGGGCGCGGGCCTAGGCCCGCGTCCCACATCCCCAGCCCAGGCGGGCTGGGGCAGGACATATGTCCCCAGCCCGCCTGGGCTGGGGCATACGGGCGCGGGCCTAGGCCCGCGTCCCACATCCCCAGCCCAAGCGGGCTGGGGCAGGACATATGTCCCCAGCCCGCCTGGGCTGGGGCATACGGGCGCGGGCCTTGGCCCGCGTCCTATATCCCCAGCCCAGGCGGGCTGGGGCATGTATTATCTCCCAGCCCAGGCGGGCTGGGGCAGGCTGACGCGGGCCCGGCCCGGGCCCGCGTCTAAAAAAAAAAAAAACAAACCAAAATCAAATATCATCTCTGTTTCCAGTTTTTGAGTGCCACTTCGCGATGCCGTCACGTTCGCATCGGAAGTCGGAATTCGACGTTTTTGGTCTCGTTGGAAAGGTGGAGTTTCGAACTCCATCTCTGTAAAATTTGGGCATCATCGGCATTCGTTTGGTACTTCGAATTTCGTGTCGAAGTTGAACTCTGGTCGTTGTTGGTAAGCAGTGTGAATCTTGTTCTGGGTCCAACTTTGAGACGTCGCTGCCGTTTCGTCTCAACTCGGAATCCAGAAATTCTTTTTGCATCTTAAAGTAGGGATGTTGGACTACATGTCTGCAAATTTTCATGACATATGGACACAGTTTGCTGGTCCAAATAAATTGCCGAACTTGGGTTCGCAGCTGTTTTTGAATGTTTACAAACACTTAGAATATTTTTGATGATTTTCTGGTTTTCATTGATTTCTTTGAGATTTGTCTCTAGATTTCGTACACGGGTTTTATGAATCATATTCAAAAGATTTTTCACTCCTAAATGGCTTTTGAAAATTATTATATAATATTATTTTAATTATTAAATTAATTACTCCATAATAGGAGACTTTTCAAAAGACCGTTTTAAAAGTGATTTCGAAAATCAATTATAAATCCGTTTTACACCATTATTTTCTATAATAAAAATCTCACACTCACTTTTAGCACGTCGAGCGAAGTGGAAAGGTGCTTAAACGGTTAGGAAATCTCCGGCCTATGGAAACCGTGTGTATTTTCTTTCCGGTTAATCCCCGACCTATTCGATTGATCGTTTTGACCTTTGGGTCTAGTTTACCGATGATATGAGGTAGACTTTTTATTGTTTGGAGTGTGAGCTTGCTATTGGTTAGGAAACCGTTTAGTGCGAACGTGGGGTATGGGACTCATTGTTAACACTTTACGGGTTCCTCTCCAAGAAGTTAGTGACACATTAGCCTCTGGGCGGCCAGTACTGGACCTCTAGGTCACCACGCCTCTGGGCAACCGTCTCTGGACACCTGCTCTATGGAGCAGTTTATTTTTCGGCATGCGCCTCTGGGCCTTATCCTTCTGGGAAGGATCTTGCCGTCTCGCGCGTTCCGCATCTGTGCGAGTGATCGATCACAACTTTACAGTACTTGGCAACAACGACTCTGGTCGGTGCACGTGCAAAACTTGTATTATCTGATGATTTTTATATCCATTCGAGTACCGCCATTCGGCGTTGGTTCTATGGAACCATACGATGTAAGTGCGATTACCTTATGGATTCACAGTGTCTCTGGACATTGCTTTTCAGTGTTTGATTTCATTGATTTTTCAGTATATCCCTATTGCTCTTTGGAGCATCGATCTTTGCTTGGGCATTGATTACAGACTCTGGTCACTCTTGGGATTATTGCCTATGGGCATCTTTTTATAGCTTTGGCTACGCCGATGATATGAGGCGATTTTATTTATTCTACACTTTGGTGTTGATTTCTCTTTGGAGATTTTTATTGTTTATTGATGATTAGGGATCGTCATTATATTCATGTGGTTCATAATATACTTCTCTTTGGATAAGTACTGTTTTACTTATGTACCGCATTATTATATATCTCAGTTATTACTGATTGTTTAGCTAGCCTGACTCGAGTGTTTTCGCTCGGGTCAGACCGAGTTGTTTCAGGTTAGGTCTTTGGACTTAGCTTCTGTGCTTCCGCTTGGACATTATCTGCTATGCTGATAGATAGCGCTTTATTTGTCCACTATTCTGCTACTATATTATCATTCAGACTTTGATATGTACATATTTTTGACTCACATGTGTGAGCGGTGGCTTTGTACTCACTTAGAGTATTTGGATCTGTATTGATAATGTATTGTTCTGGGATTTTATATCTGTTATGTGATTCTGTTCTGTGATGCTATTTCATTATGTTATTATGCTTTGTCCTGATAGATCTTTAGCCATTTGTAATTTCGTTATAAGTATTTACCGAATATGTCGAACCACTTGATTGAGAAAAATTTAAATAGATTCCACCTTTCGACGTATTCGGTAGATAGTTATAGCTTGATTATAGATGGTCGCTTCCACTATACTCTATTCTTCGCTTTAACAGACAGTATTACTCCCGTAATACTCTTTGTTACAGTGGGTCTCAGAGTGGGGCGTTACACAGAGTTCAAATGGTCTATGCGGTCTAATTAGCAACTTTAGGACCAACAAATTAAGCCTACACATCTGATGGGTGTATAGAAAAGTAGTGTCTAGGCTTGAAGTTGAATAATCAAATATTCTCCCCAAACTGGCTACTGGTCTAACCCAATGGGTGGAGTAAATCCAGCAGGTTGGCACAATTGTAAAGACTTAAAATGATTTGAACCTTGTGTTAATTTTGAAAATTAAGTTTGAAAATTTAAAATATATTTCTAAATTTAAAATGTAAATTTAAAGTATATAAGGAAAATTTTGTAAAAGCTATAAAGTAAATTCAAAATTTTCAAAATTATTTTGAGAAATTAAGATAATTAATTTCAAAATTTAATATATTTAATTAATTTGATTAATTATCTTAAATTAAATAACTAATTAAAAGTTAATTAATTAACACACACACACACACATATATATATATAGGTTGACATATGTATGCATCTATAACTGTTATAGTTATATATTTATCTTAAATTTGTTTAAGATGAATCATGTTAAACTTCTGAATTAATTTAAACATTTAATTAAATGGTTAATTGAATAGATTAATTTATTAAGTAAATTTTAATTAAGTAATATGTATACATATATTAATTTGTATGTACAAAATAAATTATAAATGTCATAGTAGATTATTTATCTTAAATCGTTTAGGATAAATAATATAAAATTATTAATTAAATTAATTAAATATGAATTATATACTAAATTCAAAATTAACTAAATATGATCTAATTAATAAGAATTAAAATTAATTAAGTGTGATTGAATTAATAAGATATATATATATATATATTATAAGTTAATTAAATTATAAAAGTTATAAATAAATTAAAACTTGTATAACTATATATGTATAAAGTGGGACTATTAGAAATTCAACTTAGATTTAAGGAACGAGTACATTTGTATTGAATGTATACCAGGATTTCAGATGTATCTGACACTTGAATCACAATAGTATTTCATAAGAAATACATTGTTTCCTAAATTGATATCACCCTATGTGTATATATACATTAAAGATTATGAATCCTTAGTATATAAGTTGTCCTCTATAATTTATATGTTCATAGATTACTTGCATACTCTTTAGTTGTTGAGCTTCCTAAAGCTAGCAATATTATGCGTATTAATATTAACATATTAACTAGACAAGATAAGATACATGCACGTATTTGTTGAGATTCCTCAAGGTACGTGCACTATACTTAGGCCATCGTGAAATAGTGGGTACGAGTGAATAATCTCTTTTGATCTATTGAGCTTTCCTGAATATCAAGATGAGATTAGAACAAATACCATGGGTTAAGAGTTATCCGATAAACTGTTATCCATCGCTTACGAGCTTATAATTTGTTAAGCATCCTCGAGGTCATAATCCTAAGGCAAGCGTGTAACGACCGGATTTTTGACACCTATTATTAGAATAATCAACCGATTTTAAATATTGAAATATTAGTTTTTATCAGTCAAATAATAAATTTCTGTCATATGAAATATCTATAAATATATGTATATTCTAGAGGCTTTGATTTAAAAGTTTAAAATCTAATTTCTGGAAATAATTAAATAAGCTTCACATTTCAAATACATGATAAAATATATATATATGTATGTATGTATGTATGTATGTTTGTATGTATGTATGTATATACAAAACTTATTATATAAAAGTAAAATATATATATAAATAAAAATAAATACATGTAAGTGGTTATATATGTGTGTATGTTAAATATAGTGTATATGTAATAATTTATACAAGAAGTAAAAACTTTAGGATGATAAAATTATGTTAGTAGGCAAAACATTTACATATGGTCTAAGGAATTATATGAAATCTATATATATTTATATGATGTATATATGTATATACACAAGGGAACATCATGATGAATACATATCTACTCAAGCATAAAATAAATCAAATCATTCACTCAATCAATTTATCAAAATCAAGTCAATCAATTTATCAAAATCAAGTCAACAATTTTCAAATCAAATTAAAGAGAAAAATAAAAGAAAAAGAAAAGTCATGTACATGAAAATGGGCTTCAGCCTTTTCCAAACCTTGTTCCCTCTCCTCTATCTATATATACCACTGTCTATGTTTTGGTTCACGTTTACCATTAAACATTAAAAAAAGAAAAAAGAAAGAAAAGAGAAGTCTGCCATTAAAACCTTAAGAAACCAAAGAATTCAAAGCTCCAAGAAGGAAAATCAGACAAAAACAAAATCAGTGTGTCATCTTTCAGAAGTAAGTGAGTAAAATTTACAACTTTTACTTACTGGAAAGCTATGCATGCTTCTATATGTTTGAAAAATTGAATGAACACTTCTATTTGGTCAAGAATTCATGTGATAATGAGTTTCTATGCTGTATATATGTGCGTGAGTCATGTTGTACACCCTGTAAGCTCACAGTATCATGTAAAACATCTCTGTTCTTTGAAAAGTTAACATCTCTTCAACTTTAAAAATCTTGATCTCACTATCCATTAAATTTTAGGCTATAGTTCCAAAAGGAAAATCGATTGTTTTTTAGTGTAGATTATTCTAAAATCAGTTTCGTTTGATATTATGTAACATATAGGAAGAAAAGAATATATTACAGTAAGCAACTTGAAAATGAACGATTTTCGAATATCATAATTTAGTCTCTTGTTTATATGAATGTGTTTATTATTCGAAATGATGATTTTTAGTTGTGTATTGAGCGAGATAGAGGGAGATGACCTAAAAATGGGTTTTGGTCGATTTCCGACGGCCGAGTTGTCGTGGGGGCTTGTCGTTGGTGGTGAAGGTTGCTTGGGTGATGGGGAAGTTAAGAAAAATGGCATGGCATTTTATAGTGGTGTGTGGCGATGGGTCGAGGTCGTTTTAGGGTTTTAGGCTTTTTTGTGTGCGTGTTCAGTCCTGAGCTAACGGCTGTGACGAGAGGCAACTGGGGAAGTGCGGTATGGGGGGAAAGGAGGAGGAGGACGTGGCGTAGCTTTTGGCAAGATTTGGTGGTGAATGGTGGCGTACAGTGGCGATATAAGGTAGTTGAGCGGTGATGTTTTCTTTCTGACTTTGGTCCTAGGTTCGAATTTGAGAAGGAAGGGTCGACTTCGTGTTTCAGGGGTTGAGTAGTGATGAGTTGGTCATAGGTGATGTATAGAGATGGTCGATGGCGAAGGAGGGATGGTCATCAACTGGTACATGTGCACGGCACAGTTGTGTGCACGCGAGTGAAAAAGAAAGAGGAAGAAAAAGAGCAGGTGGAAGAAGAAAGAGAGAGGGGAAGAAGAGTTGGGTTTGGGTTTCTCTTCTTGACTGAAGTGGGCTGGGCTCAGTTCTATAAAAAAATGAAGTAATTTAAATAACCTTTAGGTTAATAATCTTTTGAAAACTTTCAAAACATTTTTTTTCGCTTTCATTTAAAATCCAACCGACATGGAAATTTTTGCATTTTGATCCTATCACCTAATATTTTAATCTGAATTAATTTTGTTAATTTTCTATAATATAAAATTTAATTATTTTATAATAATTTAGTGAAATAAATAATTAAATTCTTAATTGATTAAATCTTATGTTGATTAATTAATTAGTTATTAATTGGATTGTTTAATTGTAATGACCTGGTATTTCGTGCCATTCGCATCCGCACATGTTGGACTTGAATTGCTCAAAATATCAGATTGTTAATTTATATTTGGCAAAACTCAGCATATACAGTAAATAGATCAATCACAGAATCATAGACACAGAGTATTACAAAAATAAGCAGCGGAAATAGATAAATAGTAGTTCATGAAGCTACTGTATAAAACATCGGAGTTCGAAATAAAATACAACAGAATATCTCAAATACAATATAGTCTCCAATACAAATAGATGACAAGTCTGGACAGAACAACCGGATAGCTGAAAGCTGAATAGTTATAGATGGATCTCCAAGTGAAGCTTCAAACTCCAAAGGTGAGTCTCAATGCTGAGTCACTCAGTCTAACCCGAGCGTAAAGCAAAACACAAAACACTCGAGTCAGGATTAACATTCTTATATTAATAAATTCAACTCAAGTGAAATGTCAACATAAATACAAGTAACTTAAAGGATGTTTGGGATTTCCATCCTCCAAGGATGCGTGGAACTATCTACTATGTAGTAATATACGCTATTATAATATGTCTATAGTAAAGTAAACTATTAAAATAGCGTTAAGGCGTTACCCATATCCCCCTTAACACATTTTATATAATGTCGTAGTCTATACAGATACTGTAAACTCCACCCACGGGTGGACTATCAGGGAGCACTCCATAGGTACGATACAAAACAAACTCGTAGAAGGCGCGGTAGGGCATGCGACAAGGCACTCGAGGCAATGCCAGGGTAGATATACCGTTTGCGGATCCGGATTGGTGGTAACTTATAGCAGCTACTACCGCCCACCTCGTGACACACTCCCAAATCAAAGGGTGCACCCAATCAAATCACAAAAGCAATAGAATGGTATCGAAGAAATGTGTCCGATAGGAGGAATGACCTCACTTGGCCCGGCATTGCTTCTGTTTTAACCACATCAAGCTGACTCACGGGAGTCAGGGATACGTAAATACCATATAGAATCGTCACCAAACCATCCTACTTCATTCTGGGATATCCACCACGTACATAGTTGTTAAAGTGGTTTTCGGTATTGGCAGAGAGTATGACAATATCCGATCCCGGTCTCTTTAACAACCAAACGTTATTATAACACCGTGGTCATTTCATTTCAAACAGTTCATAATTCATATCAAAATATCATATTCATTTCAAAACCGTATCAATTCGATATCATTATTCACTTTAAATAATATGCATTTCCAGAATCGTAACACTTTAAAAATTATAACGCTCTTGAAATCATAGCACTTTTGTATTCATAACAGTTTTGAAATCATAACACTTTGGAATCGTAACACTTTAAATGTGGAAAATAGTACATATATTAAAATACTTTTTTTTTTGAGATCATGGGGAACCTTAAGATCATGGTATTCATTGATACTCACTTAAGTAAACCCCACGCCGTGTGTCTACCCCGCTTTTATTTAGTCGTCGCACACGGATGCTTAACGTTGAAACTCCCACTGATGGTTTGGCGCTGGGATTCGAACCTGCCCGGACACAGTCCTTTGGTTCCCATCTCCCAGCTCCCAAACCAACCGAGCTACGAACGGCGGGTCATATATTAAAATACTTTATAAATTGAAATAGTTTTCTCAAATTTCACAAATCGATTCAAATCAACTCGAATACCAAAAATTCAATTTAATTCAATCTTAATTCACACATTTCAATTTAATTCAACTTCTAAATAAATTATTAATTTATGTCCATTTCAAATATAGATTTGACTACAAATCAAACCATTTCGATTTCAAAAGATTTTAAAGCTTTAAGTATTCAAACATTTACAAAACTAAATTTGATAATTTCCTTTATATTTCAATTTCGAATTTATCATTATTTAACATTAAAATATTCCTCTATCAATCCAATAATCATTTAAATAAAACCTTAAATTACAATTTAAATAAACTAAATACTCCCTTCAATTTGTTTACTTGAAATATTCATTTAATCACTTTAAGTCAAAAAACAAGTTATAAAAATCATATCTTAAAATCTCAAATTTAATAAGTTTCAAATCTATCTTATTTAAATATAATTCTTAAACAAATAAAATTTCAAATCAATTTCAAATTTATCTTTCCAACCTCAATTTATTAAAAATTATTTGAAATCATAATACTTTCTACTCAAACAGTTTAGATATAGAAAATAGTATATGTAATAAAATAGATTATAAAATAAAAATACTTTATATAATAAAATAGTTGTATATTAAAATAGTTATAAATTAAAAATAGTTTATATTAAAATAATTAGTATATTAAAATAGTTTTATATTAAAAATAGTTTATATTAAAAATAATTCATAAAGTAAAATATTTCTCCTCTTTGATTAGGATTTCCTTTGAATTTTGGAACTTTTCCCTTCGTTCTGAAAATCCATTCTTGTCTCTCCCTATTCGGGTTCTTCTTGATACTAGAGCATCCCATGACTCCATTTCTATCCCGCCAACCTCTGTATGATTTGTAAAGGGGCGAAACTCTTTCACAACAGGCGTCGATTCACCGGAGACTTCCATATCCTCGGTTTAGATGTTATTTCTTGCAAAGCTCGAACCGTCTCTAGTAGACGATCAGGGTAATTCCCTTGTAATCTTGACTCCACTCCGATAATCAGATATTATCCCGATATTGGGTGAAGTCACTTCTCTTCCCTTCAAGCGGGAATTGAATTTCCATATTGATCTATTTCCTTGAATCTCGGTTGACCCGGTTAAGGTCACCCGCGATTTATATAAGTCTATCCATCTTTTCTCTTTTGTTATTTAATTATCTTATCTCCCTTTCAAGCCTATTTTCTCAGTTGAAATCCGTTTGATTAGGGTCTCTCTAAATTTGAAACTCTATCCTTGTTCTAGAATCATTCTTGAATCATCGTGTGAGGAAGTGTATTTGTAATTAAATTAAAATGTTTTATATTGTGTTGTTTGAGTTGTTAAGTTTGAATTTTGGGTTTCGATCGATTCGTCTAGCTAACGCTATCGATAGGAATTCCAAAACACTTGAACAGAGCAAACTGATACGATATTGTTTTCGAAATTGGTAAATAAAATAATTTTATGTATAATTATATTTTATATATAGGAGTATAATTTTCTGAAATCAGATAGTTAAATTGAATTGGTTGTTAGAAATGATAATATTATGTTTTCATTTATTGTTTTATCAACATTTCTAAACCATTAACCATTATTGTATATTATAGGGAAATGAAATTTTAAAACATGGTTTATAAATTAGATTTGAAAATGAAATCAATTTAAAATAAGGATTTGAGGATTAAATTCCCGGTACATTTCAAAGTTTGGTTTTAAAGTTTTGAAAAGTATTATTATTTAAAAGTATTTTCGAATAGAAGTTGTTTCAAAAGAATAATTTTAAAGTTTAAAACTTGTACTCTCCTCCATTGTCGCTAGAAAATAATTTTGGTGATGACTGCAGCATCATCGACATTCATTTTCGAGTTTCAAAGTGGAGAAATGAGTTAGTAGCTTTGCTACACTTTTGTTTTGGAAAATGGATTTGATTTGAAATTATTGAATATGATTTGATTTATATAATATATATGTATATAATTATTTCAAAATAGTTTGAAGTGATACCGAAAATTTGAATCTTAAGTTTTATATTAAGAAATGGTTTCAATTATTGAAATAAAGTGAAATGTTTGAATAATTGGAATATCTGAAATGATAAATGGAATTAAACCAACCTGAAATAATAAACTTATTTGTATAACACTAAATTTCATTCTAATATATATAACTTGCCTAAAATATTCAAAAAGTTAAAATGTTAGGATATAATAGGGTTGTACAAGAAGAAACTTAAGTAATAAATTGTTCAAACTAAAATCTGGCTTAATATAAATGTTGTAGATAGAAGGAAAATTTGTATAGTATTTAACTACACTCAAAAACATTAATATAACTCACCTAGAAAGGTTTAAATGTAATTAGAATGTAATTGGATAGTATACACTATGATATGGGTAATAGGATATCAAAATGATATTTTGTCAAGGGAATTTACTGATAATAAATTGGATAATAAACTGGATAATAAAAAGGAAAAATTATTTGTTGAATAAAATATGATTATAAATTGTATACACCTAATAGATGTTGCAAAATAAGTTAAGTGAAATAAATTAAATAAATAAAAAGGAAGACTATTTAAGCAGATAAATATGAGCTTAAGAATAGTGAACTTGGATTTTTGTGGAATAAACTTAGCTGAAGATAAATGGATAACATAAAGAGTTAATTTAAAAATGAATTTGTTTGAAATAGATATTGATAAAATGAAAGAAAATCAATTTTAAATTGAATGACTAATTATTAGTTGAATAAAATGGATTAAACCAAATTGTTGAATATTAATTTATTTAAATTGAAATTTATATGGTTTAAATTAATTATTTTATTTTGTTTTTCAATCTATTTTTTTCGTTCTGGTTGTTTCTATTCTCCTACCTCCTTCCTTTTCGGAGACGAAAAGTTTTGAGTGGGGGAGAGTGTAACGACCCGTAAAATTTTATTTGTTTTAATAATACATTTAACTGAAATTTTGTGAAATTTTAAATAATTGAATTTTGAAATAAAAATTTAATATTTGGAATACGTCTATTTAAACATAGCAATTAGTAAAATTTCATCAGATAATATGGAAGTTTATTTTATTGTGTAATTTTATTTCAATTTAAATCAGTTAATATTTGATGATAATAAAATGTTTTCCAAATCTGAATATTTTTATATAATAAATTTGTAAATCATCTTTTGAGTGAGACGTCATATTTCATTTTATCAAATTTGGACTGCTATTGCTCCGTTTATCTTACTTTCGGCGTATTAGCAGCATTTTCGGTAGCGAAAATGCGAGTTTTTATAATTCGCTCGTATCACTAATATCTGTGTACCATTCTGTTCGCATCGTCGTATTGATCTTCGTAGTATATTTATTTCTGTATTTCAAGGTCCGGTACGCGACGGAAGCGATAAAAACGGTTCGTTGTAACAGTACCGAAATTTGTGGCTTTACTCTTTCCTTCGGTTTCAAAATTGAAATGTACTTCCCAAACAAAATTTATTGTTTTGAATTCTCAGCTGAATCTAGGGACTGACCGTTAGAATTTCTTTTATTTGATATAAATATTCGTTCAAGCTTACAAATTCCCTCACTTTTCATTTCAGAGGTGAAATAGGTACGTTTTTTTCCCATTCTTCTTCTTGTTTTCGTTTAACCCGTGCTCATGCCTGGACCCAAGCCCCTATCGTGCTTCCCTCGCCAAAACCCGAAGCCTCTTGCATGCGTCCCCTCCCGAAGCCCAACCGTGCACCTTATCTATCTTTCTCATCCTGATACCATGCCTTCTCTTGTTCCAGACCAACCCAAAAGCCATGCCCATCACCTCTTTCCCAAAGCCAAACCCGAGGTTCCTCTTCCCCTTCTGTTGAAGATGACCAAGCCTGACGACAGATCCACCCGCCACTGTGCCTAAGTGTAACAGCCCAAAATTTTAACAAATATTTTATTCATTTTATTTAAAGACTTTGGTGTTTGATTTCTTAAAAAATTAATTTTGAAAATTTTCTTGTAATGATTATAAAACAATTGCCCAAATTTTTATAAATATAAACAATTTCTGTAATTTTGATTTGGGTTAAAGTTTAACTTTAATAGGGATTTTAAATTTCAAATTCTAACTTCCAAATCTTTTAATCTTAAACTGTATATAATTGTACAGCTTTTGTTCCACTTTTGTTTCGTTTAAATTGGTTTTATACTTTTAAATTTAGTAATAAATAATGTGATACAAGAAATAAATTTTACGTTTCTTTTATACGTATATACATCCGTTTTCTTAGCTATGTAATAAACAAAATCAAATGGATGTAACAAAATCAAATGGATGTAACAAAATCAAATTTTAATAATTAAGGTATATATAGCTATTTAATTTTATGTTTAAAGTGATACGTTATTTCCTGAAATACGTTAGCGTTTTAAATTTACTAAATAGGCAAGAAATAAATCATTCGGTACGTTAATTTTGGGCATATGTTTTAAAATTATCTCTTGCTTTTAAATATACCCATTTGATTCCATATGTTAGCTTTGCAAAGTCATCAGCCGTGCATTTTATAAGAAATTTGAAATCTTGCCTTACACTTCATGTGGAAATTATTTCATTCCTTTGCCACTTTCCGTTTGCTTCTTTTAATTAATAGAAATAAATTCCTTCAATTCCTCTACCGATCAAAATTTTATTTCTTACCTTAGCTATATAAACCAATTAATCAGTAACCATGCATTTCCAAGTGGGAAAGATATGAATTCCATAGCCGTTCCAATTTCATTTATTGCTTGCCTTGCCATTCACGTGTAGATTTTCTACACTTTCCTTTTGCTTCATTTTTATAATGGGAATCAGAATGTATTTGTTGCCTTCCATACGCAACATCAACGCTTATACTTCTCTTAAATACTCAGTCACGTATGCAATTACCCACTGTAATAATATTTGGTTTCAAATTTCTTGCCACTTTTGCCTCCTTGATTCACGCAAGCTCTTTATAAAAACAAAACCCACGCAATATCAACGCAATTTTTTATTTTAAATACTAAACACGTTCATAATTCCATCACCACATCAGTTGACTTCATCTCTTCTCTTGAGCGAGCTTTGCATCAGGTAATGGCTGCCTAATATTTTCTTGCTTTCTTTTATTTTCTTTTGTTTCTTGCTTTGTTTTCTTGTTTCCACTATTTTGTCTTCTCCAAGTGGTGAAGTGGTCGAGAAAATTTCGTCAATTATCCTCTTATTTGGATCTCGTTCCAGTTTTGATTTATTTAAAGATATGTTATGATCGTAATTAAATTTGCGTAATTAGTTTTATTCGTTTTGTTTTAAGATTTGAATTTGATCGTCGCCTCCGTTGAAATTTGATCGTGCTTTCTGTACGTTTGTCCGGTGTGGATATCGTTTTTGAATCTAATCTTCTGCGGCATTTAAGGTGAGTAAATCTAACATGACTATTCATACTTATATAATTGTGAAGCAACCACAAATGAATGTGTAGAATTAAAAATGATGTTATAATTGCCTGTGATTATTTATATATGATGTTAAACCTGTTAAATTGCATGTCATATCATCTGTTACATTTTGTTTTATTTTATTGTTATTCTATTCTGTTAAATCACACTGCAAGTTCCCTATAGAATAGAATCACTATGGGTTGAAATGATACATACTCGAATGGACTTTAGAATAGGAAAAATCGTTATGGGCTGAAATGATAGGCCTAAACGATTTTTATTTATTTGTTTTATCTTGGGATTGCGGGTTTGAAATAATCAAAACCCGGAATTTTACTGATTACGGATTTAAATGATATTTTCCGTATCACTTGATTTAGGTGTGAAATATTATCCGGACCCGTGGTTGATTTCAAAATATGTTTTCTTATAAATTTTATGTATTGTAAATGGAAAATATGAAATTTGACTTATATTGGATATAAAATGTTAAGCAATGATTTTCTAAAAGGGTTAAATTGTATAAGTTAATAGATGGTTTGAGTTGTAGTGTGGAAGTTTGATTTAACTTAATAATGGGAATTTAAATAAAAATGGAATTATAAGCTTAACTTGGTAATTGATAATTGATAATTGATGTATGAATTGCATAAATTTAAGGTAAAAGAAAACATCAAGTTATTGTAAAGTAAAGTTAAGCAACTTATAGTGGATTTTTATTGTATGTAAGGGAATTATAATTAAAATTGGATGTTCATTTAATTAAGATGTAAATTAATAAAATTATAGGTTAAATGGTATCCAAATAATGAATTTTGAAAGGTAAAATAAATTTGATAAGTTAAGGGTGAGAAAAATTGAATTGGTTTAAAATGTTAAATAAATGGATAGTTAAATGGAAATTTGGAATATAACTTAATTTGGAAATTGGTGATTTGTTTTAAATTGGAAGTTTAAGTAAATTAAATAAAATGGAAATTAAGTTTAATTTATGAAATGGTAGTATAAAAATTTAAGTGTTAAATAAATTGTTAAAATGCAAAGAATAGGAAAATTGTACACTTGAAGGTAATAAGTGAATTATTGAAATTTGATATTTATTTGTGAAATTTACTTTATAAAAATCGTAAGTTAAAGGGTGTTTAAATGACCATTTTTAAAGTGGAAAATATGAAATTTTATAAGATAAAATGGTTTAAATTGAAGTTTATTTGTTGCTGAATTAAATTAAATCCTTTAAGTTGAACCCTGAACTATTACAGCAGTCTTTAAATGCTATCTTTGCTGAATTGAATTGTTTTGAAATGTAACTAATAGCAGCATTTTTTAAGTGCTGCAAAAGATGAAATTTAAATTGTTTTTAAAGTATTTAAGTGAATAAATGAGTTCGATAAAGGTTAAATTTTTGGAAAGTAAATATTTGATTTGTAAGTATAATGACTTTACTTTTAATGGTTTAAATGAATGATTTTAATTTGGAATTATAAATCATTTTGAAATTTATAACCACGGGTACATTTACACTGTTATTTGCATTGTTTATTTTAATATGGATATTTCTATGATAGTGTTTATTACTACTTAATTGATGGTTTGACGGATCCTTAAAGGATGGGCGATCCCAAGCATCCTTTAAGTTATTGTGCATTACTATTACAGTTCACTTGAGTTAGTTTACATTGTATAAGTATGTATGTCCTGACTCGAGTGTTTTGTGTTTTACTTTACGCTCGGGTCAGCCTGAGAATCATAGCTTTGAATTCACCTTCTGGAGCTAGAAATCTGTTAGAGCTTATTTATCTATCTTTTCATTGACTTCTTCCAGTTAGTTCCTATTCTGTATTGTCGCGGTATTATTGATTTATGTATCCTGACTTCTATTATATTTATTTTGACTATGAGATTTTGTATATGTTTTGAGAGTTTGTATATAGTAGCTTCATGAACTACTATGGTATTTTATTTCCGCTGCGAGTTATTCTGATATTCTGTGTCTGTGATTCTGTATTTGATTTTATTTGCTCCAAATTTTATTACAATATATTATTTTGAATTATTCAAGTCGGACATGTGTGGATTATTGTCGATTTGAATGGTCCAAAATAGTGGGTCGTTACACTAAGCACCACCCAACCCCCGACCTTCACACACGCAGCACACCACCCGCCCCTCCACTCGCCACCGATGTTTCCTCTCCGCCTCATTTTCCCGAGCCCGAGCCACCTCTGGCCGTGTCTCCTCGGGCCTTCAATAGCTTGCAGCTATTCATGTTGATGTATGCACGTATATATATACCTATATACTCTGATAGGTAAATGTTGGTTAATATTGATTTTCCTGTATATATATAGTTTATATAGATCTGTTATTTGAAATGTTATATGAGTTTGTATATATAGTTATAGTTTAATATGTTAGTTTTATGTATAAGTTAATTTTACATATATATATATACAATTGCACATTTGACTGTGAGGTTTTACTATGGGTTATAATATTTTGTTTGTAAAGTTAGTATATATATATAGTCTTTGCATGTAACTCATATATACTGAAGCTATGATTGTATGTTTAAAACAGTTT
The DNA here is from genome assembly GCA_030737815.1 of Allium fistulosum. Lineage (NCBI taxonomy): Eukaryota > Viridiplantae > Streptophyta > Magnoliopsida > Asparagales > Amaryllidaceae > Allium > Allium fistulosum. The sequence continues at coordinate 216,101,449 of CM060905.1, forward strand.
TGATAATAATATATACAATGTTTTATGTATATTAGTATGTATATTATATTCTGTTGGATTTTAAATATATATATATATATATAGCATTTGGTTCAAAACAGTTTAAACATATGTGTTTAAGATTTTGTTTTGGTGTTGTTTTTTTAAGGGTAATATATGTGTTACTGAATATGTTGTATGCAGAGCTTATATAATATATGTTAGTGTAATAGCCCGCACCTCACTTAACGCAGATATTGTCCCCAACTTAATCACCTCCGCCTCATGGGCCAAGCCAAGGTGTGGGGTTTTGTTCCACAAAAGGCCTTGACGTTGTTATAAGGTGAAGGCTTTGGTATATAAGCACCCACTTCATAGTGTTTTTCCACGATGTGAAACTATTATTCCCATTTTGAAGGGGTGTTATAGTTAGTCTCGATTTTAGCTGTGAAATTTCATGTATATACAGGTATATGTTTCCAGTGTATATATTTGAAAGGAAAGAATAGAGATATATATATATATATATGTTTTGTTATATATAAAAGTTGTCTAAGTTGTTTATTTTACTGTAGAAATATTAGTATATTTTATGCATATGTTATCTTGTTTTCAAAGATGGAAAGTTATATATATATATATATATGGGTACTGTATACTTGATTTTTAACAGGGCTTGTTTCGATATAGAGATTGTTTTAAATATGATATGTGTATAAGTAAATATGTTTATATATAGGTCAGTATTGTATATATATAAAGTTTCAATGTGAGTGGTTTTATATAAAAAGCTTATGTAGTATGTTTTGTTTGGATATGGATATAAAACATTTGTTTATATATTTATATAAGTTATATATATATATTAAAATAATTTTTTTATATTGATTTTATAATAAATATTAATGATTCTGATTTTTCTTTAGAAATATATATATATATATCATTTTTAAATATGAGTTTAAAATCTTATATTAATTATTAAATAATATATATTTTGTTCTAGTTATGTTAAGCTAAATTTGGTTGTTTCCATCAATTTCTTTTTTATCAGCTTGTCCGTCGAATTCGTGCCAATCTTACTTTACTTTGGAATTCGTGCTTGGATTCGTAAACCATTTCATTGTCAAATCTCTCTAGCCTCGAAAGGTGAGCAATCACTCACGATTAACATCCTTATATTTATTAAATTTGATTTCAATTGAAACGACAATTGAAATATGTTGCAAAAATTGAACTGTTAATTTTATAATTTCTATATATGATATGCTATTATCTGTAATTATTCACCTGTGAGATATGACACCATATCCTGTTGTTTATATTTTATTTAATTTCTCACTGATGATATATGCCTATTGTTATTATGTTATAGCTGTTCTCACTCTGCAAGTTCCCTGTTCCCTATGGGTTGAAATGATACATACTTGAATGATTTTGTAGAATAGGTGGAAATCGTTATGGGTTGAAATGACAAACCTAAGTGATTTTCATTGACTTTGAATTTGGGATTGCGGGTTGAAATGATATATACCCATATATATTTAAATTGCGGATTGAAATGATAAATATTTGTATCACTTGACCATATGATAGAGAATTATATACAAACACCGTTGGTCTATATATATATATATTTTGAAAATGATTTCCAAGGTTTTGAAAAGAAACATATGGTTTAATGAATATTGATTTTAAGATATTATATATATATATATATTATTGTATAAAGGTTTAAAATTTTGATTTTGAAATTTTATGTTTTGAAAATTTTAAAATTTTAAGTTAGTTTTGAAATTATAAATTTTAAGATTTTACTTACAATTTTACTATTTTGAATATATATAAAATAAGTTTTAATATAATAAAAAAAATAAGATTAAATTAATAAAGTTTGATTTAATTAGTATATAATATGTTTTAAGTATTTGATTAAAATTTTAATTTAAAAGATGGATTTTATAATAATTTTTAATAAATTGAGGTTGGAAAGATAAATTTGAAATTGATTTGAAATTGTATTTGTTTAAGAATTATATTTAAATAAGATTGATTTGAAACTTATTAAATTTGAGATTTTAAGATATGATTTTTATAACTTGATTTTTGACTTAAAGTGATTAAATGAATATTTCAAGTAAACAAATTGAAGGGAGTATTTATTTATTTAAATTGTAATTTAAGGTTATATTTAAATGATTATTGGATTGATAGAGGAATATTTCAATGTTAAATAATGATAAATTCGAAATTGAAATATAAAGGAAATTGTCAAATTTAGTTTTGTAAATGTTTGAATACTTAAAGCTTTGAAATCTTTTGAAATCAAAATGGTTTGATTTGTAGTCAAATCTATATTTGAAATCGACATAAATTAATAGTTTATTTAGATGTTGAATTAAATTGAAATGTGTGAATTGAGATTGAATTAAATTGAATTTTTGGTATTCGAGTTGATTTGAATCGATTTGTGAAATTTGAGAAAACTATTTCAATTTATAAAGTATTTTAATATATGTTTTATTTTCAACATTTAAAGTGTTACGATTCCAAAGTGTTATGATTTCGAAACTGTTATGAATACAGAAGTGCTATGATTTCAAGAGAGTTATAATTTTTAAAGTGTTACGATTCTGGAAATGCATATTATTTAAAGTGAATAATGATATCGAATTGATACAGTTTTGAAACGAATATGATATTTTGATATGAATTATGAACTGTTTGAAATGAAATGACCACGGTGTTATAATAACGTTTGGTTGTTAAAGAGACCGGGATCGGATATTGTCATACTCTCTGCTAATACCGAAAACCACTTTAACAACTATGTATGTGGTGGATATTTTAGAATGAAGTAGGATTGTTTGGTGACGATTCTATATGGTATTTATGTATCCCTGACTCCCGTGAGTCAGCTTGATGCGGCTAAAACAGGAGCCATGCCAGGCCAAGTGAGGTCATTCCTCCTATCGGACACATTTCTTCGATACCATTCTATTGCTTTTGTGATTTGATTGGGTGCACCCTTTGATTTGGGAGTGTGTCACGAGGTGGGCGGTAGTAGCTGCTATAAGTTACCACCAATCCGGATCCGCAAACGGTATATCTACCCTGGCATTGCCTCGAGTGCCTTGTCGCATGCCCTATCGCGCCTTCTACGAGTTTGTTTTGTGTCGTACCTATGGAGTGCTCCCTGATAGCCCACCTGTGGGTGAAGTTTACAGTATCTGTATAGACTATGGCATTATATAAAATGTGTTAAGGAGGATATGGGTAACGCCTTAATGCTATTTTAATAGTTTACTTTACTATAGACATATTATAATTGCGTATATTACAACATAGTAGATAGTTCCACGGATCCTTAGAGGATGGAAATCCCAAACATCCTTTAAGTACTTGTATTTCTGTTGACATTTCACTTGAGTTGAATTTATTAATATAAGAATGTTAATCCTGACTCGAGTGTTTTGTGTTTTTCTTTACACTCTGGTCAGACTGAGTGACACAGCATTGAGACTCACCTTTGGAGTTTGGAGCTTCGCTTGGAGATCCATCTATATCTATTCAGCTTTCAGCTATCCGGTTTTTCTGTCCAGACTTGTCAACTGTTTATGTTGGAGACTATATTGATATTCTGTTGTATTTCATTTCAAACTTTGATGTTTTATATGGTAGTATCATGAACTACTATTTATCTATTTCCGCTGCTTATTTTTGTAATACTCTGTGTCTGTGATTTTGTGATTGATCTATTTACTGTATATGCTGAGTTTTGCCAAATATAAACTAACAATATGATATTTTGAGCAATTCAAGTCCGACATATCGGATGCGAATGGCATGAAATACCGGGTCGTTACATTAATTTTTAATTAACTAATAATAAATCATTTTATAGTTTCTTTAATCTATAAATAATTTGGATTAATAATATAGATGGATTCAGTTAATTTAAACTAATTAAGTTTTGATTTGTGAATGTTTTAATATTAATTATTAATCATTAAATTAGTAACGATCTATGCTTTGGTTTTACTGCTCTTGGATATTTATCTCAATTGATCTTTGTCTGTTCCATTAAGTAGCCAAACGGATTAAATGGTTAAAATAAAATGTTGACACGTTTTATTTGAAGTAACATATGTAATAAATTTCCATATGTGATATTGACACTCTGAATATGAATTGTTTATTTAAAAACAACTTGGCCTTTATGTAAATATTGACATTTGCGTTATATAACCTGAATTTCCATATGTAAATATTAACACCCTGGTTGTAAAATTGTTATTTAAACGACTTGAGCCTTTAAAAAATTACTGCTTGGTTTCGATGAGACCGGGATCGGATATTAACATTATCTGGAACCACATCGATCCAATACCCTCTACGAACCTTTACGATTTTTATTATAGAGTCTATTATACTGGAATTTTATTAATTTAACAAAATTCGGCTATTTTAAATAAGTATTTATACTTAGACACTACTATAATATCACCGGATTTTCTGTAAATGTGTTTTGGTTATCGTAAGATAAAAACCCGTTGTGTTGTACGAGATACCTTGGTTTTTCAAAGGATTTTGATAACTTAAGTAATTCAAATTAAATGTGTTTACTCACGCTGGTTTCTAGCCTGACTCGGGTGTTACTTTATTGTAATACTCGGGTCAGACCGATTATTACAGATTCAGGTTAGGATGCTATGGAGCTCAGGAGGCGAGCTGGAGGATTCTCAGAGACGTATTACACATACTTGATTATATTCTACTATGTATTGTAGGTTTTAGATTCAGCACATTCGAGGACAAGTTATTATAACTGTCTAGATTTCTATGTTGATGATTGTACTCTGATAATTTGTATATATATTAACAGTTACAGTTCTTTGTATAAAATCTGTTATCGTATTATATTTTGTTCCACTGCGATTGTGAGATTCTGTGTTGTTGTTATTTCTGTTTCTTCTTCTATCTCTTTTCTTCTTAACCCCAAATGATCCGACATTTCCGGCACTCGGTTACTCGACATTCTATACAGTGAACGTATTAGTGTCGATTTTCGAGGGTCGAAAATTGCCCGATCGGTACAAAGCGAGTAGTAACGCCAATGATGGAAATTGGGATATTTCTATGTTTTTCTTAAGGTTTTAATAAACATAAAAAATCTAGTGGGAACCTTATTGGAAAAATGAAATGAATATATTTAACATTTCTAATATTGTAAGAATATATGCTATAAATTTGAAATAATCTACTTCGATAAATTTGTGCGATTAGTATAATTGATAAACGGTTATCAGTTAAAATGTAAAAATAAACTAAATTAAGATTGACATAGAAATATAAAATATACTTACCGATAAAATCTTCTGGCATGTTGTCACTTCAAGATTCATGTAAGAGCCAAATAATACAGCTACTAAAACATTCATGTCTCGGTCGCTTAGGTGTTTATTTTTCCAAGACTGTGTATTATCTTTAATGAGTTTTGAACTCTAAAAAAATACAAGAACATCGATATTCGATCCATATTCGATCACATAAAAATATTATATAGTAAATAGTCGCTACTCATAATGTACGAAACTTTGATGAAATTAGTTCATTCGAAATAAGTAAGTAAACCATAGTGTGAGGTCGTGTATTCAATATGATTGATTATAATAATAATATTATTATGTTAGATGAAGCACTAAACCAAGAGCTATAAGGCGTAACTAGGAATTCAACCATTGGAATGTAAGTTTGATCAGTTTACATAAAGTACAACTTATTTAATATCCTTAAATGTTAAAGAAGACCGAAGGTATTTTTGTAAAGAGTTCGTTACGGTCTTTTAGTAAACGTTTCCTTTTGAATGCTTTGACCATTTGAAAAGGAAAGTTAATATATGAGAGTGGTTGTAATTTAGGCACGGTTAGGATGGAAGAGTGTATGGTCACCTTTGCTTCATGAAGATATTTTGGAAGCGAGAATTGTATAAAATACTAAAAGACCCTTAATAGGAATGAGAAACATGATTTTATTCCATATGTATTTTTAGATAGAAAATTGTCTTTTTTGAAAGTTACTTCTTCGAGTTCAAGATATTTGATTTGAAACTCTCGACTGTAAACTAGTTACAGTATATGAAATAAAAATCTATAATAAGTGGTTGAATGGAGCTTCATATTTCATATGTTATTATAGTAATGGTAGAAATAGTGGAAGCATACTATATAACACTTCTTAAGGAACACATCAAGTTGCAAAAAAATGTTTTTGTGAAATATCAAATATTATTTATGAGATAATAACCGTTTTCAGTATTGACTGGAAATATATTTAATGTTATTTTGATATGAGTATTGTGAATATTCATTATAAGATGAAAATATAATATTGGTATTTGTTTTCACGAAAAAAGTGATGCATTTGAAAATACAGAAGTATTTGAAATTTCTACAATAGAATTATAGACTAAGCCATATCTTTGAGGAATAATTCATTAATCATATTGTTATGAATCATATAGTATCAATGAATTGTATCTTAGAATATTAAGGGAAAAACATCCATTCATTGGAAGTGACATAAGAATTAAAGAACTCTTCAAATTGGTTCGTAAAGATATATGTAGTCGAAAGTCTACTGATACCAAAACAGATCCACTTAGTTTGTTTAATTCATAAATGAATTATTATAGCAATGAACATGTGTATTTGATACACAAGTAATGTATGTATGATAAGTTCATTGAATATAGAGTGTAAGTAGAAAATATAACATGCAAAGAAAATAAAAAAGTTCAACATGATTGAATAAGTGAGTGTATTGGAAAGGGTTATGAAAGCACCTAAAAATAAATAACATTCAATCTCAAAAGTCACTCCTCTTTATGATACGTAATGATACATCGATAAGAAGTGACATGATTTTACTGGACAAGGTACAATTGATAGTGAAGTTGAGTTAACTTCTTTCTGTAAGGCCGTGTACTTAAGAGTAAGCACATACAGTTAAAATTAATTTCATCTAAAGTATGGTTTATAAGGTCATACAATATAAGAGTTGGTAACAAACCCCTACATATCCTAGGTCAAGGAATTGATATGTGTGAGTCGAGAGGATGTATGTAATACTTGCTTGTGAGCGATCTTATGTGGATTACCCAAAGCATTTTGGGATTAACTAACATTGGTTGGCCGTTTCATGTTATAAACATAAACTTTTGTAAACGCAAAACTAAATTAGTTTTATTCGTGTATAAAGCCAGTTTATAAAATATCTATGAATACCTATTCGCTGTACTGTGGAATAACTGTTGTTTCAAGAAACACTAATTTCATGATGAAAGAATTTCTTTTAGAAATTATTGGTAGTAAAATGGATTTGGATACGATTCAAATATAAATTAATTACGTAAGGTGAAATAAAATGAAATCAACCACACCTAAATAGACATAACACATTAGAATGTCTAATAAGGGTTCTCACATATTAAAGAGAAACTGTAGTTTCTTATCAATGTTGAGAAATAGAGCTCCTTAGTTGTTAATAAGCCATCAAGTGTATTACTCCACCATATTGCACCACTACAAAAATAAGGCAATTTGCCTCTACTGAAAAGGCGTCGACGTTGCATCGGTAAAAGCTTTACCAATGTCGCACTGACATGATATCTAGCGTCGGTAAAAAGTAGGTCAGAAAATGTACTCGATGCTTGGAAGACGCCTTGTGTAGGGTGGTTACCAATGCCATACAGATGCCATTTTCCGATGCCATTGCGGCGCTCTGTTAGCAACTGTTAAAATTGTGTAACTTGGTTTTTTGACCCCATTTGAGGACTTTCCGACACTCAACTAAATTGTTGAAATCGAATTTTCCAACGCCATTTAGACACCCTACCGATGCCATTGGTGAAAAATATTTATAGCATTTCTGCTGCATTACCAATTTCAATCACACATTCAAATATATACAATATATATTCACCTTAACATAACATATTGATATTACAAATTCATAGACCATACTATCACATACCACCAAATTCATATATCAAAAATATATTACCCAACATAATTATATCATAAATATTATCTAACATCATAATATCCAAACAATCTAATCATGGTACCAACCAAATATCCAAGCAATACCATTATAATACAAACCAAATAACCAAGCAGTATCATCACAATATATACAAACCAAACATCTAAACAATAACAACATAAATACTTCCTACTCCCCCGAACCATGCCCACCATCATCTTCTCCATCAGCATCACCATCACCAGAAATGTCCTCTTTTGGAAAGCACTGCAAAAATGCGTCTATAAGCAATCTGAGCTTCTTCTCTAGCTTACCGACATGTGACTTTAGCCGTCGGTTTTCTTCTTCTATAGCATTGCTAAATGTAGCACTCTATCTAATGATGATCTCTACATTTTAACCAAATTTGTTGGTTAATAATAAGAATTTTTTTATTTCGATTATTGTGTTTATTGAAACAAATTTTTTAAATTTTTGACCAAATATTTGTTTAATTAATTGAGTGATTTAACTCATATATTTGTTTAATTTATTGGGTGATTTAGAAATAAGATAATTTAACTCAAATAAACTCTTGTTTAATTTATTGAAAAAAAATTTATTAGTTAACTCAATTATATATACATTTATTTAATTTATTGAGTGATTTAACTTATAGATTTGTTTAATTTATTGTATGATTTAAAAAATCTAATTTAACTCGAATAAAACTCTTGTATAATTTATTAATACAAAATTTATAATTTAGCCTAATTATATATATACATATAATTTATTGAGTGATTTAACTTATACAAACATGATCTTGTTTAATTTTTTGAAACAAAATTTATACTTTATCTTTAACTCAACTATATATATAATTGTTTAATTTATTGAGTGGTTTAACCTATATATTTGTTTAATTTATTGTGTGATTCAAAAAACCTATAATTTAACTCGAATAAACTCTTATATAATTTATTAGAACAAAATTTATAATTTTATCTAATTATATATATATATATTATTGAGTGATTTAGATTATACAAACATACTCTTATTTAATTTATTAAAACAATATAATTTAACTTAATTATACATACATTTGCTAATTTTATTGAGTGATTTAACTTATATATTTGTTTAATTTATCATGTGATTTGAAAAAAATCTATATCACTTATTTAATTTATTGATTTTTTTTATAATTTAAGCTAATTATATATTTGTTTAATTTATTTAGTGACTTAACTTATAAATTTTAATTCAAACCAATTTATTTTTAAAATGACGATTTTTGGGATACATATAGCATACATGTGGTTCTTGGATTTAAAAATAACTCAAACTTAATTATGCTAAGCATTCGTATTAAATACATAGATATACATGTGGTTCTTCGGATTTAAAACCAATGTGTACATACATATAGTATATTATACATACGTACATACATACATACATACCTTATACATACACACACACACACACATTCAAATGGAACTAGCATGTTTTCAAAATAAAACCAATGTATGTATGCGCTCATTGCCTCAATTCTCCCATATTTTCATTCTTATTAATGGGATTCCCAAAGGCTATATTCAAAGTAATAGAGAGATTAGACAGGGAGATCCTCTATCCCCTTACTTGTTTGTTGTTGCTATGGAGTGGTTCTCCCTTCAGATGGAACTAGCATGTTTTCAAAATAAAATCAGTCCAGTTTATAGTCTACAACCTATAGTGTCCTACCTTATATACGATGATGATATCATTATTGTGACAAAGGCCAGTCTAACTACTGTTGACAAAATCAAGGAAATATTTAAAGAATTGAAAAAAACAACAGGGCTGAAACTTAATAAGTATAAAACTAAATGTTATTTTAACAAGTTCTGTAAAGATTAAAAAAAATTTGCTAAGAAGAATTGCTGTTGTAGAGGGTTCTCTTCCTGTCAAATATTTGGGTGTTCCTTTATCGAACAATACTATTATAGATGCTGAATGTAGGAAAGTGGTGGATAATATAAGAGAGAAATTGCAGGGATGGAGATCGAAATTTCTGTCATTTTTTGGAAGGGTTGGATTAGTTCACACAGTTATTACTTTAAAGGTCAGGTTTTGGTTGCAGACATTTCAAATTCAAGAGTGCCATATTGCAAAAATAAATGCAGTTTGTGCGAATTTCATTTGGAGGGGTAGATTACATAAAGTCCGCTATAAAGACTTGTGCAAACCAAAAAAAGAAGGAGGAATGGGCCTAAAAAATTTATTCAAATTGAAAAAATCTGTGGACTTACATTAGCTTGGAAAATATTAGTCTCAAATAATCTATGGGCTAGATGGATGAGAGCCAGATACCTTAAAGATAACTTCTGGACTATTAAAATAGATAACAATGCTTCTGTAACTTGGAAGAATATTCTGAAACTTAGGGATGACCTGAAACCTTTAATCGAAAGACGCATTGTTAATGGTGAAAGCATTGATCTTTGGAAAGACCCATTGCTCAAAAATAAAAGCTTCGTAGACAGACTGGGATGGGAAGGGTTCACTTCTTGTGGTACCCCAACATGCAAAGTGGCGAATATCATTAATGAAATAGAATGGGACTATGATAAGAAGATTATTACATGAATTTTAAGCAGGAAATACAAAATATCCATATATATAGGGAAAAAACTGAAGACTCATGGGCTTGGAAAAGTACAACAAACGGTCAGTTTAAACTCCACAATGCATGGGAAGATACTAGGGGAAAATTCCCAATCGTATCTTGGCACCAACTGTTATGGAGTAGATTAAATAACCCTAAAATGGCTCATACTCTATACAAAGCATTAATGAATAAACTACCTACTAAAGATCGACTTCATAATTGGGGGATTCTGGAAGACACGACCTGTAACTTATGTAATAAAGCAGCAGAAATATCATGAACACCTATTTTTTGACTGCCCTTTTAGTAAGAGAGTCTGGAGCATCCAAAAACTTAGATGCATTCAAACTGACAAGGTCAATTCTTTAAAGGAGGAGGTGAAGTACCTGAACGAGTGGAGTCACATGTCGAACTTGATGCATGAATTGATCAAAATTAGCCTCACACCCACCGTTTGGCACCTCTGGAGAGAGCGAAACGACCGAACCTTTAAAAACAAAAGGAAGGAAGTTTTATCATTGACTGCTCAAATTAATTGAGATATTAGTATCATAATTGGAAGAATTGCTAGAAGGAAATTTACCAACTTAAAGGCACAAGAAGCACAAGAACTGGAGAGGATGAGCTGGATGGCAGCGAGCAGAGAAGATCAACCATGGAATTGGGAGCTGCCATAGCTGATTTCTGAACCCTAAAGTAGGAATATTTGAGTTAAAGTTTGTCTTTAGCTTAAAGTGTTTAGTTGTATTTATTCAAGCTGTAACTTTCGGATGTTCATGTATTGTGTCGCAAAGCTCTTTTGAGATGAAATAAAAATTTACCAAGTTTTAAAAAAAATGTATGTATGCATGCATGTATGTATGTATATGGTTTTGTATACATATATACTTACTATCATGTTATGTATATAACGAATGTTTAAGCTATTATGTACCCTTGGAATACTGCCATATTGGACTTATGATCCGCCCTTTTTGCAGCAGCTCCGGTAACTATGTGGAATACATCTTCGTCCACTTCTCTTGTTATCTCCATACCTTAACTCCGAAGCTCCTTAATCCTAGCCCGGTATTTCGCATATTTTGCATTTTACATATTCATTAGAATTTTATACATGTATATATACGTAAATATTATATAAATACATGTATACATACCGCAAACTCGATGGAAGAATCATCTACCTAGCTATTAATGGTGGACCCATCCGATGACTCAACATGTGAGTCCTACAATAGAGTTGCCAAGATGGAGGCTTACTATGCTGCTCTTCGTACTGAAATTCGAACTAAGTACACAATCATATAAGTTTATTTTAATTTATTAAATTGTTAAATAAATTTAACAAATAAATACATATCAGATCATTATAATGATTTGTGTTAACGACCTGGAAATCCGCCACTTCCGAAAAATGTCAAAATATTCAAATATAAGATTTTTTAACATAAACAATTATATTTTGAACAATAAATAATATTGGAAATCTCTTTTTGAATAAATATTTATAAAACTATACCTTGGAATAAATATTGATAAACTGACTAAAAATCATTTTATCGATAAACAGCTCTATGGCCATCCGACATCGTGCACGGAGCTGGATACATACACTCATTTATCCATATAAGTGAGAATATGTAATAAAATAATTTATTTTATTTGGAAAAATTAAAAGTATATATGCAATCATTAATAATGTCGCTATTTTGGTATAATTGATTTTTTGAATTTAAATGGAGTTTAATGATTTAATAATTATTCTTATTATTAAATAAGCTCTTTTAATTGATGTGACCGGAAATCAAAATGGGAATTCATAGCGATTCAATGTGTAGAAGTTATGCAACGTTATGGATTTAATGTGACATATATATGCACATATACATATACACAAACATGTAGACGTTCACATGCATATAAACACACATATATACATTTAAATATATATAACCTAAAATATCTAAGATATTTTTTAAAACTCCTTAACACTTAAGCTTTCTCTAAGTCAACACATACTATCAAAGTACAAGCACATGGAGGGGGAGTACTTGGCCGTGTATGCTGATGTAAGGAGGGAGGTGGATGGTGATGAAGGAGGTAATGTAAGTGCACATAATATCTAAGATATTTTCCCCTCTTCTTTCCTTATAAATACCACACCATCTCCACTTCATTTCCTCACTTCTCCTTCTTCATTTTTAAGCTTCTTCCTCTTTTACTTTCATGTCTTCTAGCCTTAGCAAAGTAATGGCAAAATATAGTTTAAATATGTAACGAACCGCCTTTCTTGCATTCGAAAGACGAGTCATTATGGGTTGAAGAAATGAGAAAGACAAGAAGAAGACTAATCAAACACTGAATCTTATCATGCATGGAACAATATATAATAGAAAATGTAGTATATTACATTGTCATAGCCAAATATTACATCACAGTTCAATGATATAAGTTCCAAAACTAGGACAATTTACAACTGCTTGTCCACAAAAGACTTAGACCATACATACATACACAGCGAAATAATTTATACTAATAATAGCTATCCTGAAGCCACCTGCTCCAGCTCCTCCGCCATGCTTTCGAGAGAAACCTGGATCACTTGACTACTCATAAAAATTGAGTGCCTAAGAGTTTAGGGAAAAGAAAAATAAACTCTGGGTCAGACATGAGTCTGGTGTGAGTAAACCCAAATAAAAATATTTTTATTTGAAAAATCCTTTGAAAAAAGAAAAAGGTATCGTAAGACCACGCCGCACCTAGACACAGATAGGTTTTTACCTAACGATAACCAAAAACACTTTCTATTTAAATCAGGTGATATTATGATAATGCCTGGTTTAAAATAAATATAGAACATAGCTGAAATGCTTGCATCTCACATTCCAACATATTTAGGTATACAACTAAAATCATAAAGGCACGTATTAGAGATTGGATTCCATACAATGACAAGGCTACTGGGGTACCGCCTGCCATAGTACACCTCTAGATTAGCGTACCGAGATCGTACCGAACGATCCCTGCCAACACAGGACTGGCCTATCCCTTACTGGATAGTACCGAATATGATCATCCCTTGGTTGGGATCAGCAACCATTTGGGACTATAGTATATCTGAGTAGGGACTCATTCTAGATGGAAATGATCATACCCTAATGGGTGTGACCCACATGGCCCTACTGCATACTGTGCAGTTAATGCCCCGCTATATCCCCGCTATAACTCCAATATATCTTATAGCAAATTCCTACCGCTACGATTTTTCCATATATCCCCAACATATAGCCTTTCCGCTTTAATCCCCGCTATTTCCGCTATATCCCATTATTTCCGCTATATTCCGCTATTTCCGCTATATCTTCTATAAAAAATTGGATTGAAAAATGATATTTATACGCTATAAAAATTATGAAATTAATTAATTTCATTGAATTTTTGATATATGTTTAGAAATGATAATACTCTAATATTCTACTAAATTAAATTAAGTTATATAACAGTTTTACGTTCATTTACAATACATTTGCACATATTTTTATTTAAAATTATTTTTGTATTAATTATAATTCAATTGAATGTTAATTTTTCACATAATTACTATCTATATATTTGTAAAAACAACAAGTATGGGATTTATATGCTATTTTAGAGTAATCCGATATATCCCGCTATATCTTCGCTACATCCCCGCTATGACTTTTTGCACCTCTACCGCATTGAATCCACCGAGCGCTTTAACTGCACAGGCTGCATATCCCCTGTTTTAGTCATTCCTGGTTGATGAGGCCTAAGGCTACGTCATTACCTTTCACATATAGCACTTCTCTCTTGGAATGCTAACATTGCCTTCCTGATGTTGACACAATGTCAGCATTCATCCATACAAATCGTTTAGGAGATGAACGAACCGAAGGTACTGCTTCCACTACGCCCATTTTGGAATCACCCTCAAGGTTAATGGCAAGATAGCCCTTGCACTTCAAGTCTTAAATCTTGATCATGACTTCAATGGATCCAATTCGAATGCTTTACGTTGGTTCGAAGTGGTTTTCGGATAACTATTCGTCATCCGATCCCCATATCTTCGAACCAACATTTGATGATTATAATTGGTCAATTTATTTGATAGTGAACAACTTTACCATCGGGTGCAAGATTTACATATGGACATACACTCCATATACTTAAGTTATCATGACCCGCTTATCGAAATTAGCCTCCTTGTGTTTATCACGTTACTGATATTCAACATTTGTGCTAAACAGAAGTCAACTTACTTTCCATAAAACGTGTCAATGTTTTATAATCACTACTTTAATTCATTTGGCTACTTAACGGTCCAAGTGATGAGATCCTTTGATTTAAAATCACTTAACTTGAAAAGAAGATTGATTTAAGACATAACCAATTAAGTTTAAAAATAGTTTTGAAAAGATTAAAGTATATTTAATTGGCTTAAACCCTAGTTATATCTTAATTAAATCAAGATTAATTCGTAATTAAACTTTAATTAACTTAATGAACTTAGTTAAGTCCTAATTAACTTCTTAATGCATCTTAGTTAAGGTTAAAACAATTCATTATTAGTTAAACCCTAATTAATTAAAAGTCAATTAAATAATCACTTATTAAATAATAATTAATTAACTAATTAACTTAATTAAATAATAATTAATCATTAAATTTCTTCTTAACTTCATTAATCACTAATTAAAACTTTATTAATCACTAATTAGTCATTACTTTAAGTGTTACTTAACCCTTAATTACTTACTTATTTATCAATTAAGTACTAATTATTTTTAATTAATTTATTAAATAATAAAATATTACTAAATTTAATCTCTTTTTATATTACTAATTAAGTTTGAAAAGCTTTTTCAAAGCCATTTCACAAGAAAATGTTTTAAAATGAAAATCGGAAATTTTGTTGAACTACGTCCATAGCGACTATGACTATGAGCGCAGTTCGTTTAAACATACTTTAAGCAGAAAACTTGTTTGAATTCTTTTCTATTTCATGTTTGGAAACATAACTTTTAAAGTTTTTGAAACATAGAAACAAAGATTGAAACTTTGAAACAATTTCCAAACTTTTATACAAGAAAAACATAGTTTTTGAGTTCGAATCGGATCTCACGTCCGTCGCAACACACAAAGTTGTTTACTTTGACTCAACACAATATACTTTGGTTCTTGGATCACAACCATACATCCATACTACCATACCTTTTAACATCACAATGAAACACATATAAAAATATATGTTTACATGCTTACCAACTTGACAATACCGCATTCAAATCTCAAATTCAACACCAAAAACCAACATTCATCAAATCAACATCAACCAACATAATAATCATTCAATCTACACATTATATTATCATCACAATAACACACATAGTAAAGTCAAAAAAACTTTTCCAAAATAAAGTAGTTTACTCACCGAAACTTCGCAAATACAAAGCAAACTTCGGCTAGACTTTGGAAACAACACACGAGCTTCGAAGAGTGAAGATTTTTCCAGAGTTTGAGCTTCAAATGGCTAGTCCTGATGGTGTAGGGCTCGACCTAGTGGTTTGGGGTGGGTGTGGGCTTGGTTTCTTGAAGAATAAAGTGAAGAAATGAATATAGGAAGGTTTAAACTAGATTCAGAAGAGATTTAAAGTGAAAAGTTAGGATTTTTAAATACTTAGAAAGGATTTGGAAGCCATGGAAATTTTTAGAGAGGAAGTTTTATAAAATAAAGGAGAGAATGTAAATAAAAATGTGTGTGTATGGGTGTGTATTTATGGATGAAGGAAAGTGGGGAAATTACCATTTTATCCTTAGTTTAAAATATCATAACATGTCATCATTTTGACATGTCACATCACCACCTTCCTCCCCCTCATATGTCACATCTCCCCCCCTCTCTAGTCACATCCCTTAAGCCATGATGGGTAATGATGATGGTACTTCAGGAAATGACAAGAGATAATGATATGATTTAGTATATATATAAGTTATTATTTTAAAACCATATCTTGTCACATCACTTGCTAAACATAGTTAACATAAGATAATATATTATTAGTGTATTATTACTGTTTTGGTTAATTAACTCTTATATATGTATATATAGTGCAAACAGGCGAACAACTTTCCCAACAACTTTCTGGTGTCGAAAGGTCGAAATTTCGGAAAACATTCTTCGGACACATTTTCCATTTTTCTACGAACTATTTAATTTGGTAAACATATTTTGAAAATGATTTTTCCATCATTATTAATTAATCAAAACGAGTTCATTTATCAATAAAAATCCATTTATTGACTATATAAATTATATATATAAATTTGCCTAGTTAAAGTGACCAAACCCTGGGTCGTTACATTCTACCCCCTTAAAAGTATTTCGTCCTTGAAATTACTAACAAGAGTTAACAAAAAAGGAATCATATATTCATACCATAAAATTCGTACCAAAGGTATACAAGCATCCAAAACATAATACATCCATGACACGTGAACAACAACTATCCTAACATCCATCCAGGATAAGCTTCCTTTACATGATCCACAGTTTCCCAAATGCAATCTACAGGATCATCGCTCCACTGAAACTTAACCAGTCGCATCACTTTGTTGTGCAATTTCTTCTCATCTTGATCCACAATACTAACTGGATGCCTAACTATCGTCGGGTTCAGTTTTATTTCCAAGTCATCCTGAACAGACGTTTCCACTACTAAAGATGAATCATGCACACTTTTCCCCAAATGGGACACATGGAACACATTGTGAACTCCTGACAACTTTTCGGGCAAATTAACTCTGTAAGCGAGTGGTCCAATCCTTTCCATGATCTTGAATGGTCCAATGTATCTTGGTGCCAGCTTTCCAGCTTTTCCAAACCGAACGACTCCTTTGATGGGAGTTATCTTCACATACACAGCATCGCCGACTTAAAATTCCAAATCCTTCATTCTCTTATCAGCATAACTCTTTTGGTGATCCCGAGCTCCTTTATCCTTCTTCTAACCATTTCAACTTTCTCCATCACCTCTCGAATCATATATGGACCAAGCACTAAACAATCTCTAGATTCTACCCAACACACAAGCGATTTGCACGGTCTTCCGTACAGAGCTCCATAAGGCGCCATTCCAATGCTAACTTGATAGTTGTTGTTATAAGAGAACTGAACCAAGTGAATATGATCCTCCCATGATCCTACGAAATCAAGAATACAGGCTCTCAGCATATCTTCCAAAATGCTATTAACTCTTTCAGTCTGGCCATCGGTTTGAGGATGGTAGGCAATACTTAGACTTAACTTCATTCCCAAAGCTGTTTGCAGAGCTCCCCAGAATTGGCTCGTGAAGATAGGATCTCGATCACTTACTATGCTTACTGGAACTCCATGTAGGCGAACTATTTCCCTTATATAAATATCCGCCAATGAAGCTACCGTTCTAGTTGGCTTGACCGGAATAAAATGTGCACTCTTTATTAACCGGTCCACAATGACCCACACTCCTTCGTTTCCTTTCCTGGTTTTGGGTAAACCATCTTTGAAATCCATTGGTATCATCTCCCATTTCCACTTAGGGATCTCCAAAGGTTAAAGTAATCCGTCCGTTTTCTGATGATCTCCCTTAATTTGTTAGCAACTCGCACATCTGCTCACAAAGGTGGAGATATCCTTCTTCATTCCTAGCCACCAAAAGACTCTCCTCATGTCCTTATACATCTTATGAACTCCAGGTTGAATACACAACCTTAATTTGTGAAATTTCGACAACACTTCTTGTCTCAGTCCATCTATATCTGAAACACACAATCTTCCCTTGATTCTTTAAACACCTTGGTGATCCATCTCAAAATCTGTACATCGACTTTCCTTGACTCCTCAAATTAACTTCTCCCTAGCTCTATCCTTCCTTTGGTTCTCCATTATCCTTAGCTAAAGAGTCGGGGTAACTTCCAAAAGAGACAAAACTGCAATCCTGCTTAAGGCGTCCGCGACTACATTAGCTTTTCCCGGCGTATAAAGAATGTCCAAGTCGTATGACGCCAAGAATTCTAACCATCTTTGCTGTCTGGGATTCATGTCTTTTTGGGTGAAAAGATACTTTAGGGACTTATGATCAGTGTAGAGCTCGAACTTTTTACCTAATTGAAGAAGAAGAAAATCCTACTTACCAAAATATCTAAAGAAAGAAATCAAGAAGAAAGGAAAGAAATTTACCCAATAAATAATACTCCATATTTTCAATGCGAAGACCACAGCTAATAATTCTAAGTCATGCGTAGCATAGTTCTTATCATGTGGCTTCAACTGCTTGCTAGCATACGCAATCACTCTTCCATTCTACATCAGAACAGCTCCCAATCCAACTCCACATGCATCGGTAAACACCGTAAACCTACTATTTCCATTTAGGACAACCAGAACTGGCACACTGGTCAGTCTCTTCTTTAATTCTCCAAATGCTTCCTCATATATTGGAGTCCATTCAAACTTTTCAACTTTTTTTAGTCAACTTAGTCAAATGTGAGGAGATTTTAGAATAATCCTGAATGAAACTTCTATAGTAACCGACCAATCCTAAGAAACTGCGAACTTCGGTAGGAGTCCGAGGTCGCTTCCATTCCTGTACTGCTTCCACCTCTATCGGGTCTACTGAGATACCATCTCCCGATACAATATGCCCTAAAAATCTTACCTCTAGTTGCCAAAAATGGCATTTAGAAAACTTTGCTTTCAAAACATACCTCCTCGGGGTTTCTAAAACTACTTCTAAGTGATATTTATGTTCCTCTTCCGATTTGGAGTAAATTAAAATGTCATCAATAAAAACAAACACGAACTTATTTAGAACCTCTCGAAAAATAGATTCATAAGATCCACGAATATGCAGGTGCATTAGTCAGCCCAAAAGGCATAACCAACCATTCAAAAAAAAGTCTGGGCCCCTAAAGGTAGTTAAGGGTATACTATCCTCAGCAACCTTAATTGGTGAAATCCGGTAGCTAGATCCATTTGGGAAAATACCGTAGCTCCATAAAGTTGGTCAAATAGGTCATCAATACGGGGCAAAGGATATTTATCTCTAATAGTCAACTTATTCAACTCTCTATAGTCCACACACAATCTTAAAGATATATCCGACTTAGCCGTGAAGACTACCGTTGATCCCCAGATTAACTGACTAGGACTAATCAATCCCCTCTCCAACAAGTCCTGGGTTTGCTTTACTAACTCCACCCTTTCCCTCGGAGCCATTCTTCTCTTAGGTTGAACTTGGGTCTTGCACCAGAAACTAGATCATTGTGGATTTCTATCACTCTCTATGAATCCTAACTCTTCTTGAGATGCTTCCAAGGTATACAGGGAACTACACGTATGAATACTAGGGTCCTCATAAGGTACTTTAGCAATATTTCCCAATTTGGTTACTAATGTTACCGTTCTTTCTCTCCAGTATAAGATAGCTTTATATATTGATAACCAGTCCATACCGAGAATGAGGCCAAATCCCTTAAAATCTAAGATATATAGATCACAAGTAAAATGATGGGAAAGATAAGAAATTGGCACGTCTTCACACATAAGGTTCAAATGGGTTATACCTCCTATAGGATTAGATACGCAAATAGGGTTTTCTATAATATTTGGGATAAAATGGAATTTCTTTACGGCTTCTAAAGAGATAAAACTATGGGAGGCACCAGTATAAAAAAAACTCGAATAAAAATACCATTAATTAATAGGGTACCTTCAAGAATGCCCTTTCCCTTCACATCTCCTGAGGTTGATGACTCGTCCTTAACCGCATACACTTTAGCCTGCTGCACCTTCTTCATGAGTGGGTAGTCCTTTATCTTATGTCCAGGCTGGTGACAGTTGAAGCATAATGTCTTCTGGACCATTGGAGAAATAGGTCCTGCTAGCTGCTTGGAAGTTTCAGAGTCTTTACAGAATTTGGCAATATAACCCTTCTGCTTACAGATATAACAAGTGGTATCCTTAAACTTGTTCCCCTTATTCCCCCTGGATTTCCTTTTCCTTTACCCTGCTTACTCCAATTCGGGTTGAACTTCCTTTTGTTTGAATTGTTGCTGCCAGCATTATCATTTGTTACTGCCAGCATTATCATTTGTTACTGCTGGAGTATGCTTGTTCTTGTCCAAGATTTCATACCTTAATGCCATGTCGACCAAGTCTGTAAATGAACCCTTAACATGGGAAGTCATCCACTCATGGAAATTCTCCCTCATTCCCAAAACGAACATCTCATTTTTCTTTAGTAGGGTGTTTATCAATTCTGGTCCAAAACAAGATTGCTCGTTGAACTTCATCCCATATTCTGCCACAAATGAATCTCCCTGCTTCAAGTCCAAGAAATTTCTATATATCCGAGTCTTACTAGCTGCAGGCAGGAACTGACCTTCAAATGCTTCCTTAAAACGAGCCCAAGTAAACTCCTCTTCTAGAACATTGGCAATGAGCGAGTCTCACCAAGCTGCGTCTCCTTCCTGCAATTGCCATGATGCTAAAAATCTCTTCTGCTCATCTGATACATCTAGACCTTTGAAAATCTTTTCACAAGTGACCAACTAAGCTTGAACTTCTACAATAGACTCAGTTCCCTTAAACGGTTTCCCCCCCAGATTTGTGTAATCCTTACATAAATTTGCAAAATTCACCCTTGGCTGCCCTGGTGTTGGCTCTTCGACAGTTCCAACCCTTTCAGTCTGAGTCCGACCATTGGTGGTTGTAGTGCTGCTAGTTCCTCTACCTCGTCTACCTCCAGTGCTCATTTCTTACTAACTAAGCATTGCAAGATACTTCTTAGAATACCTTGACGAGATAAATTCCAAAAAGGAGAGTACTAGTCAAACTATCAAAGCTGATCTACCTATCAGGGATATATATTTATATATACGAGTAAAATTACAACTATGCTCTCTCGGAGTTGACCCTAACCCAAAGATAAATAGGGGTTCGCTTAACCTAATGCTTTGATACCAAATGTAATGAACCGCCTTTCTTGTATTCGAAAGACGAGTCATTATGGGTTGAAGAAATGAGAAAGATAAGAAGAAGACTAATCAAACTTCGAATCTTATCACACAGGGAACAACATATAATTGAAAATGTAGTATATTACATAGTCATAGTCAAAATATTACATCAGAGTTCAATAATATAAGTTCCAAAACTAGGATAATTTACAACTGCTTGTCCATAGAATACTTAGACCATACATACATACACAGCGGAATAATTTATACTAATCATCACAATAACACACATAGTAAAGTCAAATTATTTTTCCAAAATAAAGTAGTTTACTCACCGAAACTTCGCAATACAAAGCGAACTTCGAATAGACTTTGGAAATAACACACGAGCTTCGGAGAGTGAAGATTTTTTCCAGAGTTTTAAGCTTCAAATGGCTCGGCCTGATGGTGTGGGGCTTGGCCTAGTGGTTTGGGGTAGGTGTGAGCTTGGTTTCTTAAAGAATAAAGCGAAGAAATGAATATAGGAAAGTTTAAACTAGATTCAGAGGAGATTTAAAGTGAAAAGTTAGGATTTTTAAATACTTAGAAAGGATTTGGAAGCCATGGAAATTTTTAGAGAGGAAGTTTTATAAAATAAAGGAGAGAATGTAAATAAAAATGTGTGTGTATGGGTGTGTATTTATAGATGAAGGAAAGTGGGGAAATTACCATTTTATCCTTAGTTTAAAATATCATAACATGTCATCATTTTGACATGTCACATCACCACCTTCCTCCCCCTCATATGTCACATCTCCCCCCCTCTCTAGTCACATCCCCTAAGCCATGATGGGTAATGATGATGGTACTTCAGGAAATGACAAGAGATAATGATATGATTTAGTATATATAAGTTATTATTTTAAAACCATGTCTTGTCACATCACTTGCTAAACATAGTTAACATAAGATAATATATTATTGGTGTATTATTATTGTTTTGGTTAATTAACTATATATGTATATATAGTGCACAAAGACGAACAACGTTCCCGACAACTTTCCGATGTCAAAAGGTCGAAATTTCGGAAAACATTCTTCGGTCACATTTTCCATTTTTTTACGAACTATTCAATTTGGTAAACATAATTTGAAAACGATTTTTCCTACATCATTAATTAACTAAAATGAGTTCATTTATCAATAAAAATCCATTTATTGACTATATAAATTATGTATATAAATTTGCATAGTTAAAGCGACCAAACCCTGGGTCGTTACAAAATATAAATTAAATTATTATATATATATATATCAAAACACTTCAAAACTCAAAGGAAACTCCTCCTTTCCTCTTTTATTCTCCATGGCCACCACCCTAAGCCCCCAAGGCCAAGCCTTCCTCCTCCCCTAGCCAAGGCCGTGAGCACCTACCACCATACCAAGCATAGGCCGAGCCATCTAGAGGCATTAGTGCAAGGATTCGTAAACTTAAAGTTCGAGTTAGCAAAGCTATAGTCTTTCTTCCGATATAAAATCAAAGTAAGAAACTATATATATATATAATATGAAGATGCGATATGATTGCTATAGATGTTTACTATGCTTTAATCATCAAGTTTGGATGTTGATTATATGTTTATTTTGATGTTGAAATGATTCACGTTTAATACACGTCGAATATCACAAAGGAAATCACTTTCCTTTAATAAATGAAATGGTGTATATGAAATTGTTAAACCTCTTTAAAATGGTTTATAAACATTTTATAAACACTAAAATCTAGTTTGGTGAAGTTTTGACAAGTTATGAAAACTGAGTCAATAATAGGCGCATCACGTAACGGTAGTTCGCGATTTCGCGCCGTAGAAAGTTAAATCCATTTAGACGATGGATTCAGAGTCATAATTCTTTGTAATAAGAATTTTCCGAACTCTTATAATCATAATTTTCAAGTAAAAGAAAAAGAAAAAGATTTTGTTTAGCAGATTTTGAAATATGAGCAAATCAAGTTTCCAAATAATCGCGCTTTGGCAGTTCGAAAACCAAAGCGATAAATTCTTTAAAATTGATATTTTAAATTCTTTAAAAGTATAGAATAAATTCTATAAATATATTAAAATGTTTTAAAAGAGATTTGAGTTATAAAAATGGTTTATAAATGATCGAAAAGTTGTTTTGATCAAATAAGCCTTAAAAGCGCTATTCGCAGCACTGTTCGGCACTTTTTGCAGCACTTTTTAATAACTTTTGAAATATGACTTTAAACCTAAGAATTCTTTCCCAAATATTTTATAAAAATTTTAAAATAAATAATTAAGTATTTTAAAGATGATGCGAAGGTTTTATAATTTATTTTAAAAGGTTTAAATAAATGATTTAAAGAAAAGCTGTTAAAATCAAGTGATTTAATCTTGGTTCTAAAAGCCAATGAGTAGACTGTATTTTTCTATTCGTGAGATCGGGATGTAAGGTTCTTAAACTAAGGAGATGTTCAGGAACAACCAGTGCCCTAGCTCACCTAGCCCCTTTCCTAGGTGAGGAATAGATAAGGTCGAAATGTCGGAAATGAGACAAGTATAAAAGATTCAAATTTACAAACTTAATTTAATGCAACTTGGATTGTATAGAGATAATCTTCTTACACTTGGTATTAAATTCCATGGAGGGAACATGTACTATCCACGTGAATTTAATAGGTGATGTTACCATTATTCGACGGATAGTAAAGGTTGAATACGAAAACTGATGTTGAGTATAATTAGTGTAATTTCTATCGACCATTTTTCACTCAATAATATTTTCCAATATGACTTATGAAAATGATTTGGTATTTCCAAATTTAAAGAAAGGTTTAATGATTCCATATATACCGGAAAGAAATGTTTTAAAGATATATATCTCTAGAAGATATTTTTGATAAAAAGAAAGTGATTAATCAAATGATAAGCACCTATTTACTTAGTATCTTTTTATCGATGATTGGTTCGAAGGAACCGGGGTCAGATTTGAGTGATTCTTATCCGAAAAACTACTTAGAACCAAATTAAGTATTCGAAGTGAAGACATGGAATGATGATATATGGAATGAAGCGTTGCTTGTCACCGACCCTCGGGGGAAATTTCCTATATCATATATATATATATATATGGCAGTAGTATCTTCATTTGATCTTCGTATGCTACGAATAACTCGCTACTAATCCTAGGGGTAATGCCTGATAAGATGTGGTAAGAGAGTGCCTTCGGTTTGTATTATTCCTGGAAAATTTATATGGATGAATGTCTGACATTGCATTTTGAGATCACGTTGATTGATCTCTATAAATGTATCATCAGTTTGGTAGCGGAGAAGGCAACTTCTCTTAGCTTAACACCCTTTCCTAAGACGTACGAGCTTAGGAGTTATACGTTTGTAGAAATCAGTTGTGTTATTGTGGAATGACAATGTGGCATTCAAAGTGAAATGTGTGCGTAAACGTTACCTTAAGCCTTGCACCCCGAAAATGACAAAAACAGGGTAGAAGTAGCAGGGCTATGTAGGTCACATCCATTAGGAGATTTCATTACCTTTCTAAATACCCTTTATAATTCAGGTTGTTATGTATGCTTTGGGATCCCGGTAAAGGTCAGGAATGACCGGGGTGATGACATATTCGGTACTATCAAGGAAGTAGTAGGCCAGTCCTATGTTGGTTTAGGCGCCAAGTATCTGGACCCTTGGTACATCCCTCTAAAGGTGTACTATATGAAAAGTAGTCCCTTACCTTTTCATTGTATGGAATCCATTCTCCAATAAGTGCCTTCAGATATAGTTGTAAACCTATTATGCCATTAAATTTAACCAATGCAACAATTTTGGCTATTCTAATATGTTTATTTGAATTTTTTTTTCAAAGAAAGTCATTAGAAATAATATCAATGGATTTCACGTAGAAATGTTTTGGTTATCATAAGGTAAAAACACGTTTTGTGTTTATATGTGGCGTGGTCTTATGAGATACCCTTTGTTTCCAAAATATCTGTATTTTGAGTTTCTCACACCAGTCCCATGACTGTCCCAGGGTTTATTTTTCTCCCTTAAACTCTGGGTGCCCTATTTTTTGGGCAGCCAAGTAGTTAGATTGCTTGGAGCATTTTGGAGAAGCCTGGAGCATGGAGCTGGAGTGTCCTCTATAGATAGTTATCTGTTTTCAAATTTCCGTTGTATTAAGTATCTACCAGCACCTGTAGGGATAGGCCATTATAACTATCCTAGCTGGATTAGTACTTACCATAACTCTGACACATCCTTTTAAGAGCGATTGTATATATTATCTTCATGTATAATTTAGTGTTGAATACGATGTGAGATTCTGTTGTTGTTTTATCTTCTATCTTTATTTTCTTTTTACCCCTAACGATCAGGTTTCCGGTACTTGAATTTGCGGCACGTGAATACTGTGGATGTTTTAATGCCGATTTTTAAGGGTCGAAAGTTCCGACCATTACAGTTAGTATTAGACCGAAGGTTAGCGAATACCTAAGCCTTGATGGGGCCAACTCATTAGAGATTGGGTTAGTAATACCCTAAAATGAGTTTAGTCAATGAGAGTGCATAATCATAATCTTTATCCATCCAAATTATTCTACGCTTAATACCCATTTCCTAAGATAATCTCGTCTATATATTCTAAAGATGTTCCCTTACTATATTTAGGTAGTGAGAAATGAGTAACCATTGTGGACGAGGAAGGGGAGGACCTCAGGTTGACCTTGCAACTTTCTGCAAGAATTATACCAACTTGGGAGGAAAACCATTTAGGGGCACAGATTCTATTATTGAGGTTCAAACTTAGCTCCGCTCATACGAGAGAATCTTTAAGGTTTTATGCATCAATGATGAAAAGAAGCACTTCCTATCATCTTGGCAATTACAGGACGGGGCCCTAGCTTGGTGGGAGTCAATTACCATCAATGAGTCAGAAGATAATTTTTCGTGGGAAAGATTCAAAGAAGTTTTTGAAGAGCACTATATACCCACTGCAGGAAAACCATGTCTCTATAAAAGCTTTATGGAATTAAAACAGGGAGAAATGTCGGTGGAAGAATATTCAAGAAAGTTTAACGAATTATCTCTCTTTGGGCTTGGACTAATAGATACTCCACTTAAGAAGAATGAAATGTTTATGGCTGTGATGAGAAAAGAGTTTCATGATAGAATGACTGCACACCTAAAAGGATCATTTGTGAACCTAGTAGATATGGGTTTGCGATATGAAATTCTTGATGGGTAGAAGCCAGCATCAGTACTAAATATTAGTAGTAGCAGCAATAACCCTAGCAACAAGGAGCTAAATCCAGAGGTAAAGAAGCAACAAGGAAGGAAGAAGAGAAAGAATTTAAAAGGCGTCACTTGTGGATATTGTGATAATAATGGACATATAGCAGAGAATTATAGAAAGAAGCAGCAAGCAAGTATTATTTCTTCTATGACACTCTGTTCTAATTGCCACCAACAATGGCATATGATGATGGGTTGTCCATTTACGGAGATAGTCCAAATAGTTTAGGCTTATACCATGTACGAAGAACCATTAACTTCGAAAGAGACCAAGGAAAGAGGAGTTTTGGAGGGTGCTATTTGTGTTGAGGGTAGTACGGTTAAAGTATTATTTGATACCAGGGCTTCCCGTAGTTTTATTTCCAAAGAATTGGTTGAAAATTTGAAGCTTACCACAAAAATAGTAGACACCCCTATTTGTTTGTTAAATCCCATAGGTAGTACAACAAACTTTGTATGATTTGTGAAAATGTCCAAGTTATGTACATTTTCCATTATTTTTCATGTGACATGTTTGTCCTTGATTTTATTAGATTTAAAGTTTTGCTCGGTATGTATTGCTATCTATGTATGAAGCTATTCTTGATTATGTTAAGAGGACAGTATCTGTAAAAACAAAGTTGAGAAATATGATTGAAAAATGTTGTAAAAAGCCTAGCTCAGTAAGGGATATTTTCCAGTATACACTTGATTCATCCCAAAAAGATTTGGAAATAATACCAATTGTCAAGAAATTTCAAAACGTTTTTGAAGAAGTTAGGAGTTTGCCCTACACAAAGAAATTGAGTTTTGTATCGACTTAATTCCTAGTGCAAGGTCCGTTATTCACCCTATTTGAAGGATGGCTCTAAAGGAGAAGGATGTATTGAGAAATCAAATGAACTAGTTATTAAAGAAAGGGTTGATAAGACCAAGTCGCCCAAGTTGCGGCACAACAGTAGTTTTCGTCGCAAAGTCTGATGGCTGCCTTAGGCTGTGCATAGATTACCGAGACCTAAATAAACAAATGATTAAAAACAAGTATCCTCTACCCCATATATACAACTTATTTGATCAACTTCATGGTGCTCGGGTATTCTCAAAAATCGATCTGGCCACAAGATTCCATTAGTTAAGAATAGCAGAAGATTGCATCCCCTTGACTGCATTCAAAGGGATAGAAAGCTTCTATGAATGGTTGATTATGCCATTTGGGCTAACCAATGCACTTGCCTACTCTATGGAACTTATGAATAGAGTATTTAGAGACGTATTCAACAAATTCTTATTGGTCTTCATTGATGACATTCTTATATATTCTGAGATTGAGGAAGAGCACGAAAAGCATCTAGAGAGTGTATTGGAGATATTAAGGAGGAACGTGCTAAAAGCAAAATTTTAAAAGTACCACTTTTGGGAAAAGAGGTTAGATTCCTTGGGCATATTGTGTCAAAGGACGGAGTTTCGGTAGATCTAGCCAAGATTTCAGCTATCTAAGAATGGAGGCAATCACAGACTCCAAAGGACATCCGTAGTTTCTTGGGATTAGCCGGATATTACTGGAGGTTTATTCAAGATTTCTCCAAAATTTCCTCTCACTTAACAAAGCTAACTATGAAAGATGTGAAGTTTTAGTGGACACAGAAATGTGAAGAAGCATTTCAAGAACTTAAGAAAAGGTTAACTACTGCTCCCGTATTAGCAATTGCTGATGAAAGCGGTGGATTAACCATATATATTGATGCTTGTGGGGAAGGAGTAGGTGCTATTCTGATGCAGCATGAAAAGGTCACCGCTTATGCAAGCAGACAATTGAAGATCCATGAAAATAATTATGCAACACATGACTTGGAGCTATTAGCCGTTGTGTTCATATTAAAAATGTAGAGACCTTATCTACTGGGTAAGAATTCCTTATAGTTTATTTTAAATAAACTTTGACAGACCCTAGTAAATAATATTCTTCTTTAAATAGGTGAAAAGTTTGAGCTCTTCATAGACCATAATTCTTTGAAATATCTTTTCACTCAGAAGGACTTGAATACGAGGCAACGACGTTAGTTAGAATTCCTCGCATCATATGATTTGGATATTCGATATACACAAGGAAAAGCCAATGTTGTGGTAGATGCTCTAAGTAGAAAGCATGCAATTATTGCTCATTTAGTGGTGCGTCAAGCACTGATTTGTCGTATAAAGGAGAGTCAGCTCAAGGATACAATCATTGCAAGAATAGCTAGGGAAGTGGAGGAGAATGTAATACCAGGAAGAAGGATAGGATTTGTTACCCGGGTGTTTGACCATGTCACAAGAGGCTCGGCATGTGGACATCGATCGGCACACCTCCCCTCACTCAGCAAAGAGCATCGTTCGGCTTTAAGAGGTCGCTCAGCATACGGCCTCGTTCGGCACACCTCTCCCCGTTCGGCATTTGGCATCGTTCAGCATGGAAGGGTCGTTTTGCATAGAGCATCATTTTGCATAAAGAGGTCGCTCGGCATACGGCCTCGTTCGGCACACCTCTCCCCGTTCGGCATCTGGCATCGTTCGACATGGAAAGGCCATTCGGCATTCCACCTCCCTCGGCATAGCAAGGCCGTTCGACATTCCACCTCGCTCGGCATAGCAAGGCCGTTCGGCATTTCACCTCGCTCGGCATTGAAAGGTCGTTCGGCATAGGCCTCGTTCAGCATCTCTCCTCGACTGACATCAAGTGTCGGTCGGCACAGGTCTCGTTCGGCCTATACTCTTCACTTAGCACACTGTCTCGATCGGCATGCAGATACCGTTCGGCATATCTTCCTCGATCGACATACGAATGCCGTTTGGCCCAGATATGTGGTTCGGCAATTGTGGCTCGGCGTACAGAAGTCAATTACTACGGGCCGAGGCATCTTACTCCTAGGCCCATGAGGGAAGTCCAACCCATCTTCGTCTATAAATAGAGGGGTAGGGGCACAGTGAAAGGGACCTTTTTTTCGAGAACACTGGGGAGACTCTACTGCATTCCAGACTTATTCTATTTTACTGAGCATTTGTATTCAAGTCTTTATAATACGGATTGTATCTGTATTTAATCATTGGTGAAGGCAATAAAGATCAAAACTTAAAGTGGACGTAGGCAATTATGCTGAACCACTATAAATCCGATGTTCTTGTTTTTGCACTTAATTTAGCATACAGTTCTCTGTTTTAATTTACTATCTTCATTACTCTCTCTACACAATCTTTCTCAAGGGTGTTAGTGACCAATTTTGGTGCTAACAGGATTCAAAGTGGATAAACATGGAATCTTAAGAATGAATGGAAGGATATGTGTTCCCAATGTTGATGGGGTTAGACAGAAAGCTTTAACCGAATGGAAGGATATGTGTTCCCAATGTTGATGGGGTTAGACAGAAAGCTTAACAGAAAGCTACAACCGAATGTTATTTACTATCTCCTTACTCGTCATCCGAAAACTCTTCTTCGTCCAATGAACCTCCCAGATGTAGATGTCGTAAAATAGAAACAACGCAAGCAGGTGTTGTTGATCGATCAACCCGGGATGGTCCAGGTTCCCTACCTGGAGCAATGGCCCCTCACTTACACCAAGAAAATCACACTCAAGCTGGAATGGGAAACTTAGGATTTGGAGTGCGAGTGGAAGCCGGACAACCGGCATATCAAGGTCTTAATGCTGCTGATCTCTAGGACACACACTTGGTAGACCGCCAACGGAGAAGACACCGACCAGAACGGTCTCACAGGACAGACACCAACCTGCCATCTTCCATACAAACCCCAGACCTGTCAGCTATGGTCAGACAGTTGATGAAAGAGAACCAAGGCTTATCAAACGATGATTGGGGGTATCCAGGAGTCATACTCCGTTTACAGATGTTATCTTACAGGCCGAGTACCCCAGGAAGTTTAACATGCCGACTATTCCGGCCTATGAAGGAAAGACTGATCCCCGACAGCATGTGATGAGGTATGAATGGATGATGGACTCGGCTAGAGCGAACGATGCGACTAAGTGCAGATGTTTTCCAATAACTTTATCCGGAGTCGCTACCATGTGGTTCACCCAATTTCCTCCACGAACTATTTCCAGCTTTGATGAGTTAGCGATGAAATTTATAGAGCAATTCAGGATACATGCCACCCGTCCTAAGGATGTGATGTCCCTGTCTAGTGTAATTCAGGCTCCAGGGGAGTCGTTGAAGGAGTATTTACAGAGATTTCATGTTGCGGCCACTGAAGTTAGCAACCCTAATGACCATGCAATTCTGATGGCCGTAATGAGAGGAGTGGATCCGGATTCAGAGTTTGGAGACTGGTTGGTAGGAAAGCCTCTGACTACGCTAGAGCGTTTTTATTCAAAGGCTCATCAGTTCATACGAAGAGAGGAAGCCAGGTGGACAAGGCGAGATAAGGCACCAGGGCCTATTCAGGAGACCGTAAAAAGCAACATCGCTGTAAAACAACCCGGAGACAACTTGGGGAAAGTTCAGGTCAATGTCCAGAACAAGCCCGGGCAATCTAAGGGGTCCGGAGGAGGAAATCCCGGAAAGAAAGGGAAGCAAGGAAATGGAAGCCGAGGATTCCAACCTACAACGAATACACCCCACTGAATGCATCTCTTGAGAATATTTATCTATCAACTTGTAATACCTTTCAATATAGAAAGCTGTGCCCAAAGGAGTCAACCGAGGAATAGAAGCGAACTGGGAAGTACTGTCGCTTCCATGAGACTTACGAGCATAATACAGAGGAGTGTAGACACCTACATGATGCTATAGAAAAGTCGATTAGACAGAAAAAGTTACAGGAGTTTGTAAAGAATCCTCAAGAGGGTGGACAGGGAACGTCCAATCCCGGTCACGCACCAGCCCCACGTCACCTTGAGGAGCCTGCTCGGACCGTGGGCAGACTGGTCATAAATACGATAGTAGGCGGACCTCACCCTGCAGATAAGAACTGGCAAGAAATGGAGCGGTATGCTAACTCCTTGAGGCATGCATATTTTGAGTGTTGTTCAAATGTGGAGGATGGGACCCCCGCTTAACAGCAGCGCATGATGACAGACGATAGAGTATTCAGGAGCAGAGATGTTGACCAGGTGGAGGCCCCTACCGTTGACCCTATGGTCATATCCGCAACTATCGGGCCAGCATTTGTGAGGAGAATTTTGATTAATTATGGAAGTTCTGTTAACATCATCTTCAAAAAGGCATATGACCAAATGAAGATGGAGACGAAGGATTTAAAGCCATCTAAAGCTCGTATCCATGGCTTTAATGGCGCAGCGACTGATGTAGTAGGGTATGTTGAGTTGCCAGTTGAACTGGGACAAGGTGAGCGTAGGAGGGTGCAAATCCTACCTTTCATAGTTTTGGATGTAGATTCTCCATACAATGTGTTTCTGGGTCGACCGGCCTTGGCTGAGTTTAGGGCAGCATTGGCCCCGTGGTGTTTGACTTTGAAATTTCCAACAGACAAAGAAGTAGGTGTTGTGCATGGAGACCAGGCGACCGGTCGTGCATGTTATGTGGCTGAGCTGAGAGAGGCCCAGCGGAGAGAGAAAGGAAAGGGTGCGAACAGCTCCGTCCGCAACCGAGTTGTTGAAAATTGTCAAGTAATGCCCGAGCCCTGGCTCGGGCAACATGATCGGATCTGTAAAGACATAGATCCGAGAGATGATGATGAGGAACCCATGGAAGAAAAGGCAGCGCCGGCTGAACTAACGATTGACATTTCAGTCAGTCGGGATGATCCATCGCGAGTACTTAAGATTGGATCATAACTCGACCCCTCGATGGCCGAGGATCTTACTGACTTCCTCCGAGCGAATTTGGATGTTTTCGCTTGGACACATTCTGATATGTGCGGGATTTCTTCCGCTATTGTGAGTCATATGTTGTAACGTCCCGCTATTTTGGACCATTCGCATCCGCACATGTCAGACTTGAATAATTCAAAATATCGAATTGTTAATTTAATTTTTGGCAAAACTGAACATATACAGTAAATAAAATAATCACAGATCACAGACACAGAGTAATAAATGCAGCGGAAACAAAAGATAGTAGTTCATGAAGCTACTATATACATATCAGAGTTAAATAAGGTACAACAGATGTCTCGAATACAATAATCAAATAAAATATCAGAATACATCACTAGAATCAACTGGATATCTGAAACTGGATAGATAGCTGGATCTCCAAGCAAAGCTCCAACTCCAAAGGTGAGTCTCGAATACTGGTACACTCAGTCTGACCCGAGCGTAAAGCAAAACACAAAACACTCGAGTCAGGATTAACATTCTTATATCAATAAATCCAACTCAAGTGAAATAGCAACTGAAATACAAGTAACTCAAAGGATGTTTGGAATAACCATCCTTTCAGGATCCGTTAAACTATCTACTATGTAGTAGTGTACGATAAATAGATAATGCCTATCAGTAATATAAAGTATCAAGATAGTGTTAAGGCGTTACCATTATTCCCCTTAACACATTTTTATATAAGCGTTATAGTCTATACAGCACTGTAAACTCCACCGTAAACTAGTGGGATATCAGGGAGTACTCCATAGGTATAACACACAAAAAATCGTAGTGGTCGCGTATATAGGGATACAAGTATGACAAGGCACATGAGGCAATACCCAAGGTAGTGAAACTACCGTTTGCCTGATCCGGACTGGTGAGAACGCATCGCCGCAGCGATCGCAACACCGCGAAACAACACTCCCAAAATTTCGAGGGTGCACCAATCGATAACAAGTAATGAGTAGTATACGAAGAAGTGTGTTTGCTCGAGGTAGCTAACCCCATTTGGCCCGGCACGGCTCCTGTTTTAGTCATTTCCAATTTGACACAAGTGTCAAGGCTATCCATTATCGTTCTCTTTCTTCAGTCATCACGTACATCATTCCAACCACTTCATTCTGGATCACACTCCGCGTATAGTTATTAAAGTGGTTTTCGGTTTAGACAGAGAGTATGTCCTTAACCGATTCCGGTCTCTTTAATAACCTTCGAAATTATTTCACCGATTGGTCGTTTAATATATTTCAAAGCAAATCAAATTCAATTTCCATTAAAATTTGTAAATCAACATTTCATTTGTCTTTCTAAACCAATTTCCAAAATTTACGTTTCAAAACTTCCAAATTCATAATTTCAAAATCTTATAATTCAATTTCAATTTCTATTTAAAACAATTCAAATATTGATTCAAGTTTGTATATAAGTTTCATTCCAAATCATTTAAATTAATTTAATTTAACATTCAAATCAATATAACTTCATTGATCGATTTTATTCAATATTCATTAAGTAAATTTGTCCTTCAAAACAATTTCTATTTAACTTCCAATTTATTAAATCAA
Organism: Allium fistulosum; assembly: GCA_030737815.1. NCBI lineage: Eukaryota > Viridiplantae > Streptophyta > Magnoliopsida > Asparagales > Amaryllidaceae > Allium > Allium fistulosum. The sequence goes on from CM060905.1 coordinate 216,135,795, forward strand.
TTATTTAAGTTCAACTCCATTATATCAAAACTTACAAATTTCATTAAATTAAATTCATCAAATCAAATTCTTTACATTTCAAGTCTTACATTAATTTCAATAAAACACATTTTATTTCTTATTAGAGAAATTCAATTTCACTTATTTATTTACTTAGTTACAATTTCAAAACTCAATTAATAAAGAAACTTAATTTCACTTATTAAAAAGTTCAATTTCAATTATCAAAGAATTCAATTTTATTTAATTTTTAAATAATTCAATCTCATTAAATTATTAAATAATTTCAAAACTTAATTATTAACTAATTTCAAAACTTAATTATTAATAATTCCAAATTTAATTATTAAATAATTAATTTTAAAACAACGTTCTTTCATCATCTACTATGTTAATATTTTGATTCGGATTATTAAATATTTACATTTTCCTTTCATAAAAATTCTAATTCTAACTTCATTTCAAAACCTTATTATTTATCCAAATAAAATCTTTATTTTATTTTTATATCAAATTATTGACCAATCGATTTTTATTTAATTCTCCATCCTAGGTCAAAGTTCAATTTGGGTATTTATCATTTCAACCCGATTCCATTTCAATTCAAAAATCAAAGCATAACAAAGGGAACTTGCAGTGTGATAACTGGGATGGTGTCAAAGTAAATAAACAAGCAAATACAACAATCAATAACAATCCAATAATCAATCCAAATAATCCCGAAATAACCGTATTAATTCACATTGTTGTTTGTGCAAATTAATATAATTATTTCTAGAATCTACACTATCATTTCATGTAGATTAAAAATTATTACACTAATATTTATACGGTTCTTCACTTGATATTCATTATTAAATTTCATACTACATCAATCTATACAACATACATTTAAATGGTTCAAGGTGTGATTAACCATATTTCTACGTGTCAATTTATTTAAACATTTAAAGAGGTCATATTATGCAAATGTCATCAAATCAAATTTAACACATATATCAAATCTAATAATCCTACGTCAATTTCAAATTATTTATCACTTACAACATTTACAATTTAACGTCCAATGTCAACATCAAACAATAAATCATTTATCAACCAAACTGGATTATCATCGTATAAATAATAGATAATGGTGTTAGATGTCACAAGTGAACTGATACAGGTAATAGCATATATAACAGTGTAATTAACTAACAGCAGCATATTTCAATTGTCGTTTCAATTGAAATCAAATTTAATAAATAAAAGAACATTAATCGTGAGTGATTGCTCACCTTTCGAGGCTAGAGAGAACAAGCGAAGACAGACAACACAATAGGCTACGATCTGATTTGCGAAATTGACCAAATCCACATAATGATTTCTAAAGCAGGGCAGAATTGGCACGAATTCGACAAGCTGATGGATAAGAATTGATGAACTGAATCAGAATCAGTTTGATATAAACAACAATTATATTATTATCATTATGAAATCAATTTTTAAAATTTTAAAACAAATTTTAAAATAACATATTCAATTAAAATTAATGTTTTAAATAATATATTTAAAACAGTATTATATAGTTTAAAACAGTATATACGAATAGCTAACAGTAACATAGAACATAACATATTTGATAGTCATATAAAATGAACTATAAAATATATACATTCAAGCAATTATATAAATAAATAAACTTTATATAAACATTTAACTGCAAACAGACATGGATTGATAAGACTAGTCAAAAGTTTTATGACACAATATATATAATATACATCAATAAAAACATATAACAGGAGAACTATAAAGTGTATATATACACACATACTTCCTTTGTAACAGATGCACAGGAAACATCAGGAAAAATATACTTTATATACATATTTTATATAACAACAGATTTTTGAATTACTTATTATATATATATATATATATTAGTATAGAACAAACAAAACAACTTCACTATTAAAATGTATACTCTTAGACAGATCAACAGAGCAAGCCATATAAAAAATATAACATATTATATAACTGGTAACATGCACATATAATATACTATCAATATACATCTATATATTCATTTCAAATCATTAACATAATTATATTTTATATAAACATAAACATGAAGAGACCGACATATATATGGAAACAGTAACCATACATACAACGTTCTTATATTATAACTTACACATATACTTATTAACCCACGAGATGAGTTTAGCAGAACCAAATAACTTGCAAATGTTTATTTAATTAATATATATATAAACTAACTCAATATACTAGTATAAAGAGAACATGTACTATATATATAACTGACTAGCTAGTATATAACAACTTTATATCCTTACAAATAAAAATATATATGGAAACAACATCCAATCACTTTATATATATAACATCAACTATACATATAAACTACCAATCTCGTACAAACTAATATACTGTATACTAGAAAATATATACGAGACTTAAAAGTATATTTATACATTAACTATTATAAAACTATTCAGATCTCAACATAATTTATATTTTAACTAATGTATATAAGCATATAACTTGGTATATTCCTACATTTAACAGAATACAGATATGATACCTATATGTATGTCAAGATCTGATGTTTATAAAAATGAAGTACACCATGATATAATATACAAGATATTCAAATATATGACTTATGTAAGTAAACTGACTAAGTAAAAACCACTATATTTATAAACTTTTCAAAACAAACCTACCATGTATACACGCATGAACCTCTCCCAGATCACAAGAGGAAGATCTGTTTGTTACTGCTAGCCGGGAGGAAGAGGCAGGGTGGATGAAGCTCGGCTAGGGTAGCACAAGGAAGAGGGAGGCGGAGGAGATAGGGAGGTCTGCTTGGGATGCGTGCTTAGGTGCAAAACCGAGAGGAGGAGGAGATGGTACGATAGAAGTTGATGGGTTTAACCCGCTCGGCTGAGGAAATGATGGGTGGAAGAGGCGAGGCAGAAATTATACTATCATCATTTCTTTTGTTTTCTATTTGTTTTATAAGAGGAGGTGGCCATAGATCAGTGATTGCTTCACACAGGCAAAAAGAAAAGATAGTGAGCACACAAGGAAGATGAAGAAAACAGCTGGAAAGTTGTGGCTACAGGAGCAAAATGAATACTTACTTTATTCTATTGTTAATTTATCTCGAAAGAACTGAACAGATCCTCGAACCGCAACAAAATTTGTGTCAAAAATTTAAGATGGGGAATCTCAATGGTTAGAGGATATTAAAAGTTAATAACTGATGGGTATTTATTTTTAGCCATTGAAAATTGAATGGTTATCAGAAGTTTAAAAGTTTCAAATTTGAAACCGATACGATTTACCGTTTTACGGTTTCCGTTGTGTACCGGATTTCAAAATACAGAAACAAATATGCTGTGGAGATCAGCATGATGAGACGATCAAAATGGTATACAGATATCAGTGGTACGATTGAATTATAAAAATTCGAATTTTCTACTAGCGGAAAATGCAGCAAAAACGTAGAAAAATAAGATCGACGGAGCTAAACAAGTCCGAATTTGGAAAAAAAAAATGACGTCTTGCTCAGAAGATGATTTAGAATTTTTCTATATAAAAATATTTAGGTTCCGAAAACATTTTATTTTCATCAATTCCTAACTGTTTAAATTGAAATAAATTTACGCACGAAAATAAACTTTCTTATTTTTGGATGAAAATTAACCAGTTGCTATGTTAAAGTAGACGCACTTCAAATATTAAGTTTTTATTTGAAAATTTTATTGTTTGCAATTTCACGAAAATTCAATTAATCATATTATTAAAACGGTTAAAATTTACGGGTCGTTACATATGTTGAACATAGACCCGAAGTACGTTCCCGTGAAACAAAAAAGGAGGGGCATGGACCCGGAGAGGTCCACGGCCCTCAAAGAGGAGGTGGACAAAATCAAAGCCAATGGGTTCGTCTGCGACGCCCTCTACCCAAAATGGGTGTCTAACCCTGTGCTTGTGAGGAAAGCAAATGGGAAGTGGAGAACTTGCGTATATTACTCTGATTTAAACAAAGCATGCCCGAAGAATAATTTCCCTTTACCTAGAATCGACCAGCTGGTCGACTCAACTGTCGGACATGAGTTACTGTCATTTATGGATGCGTACTCGGGATACAATCAGATCCCGATGCATATTCCAGACCAGGAACACACCGGTTTTGTTACAGACGTTGGGCTGTATTGCTATGTAGTGATGCCCTTCGGATTGAAAAACGCGGGAGCAACTTATCATCGTCTGGTGAATCGAATGTTTAAAGACCAAATTGGTAGAACAATGGAAGTCTATGTGGATGACATGCTCGTGAAGTCACGGCAGTCAAACGACCACATTCGAGACTTAGCGGAGATGTTTGATATACTCAGACATTATGGAATGAAAATCAATCCTTTGAAATGTTCCTTTGGCATTGCGTCAGGGAAGTTCTTAGGTTCATTGTAAATGCACGGGGCATTGAAGCTTACATGGAGAAGATTCAAGCTATTCGAGACATACAAGTGCCCAGAACTATAAAGCAGGTACAAAGCTTGAATGGAAAGGTGGTTGCGCTGAGTCGATTCATATCCAGAGCCACAGATAAGTGTATTCCCTTCTTCGATGTGATAAAGAAAGGAAAGAAAATTTTTGAATGGACATCTGCCTGTGAGGAAGCGTTCCGAGCTCTGGTAAGGCATTTAGAAAGTCCCCCGGTGCTATCGAAACCGGTGGACCATGAGATGTTGTATGTGTACTTGGCTGTATCCCAGCATGCTATCAGTACGGCTCTGGTTCGGGAGGAGGACAGAGTTCAAAAGCCAGTGTACTATGTCAGTAAACGTTTGACGGGGGCAGAAAGGAATTATCCTAAGATCGAGAAACTAGCCTATTGCTTGGTGATTGCATCACGCAAGCTTCGTCCATACTTTCAGGCACACTCAATTAGTGTTTACACTGATCAACCCTTGCAACAGGTACTCCAACAACCAGAAACTTCTAGAAGGATGTTAAAATGGAATATCGAGTTGAGCCAGTTCGATATTACCTACCTGCCACGAAGGGCCATACAAGGGCAAGCGCTAGCAGACTTTATCGCTGAATTCACCATGTCGGACGAATCGAGTAGTAGTGATGTCATACCTCCCATTCGATGGAAGCTGTACACTGACGGGGCATCAAACGACCGTTGCTCGGGAGTTGGTATAGTTCTTGTGACTCCCGAGAACCGATCAATTTGTTATGCTTTGAAGCTCGAATTCCTAGCGACAAATAACGAAGCCGAGTATGAAGCATTTATTGCTGGCTTGAGACTTATCAGAGAACTAGGGGTAAAATCTGTTGAGTCAAGTTTTTTTATATAGTTTTGATTTCTGACAAAGGGATAAACCGTGATCGTAAAAAAGAAGTCATTCATTGAGACACAACGAGCTTCATACATTAGAGGTTGATTATTTGGTATGTTAGTAGTATTAGTTATGTTAAAATCTATCCTCAAAATAATCATGCATCTCAAAAGAATCGATGTATAAACGTTTTGGATGACATTGCACATTCACTGTGCAATTTAACAGCGACCGGTCGACCGGTCCAAAACCAGGCGGTCGACCGTTCCTGTGTAAATTGCACAATGAACGTGCACACATGCACATAACGTCTATATATTTGAAATTTTGTCTACTGGTCATTTTTGACCTGTCGACCGTTTTTAAACAGAAAGCAACCTTTCCCAAAAGACACTTCTTTCTTCAATGGCTGCTTCTCTTTTCTTTCATCAATGATCACATCTGTTAATGGCTACTCTTCACAAAGAGTTACAACCATTTATTCTCTATATAAACATATCTAAATCATTGATTGAAACACAACAATTCTTTGCTTTAAAATTCTGATCTTAAATTCTAAATACTCTTGCATTCTAAAAGCTCTCTACTTCAAATTGCTTATTGAATCATTGAAATTATTTCATATCTTTTGATTCAAATAAGTAATATACTTCCTTCAATCTTCACAAACATCATTCACATATTTTGAGGATAAGATTATAGGAAGGGTGTACTACAAGTGACAAATCCGTGTTATCAAGAGCACAAGTTGTCAACGACAATTGTATTTACTTTTGTTGAAGTCCTCGGTGTTGTAAGAGGCACGAAATCCCATTCGGCTGTTCGGGTGTTATAAACCTGTTCCTCCGGGTGAAGCGAGGTAGTTGGTAGTGAAATCCAGATAGAAGTCTGGGACTGGACGTAGGACGGGAGGTCCGAACCAGTATAAAAATCCCTGGTGTGATTTTACTGTTTACTGCATTTACTATTCTATATCTGTGAATTGCTATATAGATTTATTGAATATTTACTTATATAGCAATTGTAAATAACATTCCGCATATATTAGTCCATATTACATGATCCGTAATTAGTGTGCACAAGCGTACACACTTTCATTTGGTATCAGAGCACGGTCATCATATAACCGTAACACCGTTATTTGATATATTCTTGTAATATGGCAAATAACGCAAGCACTAGCACTAGCACTTACACGGAAGGTCAATCAACACAAAGACCTCCATTCTTTAATGGTCTCAACTATAGCTATTGGGCTACACGTATGTCATTTTTCATGCAATCAAATAGTTATGATGCTTGGAATGCTACTCAAAAAGAAATAGTAAATCCAACAACTGAATATTCAGAATGGACAACGGCTGAGAAAACGGCAGCAGCCGTAAATGCAAAGGCAATAAATATGTTGTTTTGTGCATTAGACCAAAATGAATATAACCGTGTTAGTATCTGCACTACTGCATATCAAATTTGGCAAATGCTGAAAACCACTCATGAAGGTACTAACAAGGTTAAAAAGCCAAAATAGCCATGCTGAAGAGTCAGTTTCAAAATTTCAAAATGAAACCAAATGAGACAATCAATGATATGTATTCAAGGTTTCAAACTATTCATCATGCACTTATCGGATTAGGGCAAAAATATTCAGATTTTGATGTTGTTTCAACAGTCCTACATTCTCTGACTACTGAATGGGAAGGAAAAGTATTAGCAATTGAAGAAGCTAATGACCTTTCCATCATGAAGCCAGATGAATTGATAGGAAATTTAATGTCCTATGAAGCAAATTTGCAGGCTAGAAAAGAACAGAAAGAAGAAAAGAAAAATGTAGCATTTCATGCTGAGAAAGATGAAAATGAATCAGATTCTGAAGATGAAGATTTGGCATTCATTGCAAAAGGATTCAAAAAATTCCTAAAATATCGAAAAGCCAGTCGTTACAACAAAAGGAAATCTGGATTAAACAAACCATCTTCATCAACTATAGAATGTTTCAACTGTCACAAAAAGGGGCACATGCAGAAGGATTGTCCAGAACAAAAGAAGAAGTCAGAAAATGATAAATTCAAACATAAGAAGGACAAGTCAAAGAAACGAGCCTTCTCAGTGACATGGGATGATTCAGACTCATCCTCATCTGAAAGTGAAAGTGATCAGGAGAATGAACAAGCTAATGTTTGTTTTATGGCAACAGAAGATGAGGTACAAATTCCTACATTTGATGAATTACTTGATATAAATTCTGAATTAATAGTCAAATATAAAGACATAAAACGTCAATTAAAAGTAGCCAAAGCAGATTTGAGTAGAGCAGAGTTTGAACGAGATATGTTAAAAGACGAGAAGAAAATATTAGAAGAAGAACTTGAAAAACTTCAAGAATCATCATCTAATGTTGACTCTCAATTATCTCTTTTGAGTCAAGAAATTGAAACTCAAAAAGAGAAAAATGATGCTCTCACTATTGAAAATCATGAGCTTAAGGCAAAAGTCAAAAATCTGGACCTAGAAAAGGCGAGCTTACAAACTAAGTTAGATGACATAACTCAAAATGTTTCTAACTTTAACAAAGGTCGAGAAAATTTGACAAAAATCATTGAAAGTTCACAATCTGTTTCAAATAAACAAGGTTTGGGATATAGGAAACAAGAAACCAAGAAACATCTTGGTAATGAAAGGAAAAAGAAAGTACAAAATACTGAAGCTATGAAAAATCTTAGTTTATTATATTCCAAACCAAAATCAGTTGTGAAATTTCAGAAGAAAGTTGTCAAGACTATCAAAATATGGGTTCCTAAAACAAATAACAATTTGATTAGGAATAAATATATTCAGAATTTCATGAATACTGTACATCTTAATACTAATTATATATATAAAGGGGATACCGGACCCGTATGGGTTTGGACTCCTAAGACCTAACTCTTAGGACCCCATAAAAAGTGGGTACCATGGACTTAATTTTATTTTTTGCAGGTCCCACTTAAGAAAAGAGGAAAGTGGATATTGGACAGTGGTTGCTCGAAGCACATGACTGGAGACAAGAGCTTATTAACAAATATTACATACTCAGATGGTGGCTCCGTCACTTTTGGAGATAATTCAAAAGGCTATATCATCGGCAAAGGCGATGTGAGCAATTGCGGTACATCTAACTTACCTCTTATTACAAATGTCATGCTAGTTAGAAATTTAAAACACAATTTACTTAGTATCAGTCAATTATGTGACAAGGGTTTTACAATTTCTTTTTCAAATAATAAGTGTAGTATTCTAGATAAAGATCATAATTTAATTTTCGAAGGTTATAGAGACAGAAATATATATATTCTGAATATGAATATTAATCATAACTCAGATATGTGTCTTATAGCTAATGATAATGATCCATGGCTATGGCACAAACGCTTCTGTCATATAAACTTCAGAACTATTGACAAGCTAGCCAAAAATAATCTAGTTAGAGGATTACCCAAAATGAGTTTTAAGGTTAACAATATCTGTGATGCATGTCAATTAGGAAAATTAACCAAATCATCTTTTAAATCCAAGAAAGTCATATCAACATTACAACCACTTGAGTTACTACATATGGATTTATTCGGACCAACACAGGTTCAGTCGATAAACCATAATCGATATGTATTTGTAATAGTTGATGACTATTCTCGGTATACATGGTCTATTTTCCTGAAAAACAAGAGTGACACTTTTGAACATTTTAAATCTTTCGTCAAAAGAATTCAAAAATCGAAAGGGCTAAAAGTTAAAAACATAAGGAGTGATCATGGTGGTGAATTCGAAAATAACGAATTTGAACATTTTTGTACAAAAAAAGGTATTAACCACAATTTTTCGTTTCCTAGAACTCCACAACAAAACGGAGTTGTAGAACGAAAAAATCGAACATTACAAGAATGTGCAAGAACGCTATTAAATGGATCTACTTTACCAAAACATTTCTGGGCAGAAGCCGTCGCCACTGCGTGTTATGTTTTGAATCGTGTGTCCATTCGACCACTCACCAAGAATACATCTTATGAATTATTTAACGAAAGGAAGCCAAATATATCTTACTTCAAAGTATTTGGTTCAAAATGTTTCATTTTAAATACGAAAGACCATCTCGGGAAGTTTGATCCGAAAGCTGATGAAGGTATATTTGTCGGTTATTCGGAAAGAAGCAAGGCATATCGTATTTTCAATAAACGAACCAAAACTATTGAGGAATCTCTTCATGTTTCCTTCGATGAAATCTTTCAGCCCTCTCAACCAAAATCTGATGATGACGAAACTATACTTTCTGACACTCCTATCATCACAAATTATGATTCTGACTCTGAAAATATTGTTGAAAATACTTCTCAACAACAACCAGCTTGTGAAATACGTTCCCCTCCAAGATTATTGAGACACCATCCGGTTCAAAATGTAATTGGGGAGGTCGACTCACAAGTAAGAACTAGGAGTCAATTACATCAAATGGGACATGTTGCGTTTCTATCAAATATCGAACCTAAGAATCCTAAAGAAGCAGCTACCGACGAATATTGGATCATTGCCATGCAAGAAGAACTAAATCAGTTCGTGCGCAATGACGTCTGGGAACTTGTTCCAAGACCAACTGATCAGTCAGTGATTGGTACTAAATGGGTCTATAAAAATAAGGCTGATGAACAAGGGAATATCACCAGAAATAAAGCAAGGTTAGTAGCACAGGGATATAATCAGGAAGAAGGTATCGATTATGAAGAAACTTTTGCACCAGTTGCTCGACTAGAAGCTATTAGAATCCTATTATCTTTTGCTTGTCACCATAATTTCAAACTTTATCAGATGGATGTCAAAAGTGCATTTCTTAATGGATTTATCAAAGAGAGTGTATATGTCGAACAACCTCCTTTGTTTGTACATGAAAAATATCCTGACCATGTGTTCAAACTAAAGAAAGCTCTTTATGGTTTAAAACAAGCACCTCGTGCTTGGTATGAACGATTACGTAGCTATCTTATTGACTCAGGATTTCAAATAGGCAGAGTCGATCAAACTTTGTTTATCAAACATTCTCAAAAGGATATTCTAGTTATTCAGATATATGTAGACGACATCATCTTTGGTTCAACAAATGATAAACTCTGTAAGGAATTTGCAAGTATTATGACCAAAGAATTCGAAATGTCTCATATGGGAGAACTGTCATACTTTCTTGGACTTCAAATCAAACAACTTCCGAATGGTATTTTTATTAATCAAGAAAAATACTGCGGAAATCTTATCAAGCGCTTCGGATTAGAAAATACATCTGGTAAACCAACTCCTATGAGTACAACTACACATCTTGAAAAAGATGATAATGGTAAGAGTGTTGACCAGAAATTATATCGAAGCATGATTGGTTCACTTCTTTATCTTTCAGCTAGTCGTCCAGATATAATGATGAGTGTTTGTCTATGTGCTCGTTTTCAAGCAAATCCAAAGGAATCGCATTTACGTGCAGTGAAGCGTATAATTCGTTATCTTAATAATACAAAAGATTTTGGTCTTTTTTATCCAACAGAATGTCCATTCGAATTAGTTTCATATAGTGATGCTGATTTTGGAGGTTCTCGAACGGATAGAAAGAGTACAAGTGGTACGTGCCATTTTATTGGAAAATCACTTGTCTCTTGGTTTAGTAAGAAACAGAATTGTGTTTCACTATCAACATGTGAAGCCGAATATATATCAGCGGCTCTCGCTTGTACTCAAGTATTATATATGCAACAAACACTTCAAGATTTTGATATTCATTTATCAAATTCTATTATATACTGTGATAACACGAGTGCTATAAATCTTTCTAAAAATCCAGTGAATCATTCTAGAACCAAGCACATTGATATCCGTCATCATTTCCTTAGAGATAATATTGAAAAAGGAAATATATGTCTTGAATATGTCCAAACTGATAATCAATTAGCGGACATTTTTACTAAGCCTTTGCTCGAATCTAGTTTTATTAAATTACGAAGAGAGCTTGGTTTAATTTCTTTAAAAGACCTTGTCTAATAATTACTGATGTTAAACTTTTAAGTTCTTTCGTGTGATTATTCTTTTTTAACTATAGCTATTTTAAGCTATTTTTAAATTTGAGCCTCTGATTATTTTACACCATCAAATTCCTCTTTTCACTCTTAATCATAGGCTTATATATAAGAACTGTCTATATAAGCTGTCAAAAACATTCGTTTTATTCATCTTCCCTTATCTAATCATAAATACAAAATTTTCTATGGCACATATTTGTGATGAGTGTGCTCAAAAAACTCACATTTCCATTACAAGTTCTGAATCAGAAGAATATCTTTCTCCTGAAACACCAAAATATAAACCAAAGTGCCATCATCAATGCTCTCGTACACCTGGAAGTACGCCTAAATCAAAAAAGGCAAAGAAAGTGCTATTCTATTCTCCTCCTACCAAAGAGAAGATTGATGAAATTCATCACTATCAAAAACATCAAATAGATCTTCAACGTCAGCTTCATTATGGACAACAACAGCTTCATCATGAACAACAGCAGACTTCGGCACGATTATCTATTTTAGAAAGAATGGCATTCTTCTTCTGTGGATCAAACAAACGAGATGTTCATGAGCCGATGCCAAATGCACCTTCATCTTCTAGAACCCCAAACTCATGGGACAGAAACTATGCTCAGAATGAAGGGGCCACTGAAAAATGGTCATCTTGGAAGGCTCGCATTGATGATATTAACGAAGATTCAACCGATCTTCCTTCTCCCACTCTTCATTAATTTTATTTTATTTTTTTATATATATATTGTATTATTGTTTATTTTCTTTTGTAATCACTCTTTTAAAAACATTTAAATATTATAATAAGAGTGATATAAAATTTATAGGTCAAAATATATTAAAAACAGGCTGAACTGTGATACAGAACAGCACCGGTCGACAAGGAAAAATGGACCGGTCGACCGTTTTGCTCTCTGGATAAAAACGGTCGACCGCCCCATTTTCACCGGTCGACCAGTTACGTATATCCTGTTTTTTAATATACCTTCCGTTCACTTTTTTTCCCCTATCTCTCTTTTTACTTCATAACCAGCCTTCTTCCCCCAAATCCAAGAAACCCTACATTCTTTTATTAAATTTCTTTCTTCAAACTTATCCCTAATGGCTCCTCAACAAAAGAAATTTAAGCAAGCTTCTACCTCAGAGACACAACCCATTGATCTCTCTATCAAGAAATGGCTTGTGGATCCAATTTCACTCAAAAGGTGGAATGAAATGAAAGATTTTACTATCCATCCGGGTTCGTTTGTTAAATTCTCAGATTTCTCTAGTTATCGTATTTTAGATTTAGCAAAGGATGCCGACATTGAAAACCTAATTGACTATGATCAAAACAATATGGAAATTAACCATGTCATGATCAAGTTATTCTATGCTAATCTAAATTTAGAGAAAAACAAACCCGCAAATCCCAATTATTGTCTTTGGTCTGTTGTATGTGGCAAAGAAGTGTTTATCTCATGTGATAGGATGGCAAATGTTCTTGGTTCTAGGTTTATTGGTGAAAAATTCTCAAATGACTTTTGCAATATTCATGTCCGTAATCAAATTAGTCATCAATTTACTGAAGATGACAAGGATAGCACTAAGTCTATTGGTTTACGGCCGTCTGCAAGAATTCTTCATCATACTCTTATGCACTCCTTTTTCCCAAGAATTGGAAATTTTGATGCCGTCTATAAAGAAAATTTCAAGGCATTATACGCAATTTATGGGGGTATTCGTATAAACTGGATTGGTATGATCTTTGATGAGATCTTGAAAGTAAATGATAGCTCTAGACCACACTTGTTTTATAACGAGTATATTATGCGACTCTTGCTCGATTGTGGCATTGAACCACCAAAGTCTTCTATTTCCAAACCAAAAGCCATCAACAAAGCTTCGATTACAAGAATGAAGCTTCCAGCTCCATACTTCAATATTATGCCTTTTGAACAATGGAAAGACCAAGGACATAGAGAGGCTTCCTCCCGTTCATCCCGATCTAAACCTGGAGAAGTTAAACTTTTAAGATCATCTTCCTCAACAAAAGAATCACTTAACACTATTGCTCAAAATCAATTTCTTCTCGAAGCCCGACTTAAGCGCATGGACACCAAAATGGATAAACGATTTAACAAACTTAAGTCGTTCTTCAGTTCTATATGGGAAGCAATATCATGTGGAGCATCATCCTCATCCATGCCAACTCAAGACCCTGGCAAGCGCCCAGCTCCTCCTACTTTTGCTTGGACATCCTCGGAGGAGGGTACAAGCTCGGGAACGAGTCATGGACGTGGATACGGAAAATCTCAGCTTGTTGAAGAAGAAGAAGAAGAAGAGGAGGGTGAGACAGAGTCAGATTGAATCTTTTAGTCTATCTCTTTATCTACTATTATGTGTAAATTATGACTTTAGTTCTTGCTTTAAGACATTATCTGGCACTTGTACTAAATAGTGTCGCATTTTAATTCGTACTAGACTCTTTGGCATTATCATATTATGTGACTCTTAACTCTTGATCTATGGTAGTAGTCTTATTTTGCTTATACTCTGAATTATATAATTTATATCCTCTATTTTAATAAACTCCTTTTTGTCGATGACAAAGGGGGAGAAAATTGTGCTAACAGTATATATGCAGGAAAATATAGAGTTACAGGCACAATCTCAGGGGGAGATCAAATACAGGGGGAGATTCATAACTATGTTGTCATCAATCAAAAAGGGGGAGAATGTTGAGTCAAGTTTTTTTATATAGTTTTGATTTCTGACAAAGGGATAAACCGTGATCGTCAAAAAGAAGTCATTCATTGAGACACAACGAGCTTCATACATTAGAGGTTGATTATTTGGTATGTTAGTAGTATTAGTTATGTTAAAATCTATCCTCAAAATAATCATGCATCTCAAAAGAATCGATGTATAAACGTTTTGGATGACATTGCACATTCACTGTGCAATTTAACAGCGACCGGTCGACCGGTCCAAAACCAGGCGGTCGACCGTTCCTGTGTAAATTGCACAATGAACGTGCACACATGCACATAACGTCTATATATTTGAAATTTTGTCTACTGGTCATTTTTGACCTGTCGACCGTTTTTAAACAGAAAGCAACCTTTCCCAAAAGACACTTCTTTCTTCAATGGCTGCTTCTCTTTTCTTTCATCAATGATCACATCTGTTAATGGCTACTCTTCACAAAGAGTTACAACCATTTATTCTCTATATAAACATATCTAAATCATTGATTGAAACACAACAATTCTTTGCTTTAAAATTCTGATCTTAAATTCTAAATACTCTTGCATTCTAAAAGCTCTCTACTTCAAATTGCTTATTGAATCATTGAAATTATTTCATATCTTTTGATTCAAATAAGTAATATACTTCCTTCAATCTTCACAAACATCATTCACATATTTTGAGGATAAGATTATAGGAAGGGTGTACTACAAGTGACAAATCCGTGTTATCAAGAGCACAAGTTGTCAACGACAATTGTATTTACTTTTGTTGAAGTCCTCGGTGTTGTAAGAGGCACGAAATCCCGTTCGGCTGTTCGGGTGTTATAAACCTGTTCCTCCGGGTGAAGCGAGGTAGTTGGTAGTGAAATCCAGATAGAAGTCTGGGACTGGACGTAGGATGGGAGGTCCGAACCAGTATAAAAATCCCTGGTGTGATTTTACTGTTTACTGCATTTACTATTCTATATCTGTGAATTGCTATATAGATTTATTGAATATTTACTTATATAGCAATTGTAAATAACATTCCGCATATATTAGTCCATATTACACGATCCGTAATTAGTGTGCACAAGCGTACACACTTTCAAAATCGGTTGAAATCTTCTGTGACTCACAACTGGTGGTATACCAGGTGCGGGGGGACTATCAAGCGAAGGGACAGAGACTTGCCCCATACCTCGCTCGGGTTCAAGAGCTGCTAGCAAATCTGGAATATTATGATATTTCACGTCCCACGTGAACAAAACAGAGAAGCTGATTCATTGATGAAATTTGCGAGTACTGGTGATGCACATCAAATGGGATTGGTTCCCGTCGAAACCTTGCATACTCTGAGTATAAACATGATGGAGATAGATTTCGTGTTAGAAACTGAAATCGAGAAAGAATCATGGATGACCACATTCAAACAATACATATTACACGGAACCTTGCCCGAAAGAAGGAACGAGAGACGACAAGTCATTCGTAAAGCTTCAAGGTATATAATGCAAGATGGAATAATGTATCAGAGGGGGTTCTCGGTTCCCTTACTCCGGTGCATCGCCCATGATGAGATAAAACGAGTTTTGATGGAAGTGCACGAAGGAGAATGTAGTGACCATGCTGGGGGGCAAACACTCGCAAAAAAGATCCTCCGCTATGGGTATTATTGGCCAACTGTGAATCGGGATGCTGCAGACTACGTAAGAAAGTGCGACAAATGTCAAAAGTTTGCAAAAATCCCAAGAGCTCCTCCAACGGAAATCACGCAAATGGTTAGTCCTTGGCCATTTGCGATTTGGGGGATCGATATAATCGGTTCCTTACCTATTTCTAAAGATGGTGCGAAATATGCAATTGTTGCAGTTGATTATTTTACCAAATGGGCTGAAGCAGAGTCCTTAGCCACAATCACCACCAAAAAGGTCATTAATTTCATTGTACGAAACATTATATGCCGCTTTGGCCTACCACGGACTATCATAACAGACAACGGAACTCAATTCAAAAGTAGAGAGTTCAAAGAATTTTGTCAAAAGTATGGCATTGAAAAGTGGTTTGCAGCAGTTGCCCATCCAAAAGCCAATGGGCAGGTAGAAGCCGTGAATAAAATAATCAAGTCCATATTGAAAAAGCGTCTGGAAAAGGCTAGAGGCAAGTGGGTGGATGAACTTCCAACGACACTTTGGGCTTATAGAACCACCCACAAGTCCGCGACTGGCCACACTCCATTCGCATTGGCATATGGCATGGAAGCCGTTATACCCGTAGAACTTGAAGTTCCGTCACACCGGGTAACTCATTACGACCCTAAGACGAATCGGGATCTTTTATTGGAATCACTGGACTTCCTTGATGAAAAACATGAAGAAGCTAATTTAAGAGCGGCTGCGTACAGACACCGAGTCGCTCGATATTACAATGAAAAGGTTCGACCGAGAATCTTTGATGTGGGTGACCTCGTTTTGAAATGAGTTTTTCCAGTCCCGTCACATATGAATCCCACATGGGAAGGTCCATACGTCATTGAACGGAAGCTTGGAGAGGGAACTTTCAAGCTAACGACCGTTGATGGTGCGATACTCCTCCGAGCATGGAATAGCGAGCATCTGCGACATTATTACACTTAGTCTATTTCTTTCATATTTTAGTTGCAATTATTTCCAGCACATTTTTATTTCATTGATTCTTAGTTTTCGGCATGTAATAAGACAAATTAGCTTGTTTTCATTAATAAAGGATTGAAGCCATCTTTTCCATAAATTACTGATGTTTCTATGCATGATAATCCGATGTCAAACAACTAGAGTTACATTATTCTGTCTGATGTACGAACGCGTATAAACGACTTAAATCTCCAAGTCCCCTGAGTACGGACTGGAGTACTCTAAGTCCCCAGAGTGCGGACTAGAGTATAAACAACTTAAATCTCCAAGTCCCCTGAGTGCAGACTGGAGTACTCTGAGTCCCCAGAGTGCGGACTAGAGTATAAACGACTTAAATCCCCAAGTCCCTTGAGTGCGGACTAGAGTATAAACGACTTAAAACTCCAAGTCCCCTGAGTGCGGACTGGAGTACTCTAAGTCCCCAGAGCGCGGACTAGAGTATAAACGACTTAAATCTCCAAAGTCCCCTGAGTACGGACTAGAGTAATCCAAGTCCCCAGAGTGCGGACTAGAGTATAAACGACTTAAATCTCTAAGTCCCCTGAGTGCGGACTGAAGCACTCTGAGTCCTCAGAGTGCGGACTAGAGTATAAACGACTTAAATCTCCAAGTCCCCTGAGTGCGGACTGGAGTACTCTGAGTCCCCAGAGTGCGAACTAGGGTATAAACGACTTAAAACTCCAAGTCCCCCGAGTGCGGACTGGAGTACTCTGAGTCCCCAGAGCGCAGACTAGGGTATAAACGACTTAAACCTCCAAGTCCCCCGAGTGCGGACTGGAGTACTCTAAGTCCCCAGAGCGCGGACTAGGGTATAAACGACTGAATAATCTCTAAGTCCCCAAAGTGCGGACTGGAGTACTCTGAGTCCCTTGAGTGCGGAATAGAGTATAAACAACTTCGAAATCCCCAAATTCCCCTGAGCGCGGACTGGAATGTTCTGAGTTCCCAGAATACGGATTAGAGTATAAGCGATTCAAAAAAATCTCCGAGTCATATGGAAGTGAACTAGGGATTATGTAGCTCACAAGGTTTCAGATTTCAACTACGAGTTATACAATGAGCTGAACAACAAAAGTCATTTGAAAGAAAAAGAACGAAGTTTTATTCATTAATTCAAAATGAAGTCCTACTACAACTTCTCCCAAACTCGGGGCAAAAAGTCTATCTACAACGGCTATGAAAATAAATAAAAATAATTACACAATCCAGACTGATTCTCGTTGAACGAGCAGGATAACTACTTCTTCGTCTTCTTCCCCTTATTTGGCTTCTCAGACGATTCTTCCCCCACGCGTTTTCTCTTGGACGTTTTGCTTGCTAATGAAGGGGTGTCCAAAGAAGGAGGAGGAACTTCCTGTGGCCTAATACCACCGGGAAGGATGACCTTTAAAGGCCTGTTCAGTGGGTCATCAAGATCGACCACTTGGGACTCGACCTTGATCTCAACTTTTTTCTTCTTCTCTTCCGTAAGTTGCTCCTTCATGCTCACTTTTGAAGTGTGTCCTGAGGCGCCCGTAATCTCAACTTCGCAACTTTCTTTGACGGGCGACGAAGTGTCAGACTTATCCTCGTCAAGCGCCTCAATCACTTGAGCATCAGGACCGGGAGTCTCTCCCGCTTGGATAGCCCCGCTCGCCTTCTCTTTCTCCGTGGTGGCATCGCTCCTTGGAGTAGGTACGGGGTCAGGATGACCTACGTGGAATCATAAGAAACAAATGTTAGAATACATTTATCACTCGCTGAAAGTGAGAACCCTATGAACTCTGAAGGAAAAGTTATGTACCAGTATCTGGCTGGCTCTCGACTGTTCGAGGAGTTTCGCCTTCTGGGATAGGAGATAGAACATGAATACCAAGACCGGGATCTTCGGGATTGTACCCAATGTGTTTTTCGAAGGGGTCAAGTGGTAGGCGATTAGTCGGTTGGGTAAGGGAAGAAACTGTAGGCTCGGCTGCGGACGGACCAGCAATGTCACTTTTTTCTTTTGATGTGGGTGAGTCTTTGCTTAAAAGAACCCTCGCTGCAGATAAGTCCGAAGGCTCGTTCCCCCGAAGGAATTCCTTTACCAAGGCCCCTTCATCAATCTCTTCCATTCCCGATTCAATTTTCTTTATCTTTATAAGAGTGTCCCATGCCTCGGCTAGAGATTCGAGGTAACCCTCGCCAAGAAAAGTCAAATCCCGATGCCTGAGGACGTGAGCATTGTATTCTGCTATAAGCGGGTCGAACAAGCACTTGATCTCCTCCCTACCGGCCTCAGCAGCTGCCTCGAGGAGCGAATCGATATCAGAAAGCGCCATCTTTTTACCTTCCTCGTGGGCTATCTCCTTCAGTGCTTCGACTCTGGAAAGCTCCTCATCTAGTTGTGTTTTGAGGAGTCGAGTGGCAATAATCTCGTTGCAATATCGTTGGGACTCCTCCTGAGCAGCTATTTTCTCTTCCTTCTCCTTAAAGAGTAGCTCTTCTAACTCTTTGACTCGCAGGGCGAATGCATCCCTTTCTTTTTGAACAGAGTCCTTTTCTAAAGCCAAGGCCTCGCAGCGTTGGACCGCTTTGTCAATTTCTTTCTTATGAGTTGTCTCCAGACGATTGACGTCCTCCGCAGTATCTTTAGCACTTTGTTAGGCAGCTTCGAGTTGGGACTTGTACGAAGAGAGCTCTTCATCCTGAGCTTTGATAATGTCTTTATCGTGAATGGCTTCAAGTTTTAGGCGGTCGATTTCATGTTGACGCCCAACAGAGACTTCCGAGACTTTTTCGGCTAGATGGACAAATGCATCATGTTGAACATAAATGTCGTTGTTGCAAGCAATGGCGCTCTGTTTGACATGTCCCGGAATGTGATGGATCGCCGGGAGGAACTTCAGACCATCGAAGCAGATTTTGGGGAACTTAACCTTAAGCTCAGCTAGCCTCTCCGATATCGTCGGATCTGTTGCCGGAACAGGGGGAGATGGCTTTGAAAGTTTAGTCTTCTTGTGATGTTCCCGAGACTGCCGTGTGCTGGATGAACCAGAGTGTTGATCATGGGGGACATCGGATTAGGATCCCTTCTGTGCAGACTTCTCCCTACCTTGCTCTGATTGAGAAGGATGATTGCGAGAATATGAGGACTGGTTGTATGTTTTCCTTCGATAGGTTGATTCTCGGGGGCGATAATCTCGGTCTTCAAAGTCGTCTCTGTCACGGCGCTTGCCGGGGCCCGAATGCCGGCCAGAATGATGAAAAATAGATGACCCGCGAAGACGATCGAGTCCGTGAGTGCGTCCCATGTCACCTGCACAGAATTTAAATAACGACAAGTTAACGAAGGGTAGAGCGATGATGGAAATTTAAGTGCAAAGTGAAGTGCATGTGTCTGTGTGTGTCCTATTGTCTCCCCAGACGAACCAGCTTTTTTGGCTTTACTTATCGGAGTTTTCTCTCCCTGATTTTGGACTTGAGCACCTTCATCGCCTTTCGCGGGCGAGCAAACCTTCAGGGCTTCCGGATCATCGAAGCCATAATTAAGAAAATCGTTGGGAATAGTGAGGTCCGACAAGCCTCTTAATGAACTCTCTAAGTATTGGGGGGAAGGCTCTCTCTCCACTGGAGTAAGGGTGACCTTAGAGGTTCCACCCACCGTCTTCTTCCTTAATTTGTAGGTCAATTTCTTCTTTCCCTTTGAAGGGGAAGGCGTCTTCTCGATATCGTGGACCTCGACTATCGGGTCCCGAGCAGGGCTAACATTTTCGCCTTGTACTTCGAGCATTTTAGCTTCTCTAATCTCCCCCTCCTCTGGTGTGTCAGGGGCGTTACATGCTGAAGACACAGCCTGCTTTTTCCTTTGCCCGAAGTAGGCCTGGGTATAGTGACGCCTTGAGGGAGGCTTATTCGGCGACCTTCCGCCAGCAACCCAAACTTCGTGAGCGATTCATTTGAAATGAGAGATCTGATGTCCCGGTCTTCTGCGGGAATAGCTCGGATAGCTTCGATAGCTTCAGAATACCCGGAGCCTTCGAGATGTGGGTTGATACCTGTAAAAGTATAGAAAGAGTTAGAAAAGGTGCAGTTTCCGCCAAACACGAGTATTGATCCAGAAAAAAGACTTACTCCCTTCCACCCATCTCCTCGCGAAGCCGGGAGGACAGTGCACGTAGAACCACTCCTGCTTATACTGGGCAAACTTGCTCCATGCCCAGTCAGGATTTGACACATGCTATGCGGCTCAAGGAATACAAAAGATGGACTATCTGACCGTCTCTTGAAGCGATAGATATAACGGATATCGCCAGGAGTCGGGAGCCTGAAAAGGACACTCATGAAAAGAATGCAAGTGTCGTATATGAATGCGTGGCTGTTTGGATGTAATTGCGATGGGGCGATCTCGATATACTGTAACAGGTCCCGAAGAAAGGAGTTGAATGGTGGCACGCTGCCGACCCAGCACATGAATCTGTTGCAGGCTATATATCCTACTGGGGGCAAGTGAGGACGATCATGTCCCGATGGAACCAACATGTCGTCGAAAGGAATCCCGTGTACTGAGCATATACGGTGAAGCATGCTTTCGTTAATCTTCGAGGCTTGAGAATCGATCGGATCGTCTAAAAAGATCGCTGCATCCAAGGCATCGAACGCTAAGTTGACAGATGCGATCGCGGGGCTCGACATGTCTTGTACAGGAGTAGACGACGGATTTGAAGTTCTAACTTATTCTTGTTGAGAATATGGCCCGGGCCTATCCGAGATCATGGCAGAACTAGATTTCCTAGACATCTCTAATGTGTGTAGAATCTGATGAAGCATCTGTTTAAACTATACTTGAAAAACGATCGACATTAGACTTAACAACAAAAATACTCCCCCCGTGTGGTGTGTGAACTAGTGCAATCATTCAAGTATAAGTGCCAAGGAATTAAAAGTCACAGAGTTAATGAAACAAAGTTGGGTTTTAGACTATCATCTTCGAAGACCGTCATCGCTGACCGTCTACGAGAACTTGTCGTATGATGGTTTCTATTTTGAACTCGGCTTTGACACTGTATGTGAA
The DNA here is from genome assembly GCA_030737815.1 of Allium fistulosum. Taxonomy (NCBI): domain Eukaryota; kingdom Viridiplantae; phylum Streptophyta; class Magnoliopsida; order Asparagales; family Amaryllidaceae; genus Allium; species Allium fistulosum. The sequence goes on from CM060905.1 coordinate 216,157,650, forward strand.
AGGTTATTATCTGTTTTAAACAAGTTAAGTTTAGATTTGTAGTTGTCAAAACAAGGGGGTTATCAGTCTGGATTGTCCGATATGCTTAATTGTTTTAGTCCTCGTACTTGTTCACTGTCGTATGATCGGGCATAAAAAATAGGTTGAGTCAACTATGCATTATGTTCAACTAGTGTTGCTGTTGTACACCACTCTCCTACCATCCATCACTACCGTTAGGCATGCGGCAAGACGTGCCGAACCGCAATCATGCCGGACCGCAGACATGCCGAGCCGCATCGCTCGGAACTTTTCCCACAATGCCAACTTCCTTCCTACACATCCTCTCTACTGCTCGGCATAGACGAGTCATCCAGCAAGTCATGCCGAGCCGCCTCGTTCGGCACTCTACCCATGTCCCACTTTTCTCCTGCGCTCCCTCTAACATCGTTCAACATAGGGGGTCATGCCGAGCCGTAGCTATACCAAATCACATCGCTCGGCACGTTAAACCCGACCTCAACTTTACTCCTACGCACCTTCACATCGTTCGGCATGAGGAAGACATGCCGAGCCACATCCATACATCTTCTTCTAACTCCTTTCTTCAGACAAATTAAACATCTTTCTAAATGGCCAGTCGACCATTACTTCAACTCGCACGCCGCCCTCGACCAACATTGATTAACCTCACCAATTCCTACTGGACCGACACCCTCTTCTTCTTCCTCTCCTTCTAATCCTAAGGCTCGTTTAAACCGCCAGGATCCATCTTCCTGATCTATGTGGCTTCCATCGTCTTTGAGTTAGATAAAAGGAACGAATTCGAATATTGTATGAAGCCCTAAATTGGAGAATGTCAAGCAAATGAGAGTTTCATACCTAGGAGAAGGAGTAGGAATCTAGTGAGAGGCTCGAATTGGAAGTGGATGTCAATTCAGGCTTGCTGTTAAAGGCAGTCGAAAAGTAAGCAATAGGACTCGGGGATTAAAGGAGAGGTTGTGGTGTTAGCAAGGGTTTAAGAAAAGTCGAGTTCGTGAGGGTGCTTAGAGTGGAGGTAAAAAGTAAAAGGGAAGAAGGGGTGAAGTATCGACTTTTATAGATAGAAAGGAGGAAGGCGAATAGTCAGCGACCGGTAGAACCGGTCAAGGCACCTCCCTCGTTCGACATCAATGTCGTTCGGCATTCATTATGTCATTCGACATTCGATATGACATTCGGCACCAATATCGTTCGGCATTCAGTATGTCGTTCGACATTCAGGAGAACACTTTCGAGAGGACAGAATGTGGGCTTAAAGGAGAACACGGTGTACTCATGGATCAAAGTGCATCATGTTCGTCCACATGATACACTTTGGGGGGCAAGTGTTACCCGGTTGTTTGACCATGTCACAAGAGGCTAGGCATGGAGACATCGATCGACACACCTCCCCTCACTCAGCAAAGAGCATCATTCGGCTTTAAGAGGTCGCTCAGCATACGGCCTCGTTCGGCATACCTCTCCCCATTCGGCATCTGGCATCGTTCGACATGGAAGGGTCGTTTTGCATAGAGCATCGTTTGGCATAAAGAGGTCGCTCGGCATACGGCCTCGTTCGGCACACCTCTCCCCGTTCGATATCTGGCATCGTTCGGCATGGAAAGGTCGTTCGGCATTCCACCTCGCTCGGCATAGCAAGGCCGTTCGGCATTCCACCTCGCTCGGCATAGCAAGGCCGTTCGGCATTCCACCTCGCTCGGCATAGCAAGGCCGTTCGGCATTTCACCTCGCTCGGCATAGAAAGGTCGTTCGGCATGGGCCTCGTTCAGCATCTCCCCTCGACCGGCATCAAGTCTCGGTCGGCACAGGTCTTGTTCAGCCTACACTCTTCACTTAGCACACTGTCTCGATCGGCATGCAGATACCGTTCGGCATATCTTCCTTGATCGACATACGAATGCCGTTTGGCCCGGATATGTGGTTCGGCAATTGCCGTTCGGCAATTGTGGCTCGGCGTACAGAAGTCAATTACTACAGGCTGAGGCATCTTACTCCTAGGCCCATGAGGGAAGTCCAACCCATCTTCGTCTATAAATAGAGGGGCAGGGGCACAGTGAAAGGGACCTTTTTTTCGAGAACACTGGGGAGACTCTGCTGCATTCCAGACTTATTCTATTTTACTGAGCATTTGTATTCAAGTCTTTATAATACGGATTGTATCTGTATTTAATCATTGGTGAAGGCAATAAAGATCAAAACTTAAAGTGGACGTAGGCAATTATGCTGAACCACTATAAATCCGATGTTCTTGTTTTTGCACTTAATTTAGCATACAGTTCTCTGTTTTAATTTACTATCTTCATTACTCTCTCTACACAATCTTTCTCAAGGGTGTTAGTGACCAATTTTGGTTCTAACAGGATTCAAAGTGGATAAACATGGAATCTTAAGAATGAATGGAAGGATATGTGTTCCCAATGTTGATGAGGTTAGACAGAAAGCTTTAACCGAATGTTACAACTCTTTACTCACAATACATCTCGAAGTTACGAAGATGTACGAAGACATGAAAAAGACTTTCTGGTGGGGAGGTATTAAGAGTGACATTTCCATCTACGTGAGTAGATGTGCAAATTGTCAACATATCAAGAATGATCAACAAAAGGTTGCAGGACTACCCCAGCCTCTTGATTCGACTTGGAAATGGGACCAAATATCGATGGATTTCATCGATGGCTTTCCACAATCAAGAAAAGGAAATGGAGGCATTTGGGTTATCATAGATCAATTAACCAAGAGCGCACACTTTATCCCAGTAAAACCAACGAGAACTGTTGCAAGTTTGGAAAAGATATACATGAGGGAAATCGTTCGATTGCATGGTGTCCCAAGTAGCATAGTCGTGATCAAGGCCCAATTTATACCAGTAAGTTCTGGGAGGATTGCAAATAGCTTTGAGAACGAAGCTGAGTATCAGCACTGCATATCATCCCTAGACCGACGGGCAGACTCAAAGGGTAAATCGAGCCTTGGAAGATCTTCTGAGAGCTTGCATCTTAGATTTTGGAGGTCCTTGGGAAAATTATCTTCATCTTGTTGAGTTCTCCTATAACAACAACTATCAGGCTAGTATTGGCATAGCACCATGCAAAGCTTTATATGGTCTTCCATGTAGATTCCCATCACGTTGGATCAAGACCCGAGATCGGTTAGTATTATGTCCTGATATGATTCAAGAAGCTTCAGAAAAGGTTCACATGATCAGAAAGAAGATGAAAGAAGCCCAGAGCAGGTAGAAAAGTAACACATAAAGATGGCATAGAAATTTGGAATTCTCAACCGTAGATTTTGTATTCTTGAAGGTTTCTCCGATGAGAGGAGTGGTAAGATTTTGATGGGCAGGAAAGTTAGCACCTCGATTTATTAGACCTTTCCCCATCCATGAGCGGATTGGCCCATTAGCCTACCATGTGGAATTGCCCGAAAGGTTGTCTAGTGTGCACAATCTCTTTCACGTATCCTATCTACGAAAGTATATGCATGATCCAAAGTAGATTATAAAGATGGCCGCCCAAGAAGATTTAGAAGTTGAACCAAATTTGGTAGTTATTAGACGACCAGTTCGAATCATGGATCACGATGAGGAACGATTGAGAAGGAAAATTGTGAGATTGGTGAAAGTCCAATGTAGTGGTGAAGCAGAAGACTACACCTAGGAAACAAAAGACAGAATAAGGAAGACATATCCTGAGTATAGGATTGATGTTGTATCGAGATAGTGTACCACCGCTTGTGGTGTAGTTACTAATCATATCTTGTATATATTTCATTTTGTTAAATATATATCCATTTCGAGTTATCTTCTTCTTATCCTGAATTTCGAGGACAATAAGGGGGAAGGATGTAATGACTCGGAAATTCATCACTTCAAAAAAATTTCAAAATATTCATATATAAGATTTTTTAACATAAATAATGATGTTTTGAATAATAAATAATATTGGAAATCTCATTTTGAATAAATATCTACAAAAATATATACCTTGGAATAAATATCGATAAAATGACTGAAAATCGTTTTATCGATAAACAGCTCTTTGTCCATCCGACATCATACACGGAGCAGGATACATACACTCATTTATCCATATAACAACCCTGTTGTTAGTTACCTGATTAATTAAATCTAGTTAGGGATAATTAATTCTAAATTGTGATTTGTGAAATTTAACTGTGAAATTAAATCTAGTTTTGTGAAAATTGAATTGTTTATCTTAATTAATTTTAAGATAACTTTGGAAAATGTTGTAAATTTAGTTAAGTGTTAATATTGAGATTTATTGTTTTAAAATTAGAATTTGTAATTAATAATTTATTTTTTTAATTAAAAATAATAAGAATAACTTGTATTTCAAAAGTTATAATTAATTGTACAAAATATTTTTATAATAATGGAAATGGAATTTTAACTTGTTGTTTTGTTTTGGAGAATTTGAGAAATTAAATTATGATTTTGTAAATAATCATTTAGTGTAAATTAGAGGTTTAAATAAGTGATTAATCAAAAAGAAATTAGCAACACTTCATCTCTTAGGTATTAACTTTGCAACATCTTACCTATTGGATCCTTAGCAAACTCCAAACCCATTAGGCCCATGTAGCTAGGTGAGAAATAAACTTATACATTTATTATTTTCGTTCTTTCTCATTTCAACAGCAAACCAAAATCAGAAAAAACTTTTTATCTCATGAACCCTAGAGCTAAAATCCTCAAATCCAAGAGCAAATCAAAGGGTTCTGGTCTAATTCTTGTAGAAATCAAATAAGGTAACCGCTTCTATCCTATAGTTCATTTATTAGGACTTTAATTTCAGTCTCATCTTGGTTAGTAATTGTGTTTTGCAAAATTCTGAAATCAAACCAAGGTCTAGTTGATGGAAGAGACTAGCATAGAGGAATTTGGGTTTCTATGATCAATTCAAGCTAAAAGGTGAGTTGAACACCCACCCTACTATCTCTAATCCAAATGTATAATTATTAATTGCTGTTTAGATTGAATTAGATGGTTTGTTGATTGAATTGCTTTCAATTTGATTGTGGTTGGTTGCTTAAATTTGTGTGATTGTTTGATTGTTGTTTTCTAGAAATTTGATGTAAAAACTACTGCAGTAAAACAACGATGTCATGATGTAAAATAATCCAAAATGACCCAATCTATTTGTAGTCGAAAGGTCTTTTAGTTAGCTACAACTTCTCTTTTGATCACTTTTCGAAATTCTGCCCTTTAATGGGTCGAAATCGAGTTTGAATCTGATGGTGTTGTTCTGTTCCTGTGTATTTGCTAAGTTGAAATCTGAAATTAAAATGACCATTACTATTTCGTTACTTATCGGAATTCAATGATTTTTGATGTTCTGGAAAGCTCAGACTATGTGCTATAATATGTCATGTTTTGAGTTTTGTAATATTTTGTGGTTTACATGGTTGAAAATACGTTTTAATGTCGTTGTCCTAAGAATAAACGACAGCGACAATGAAGTTAAAATCTAAGGATTGTTTTATTCATATATTTTTTGATACTTATCGAAATTCGATAATTCTTGATGTTCTGGAAAGCATAGACTTTTATTTACAACTTTCATGTTTTTAGTTTTTTACAATTATGAGATTTGAGTGGTTGTAACTGCAGACCTTTAGACCTTAAATTTGAGTTAAATGAAATAAGTTGATAAGCTTCGTATAGAAATAATTTTACGAAAGAGAATTATTTATATTTATAATCTTAGAATTATTTCTAAATTAAGTTAATAAATATTAAAAATGAGTTTTTAGCAAGTTATTTTTATATTAAGCATGCTTAGTAAAATATTTATGGATTTGAAAATATGACTTTGGAAACACAAATCTAATCATTTTTACATAAAAGTGATTATGAATTTGAATATAAGTTTTATGGTTTTATTAAATAAATAATATAGGATTCATGGAAATTGGAAATGTAGTTTTGAAAAGTATAAACTTAGTTTATTCCTAAATAAAATGGTATATTTTAATATGGATTTATAAGAGTAATTAAATATGGTGTTAAAATATAGTTTTGTGAATAATACAACTATACGGAAATTTGAGACAACTTTGTGTATATAAGTGGAATTTTGGAACAATTCGGGGTTATGGAATATTTTATCAAATTTGTGAATATTTTTATAACGTTCAATAATAAGTGGATTTGTGGAAAATATAATAAGTGTTTTTTTAAACAATAAAAATCAAAGAGAAAAATTGTTTTCAGAACCTTATTTCTATAATTTGGGAAGTGCTATTATTCGACTTAATGTTATCGATTGTTTTAAATGCTTTCGAATAACGATTCATCGAATACGGTATAACTCATTGAATAGAATGTTTGAGTGGAACTTACTAACCTATTAGTGAATACATTAATTTCACCGGGTAGTATGGGATGCTTTGGTTAAGTTCTTGTGATCGAATTGGGAAAGTAATTAACACTTTAGAGTTGTGTTCTCTTCGGGTGTGCGACAAGTGGTTGCTAAATCCTGAAGAGAATGTAGTTTAGATTTTCCGATGGTATACGTAATGAGTGAGATTTACTAGCTTTTAGTAAATATTAGGATTTCACCATACGGTATGGGACATATTGGTTAAGTTCTAGTGATTATTGAAAGTGATAGTATTTGGCACTTTAGAGTTTACTCTGTTTTGGTGTGTGACAAGTGGCTGCTAGATCCTTAAGAATTTTACTGCTGGATTTGTTTGCAAATGCAATAATATAAAATAAATCTGAAAGATCGATCATGGCTGCTATCCTTGAGATCGTCTTGTGATCCTGTGATTCCCGTCCTGTGTACGATCCCCGGTATCGATCGGTTCGTGTGATACCAAATTATTTGTTTGTTTGAAATTGTTATATGTACGATTGTTTTGACCGTTTTGAGTAAGATCTCTTGGATTTTGGATATTTGGATTCTATGACTATTATATGTTCATGAAATAAATATATATTCTTAGGTCTTGTGTTCGTGAAATAAAGATATATTCTTTTGTATTGTGTTAGTGAAATAAATATATATTCTTGTGTCTTGTGTTCATGAAATAAATATATATTCTTGTGTCTTGTGATGGATGCTAAGTTAAGTTAATTATGTTATTCTATGTTTAGTGACTAGTTCGTGTTTGTGACTTAGATTTATAACCATGTTCTGAGTTAAATTAATTTCCCGACTCTTTATATCCCGGACATCTATTCAGGTTACGGGACGAGTAGACTATGGATGGTTGGGCTAGGAGAAGTTGGACCTTTGATATTTAGTTATATCACTTGGGAATTTTTTTTTGAAATTGAGATGTATAATTAAGATTAGAAAACCATAACATGTATATTAATTGAGTTTAGTATTTCATTTTGTAAACTCAAAATTTGTATATGTATAAGTTGAGATTTTATTCCGCTGTGATCTGTGACTGTTATTTATATTATATATTATTCTGATTCTGAGAAATCGGTGTACCTATTACTTTGTATTAATACTATACACGTCAAATTCAGTTCAAATATTAAGTGAAAAGGGTATAAATAATGTGTCACTGTTAGTATAAAGATATATTCACATTCGATCGCCCTTAATAAGCCGTATTCTCCAAATTAGCAGACGACATTACTTGTAATGTTCTTTGCTAATCTAGGTATCGTGGTGGGGTTGTTACAATCCATATGAGTGAGAATGTGTAATAAAATAATTTATTTATTTTGGAAAATTAAAAGTATATATGACATCATTAATAATGTCGTTATTTTGGAATAATCAATTTTTTTGAATTTAAAAGGGGTTTAAATGATTTAATAATTATTTTAATTATTAAATAAGCTCTTTTAATTATTATATAATGATAGAAATATTGTTATCAAATTTTGTTTACCAATATATGTATGTTAACTAAGACGAGAAAATATGATTAGAAATCTAAATAGGAATTCGTAGCGATTCAACATGTAGAAATTATGCAACGTAGTGGATTTAATGTGACATATATATGCACGTATATATGTACACAAACATGAAGACATTCACATGTTCATAAACACACATATACATATATACATTTAAATACATATAACCTAAAATTTCTAAGATATTTTCTAAAACTCCTTAACACTTAAGCTTTCTCCAAGTCAACACTTACCATCAAAGTACAAGCACATGGAGAGGGGGTACTTGGCCGTGCAAGGCGATGTAAGGAGTGAGGTGGGCGGTGACGAAGGAGGTGATGTCAGTGCACAAAATATCTAAGATATTTTTCCATCTTCTTTCCCTATAAATACCACACCATCTCCACTTCATTTCCTCACTTCTCCTTCTTCATTTTTAAGCTTCTTCCTCTCTGCTTTCATGTCTTCTAGCCTTAGCAAAATAATAGCAAAATATGGTTCAAATATAAATTAAATTATAATATATCTATATCAAAACACTTCAAAACTCAAAGCAAACTCCCCCTCTCCTCCTTTATTCTCCACGACCACCACCCTAAACCCCTAAGGTCGAGCCTTCCTCCTCCCCTAGCTTAGGCCATGATAACCTACCACCATCCCAAGCATAGGCCGAGCCATTAAGAGTCATTAGTGTAAGGGTTCGTGAGCTTAAAGTTCGAGTTAACAAAGCTATATTCTTCCTTCCGATATAAAATCAAAGTGAGAAACTATATATATATATATATAATATGATGATGTGATATGATTTCTATGGATGTTTACTATGCTTTGATCATCAAGTTTGGATGTTGATTATATGTTTATTTTGATGTTGAAATGATTCATGTTTAATACACGTTGAATATCATAAAGGAAATCACTTTCTTTTAATAAATGAACTTGTTATAAATGTTTTATACACACTAAAATCCATTTTGGTGAAGTTTTGACAAGCTATGAAAATTGAGTCAAAAATAAAAGCGTCGCCTAACGGTAGTTCATGATTTCACGTCGTGGAAAGTTAAATCCATTTAAACGATGGATTAGGAGTCGTAATTCTTTGTAATAAGAATTTTCCAAACTCTTGTAATCATAATTTTCAAATAAAAGAAAAGGATTGAGATTTCTTTTAGTAAATTTTGAAATATGAGCAAATCAAGTTTTCAAAATAATCGCGCTTTGGCAGTTTAGAAACCAAAGCGATAAATTCTTTAAAATTGATATTTAAATTCTTTAAAAATATGGAATAAATTCTATAAATATATTAAAATATTTTAAAAGAGATTTGACTTATAAAAATGGATTTATAAATGATAGAAAAGTTGTTTTGATCAAATAAGCCTTAAAAGCGCTATTCGCAACGCTATTCGTAGCACTTTTTGTAGCACTTTTTAATAACTTTTGAAATATGACTTTAAACTTAAGAATTCTTTCCCAAATCTTTTATAAATATTTTTAAATAAATAATTGAGTATTTTAAAGATGATATAAAGGTTTTATAATTTATTTTAAATGGTCTAAATAAATGATTTAAAGAAAAGCTGTTAAAATCAAGTGATTTAATCATGGCTCTAAAAGCCGATGAGTAGACTAGAATTTTCTATTCATAAGATCCGGATGTGAGCTGTTTAAACTAAGAAGATATTCAGGAGCAACCAGTGCCCTGGCTCACTTGGCCTCTTTTCTAGTCGAGGAATAGGTAAGATCGAAATGTCGGAAATGAGACAAGTATAAAAGATTCAAATTTACAAATTTAATTTAATACAACTTGGATTATATAGAGATAATCTTCTTATACTTCGTATAAAATTCTGAGGATGGAACCAGTACTATCCGCATGAATTTAAAAGGTGATGTCACCGTTATTCGATGTATAGTAAATGTTGAATATGGAAATTGATGTTGAGTAGAATTATTATAATTTCTATCAACCCTTTTTAACTCAATAGTATTTTCCAATATGATTTATGAAAATGATTTGGTATTTCCAAAGTTAAAGAGAGGTTTAATGATTCTGTATATACAGGAAAGAAACGTTTTAAAGATATATATCTCTAGAAGATATTTTTGATAAAAAGAAAGTATTAATCAAATGATAAGCACCTATTTACTTAATACCTTTTTATCGATGATTTGATCGAAGGAACCGAGGTTGGATTTGAGTGATTCTTATTCGAAAACCACTTCAAACCAATTATGTATTCAAAGTGAAGACATGGAATGATAGTAAATGGAATGAAGGGCTGCTTGTCACTGATCCTCAGAGGAAATTTCCCATATCATATATATGTGGCAGTAGTACTTTCATTTGATCTTCGTATGCAAGGACTAGCTCGCTACTAATCCTAGAGGTAATGCCCGATAGGATGTGATAGGAGAGTGCCTTCATTTTATCATGTTCCTAGATAACATTTATGGACGAATGTCTGACGGTGCAATTTGAGATCACGTTAATTGATCTCTATAAACATATCATCAGTTTGGTGGCGGAGAAGCCAACTTTTCTTAGCTTAACACCCTTTCCTGAGATATATGACCTCATGAGTTATACATTTCTAGAAATCAGTTGTGTGATTGTGGAATGGCAACGGGCATTCAAAGTAAAATGTATGCTATGAAGGTAAACATTGCCTTAAGCCTCGTACCCCGAAAATGACAAAAATAGGGTAGAAGCAGCAGGGCTATGTGGGTCGCACCCATTAGGAGATGTCATCACCTTTCTAGATATGCTCTATAATTCAGGTTGTTATGTATGCTTTGGGATCCCAGTAAAGGTCGGGAACGACCGGGGTGATGACATATTCGGTACTATCAAGGAAGTGGTCGGTCGGTTCTGTGTTGGTTTAGGCACCCAGTATCCGGACCCTATGTACATCCCTCTAGAGGTGTACTGTATGGAAGGTAGTCCCTTACCTTGTCATTGTATGGAATCCATTCTCTAATAAGTGCCTTCGGACTTAGTTATAAACTTATTATGCTGTCAAATTTAACCAATATAACAATTTCGGCTATTTTAATATGTTTATTCGAAAAACGTTTTTCAAAGAAAGTCATTAGAAATAATATCAATGGATTTCATATAGAAATGTTTTGGTATCATAAGGTAAAACCCATTCCGTGTTTATATGCGGCGTGGTCTTATGAGATACCCTTTGTTTCCAAAATATCTCTATTTTGAGTTTCTCACACCAGTCCCATGACCGACCCGAAGTTTATTTTTCTTTTCCCTTAAACTCTGAGTGCACTATTTTTTGGGAAGCCAAGTAGTTAGATTGCTTGGCACATTTTGGAGAAGCCTGGAGCATGGTGCTGGAGTGTCCTCTGTAGATAGTTATCTATTTTCAATTTCTGCTATATTAAGTATCTACTAGCACCTATAAGGATATGCCATTATAACTATCCTAGCTGGTTTAGTACTTACCATAACTCCGATACATCATTTTGAGAGTGATTGTATATACTATCTTCATGTATAATTTAGTGTTGAATACGATGTGAGATTTTGTTATTGTTCTATCTTCTATCTTTATTTTCTTTTTACCCCTAACGATCGAGTTTCTAGTACTTGAATTTGCGGCATGTGAATACAGAGGATGTGCTAGTGTCGATTTTTTAAGGGTCGAAAGTCATGGCTGTTACACTATGTATAATCTGAAGCCACCGGTATGCAATCTAGGATTTATATTCCTGCTTTCGACATTATGTTTAAATATTTTCTTGAATTCCTTTTTCTCCCAATGCCACAAGAACTGCTCGTATATCTGTTGGATAAGGGCGGATGCTTCTTACCACTCCTACGCATACCATACGTCCACTCACGGTATTTTCTTTAGACGTTTCGGCCGACCAAGCCCTATGCACTAGCTCTTCGCGAATGCCCGCTTTCCAAGAGAATTTCCTCTGTAAATGCAAATTGAATATATTATGAACAAAATGATATACATATTTACATAGTGCGTTACGTAATAAATTAATTTTACCATAAATTCTTTAAACATAACTTTCTTCACTTCAACGGGAATGTCACCAAATGTAGGCCATAATTTAGTGATTCGTGCAAGCAAGCCATCATGAATGGCATCGGATGTTATGTTGTTGCTGAAATCATACATGCATACATATGTGTTTGTGTATATATGTTTGTGTGAGTGTATACGTACATGTGTGTGAGTGTGAGTGTGTGTGTATGTGTATATATATGCATCCAATATGTATGTGAGTGTATATTTATGTATGTGTATATGAGTGGTATGTGTGTATGTAATTACCCGCCCCGATCCTTGCTCTCTAAGAAAGACATCAAGTCGGACCACTGATGTGGAAGAGTTAGTCTCAGACACATGAATGGATGGAGCAGTACCATATTCCATAAGAGCATTAGGAGCATCGACAGTCTGAATGAATGATGACATCATATGTGCATCATCGACATCATGCCGTAATGAGTGAGAACTACCCTGACCTGATGATGAGCCATACAGCTATGTCGGCATCGACTTAACATATTTTTTGTAATAATACGTATACACTATAATAAAGAATGATAAATCCATCTTAATATCATAGATTTGGCAAGACAGATAAAGTTTCAATAAATTATACATAAGCTACCAATTATCGACATCATTATTAATATCATCATTTACAATATCATCATCATATTTATGTTCATTTACTTTGACATCATCATCAACGCCGACATCTTTGAGATCTAATTCAACTTCGTCAAATACTTTATTGTTAAGTGGTCCTATATCATCACCATCTTCAATTATTTGGAGTATTTCGTTGTCCTCCGGATCATTTTGGTATGGCTGATCATCGATTTATGATCATATCCCCCTTGAATGACCACTTGATTTTGTTTTAATGAAAGCCCACCATTCATTCTTGTTGTTGTTCATGGTAGGATAAGGTGCATAATAAATTTGTGTTGCTTGTATCGCTGGCATAAATGGATCGTTTCATTTATATTGTCTTTTATGATTTACCTCAGTAAGTGGATAATCTTTATGTATACGATGTACTTCTACAACAGGATTAGTATCAAACCAATCGCATTTGAATAAAAATGTTTTAAGCTTTGTATTGCAGAATAAGCGAGTTCAATTATTTCCTCTAACACTCCATAATAATCTTGTAAATCATCACCATGTTTATTTCTTTTAACGCAAACCTTACTATTGTAAGTTGTTTTACTAGCTCCAAACTCCTTTATGTGAAATTTAAAGCCATTTACATATAGGATTGGGCATTTTATGTAATTCATCATTGGAGCAAACACAAGAGTTTTATAACAAATATCATTGGTTTCATTATCAATAACCTAGTGCATTAAAGTAAAACACATCAATATACATAATAATAAAACTATTTCATATTAGTTTTATTCAATAATTATATATATAAATATATGCTTACATATTTCTAAAACCAAGCCTAAAATCTTTTACTGGGTTGAACCCTTGGATTTTGTTGTTCAAATTGACTGTTAAACAACTGATATTGTTAAGATATACATGATTATACTATATAATTTGGTATTGATGGTAAATAAACACATATCGTGTTATCTAATAAGATCTGATAATTCTTTACAATTTAGAAGCACCATTTTTCTAGCTATGACAAACTCTTTAAGTGTTTGAAAACTTCCATCCTTCCATTCACCCGAAGGACGTCCACATTTTTGACAAACGGAAAGAGAAATTTCAAATGATTCATCCATAGCATCATCATTACAAGGACCAGTATTAGAATTTAGCTTAACATAGTCTTCAAAATAATAACTAAAAATGTGGATTCTTTTTCAACAATGTATGCTTGACATATTAAACTTTCACCACGTGCTTTTTGTTTCACCTTTTTTTAAGGTGACCTGGGTACCTTCATATCAAAAGTTATCAATTGTACATTTACTATTTTGATTTTAAAAGAGAATATATAACTCCTAATTATATTTTACATCCTCTTAAAAGGATATATCCATTCGTATTGCACCGGCCCTCACATTAAAGCTTCAGTTGGTATATGTATAGGTAGATGTTCCATGCAGTTGAATACTCCAAGAGGAAATATTTTCTCCAATTTACATAATAATTTGGATATATCTGTTTTCAATTTTTTTTAATTACTTTTATTAAGTGTGGTTGAGCACAACTCTTTATAGAAAAAATTAAGTTCAATAATAGGCATCCATACCTTAGGCGGCAAAAGCTCCTTGAATACTATTGGGAAAAGAATCTCAAAAAAATGACAATCATGACTCTTCAATCCCGATAGTTGAAAATCCTTTATATCAACACACCTTCTCATGTTTGAAGAAAAGTCCATCTGGAAACCTCAAATTTTGAATCCTCTCTAATAGTTTTTGTTGACACCTGTTTTCCAACTTGTAGTAAGTAAGATGTTTGAAATTTGGTCGTTTGCTATCAAATATAAGCTTAGGATGATTGCATCATGATGCATTATCCTTTCTTGAATTCAATCATCTTTTGTTTTTTCTTTCACGTTCATTATTGTGTTAAAGAAGTTCTCGAACACATTTTTCTCGTTATACATTACGTTTATATTATGTGGAAGTTTATGATTTTTCCAATATGGTAACTCCCAAAATATACTTTATTTACACCAATTGTGATATTCTCTTTTATTAGGAATTTTGGACTCTTTTCATATCTTGTGTATTTTGGGATAATCATGCACAAGCTTGTACATTTCTTCACTGCTCAGAAAGGACGATAGCTCTAAAGTAATAGTTGTGTTTATTTGAAAATTTTGTTAATTCTAAAACAATGGTTTACATGTAGAAAACAATAATATCGATCCCACCAACACTGTTTGCCATCATGTGTACGTCCAAATGATCCGTCCAATCCATGCAAACATGAAAAGTGAATTTTCCACTAGCGCTCCATCTAGAAAGCATCCCATATATAGGAAAATCGCTTATTTTCCACAACAAAGAAGTAAACAATCTAAAGTTCTTTATATTTGAGATGTCGTACGTAACATTACCCTTAGTCCACAGCCTTTTCAACTCATCAACTAAAGGCTACAAGTACATGTCTATTCCTTTTTTATTTTTTAGTCCAGAAACAACTACCATTAGAAACATATATGTATGCTTCATACATATCTAAGGAGAGAGATTGTAAGGTGTTAGAATAACTGGCCATGTTGAGTAATGCTTACCGAATGAAACAAATGGAGGCAAAACCGTACATACACTAATCAAGTCTAACATTATGTGATTATTTGGAAAAATCAGGATATGTCTTATCAAAATGTTTCCAAGCTTCATCGTTTAAAGGATGACATAAAACAAATTCATATCGTTGTCATTCACTATGCCATCACATGTGTTTTGCCATAGTAGAAATTCATATAACCTTTGCAATCTCGGTGTAATAGGAAAATGATGCATTCTGGTAAAAGGTATGTCTTTACCTACCATTGGTTTTCATCTATTTATATCTAGGTTATTTACAGAATTTATATAATGCCAAATCTTTATTTTCCTTCCAATAAATCATGCATCTACCTGAACATGTGTCAATTTTTTCATAAGGCGATCCAAGGGCTGTGACATCTCTTTAAGGGAGTACCGGTTCTCAGCCGATACATTGTCAGGTGAAAGCATTTCTTTACACATGCTAAGAATTGCATTTATAACTTTTCTATGCTCTGTATTTGGATTTTATAGCGATTATCCTAGATGTCGTTGCTAAATGTGTCATTTTACAACCTTTATAGAGTAGTTGTTACAATGCTTTTAATAAATTGAAAAAAAAGTTCACTTCCGATTCAAGGTCTTCCTCCAAATCTAGTTCTTTGGTCCATACACTCGGACCAATGACATCATGAACCACTTTAGTCTATCTATTTTCTATATCAATATTTTCTTCAATAAGGGGTTCATCACAATCCACATCCATATTTACGGTCTCCTCTTGTACAGCATGATATGATATATCTATACACAATAGTTGAGCATAAAATCATATTACTATAATTATAATATCGCAGTATAATATTATATACATTACATGCAATTACATTTCGAACATGGACATAAGACTTCTTTCATATTAGTTTTATTACTAGATGCCACTTTTATGAATGAATCCATGTCAATCTAAAGTGCAATGGAATCATTCCTTTATTTTTACCTCTTATGTACATCCAACTTCGATCTTTCAAATAATCCATCTTCTACAATCTACACGCAAACAAAATTTACATTATCTTTCACATAGTAGTATTATTAAATCAAATTAAATAACATCATTAATTTTATCATTACTTTAAATAACACTATTAATTTTATTAATAATTTAAATAAAATTATTAATTTTGTTCTTAATCTAAGCAACATTATTAATTTTGTGAATAAATTAAAAAACATTATTCATTTTGTTATTAATTTAAACAACATCATTATTTTTATGAATAATTTAAATAATATTATTAATTTTGTTCTTAATTTAAATAATATTATTAATTTTATTATTACTTTAAATAACAATATTAATTTTATTATTACATACTTTTATTAATTTTATTAATACTTTTAATAATATTATTAATTTTGTTATTAATGTCAATAACATTATTAATTTTATTATAGGACGATGGAATTCAAAAACAATCTCAAAGCTATATAACCTAGGGATTTCTACATCCTACTTCTCATTACAAATGTAATGATATTCACATTTTGTAAATCATTATAAATTGAACGATTAAAAAAATTTCAACAACATTTCCCCTTATTCTCTGTATCATATCCAAAATAGCATACACGAAGAACAAGAAGGAAGTGTTGTCGAAATTTTATTAACCATTCAATTTGAAATATTGATTTCTGAAACATAAATATCATTGCATTTATAACTTGTCCAATACTTGGACAAATTCAACAAATAACGTATCAGGTCAATATCGATTTTCACTTTATTTAAAAAATGAATATCTATATAACGGTCATATATGGTACTTGTCAAACGGGGCTAAATTAAACATCTACGGGGTTCCATTATTGATACAATATTGGTAACAATTACTTTTTCTACTAGTTTCATAACAATACCAACGTTCAAATTGTATACGAACGATCATACTAAAAAATTTGTACCAACTACCTTCTGCCAATGAATTTGTAACAACGAATCTACATCAAACCATGGCATATTGAACATAAAATGAATGAGCATTTAATCATAACAATGGAGGCAAGGTCCTTGTGGTTGTAGGGTGCCCTTAGTTTTCGGTTAGTGGGGGTTGGCCGAGGGGAGACATGACGGAGGCGGATGAGGCTTGTGTGGGGGAAGGTGTAGGAAATGTGGATTACGGATCTTAAGGCTGGATTAATATTAGAGGGGGGGGGTGAATAATGTCTAATGGATTTTATGGAATTTTTGAAATATTTTCAAATTAAACACATACAGATGCAATTTCACAAACACAAAGACAATTACAAAATCAGACACAGATGCAAATAGTAAATAAAAGTAGTAAAGGAAAGAACACTCCAGAATTTTATACTGGTTCGGAGTTACCCTACATCTAGTAACACACAATTTCTTGTGCAGATTTCTTTTCAAATATAATGTCGATATTATAACCTCGATTTCAAGGCCACGAGATAGACCCTCCTGTCTCCGAGTCTAGGGCAAAGTCTCTTGATTTAACCAAGCTACAAGATCACCTAATTGATTTACGAGTTACAATCACACCCAATTGATTTACGGGCCACAATCACACTGTTTCCAATCACACTTTGATAGAGAGAGACTGGATACACTTTGATCTTTCGATCTTTGATTACAAATGATCCTATAACTCTGAATAACACTGATATCTTTGAGAGAGAGTGGCAGAGAATCAAACTAGAGATGATCGAGTTTGGTTCACTTAGAATTTCGGTAAAGTTTTGTTAAAGCATTTGAAATATAAGAGAATATTTGAGTGGAGAAGAAGGAGTGAAGAAATAAAGAAAAACTAACTTAAAATTCGTTGAAAACAACTAGTATTTATAGAAGAACAAAGGTCATGTCCATTCACGAAAGGTTATGACGAATAGACACTTCATTTGAAAATTTGAATTTTACCATGTCGACATGGAGGGATGAGGGATGTCAACATGCCTATGTTAATTTTGAAAATAGATTTTGCTTTAAAATGATTTTCTATTCTAAAACTTGTCAAAACGATTTCTAAATTTTGTAAACCATTTTGAATATAGTTTAAACTTATAAAAGAGTTTTAGAAAGTAGTCTTAAAATATATAATCTATTATATAAAAGTAATATTAAAAAATAAGTATAGATTTCTTTAAAATATAAAATATTAAAATCAAGAGATAGTTTAAAAAATAAGAGATGATTTTGAAATTAATATGATTAAAAATAGTTTTTGAATTAAGGCTAAAATATTTAAATAGATAGAGATGACTTTAGAAAGATAGTTCTGAAAAAATAAATCATTTTAAAAATTTCATGGATTCCATTCCACTAGAGAAGGTCGTGGGTTCTATCCCACTAAAGAGGTCGTGGGTTCCATCTCACTATTAAAGCGAGAAGGTGGATTCCATTCCATAATTAAAATCCGAATAAATATTTTAGTGCTATTATGAAGTTTTAACATAAATCTAGACTCTATTACTTATCTTGATATCTTGAACTCTTGAACTCTTGATACTCATGAGTCTTCAGTCTTGATTTCTTCAATCTTGAATTCGTCGGTCTTGAATCTCTATACTCAGTCTTGAATCTTTATACTTAGTCTTGAATCTTTATACTGTACAGTCTTCATTCTCAGTACCTGCATATATATATATATATCCTACATATACATATATATCTAGACAAGAATATTAGTATCTATATTTTATAACAAGTCCTAAGATTGTTGTCATCAAAACCATCATCTCAGGAGCTAATAGAAAGGAGGCTTGCAGATAGAGGCTTTCGTAGGGGAGGGACGGCTTGGAGGCTGGAGGCTTTCAAGGTAGGAGGGAATTGCATGGCCGAGGGGGAGGTGAGGGGTGATGTAAGGGTTTTATTTCTTTTTTGATTTGGTTGCAAATGGGGAAGAGGAACGATGGTTGGGGAGTTATAGAGAGAGGTGATGCCATGCCGTTGCGCCACCGATGCCTTAAAATAGGCATCGGTAATTTTATGTAGGTAATAAGTTATCTATGACTTACAGATGCCCCATTGATGCCATAAATAATGGCGTCAGTAAGGCGTTGGTAATGTAAAGTAGGTAAATAGCAAGTTTTCGAGTAGTGCACTATGTGAAAATCAAAAATGGATTCCAAGTACATTATCAAAATATGATTTTGATAATTGTACCCGAAAGGTTATGATCCATCGGCCACAAAAGTGTCTTCAAGAAGAAGATCAATGCGATTGAAATATAGTATGCTACGTTGATAGACTAACATCGTAAATTTCAATTGTTGAAATTAACATAATATATTCGTCAATTAACGTGCTTAAATTAATTCATATTTTACTCGCAAAATTATCGCTCGATATGATTTTGAGTTTTGGTACATATATGTTGAAACAAAAATTCTAAATAATGATTTAGAATATCTATTTGCACATAACGACAAAAGTATCTCAAAATTAATAGGAGCAATATTGAGATTGTGGGTTTCAGATAGGATCCAAGAACTAATACGAAAGTATCGTTCAAGAAGCATTAGTGTTAAGCAAATATTTTGATAGAAAAATCAAGCAGTTTGAATTTCAGTCAAAACGTAGAAAAAGCATGCATTTGTTAGAAAGAACTATAAATATACTATAATATTTCTAAACTATAAGTATACAACAAATCTATGATTGTTAACGATGTACTCGAGTTATAATCATTTTAGTTTGGTTGTTTAAAACTCGACATTGGATTTGAAAATGACATCTTTTATAAATAATATAAAAGGATGTCGGGATTGTCCTTTATGATATACATAAACACCATATGAAAACATTTAATGTGGAGCATATATGATAGATTCCTGATGCATTAACAATAAGAATTATCATATATTGTAAGATGACTATTATAGCTAATTGCTTATGTAATTGGTACATTGAGCGAGTATCAAATCCGAATTAAAATCCTTAAATGGTATGTAAGGATATTCTCTAGTATTTGCAAAATATTAGAAAATTGTTTATGGAAATAACAAACTCATTAATGAATGAATATTCAGACTCTAACTTCATAATTGATATCATGCATAACATATCAATCTAAAATTCATACTCAACCTTAGTTAAAGATCTTTAAGTTAGAAAAGTTCCAAATACGAGTTATGGCTGGTTCAACAAATAAGATATGTACATCACTTTGAATAGCGCAACAATGAAAGCAATGTATGCATATATAAATGCATAAATTTATAATCGGGCTAGGGGTGATTTAAAATGTTGAGAATCTCATAATATTGTTATACAATGACAATGCCATGATACAAATCACAAAAAACTTAGGGCTTACTAAAAGTCGAGAAACGTACTGCGAAAAGTTTCACATGATAATGACATTTTATCAATGTTGGAAATGATACAGTTGGGGGTATTCCCTAGGGGCAATTATGTAATTTGTTACATATATCTAACTCGATAACCAATCTTGTTCAATATAAAAGGTGTTTTCTTTCTATTATGTACTTGTTATATTATGATATAATTAATAAAGAAATTAATTTAAAGTATATTAAATAGAAAATCATTAAATAATATGTTATGTGATAATAACTACAATGTGTTGCAATCATGAGAAATTTATTATATTAAAATAGTATATTATTTTAAATATTCCTGGTCAAGATGTTTCGAGATGGGATATTAATACATTCGTTGAGATTAGAGTACGTAATGCTCTTCAAACGTTGGGCAGTATATTACTTATGACTACTGGGGGCATCAAGTGGTTACATGTTGATAGTTATTGGATAATTATTGAATGAATCACTCGAGAGTTTTTTATTAGTTAATATAACTAAGGTTGAACATAGAATCTCAAAGTGACGATGTTACACAGTTCGCTCGACTTGGGAATATTATGGAACTTCAATATGGGCATTCCATTTTGATTGTAGTTAAATCGTGGCATACCATCCATCGAAAGATTATAGCTGGGTTTGAGTTGAAGCGTTAGAAGTGAAACGCTATTCTATAGGGAATTTGTCTTCTTGCTTATACAAGGTTAGTATCATGGTCAACCACAGTCAACTTAAAGTCAATAGCTGTAGCCAAAGCAATACGGTTAATAACAATTGTTATTATTGAATCAAGAATTTTGTGTTTCGGTTAATCAAATTGATTGTGGATGACACTGGTATTTTGACCAAAACCAAATTTCATCAGTCCTGATGTGATATAGTATTGACAAAGAGAGTTGGTGTAAATAGTCACTACTACCAGGTACTGCTTATAATATTAAAATTGGATTTTACTGGACAAGATGCATAAGCGAGAAAATTAGCCAAAATTCAAACTACTAGCTAAGGTGACTTGTGAATGTTAGTATTCGAATTGTTCGATATTAGCCATTGACTAAATTTACACCTTTGAGTCGAACAACCATTATGATAAATACTCCAAAAAATCACACGATTTAGTTAATCTATAATTACTGTAAATTGATTAATATTTAGGAAATATTAGTTATAAATTTTTGTTTGATTTACTTGAATATCGTTAGTATTTAATAAAACGTGTATATAAAAGTTGTATACATGCATATTGATATATGACATCGATAGAATATTTAAATTGGATTTAAATAAATTTATTACTAAGTGATTTTGGGAAATTTTTGAGGTATGGTTGCTTCCGTTATGGCCGGACAAAGAGGGAAGGAGGGAAGAGGTTTCAAATGTGATTTAAAAATCCAAAGGGGCAATTAAAGGAAGGAAATAAATCTTGATCCTTTACTCCTCTTATGACTCACTTAAAACACATTTATGAAATGAACTTTTACCTTTTCTCATCATTCTATTAGCCATCGAAAATGGTAGTACCTTAGGTTTTGGTTATGATGATAACAACTATTGGACATTATATAAAATATAGATACTAATATTTTATCAAGATATATATAGTATATAGTGCACGATACTAGACAAGTATTAATTAAGAAGACAGTACAGTATCAAGATGATGACACCAAGAGTAGATTCAAGATGCTGATATAGAGTTTCAAGAGTTCAAGAATGAAGACTCATGAGTATTGAAGAGTTCAAGATTTCAAGATATTCCAGATAAGTTATAAAGTTATAAAAATTATGTTAAAACCTTAATAGCACTTTCCTGATCTCTCTCACCTTCTCTAATTTTGTTTTAAATTGTTTTTCAAATATTTTGTTTTTTTAAATAATCTTTTCAAAATAATTCCCAAAATTATTTTCAACTCATACTTATAAAGATATCATTTTAGTGTTTTTAAGTTTTTATATATAGTGAACTTTTGTTATATTGATTTATATATATATATATATTATTGAATATTATTATTAAATCTTCCAAAATTATTTTATAAAGTGTTATTAAGTTATATTTTGATTAAAATATGTATAAACTATATTTAAATTATTCTACAAAGTATCAAATTATTTTACAAAACAACGGATTTTCAAAGTAATATTTTTAAAGTTTTTTTCAAAATACAAAGGGATATGTTGACTTATCCTACCCATGTATGTTGATATAGTGGCCGTAAAATTCAAAATTCAAATTTGAATGGAAGTGCCTCTTCATCGTATCTCTTCGCGAATGGATATGACCATTGTTTCCTTATATATACCAGACTTCCAAACAAATTTTCAATAACCACTTTATTATTTTTCTCTCCTCTTTTCACTCTCTTGATTTCTAAATCAATTTCTATCGTAACTCTGCCAAAATTCTGCCAGAATCAAATTCAATCGTTACTAGTTTGATTCTCTTTTATATACTATCTGATTTCTCTCATCTCTCTCAAGATCAAAATGTTATTCAAGAGTTATAGGATCAATTGTAATCAAGATCGAAGATCCAAGTCTGTAAACTCTATCAAATCAAACTCTGTGGAGTGCTTGGTATCCTTGAAATCCAAGTGGATGTGATTGTAGCCTGTTAAAATCAATTGAGTGTGCTTAGTAGACGTATATATAGTGGGTGTGCATATGGCCCGGAAATCAAGTGACTCTACCTAGTGGTCTTGATTCTAGAGGGTGTGTCTCATGCCTTGAAATCGAGATTGTATTTGCATTTACTAGTTGAAAGGAAATCCGTACAAGGAATTGTGCGAGACTGGATGTAGGGTAACTCCGAACCAGTATAAAATCCTGATGTGTTCTTTCCTTTTTACTTTTACTACATTTACTTTTATCTGTATATTGATTCTGTGATTGTTAATTACATAATTCCAAGTAGAACCTTAAAGAATTTGAAAAATATTCATATAATTCATTAAACACTATTCACCCCCCTTTAGTGTTAATTTAGCCTTAAGATCCCTATTCTGCTGACTCATAGAAGATATGAAGTGGGGGCCGAAGATTTGATGAGACTTAATAAGGAATTAAAAAGTGAATGCTTAAAGAAGGGAATTGAAAGGTTTCAATGCTTCCTTTAAAACATGCTTTCTTTTATTCATTCTACATACAATTCATTTTCTTATGCTCTCCTCTCCCTCTCCTATGATGGCCGAAAATTCATGGCTTCCCTACCACAATAAATTTTATAAAATGTATTTTTGTGTGTATGTTATGTTATTTTATAAATTTTACAGATAATATATATATATATATGTATGTATATGTGTGTTATTTTAACTCAAATTTTATAAAATGAACTTTTATGTAAAACTATAAATTTTAATTTCAAACCCTTTATTAATTAACTATGTGTATATGCATAATTTTAAATTAAAACCGTGGACAACAAAGGCATATATAAAGGGACAAATGGGTCAGTTGCGGTGTAAATCTCAGCATCTACAAACTATCACATTAGCCTAGCACACTTCTTATCTATGGCATGTGCACTATACACAAATAAGTGTATTTGATACACTTATAAATTAAACAAAAAACCTTTATCAGACAAATAAAATAAAATAAAGATTTTATTTAAAATATTTTATATTAGATCTAAAATCCATTTATACTTCATAGGCCAAATAGATCCAAAATAGGGTTTTATTTTTTAAATCTACCTATTTCATCCATTTTCGTTGGCCTAGTTGCTTCAATGGTGTGGGAACCCTAATGGTCTATGCGGTCTAAATTAGCAATGCTAGGGCTAATTAATTAAAGCCTACCCATTTAGCATGGTGTCTAGAAAGATAGTGTCTACGGTTGGATTTGAGTAACAAGTACTCTGCCCTACCCTACTATTAGCCTGGCCCGAAAGATGAAATAAGTCCAAAGGTTATCCTCAGTATTGTCTTGAGCTAATTTTCAGAATCAGTTAAAAATTACTGTTTTTTTATATTTAAAATACAAAAGAAATTCTTTATAAAAGTTATAAAATGCATTCACAATTTTCAAAATTATTTTGGGAAATTAAATAATTAATTTTGAAATTTGAAATTTAATTAATATGATTAATTAAATAAAATAAAATATTTAATTAAAAGTTAATCGATTTAAACATATATTGATATATGTGTATAATTATAATTGTTATAGTTTTTTTATTACAATTATTTATGGTACATTAAATTCAACTTTCTTTTTTGAGCAAAGCTAACCGGCTTTTCAGTGGGTCGTCTGAAAGTGTGTAGGACCGTGTAATATGGATATATGATAATACAGAGTATAGTGATGATAGTAATACTGTAAATAGTGCGGAATATAAAAGCAGTATAGTAAAATGACACCAGATATTTTATACTGGTTCGGAGCACCGTCCTACGTCCAGTCCCAGACTCCCTTCTGGAATTCAACTAACAACAATACCCTCACTTAACCCAGAGGAACAGCTCTATACAACCCCTGAGCAGCCGAACAGGGACCTGAGCAGCAGAACATGATTTTTGCCTCAGCAGCCAAAGAGGACTTCACACGCCAGAGCAGCAGAACAGGACTTCGCTAATACAAAAGAATACCTGACATTGTGTGTTCTTGAAAACACCGATTTGTCTCTGATAGTACAAACTTCCTATAATCAAATCCTTAAGTGTATGAAGTGTATGTGAAGATATGAAGAGAAGGTAATGCTAAGAATCTAAGATTATGAAAGTTTATTTGAAGATTCAAAGCAATAAAATGCTTGTTTGCTGTTTGAATGTAAGTATGAGAGCACAAGAAGAGTATAAGAAAGTTAGAATGATTTTCGGTGAATGTGAATTGTTTGGGAACATGTATTTATAGTAGTTAGAGAGTTGCTGCCATTGGTGAAGGGTTCTGACCAAAAGAAGCAACCATTCCCGTTCAGAGAAGGATCACAACCTTTCACAGAATAGAAATGTCTTTTCAAAATATGACAGTTGGGTTCAGGTCAGTCGATTGATTATTCAAAAATTCAAAAAAGAAAAGCAATGCACAAGTTTAATAGGTTGTTTATAGATATTCAGTCGACTGGTCGATCTTGGTCAGTCGACTGAATTCTATTGATAATCAAAAATCACCATACCTCATTTGGTTAGAGCACTTGCCTTCTAAACTAGTGACCCGGGTTCGAGCCCCACTCCATGCATTTTTTGAAAACTTGATTTTGATTAAAATATGCATGCAAGTTTATTTGAATGTGAATGATGATTCTTGAGGAAAGGTTTTAACAAAGCACTAAACTAGACTCTATATACATATATGAACCATACTTTGAGTCGTTGAGTCCGAATGTTGTCGTAGTCGTAGATTCGTGAATTGTTGTGTCTTGTCAGCAATCAAAACCCATGATCCAACATTCTCCCCCTTTTTGATGATGACAACTCCATTTGCTACGGACGAATCTTTGACAAGCTTTGTTGACTTATCTCTCCCCCTGAATATATTCCTGTAATTGTGCTATAGATTTCTCCCCCTGAATCTATGCTATATATTCCTATAAATAATTAATCTTTTCTCCCCCTTAATCTGTGCTTGCATCGTTTATTCCTGCACATAGTGTTAGAGCAATATCTTTCTCCCCCTTTGTCATCGACAAAAAGGAGAGTTTATATGATGATATAAATTATATTCCACATAAGTGTTAACATAGAACAATATAAAACAAAATAACTACTACTTATAATGTAAGGTATCAAAAAAAAATTTAACACATTTAAAGCATGCGATACCCAAGGTTCTTATAATTTCCTAATTTTTAGGAAACCATACCCATTTTGGTGTGGCTGAACCTTTAAAAATATAATTTTCATTATTAACTACCATATCAAAATAATCATTAATGTATTTTTCTATATTTTTCCAATTAACAGGAACCCAAATACTTAGATAATTTTTATTCATATTTCCCGTCAATGATTTTGTACTTCTAGAGAAATTATAAACATTATTGGTCATAGAAGTATTTGAATTTCTATTAAAATTGGATTTAGACTTTACTCGAAATTTAGTACTAGCACTAACATTTTTATTATACATGAAAGCGTATCTAGTGCTATTTCTACGATCAGTTTTATTATATCCTAAACCACTTTTATCATGTAAAGGTCTAGAACTGGATAAAATCATGTTTAAATCGTTTGACCTTTATTAAATTTTGTGACTTCAGTGTTATGTTTATCAAATTTAGCTTTAAAGTCACAATTATTATTTTCAAAAGAAATATCACTATTTTTCAAAATATCAATTTGCTTGTTTAATTCAGAATTCTCCTTTTTTAACGTACAGTTCTCATTTTCGAGAAGAAAAATTCGAGATTCTGAATTATCTAAAGATGATTGTAATAAATCATTTTGTTTTTTCAAATCCGTAATTTCTTTTGAAAAAAATTCTTTTTCAAACATGGTATTTTGTTCATCTAGAAAATCTTTAAGAGCCTCAAAATTATTTTTCAAAACACCATGTTGATTTTCTAAATCTAATTTCTCATTTTTCAATTTCTCATGTTCAATTTTGATTGATTTCATCTTTTCTAAAATAAGAAAATTATGTTTTGAGATTTTATCGCATACACTAACTAACTCATTATTACCATTTACTGAAATTTATAAATCGGAAAGTACCTTTGTGTAGTCCTCACTGGTGGCTTTTATAGGGATTTTGCCTGTTGTATTTCGATTGGATCGTTTTCTAGCCATTATTCTATGATGTTGTGACGATCGATAGAATACCAGGCTCTGATACCAAATGAAAGTGTGTAGGATCGTGTAATATGGATATATGATAATACAGAGTATAGTGATGATAGTAATACTGTAAATAGTGTGGAATATAAAAGCAGTATAGTAAAATGACACCAGATATTTTATACTGGTTCGGAGCACCGTCCTACGTCCAGTCCCAGACTCCCTTCTGGAATTTAACTAACAAAAATACCCTCACTTAACCGGGAGGAACAGGTCTATACAACCCCTGAGCAGCAGAACATGATTTTTGCCTCAGCAGCCGAAGAGGACTTCACACGCCTGAGCAGCAGAACAGGACTTCGCTAATACAAAAGAATATCTGACATTATGTGTTCTTGAAAACACTGATTTGTCTCTGATAGTACAAACTTCCTATAATCAAATCCTTAAGTGTATGAAGTGTATGTGAAGATATGAAGAGAAGGTAATGCTAAGAATCTAAGTCCGCAAGTAGTGGCATAGTGGTAAGATACTTGCTTCTCGGTAACAGGGTCGCAGGTTCGATCCCCGTCTGCCCTACTCCCATTCAAGGCGCGGAGGTGGGTCCCCTGATTACCTACAACCGGGTTGGGGACATCAAACCTCTGTGCTGGGCTGGCTTACCTCCTTCCTGTATGTGGTCGGACCATGCAGGCGGGGGCTCCTCCTATCCCTTCGATTTCATCAGGGCTCTGGGTTGAGTTTTTTTTTTAAAAAAAAAGAATCTAAGATTATGAAAGTTTATTTGAAGATTCAAAGCAATAAAATGCTTGTTTGCTGTTTGAATGTAAGTAT
This sequence comes from Allium fistulosum, assembly GCA_030737815.1. Taxonomy (NCBI): domain Eukaryota; kingdom Viridiplantae; phylum Streptophyta; class Magnoliopsida; order Asparagales; family Amaryllidaceae; genus Allium; species Allium fistulosum. The sequence goes on from CM060905.1 coordinate 216,185,668, forward strand.
GAGAGCACAAGAAGAGTATAAGAAAGTTAGAATGATTTTCGGTGAATGTGAATTGTTTGGGAACATGTATTTATAGTAGTTAGAGAGTTGCTGCCATTGGTGAAGGGTTCTGACCAAAAGAAGCAACCATTCTCGTTCAGAGAAGGATCGCAACCTTTCACAGAATGGAAATGTCTTTTCAAAATATGGCAGTTGGGTTCAGGTTAGTCGACTGGTCGATTTGGATCAGTCGACTGATTATTCAAAAATTCAAAAAAGAAAAGCAATGCACAAGTTTAATAGGCTGTTTATAGATATTCGGTCGACTGGTCGATCTTGGTCAGTCGACTGAATTCTGTTGATAATCAAAAATCACCATAGCTCATTTGGTTAGAGCACTTGACTTTTAAACTAGTGACCCGGGTTCGAGCCCCACTCCATGCATTTTTTGAAAACTTGATTTTGATTAAAATATGCATGCAAGTTTATTTGAATATGAATGATAATTCTTGAGGAAAGATTTTAACAAAGCACTAAACTAGACTCTATATACATATATGAACCATACTTTGAGTCGTTGAGTCCGGATGTTGTCGTAGTCGTAGATTCGTGAATTGTTGTGTCTTGTCAGCAATCAAAACCCATGATCCAACATCGTCTACTTGTATTAATAGTCATTTAGAACAAGTGTTTAACTCATGCACTATAATAACTATATAGGAAAAAAGAAAAAAAAGAAATGAACACAAGAGATAAGAAAAAGCACATAAACTACTAAGTGACAATGGATGACTAGTACCCGTCATCACTATTGATGTCACCAGTAGAGACAGTCCCTGAGACATGCATATACCCAAAAAATAGCAAAGCTAGGTCAAGCACAAAGTGCGTAGAATCACATGAGTATAAATACTTCTTATCCCAAGTCACATCCTCTAAGACAACCTTATTACACTCACCGTCCTTAGCTTCAGAAGATAAGATCAAATCGTGCCCCTAAACATAGTACATCAAAATACATTCTTCACCATCTCCTCCAATAGACATATGGAAGCTCTCAGTTGAAGGTCTATATCTTATTTTAGATGCTTCATGGACCCAAGAACACTCACTACGTTGCCAATAAATAGCACGATTAACAGGAGGGCCTATATCCAAAACCACTGCATTACAAGGCAAAGAGACAACAATAGGCAGAACAATATTAGAAGAGGGGATCTAAAATAGGGACAAAATATAGTACCTCAACCAGAGGGGCAGTGAGCCTAGGCTTAGGAACTCACTTCTTGGTAGGAGGTCGAGGTAAAGGAATCCTTGCCGGGATTGCCTGATGCAAACCGACCGCTCCACACTTACAAACCGTAACAGTGTGACCAAAAGATCGACAAGATGTTCATATATCTGGTTTCCAACTATACTAAACTTCCACCTCTGCTTCATGACCCTCTTCAATTCTTACCTTAAGTTTTGAAGGCAATAACTTATTAGGAGTGATTACAATTAAAGCCTTGGCATACACCAATCTTTTCCTAGACACGGTATTTTGTCAAAACATTTTACCTTGCCAACAAGGCTAGCTAACCAATCAAGCACAACCATGGGTTGCAAAATAGAGGGGATTTTAGAGAAATGCGCCCAAATAGGGATAGACGATACATGTTCTCTCGCCATGTCCACCGATGGACTCCAAGTAGTAATAATGAAAGACTTCCCTTCAATTAGGATCGGATCTTCCTTAAGAACATGTAGTCTTTCTTCAAATCTTAAGAATTTGAAATAGAACAAAGAGTTATCCAAATGCACTTGTAGACCACCTCGGAGTTTCCATGCATAACGACACCTTCCTTTGACAAGATGATAAGACAGGTTTGAATCTAGAAAAATCCAACTAGATAATCAAACCAATAATCAACATCCGCTTGTAATACTTCGACAAGAGGAACCATCATGCGTCAATCTCAACTATATCAAACGAACAAGGAGCATAAACGCCAGCATTTTACGGCAAAGCAGTAAACAAGGAAGACCAACTAATAGCCCATTATGGGTAAGCGACACAACAACTATCTCACCAACTTGAAACGAGGACTGCTCATTAAGACAAGTAGCAGGATGTAGAGATTTGGGGTTAGCATTAAATCAAACATCAGCAATGCCATTTTCATTGACAGCCGCAGCACCTTTACCAGCTACTTTATCACTGACCAAACATTCCACCTCACCCATCATTTCATCAAGAATAGGCAAGTCAGTAGCCGACCAATGGCCATCACCATAACCGGCTACAGTCACAAGATTTGGGGTTGGCATTAAATCAAACATCACCAATGCCATTTTCATTGACAGCCGTAACACCTTTACCAGCTATTTTATCACCGACCAAACATTCCACCTCACCCATCATTGCATCGAGAATAGGCAAGTCAGTAGCCGACCAATGGCCATCACCATAACTAGCTGTAGTCACAAGAAAAGAGGAAAGAGGGGAAATCTTATGCACATCAGAATCAGTAGAAATGCTAGAAATTGGACCATTATTAGTTGCATTCTTCGATAATGTAATTTTTAGGGCATCGATAGGATTGAGGGGTTCCAACTGAGCTGAAGGAGCGGATCCGGATCCAGAAGTAGGTGATTTAAGACAACCTGAAGGAGATCCCAAGTGAGGGAAGACAATCACATCACGACCGAAGATGGACAGTAAAGAGGCATCATTGAATACTTGGCCAGATTTGGTAAGTGAAGGCACTTCGAAAAAAGATGATGTCCCAGGGCTAACGCGAGAGGAGTGAGACATGGAAGGATGATAGGAAGAGGCGATGAAGTCGTAGGAAATATGGAGGAGAGAAGAACATAGGCTAGGAAGTCCTAAAAAAATTCGTAGGAGAAGAAAAGTCGCCTGCCATTTTTGATGTGACCCATAGCCATTATTTTTGAAAGACGAGAATATCTATTAAATTCAACTTTCAAATTAATTAAACAAGAAAATAGGCACAAGGACAAACTTAAAAAAAATTAGGCTGAAGGACAACAAGTTTGTTTTTTAGGCTGAAGCAGAATGCTAGTTATAACTAGCATTTTGTATAGTGTAAAACTGAATATAATGTTAGATATAACTAGCATTTTGTATAGTGTAAAAATTGAATATAATGCTAATTATAACTAGCATTTGTCCTTCAGCCTAAAAATGAAACTTGGAGTCCTCCAGCTTAATTTTTTTTCAAAGTTTGTCCTTTTCCCTAATTCCCACTTAATTAAAATATTTAATTAACATTTTTAATTATACAAATTTAATTATACAAATTTAATTAAAAGTTAATTAATTAATATGTGTACATATATTAATATGTACAAATAGACAAACTATAAATATTATAATTAATTAACTATCATAAATAGCTTAAGATAAGTAATATAAAATTTTAGAAATTTTAAATAAAATTAATTAAATTATTAAATATGATTTAATTAATAAAACTTAAGATTAATTAAATAAGATTTAATTAATAATATACATAAAAATATTATATGAATTAATTAAATTATAAAAGGTTATAAATAAATTAAACCTGTATAATATGAATGTATAACATAAGTGGAACTATAAACCCAATTTAGATTTAACGAACAAGTTCATATGTATTGTACGTATACCATGATTACGAATGTGTTAGATACTTGAATCATGAGGTTATTTCATAAGAAAAAATTATTCCCTAAATTAATATCACCCAAATAATTGTATATTAAAAATATGAATCTCTAATATAAATGTTGTTTTCTACCATTTATATATCAATATATTACTTACATACTCTCTGGTTGTTGAGAAAACTCAAACCAGAGATGTTATTTGTAGCATTAATAATATACTTTTAGATGAGGTATGATACATATGTGTATTTGTTGAGTAGACCCAAGGTATGCATTGTACTTAGGCTATCGCAAAATGGTGGTATGAGTGAATAATCTCTTTCGATTTATTAATCAAACTCAAGATCGAGATTAATATTAGGACAAAGACCACATGTTAGGAGTTGTATATGATACAACCTATAAAGTGTTATCCATCGCTTGTGGGCCTATGATTTATTGAGCAAAACTCAAGGTCAGAATCCCATGGCAAGCGAGTCTTAACACCCATTAGAGAAATCGAAAGATTTCTATGTTCCATCTTAGGGTTTTGAGAAACATGAAATTTTAGTGGGAGCTTTACTAGAAAAATGAAATGGTAATATTTAACATTTCTAATATTGTAAGAATATATGTTATACAAGTTAAAATAATCTACTTAGTGTGACGACCCAGCTTTTCGACCCTCGAAAATCGACACAAATACATCCTCGGTATTCACGTGCCGCAAATTCAAGTGCCGCAAATTCGAGTGCCGGAAAACTCGACCGTTAAGGGTAGAGAAAATAAAGACAGAACATAATCTTATACGAATGGAATAACATATATTATTTCAACATAAAATATTCACAGCGGAAAATTTTAAAATACATGTATTAGAGTTAACTTAACATTAACATGGACAGTTATAAATATCTGTCCTTACAAATGTGAAATACAATAGTATATAAGTGTGGTGGAAATGGATAACAATCTTCAGAAGAATCTTCTAACTCTATGCCCCAAGCTCTTTCAAGATGTTCCAAACTAAACCTGACTACTAGGTTGCCCGAAAAAATAGGGCACCCATAGTTTAAGGGAAAAAATAAACTCCAGTTCAGTCATGGGACTGGTGTGAGAAACTCAAAATACGAGTATTTGGAAAACAAAGGTGTAACACCCCATATTTTTGGTAACATTGTTTAGGATATTTAATTAGTTAAATTAAATAAAATAATATGTTGATTAGGGGATTGAGATTTGATTTAATCAAAGGGTAGCAGTGCCAATTAACCTATGAATTAAAATAAGAGTTAAATTGAAATAGAGGAGGGGTAACATAGGAAAGAGACCATTCCTATATCCCTAAAACTTGGCTGTGTATTCCTATACACGTTCAATTCATTTTATCAAAATTTTTAAAACTAAGGCCGGCCACCATTAACAAGGAAAAGGGGAAGAAGAGTAGGAAAAGCTAATTCAAATCAAATCCATTCACATCTCAATCTCTTTAATCTCTAAAGCTAAGGTGAATAATGTTTACATCTCAAATTTTTATTGTTTCGGTTTTAAGACGAATTCCGAATATTTTGCATTGATCTGCCATGTTTTTGAATGATAGAATGATTATATATGCTTGTTAATGGTTTATGGTTGTTCATATAGATTTTATGACACGTTCTGATATGAAAACCCTATTAAATGACACCCAAATGCCTTGCGAATTTTAATGAAGATCATAAATGATATTTTAGAGCTGGGTTTCAATTTTTAGAATTTTCAGAATTTATGTGGAATTTATATGAATTTTCTAGCGAATAAAATGTTATTTTGGGTTATAAATTATTTACGGTTAAATAATAAAAGATCTGGGTCTGAAATTTGTATATGTCGGAAAACATATTAAAAGAGATTTTCTGGAATTTTGGTTGAATTTTCCTAAGTGTTTTAATGGTTATATAAAATTATTTAAGGTATGAGACTTAAATGTTTTATATAGTTAATGAAGGAGAAGGGGCTTTTTACAAATAATCCAAATGGTTAGTTCCGAAAATTGCAGTACTTTTTAGTGGTAAAGAAAAGAGCTAACCAATCAAAATTAGACACGTAAAGCAGGTTAGGTGAAAAGAACTATTTGCTACATGTTTTTCACTATTTCGATGCTTTCGGCACCAGGTTCCGCCTCCTCATCTTCGCCTCTGACACAGTCGAAACCAATGCACATGGTATCAGGGAACTGGTACGTAGTGAATTGGATGTAGGCGGAAGGTATGGATTCGAAACCAGGGGTTTCGAAAGGGTTGAGGCATTACTTTGCTTTTAAATTAAAAATGCGCCTGCTTGCTTTTGACTAAATGACTTTCGACTGAGTAGCTTTCGACTCTGTTAGCTTTCGACTGGGTTTAATGGACTTCAAGAAATGGTTTCGATTGGGTTGCGCTTTTGTTTTAAATGATCGCTTTCAACTAAGTCGAAGCCTTTTACTGCCGCTTTCTACCTTTCGACCCAGATGGTTTAGAAAGGGTCGTTTACTTTGTTTTCTAAAATTTTAGCCACTTCTCCAATGCTTTTGAAGGGATGGTTTCGACACCATCACTTCCTTACTTAGGAAATGGTTTCGAAATGGATGCTTTCGACTTAAATGTTTTAAAGACCTTTTTCTATGATTGAAGTAAAACCCAAATGGTTTCGAAAGAGACAGTTTTAAATGGTTTTGAAACAGATGCTTTCAACTTTAATGGGTTTCTAATCCTTTTGCTCTACTTGAAGGCGTAATCCAAAAGGGTTTCGACCGAAACAATTTTCAAAGGTTTCAAAGGGGTAAATTTTTGAATGGTTTCGAAAGGTTTCCACATGTTTTAAATTAAACCCAAAGGCTTTCGATAGGTTTAGTATTTTAATACTTTCAAAAGGGTTTTAATGAATGGTTTTGAAGGGGTGGTTCTGTAATGACCCAAAATTTTCGATCCCGAAAATTCCAGATAGTTAGGAAAAGAAGAAAAGAGATAGAAGAAGAAACAGAAAACAAGTCACAGAATCTCACATTCGCAGCGGATGAAATATAATATCAAATAATAACAATTATACAAAAGAATACTATATCCGTCAATTACATTTTTAATACATCAGAGTTACACACATACACAAACACTGGACATATACAAATCAACATGCCTCAGATAAACAGAAATATATCACAGCGGAAACACTCCATACGTTCCTGCCATCCAGCTCACCTCCTGAGCTCCAGAACGACCTTACCTGAAAATCTGTAATACTCGGTCTGACCCGAGCATTACATCAAAGTAACACCCAGGTCAGACCGAGTATTACAGATTTTCAGGTAAGGTCGTTCTGGAGCTCAGGAGGCGAGCTGGATGGCAGGAACGTATGGAGTGTTTCCGCTGTGATATATTTCTGTTTATCTGAGACATGTTGATTTGTATATGTCCAGTGTTTGTGTATGTGTGTAACTCTGATGTATTAAAAATGTAATTGACAGATATAGTATTCTTTTGTATACTGTTATTATTTATATTTCATCCGCTACGAATGTGAGATTCTGTGACTTGTTTTCTGTTTCTTCTTCCATCTCTTTTCTTCTTTTCCTAACTATCTAGAATTTTCGGGATCGAAAATTTTGGGTCGTTACATTTGGTATCAGAGCTGAAGGTTAAGTGAGAACCTTGGCTCTGGTGGGTTTACTCATCAAAGATAGGGTCAGCAGTATCCTAGGATGAGTTGAGTATATATATATATATATGAGAGCGTACTCGTTATTTTCTTATATAAAGGTTTTAAAAATGGTTTTAAAACTGGATGATTTTATAAAAGCTTATATCATATTTATAAAGAAATAATTGGTTATTAAATAAGAAATTAAGTAATATATATATATATATATATAGCCAAATAAGGATTGGATAAAATGAACTATATAAATAAGATGAATTAGAATTGGGTTCAAACCAGAAATATAATGGTTATTGAGTTTAAATAGGGTAATTGTTTTCGAATAAACAAATAAATGTTTTAAGGAAGTAACCATTAGATGTGAATAACCTGTAAATTAGAAAGGATGTAAATTGAAAAGTTTTGAAATTGTTTCAAATGTTAATAGAAATAATAAAGAGTATTATTCAAAATATTTTGAATGTGATCTTAATTTAAAATAAGAGTTGTTTGAAAGCATTAAAGAAAACTGTTTTGAACTAAAACCAAAGGTGATTTAAAATTTAAGGATAACTTAGTGTGTAATGGAAATAATATGTATATATGAGGAATATTCATAATATCAAAAATAGTTTGAAACAAACTCTAAATGTTGAGTTTTAAAATTTGGAATGAGATGTGATGCCCAAGGGGATAAGTTTTGAACTTATAAGATTATTAATGTGAAGTTTAAAATTTGAAGTGGGAATTTAAATTGAGTAGGGTTGACTGAAGGAATGAATTGAATTTAACTTAGGGAAAGTTAAATAAGTTAACAAGCAACCTGAATTGGAAATTTCAAGATTAAATTGGGATTTAACTTGGGAAGTTAAATGGTTAATTTGAATTGGGAGATTGTGTGATCTCAAAATGGGTTTGAGATATGATGGATGTTTTAAAATAAATTGGATGATATCATCCCATTGTTATTAATAATCTTTAAATTGTGAACTGGATTTGTTTAAATGGATGAGAAATGAAGTGTGGTAATATATCCATTATTGAGATAAAAGGGAAATTAAACTTTAATTTGAAATTAAGGATATGGAATTACTTTGAACTGAAAATTTGAATTAATTAAAATTGTGATTGAAGATGGATAAGCATAGAATTCAAATGGAAAATTTGAATTGAATTAATTTGAAGTAAAATTGAAGCTGTATAAGTTTGAAATTCAAATTGGGTAAGATTGACTGGATTAAGTGAATTAAATTTAACTTAGAGGAAGTTAAATAAGAACAACCTGAATTGGAAATTGGTTGGAATGGAGTTTGGGAAATTTAACAGGTTGGCTCTGGACTATTTTCAAAATAAATTGTTTTAATGTAAACCTATTTTTCCAAGCTATTTACTATATATAACCTTTCTTTTTAAAACCAAACTATCTTATACTTAGTTTACAATTATTTTGAAAACTAATTACTATTTTACATCTGTTTTACAAACTAATCACTATTTTATAACTACTTATAACTAATTACTATTTTACAACTATTTTGAAATTATCTAACTATTTTACAACTATCTTAAAAACTACTTAACTTTTTTACATCTATTTTACAACTAATAACTATTTTACAATTACTTATCTATTTTAAAAAATTTCAAGCTATTTTATTAATACAAGTTGGTCAGAGTGCAAACTGTCTATAATTTAATACCAATTAAGATAAGAATTGAAGTCTTAACCCAAATGGAAATTAGGAGCAATTGTGAATGAGTGAATAGAAATCTAAATGAATGTGAAGTAAAAGAGAATTGATTTAGCTAATAATCAATGATGATAAATACGTAGGATATACGTATATTATTCTATTCGCATAGTGATTTGATCCAGATTCGAGCACAGAATTTCGAGATAGTATATCGATCCGAGTTGGGATTTTTCACTCGATTTTCGACGGCGAACCTGGATATGGATTTTTGATTAGTTCTGGAAATTCTCTATCATAGTTATGACTATGCAAGGAGAATGACGGTTTCTGATCAAGAAACCAGATCTGAGTCCGCACTAGGAAGTCGGGTGGACAATACTAGTTCGGAAGAGAAATTGTGCGATCGAGGGAGCGATCAGATTTATATTGCATACGGATGATATATGTACATCGTACGAGTTTGAATGAAATTGATATTGAAAATTTGTGGATAAAAACTGTAAAATGATTTTGAAATGGAAGGGTATATTTTGAGAAATAAATGATGAAATAAAATGGGAGTTGAATATTTCTGTGATTCGAAAAAAGTGATATGGTTAATAACTTTATAAAAAGAGTAATCAAATTTGAATATTTGATTTGGAATAAACAAAGTTATATATCTTTGTTATATATGATAAACTCCCCTTGTTTAATCTATAGCCAGAAGAAAAGGGTTTTTGAAAGTATTTGAAGTATAAAAAGGGAATTTATACAAGTATGAAGTGATCCAAAGATTTTCAAAGTTATATATATCTATATATATAAGGGATTTTATGAGAATGATTTTGGAAAAGGTTTTGGAACCTATGGATTTTGGAAAGGCTTTTGAATTTTGAGAAAAATTAGTTTTGGGAATTTGGAAAGCCAAGTTTGGAACTATCGATTTGGGATATCGATTTTGTGTAAAGGAGATTTTGATATAAATCATAAAGGGTATGATTTGAAGATACTATAAGTGTATAGTATAAAGTGTTTTGAGAATGGCTTTGGGGAAAAAGGCGCTCCCTTGAAATGAACTTCTCAGGAGTGCCACAGGGTGGTACTGCCTTGAACCCTAAGGGGGGTTCTAAAGTTGATCCTGTGAGGAGTCCGGACAACTAGTTCCTAAGGATTGTTGGGTAGCGAAAGTCGAGGGCGTTGATGCCTACAGGGGCATTTAGGTTATGCTGTGATCACAGTGTAACTCGATGTCGCTGCGATCTACTGTGTGGACCATAGCGGAAATCGTATGGAGGATGAGTGCCAACAATCTACACTTGATTTTGCCGGGACGACAACGTAACATCGGTAGACTGCGATCTATGGTTGAGTGGAGGAGTTTCATTCTTTTGGCAGCGAAATTCGAGGGCGCTGATGCCTACAGTTATATGGGTTTTTGCTGTGATAGCAACGTAAAGCCCGAGTATAACTGCGATCTGTAGAGGGTTCCATGGTGTAACCAAGGGGCGCGGAGTGCCTATAGTTATCTATGGATTTTGCCGGGATGGCAACGTAACCATCGGGTTAATTGCGACCATGGATGAGGGTGATGATTTCTAGAGCATTCTCACCAAAGATATTTCCTCTATTTTCAAAACTATTTTCTATATTTTCATAAATTATTTTCCAATTATTTTCACTGGGTGTTGAAAACGGGTTTACCAAGTACTTATAGATTTTCAGTCCTACGCCTGATCAACGTATGACTGAATTTCTATGAGAACAAGGATGGACTTGTTGAGACATCAAGTCATAAAAAGTATTTTTATAAAGCTATTTTGGTAATATTATGTAGATTTTAAAGTGTTTTAAAAATTAAAAAAAAAAGAGTTAAGAGTTAAAAATGCTCTAAGAGTAATTTAACTGATAATAAACATTTTAATAAAATTTTGGCTTCGTTCCTTTTCGAGGATGAAAAGATTTAAAGGGGGGAGGAATGTGATAACCCGGATTTTTTGGACATCTGTTAATTGGTAATTAACAGAATTAAAATTATTAAAATATTGATTTGTATGTTAAACAGATATAATTATGATAATAAAAGATATCTGGATATGTAAATAAATATATTTTTCTATTTTGGATTTAAAAATAAAATAAAATATATTATATATTATTTTGTTTAAGAATATAATTGGTTTTATATTATTTTCTTTAAAAGGTTATACTTGAAATAAATGTAGTTTATAAATATATAAAGATTTAAAATGTATTACATAGATTTAAGTAATAAATAAACATATAAAAACATATTAACAAATGGAAATTACAAATGTAAGCCTAAGATATTATCTAAATACAAGTGTAAATTGAATATAATACATGCAAAATGACATTTGTAAACTAAGGATTATATGCCATTACAAGTGGCATTGTTTCTTATAACTTGAAATATGATAAAATGAGGTAAAGGCTGTAATTTTCTACGGATTTTTCTCAATCCATTATTCTTCTCATTTTTTTCAAAAGAAGAAATAAAACCAGAAATAAAATCAAACAACTATTGCAAACCCGATCAAGCAAAGCAAGAATTAAAGCTTCAGACAAGCAAATTCAAACTCAATTCATAGATCCAAATAAATATCAATCCTCAGTATCAAGAAATCAGTTTCCAGATCAAATCTTTTCCATGTCCCCTGTTTATCAATTACAGGTGAGTAAACAAAACCTTTAATCTGTTTTAAAATCTTGTTGCATGTGGTAAACTTGAAGTGAAGTGTGATAAATGTTTATATGATAGTTCAAATATGAATTGTATGTATATCTATATGATTTAATGGGTGTGCATGTCTGTATAATGGGTGTGCATGTCTGTATATAGGTTATAAAATTTGATCAAAATCCTAATTCTATTTCCCTGATTCTCTTTAGTCTTCATTCTATAAACAAAATTTGTTTGAAATAGCAAGATAATTGAATTAAAAATATTTTCAGAAAGTGTCTGATGGCGGATTTAATAAAAGAAAGAAGAACAGTAGAATTCTCATACATATCAAAATTCGACCTCAACAATTAATTATTTCATGTATATAATTTGATTCATCTTAGAAAACTAGGATTTTTAAGAGTAAAATCATGATTTTTAGATTTGTAAATCAAGAGAATTCGAGAGATGAACGTTAATTGGGTTTAAGGCTTTTTCTGGTGATCGACGACACATGGGTGGTCGGGGTTCATGTTAGAGGTGGCTAATAGGTCGATGATGGTAGGAAAAATGTTCGATTTAATTTCTGATCATCGTTGATGGCTAATAGGATCGATTTAGGGTTTTGTTCGAATTTTTGGTCGAGGTTTTTTCTTGGCAAATGGTGGCATCGTGGTGAGCTTTGAAGGATGCGGTATAGGGGGAATAGCTGGAGTATAGGGAGACGAAGTTTTGGCCAGAGTCTCATGATCATCGGTGGTCTGTGGTGGTGGAATGGGTGGTCGGTGGTCGATCGTTTGAATTCTAGTTTTGGACGAATGGCTCGTTTTTGATTTATGGCTTGATTTAAGATGCTGGAAGGTCGGAGTGATTGAGAGGGTCATTGGCGACCAGAGGGAGTCGGCAAAGTTGATCGAAGGGCCGGCGTTGACGTGTGTACGTGCACATGGATTATCTCATGTCTTTTGTTGTTGCTGTGTTGTTTGCTTCGGGAAGAATGGTGTTTTACTCGGGGTTGATCTCGAGTTTTGATCGGGCAGTGTTTGAGGTTGGTTGGCTCGGGTAGCAACCAGGTTTTGCTCGGGTAAATGGTAGTTAGGGCTTGGGCCTGTAACAAGTATTTATGCTTAGTTGATAAATAAATCAAGTTTTAAAAGATTATAAAAAAGGAATAGGTTTTAAAATGTTTTAAAATTGTTTGTTTAAAGTAATTATATAGTAGGTTAATTTCTATATGTTTTAAAGGGTGATTTGAATGATGTCATTAAATAAAGTAAATTATTTAATGTATTAAGGATGGTTAATTGATTAATGTAATCAGTTAAGGGAATAATTAATTAATTTAATTATTAAGGTAATTAGTTAATTAGTTTGTCTAATCAATTTAAAGGATTGATTTATTAATATGATTAATTATTAAATTAATTAAAAGATGATAAATTATTAAAGGTTAATTACTTAATGTAATTAATTAATGATAATTACTTTAATTAAAGAATAATTACTTAATGTCATTAATTAAGATGAGTAATAAATGAATAATTACTAAATGTAATTTATTAAATGATAATTACTTAATGTAAGTAATTAAAGGATTAATTTGTTAAGGGTTAATTAATTTAATTAGTAATTAGTGGATAACTAATTAATAATTAAGGTTAATTAATTGAGGATAATTAACCAATGGGATAATTACTTAATGGAAGTAATTATAGATAATTAGTTGGGATGGATAATTAAAGGTTGATTAATTAATCAAAGGTTTGTAATTAATTAATGTTAAGGGAGCAGGATTAAAAGTGATTGAGGTAATTAATTTAATTTATTAGAAATGGTATGATTAATTAATCTTGCTTATGGATGATTGAATGATATTGAATGCCTTGGATTATTTGATATCTCTGATATGTGATGCTATGTGATATGATATGTTTGGATCGAACTGTGATAATATGGTTTGTCTATCTGTGATAAACGGCAATGTAAATATGTAATTTTGGATATAAATGGAATTGTCTAAAACTTAAACAGTTGTTATAAGATGATATTGGATTCGAAGAGACCGGGGTCGGGTATCAGTAAATACCCGAAACCACTTCGATTAGTAAATTTCAGTAACTCCTTATAGATTTGAGTTTAAAATCAAATAGGCTGGAATGGAATAATTTAAGTAACTTGGCCATTAAATCTAAGTAACGATGCTTAGATACTGATGTGTGAAATAAGTGTTGGCTTTAACAAGTTAAGAACTCGTAATAAGGTACGAGTTACCCCGGGTTTTATTTAAGTTTTATGCTGTTGTATTCCATGTTAGATGGGTTTACTCACACTGGTTTCCAGCCTGACCCGGGTGTTACTTTGATGTAATGCTCGGGTCAGACCGAGTATTACAGATTTTCAGGTAAGGTCGTTCTAGAGCTCAGGAGGCGAGCTGGATGGCAGGAACGTATGGAGTGTTTCCGCTGTGATATATTTCTATTTATCTGAGACATGTTGATTTGTATATGTCCAGTGTTTGTGTATGTGTGTAACTCCGATGTATTAAAAATGTAATTGACAGATATAGTATTCTTTTGTATAACTGTTATTATTTGATATTATATTTCATCCGCTGCGAATGTGAGATTTTGTGACTTGTTTTCTGTTTCTTCTTCTATCTCTCTTCTTCTTTTCCTAACTATTTGGAATTTTCGGGATCGAAAATTTTGGGTCGTTACAGGTTCCCCAGCGTTTCGACAGGGTCGAAAGGGAAAGTTTTTCCTATGTTTTCGAAAGGTAATGTTTAAAAGATTTTAAAGGAGGATGTCTAATATTTTAAAGCTTTCAAAGGAAAGTCTTTTATTGGTTTCGAAATAGTGACTTCCAATGGTTTCAAAAGGGGTACTTTCAATGGTTTCGAAAGGGTTACTTTTAAGGGTTTCGAATGAGTTGTTTAAAGATTTTAAACAAAATTTTCGAATATATTAAATAGGCAGAATAGCCTAAGTGTTACAAGTTAAAAAGGACTTTAACTTATTTTGAATGGATAGGTAATCCTTATTAAATCTCATCAACATTATTTTGGGTAAAGTATATATAACATGGCAAAATAGCTTAGAGTAAAGCTGAGAATATATTTTCCTTGTATAAGTATGATTTAAAAGGTTAAATCATTTTGAAAAGGTTTTCAAGGAAAAAGATGAAAGGTAGTTAACCTTAAGAAAATGATTCGGACAGTTAGTCCATTTTGATTCGGATTGTTACTTCAATTTGCGGACAGTTATTCTAGTTTGCGAGCAGTCGGCCCAAATTTCGAACAAACAGTCCATTTACTACTTATGGACAGATAGCCCATTAGTTACCTAATGATAGCTTAACGGACCTAGCTATTATTGTTATCATTATTATGTTAGTTTGATTAACCAGTTTGGTTGCAGGAAAGGATTTGTAAAATATATGTTTTAAAGAGGATATTAGTGAGGGGAAACCCGTTCCGCTAAGACGCGTGGTCTCACTTAATATCAGTAAACCGAGATGTAACAATATTATTCACATCAGGCTATATGTCTAACTCCAAATTTTTGTTTTCCCCTTAAACTCTTGGGTGCTCAAAATTGATTTGAGTAGGCTGAGGGTTAAGGTTTTCAGGTTTATAAATTTTGGTGAATAAAGCTTTCGGAGACGAGCAGGTGGTTGATGGATAGCTAATTTGGAATTACAGATTATTTTGTTTATTTCTGTTGTGTATTAAGTCAGATATGGCTATATTGCTTTGATCAACCAAGGGGGCATCGTCATATGTCGCTCTTGGTGTATTTTGTAATTATTATAATTAATCTTTACCTGGGAAACGATATGGATTATGGAATTTGGATATGAATTTGTTTTGAAATGTAATCAGTAAAATGTTGATTTTGCAAATCTGTGATTTTGTTCATATTCAAGTGCTTCTGATATTATGGATACCATTAGCATTACCGTATTTTGTCACCAGAAGTTAATACTATGAATGATTGCAGCATATGTAGCGCTTAGCTTTTAGCCTCTAGATACGAGATGTTACAACTTGGTATCAGAGCATGGTTTATGAAAAACTTTAAACTAAAAATGGTTTTTAAAAAATAATCCTTAGGAATTAGAGTAAGATTGGGGTATGGGATAACGCTATAGTAACGTACTTGTTTATACGATTTATCTCTAGTCTCCTATCTTTGTTAGGTTATTTTTCTGTATCTCATAAGGTTTGAATACAGATATGGATGGTAGAAGAGGAACAGTTAACTCAGGAGGGGAGGGAACCAATGGGAATGCTAGACCTATTGCGAGGAGAGGTCAAGGTCAGGCACAAGAAGAGAATTTAGGTGCTGGAGTACCGCAAGTGGACATGAGAGCTATGTATCAGTTTTTTTGTGAATATGGTGCAAGCTGGAATTGCAGCTGGAGTGGTAGGAGGAGATGCTGCAGTGGCAGGAGTTTCGGAAGTTCCGGTAGTTAACCATTATGCTAAGTTGAGCGGAGATTACGCTAAGCTTGGAGGGAAGCCATTTCTGGGAACAGAGGATGCTATAGAGGTGGAAAATTGGTTGCTGCACTATGAGAGAATCTTTACAGACTTGGGGCTCAATGATGAGCAGAAGAGGAGGCTTGCTTCGAGATAGCTTCAGAGAGCGGCTTTGTTCTGATGGAACAGTGTGACGGCTGGTGTGGATGAGGGAACCTTGTTGACGCAGCGGATATTACAAAACAATGTAGATCGTTGAATGTAGTAATCGATGGATTGGAAGATACTGAAATGCCCAAATTCGTTGATCCGAAGATACCGAATTCTAGCTATCCCGAACTCGTTGATCGCGCACGATACCGGGTTCAAAGATCTTCAATTCTTCAAGCGTTGATCAAGCGCACTTGATTCCGCGAATCGGCTTCTACAATCGTTGAATCGAGCGCACTCGATTATCCAAAAGAGGAGATAGGAGATTACACTCAACCACCAATTTGAAATGAAAGCACAAAGCAATCAAAAGAGAATTTTATTCAAAAATCAACAACCCTTACAAATGACTCACACTTGCTATTTATAGCTTTACAACTCAACACGCAAAATCTTTAAAAAAAATACAAGTACTTAGGTCGGAAACGACCTACGACCTAGAATGGACGACCTAGAACAGACGCGAATTAGCATAGGTCGGCAGTGACCTAACAACAAACAGTTACAACACTGACTTGAAGACTTACAGAACATACGACTCAAGACATATGTACAGAACGACTTACGACATAAGACCTTAACGACTTAACAAACAACGACAGAGATTATCTCGCAGCAGAATCAACGCATCAGGCTTCACGCGACTTAAAAACAGGCGGCATCAATGACTTAAAGAAATCAAAGGCAGAGGTTAACTCGGCAGACACATCAACGGCATCCCATGCTTTGCGACTTAAAACATGCGCATTCCATATCAGCGACCTAAAGAACAACGGTAGAGATTAACTCGGAGGAAGATCCCACGCTTCAGACTTTAGCGACTTAACTCCTGCTTCATTAGGTCGTCCACGACCTAATACTTCACCAATTTGCTCTGTTTTCTTGTTTTGTAACTCGGTAGGTCGAATACAAGTTAACCCGGTAAGTCGTTCCAGCATCTCGTTAACTCGTACCGTCCCACTAGGTCGTTGCCGATCTTCACTAAGTCGTTGGGACGACTTAAAGCCTCTGTTAGGTCGGTTGCGACCTAGAACTTCATTTTCCCACCATTTCTCACCAAATCTTAACTCGGTGGCTTCCTTCTTAAGTCGTACCCGACTTACCAGCATCATAGGTCGCACACGACCTATGTCTTCAACTTTCTGGGCTGCATCATCCTCCCCAAGTTGAGAGAAATTCGACCTCGAATTTGTAAATTCATCTCCATCAGATCGTTCATTCCCGTGATATGGTACGAGATGTTTAACATTGAACACGTCAGATGTATACACATCATCTGGCAGCTTCAGTTTATAAGCATTTTCATTGATTCGTTTCACAACTTCCACCGGACCAATTTTTCGTGCTTTCAATTTATTGTACGCGCCTACTGGAAAACGATCTTTCGTTAATACTGCATAAACCAGATCACCTTCATGAAATTCAACATTCCTTCGTTTCAAATCTGCAGATTGTTTATACTTCTCATTTGCTTTCTCTAATCGTTCTTGAACGATTTTATGACATTCCGTCAGCCCCTCAACAAAATCAGCAGCTTTCTTAACTGTCTTCTTGGATTGTGGCACCACCGTCAAATCCAATGGTCCCTTCGGTAAGCTCGAATAAACAATCTGAAATGGACTGAACCCAGTACTTCGATTCACAACATGATTATGGGCAAATTCTGCCTGGCATAATTTCACATCCCAACTCTTCAGATTATCTTGAACAAGACACCTCAGCAAGTTCCCCAATGATCTGTTTACCACCTCAGTCTGTCCATCAGTTTGTGGATGATAAGCACTACTAAACTTCAGCTTCGTTCCCACCATTTTCCACAAACTTAACCAAAAGTGACTCAGAAATCGAGTATCTCTATCCGACACAATAGATTCTGGCAATCCATGAAGTCGATAGATCTCCTTGAAAAACAATTGAGCAACATGAACAACATCCGCCGTCTTCTTACAAGCAATAAAATGTGCCATTTTCGAGAATCGGTCAACTACCACATAAATGGAATCATTACCACGCTGTGTCCTTGGTAATCCCAACACGAAGTCCATACTCACATCAATCCATGGTTTAGTCGGTACCGGTAATGGCATATATAAACCAGCATTAGTCGCAGTTCCTTTCGAAACCTGACAAATATGACAACGCTCCACAAACCTTTCCACCTCTTTCCTCATTGATGGCCAAAAGTAGGATTGTGAAATCAACTGTAAGGTTCGGTCTCTCCCAACATGTCCCTCTTCGTGTAATTCCTTGATAATCTTCATTCTCAGACTACCCTCTGGTATGCACAATCGATTCCCTTTGAACAGGAAACCATCTGTCATTATGAACTCATCCGTCTCCCCATCCTTGACTTTATCAACAAACTTTGCAAAGTAAGGATCATCGGTGAATAATTCTGGCAATATTTCAAACCCCGTCACTTCAACCTTCATTGTAGTCAACAAATGATTCCTCCTACTCAAAGCATCAGCTACTCGATTCGTCACCCCTGACTTGTGTTTAACAACGAAAGTAAACTGTTACAGATATGCAATCCACGATGCATGTCTCGCTGAAATCTTATCTTGCCCTTGCAAATGCTTCAATGCTTCATGATCAGTATACAGAACAAACTCCTTCTGAAATAGATAGTGTCTCCAGTGTTTAATAGATTGTACAACAGCATAGAATTCCACATCATATGTACTGTATCGCATCTTCGCTCCTGACAACTTCTCACTAAAATATGCAATTGGACGTCCCTTCTGACTCAACACTCCTCCAATTCCAACCTTGGATGCATCAGTATGTAGTTCAAACACTAACTGGAAATCAGGTAATACTAGAATTGGTGCAGACGTCAAAAGTTCTTTGATTTGCTCAAAAGCAACCCCTGCTTCCTCTGTCCATGCAAACTGTTTACCTTTCATGCAATCTGTAACAGGCGCCATCACACTGCTAAAGTGTGGAATAAATCTTCGATAAAATGAAGCCAACCCGTGAAAACTACGAACTTCCGTTATCGTCTTGGGCTGCGGCCAATCTCTGATCGCCTCAACTTTACTCTGGTCCACCTGTATACCTTTCTCTGAAACAACATACCCCAGAAATAAAACACTGTGCGTCATGAACACGCATTTCTTCGTAGCAGCATAAAATTGTTCTTGTCTCAGTACCATCAGCACTTCTTTAAGATGATTCAGATGTTCCTCTGGACTCCCACTGTATATCAGAATATCATCAAAATACACCACCATAAATTTCCCAATGAACGGTCGAAAAATCTGATTCATCACCCTCATAAAAGTACTCGGTGCATTGGATAAACCAAATGGCATGACCAACCATTCGTATAGACCCTCCCTGGTTTTAAAAGCAGTCTTCCACTCATCTCCTGGTCTGATACGAATTTGATGATATCCGCTCTTCAAATCAATCTTCGAAAATATAGTAGCTCCACTTATTTGATCCAATAAGTCATCAAGCCTCGGCATCGGAAATCTATATCTTACAGTAATCTTATTCAATGCTCGACTGTCAGTGCACATCCTCCACGTTCCATCCTTTTTGGGTACCAATAAAGCTGGTACAGCACAAGGACTTAAACTCTCCTGCACACGCCCCTGTTCAAGCAATTCCTCTACCTGCCTTCGCAACTCTTCATGTTCCTTCGGACTCATTCGATAATGTGGTCTGTGTGGCAACACAGCACCTGGAACAAGATCTATCTGATGTTGAATATCCCTTAACGGTGGCAACTCCGTTGGTAACTCCTCTGGAAATACATCGTCAAATTCTTTCAAAACTGGTTTAACTTCTTCTGGAATTTCAACTTCTTCACGGCTCTCTCGCCCAATTAACAAAAACACTTCAGGTTCCTCCTCTACTTCCTTCACAAACTCTTTTAAAGATAACAAAGTTTTGAGCTCTTCAATCTCCTCCAACTTGTTTTCCTCCTGTTGTCGCTTCTTTGGAACTAGAGTAATCTTTGTGCCTTCAAACATGAAACTGTAGCTGTTGGTACGCCCATCATGTTGCACCGCCCTATCATACTGCCACGGTCTCCCCAGCAACAAATGACAAACGTCCATGTCCACAACATCGCACCAGATTTCATCTTTATATTTCTTCCCAATTGAAAACTTCACACAAGCTCTACGTCCAACTTTCACTTCACCTCCCTTCCTCAACCAAGCTAACTTGTACGGTTTAGGATGTTTCTCGGTTTTCAACTCCAACTTCTTCACCGCTTCTGTAGAGATAATATTATTGCAACTCCCAGCATCAATAACAAATTTACAAACTCTTCCCAGAATAGTGCATGTAGATTGAAAGATATTGTTCCGCAACCAACTACTTTCCTCCTCTTTCTTTGGTGTTAAACAACTCCTCCTCATCATCAATGCGTACCCGTCATCTCCCGACAGTAAGTCTTCCTCCTCAACTGGTAAAGAATTAAAGCATTCAGCTTCTTCATCCTCATCCTCAACTTCTGCAATCATGGTTCTCTTCTTTGGTTTTGGACATTCACTGCTTTTATGATCCAATTCCTGACAATTGTAACATTTGAAACCATTGTTAACTCTTGTCTTCTCAGCCTCCTTCACTACTGGTCTACTGATAGGTTTAGAAACATTAGAACTTCCACCAACACCCTTCACTTGATTGTTAGAATTAGTAAACACACCACTTCCCCGTCGTCCCTGCTTCTCCCAAGCCAACGCTTTCTGATGTGCTTCCGCTACAGATCTTGGATCAAACATATTAACCATATCCTGGATCTGCATTCGTAGTCCCCCAACAAATCTAGCTGTCAGTTGTTCTTCCTTCTCCATGATATCATTTCGAGCAATAAGTTGATAGAATTCATCAGCATAGTCATTCACAGATTTCGTCCCTTGTCTCAAGTTCTGCAAACGTTGATACATCAAAGATTGATAATTGTAAGGTAAGAACGTTGCTTTCATCAATTTCTTCATCTTCTCCCAAGATTCAACTTTTGACTTTCCCATCCGATCACGTGTAAGCTTGGTTTGCTGCCACCATGCCAAAGCTCTACCCCTCAGCCTCGTAGCAACCAACTTCACTCTACGATGTTCTGGAACTTCTTTAAAGTCAAAAATCTCTTCAACATTAGCCATCCAATCTAGAAACTCCTCCGCTTGCATACCACCTTTGAATTCAGGAATTTCAGTCTTCATCCCCGACTCCCATTTGTGATCATACTCAGAGTAATTTCTTCCTTGTCCTCGTCCTTGTCCTCGAACACTACCACCATCATACTCTTCTTCAAAATCAGATGTATATCGTTGTCTATCTCGTCCACCCACATCTCTACTACCTTCTCGTCTACCACCATCATCCCTTCTATCTACATTCCTCCGTTCACGATCATTCACGTTTCTCCCACGCCCTTGATCATTTTCAACACTTCTGTCTCGATTTGAATGTGGTGAGATTCTACTACCTCCATGATTAGATTCAGGTGAAACCCTTCTCCGATTTTGATTCATTTCCGTCATAAGCCTCTCTAACCGGCCAATTCCTTCGTTAAGCTTTTCACTAAAGTTTTCATTGATTCTTTGCTCCATCTCATCAGCCTCTTCTCTTCGATACAAAGCTTCTACATTTTGGTGGCGATTAGCTCTTCTTGGCGGCATACTTGAAATCTTTCAAACACTTCAACACTTCAAAATTCAAACACAATTCGGACTTTGATCCAAAATGAAACGGATCGAAAACTTCCACTTTGTAGCAAATCGCGATGAACACGATGGACAAAGTTTCGGCCTCCAATTCAAATTCGATCAAACAACTTCGAACAATGATGAACAACTTCACTTGCTCACGGCTCAACTTCAAACTTCAAAACTCTTCAAAATGATTAGGCTCCAAGTCTCGATCCAGCTATGATTGGCTAGAACAAGCTCTGATACCAAAAATTGACGCAGCGGATATTACAAAACAATGTAGATCATTGAATGTAGTAATCGATGGATTGGAAGATACTGAAATGCCCAAATTCGTTGATCCGAAGATACCGAATTCTAGCTATCCCGAACTCGTTGATCGCGCACGATACCGGGCTCAAAGATCTTCAATTCTTCAAGCGTTGATCAAGCGCACTTGATTCCGCGAATCGGCTTCTACAATCGTTGAATCGAGCGCACTCGATTATCCGAAAGAGGAGATAGGAGATTACACTCAACTACCAATTTGAAATGAAAGCACAAAGCAATCAAAAGAGAATTTTATTCAAAAATCAACAACCCTTACAAATGACTCACACTTGCTATTTATAGCTTTACAACTCAACACGCAAAATCTTCAAAAAAATACAAGTACTTAGGTCGGAAACGACCTACGACCTAGAATGGACGACCTAGAACAGACGCGACTTAGCATAGGTTGGCAGCGACCTAACAACAAACAGTTACAACACTGACTTGACGACTTACAGAACATACGACTCAAGACATATGTACAGAACGACTTACGACATAAGACCTTAACGACTTAACAAACAACGGCAGAGATTATCTCGCAGCAGAATCAACGCACCAGGCTTCACGCGACTTAAAAACAGGCGGCATCAATGACTTAAAGAAATCAAAGGCAGAGGTTAACTCGGCAGACACATCAACGGCATCCCATGCTTTGCGACTTAAAACATGCGCATTCCATATCAGCGACCTAAAGAACAACGGTAGAGATTAACTCGGAGGAAGATCCCACGCTTCAGACTTTAGCGACTTAACTCCTGCTTCATTAGGTCGTCCACGACCTAATACTTCACCAATTTGCTCTGTTTTCTTATTTTGTAACTCGGTAGGTCGAATACAAGTTAACCCGGTAAGTCGTTCCAGCATCTCGTTAACTCGTACCGTCCCACTAGGTCGTTGCCGATCTTCACTAAGTCATTGGGACGACTTAAAGCCTCTGTTAGGTCGGTTGCGACCTAGAACTTCATTTTCCCACCATTTCTCACCAAATCTTAACTCGGTGGCTTCCTTCTTAAGTCGTACCCGACTTACCAGCATCATAGGTCGCACACGACCTATGTCTTCAACTTTCTGGGCTGCATCACTTGTCATGGGCAAATTTCAAGGGGAGGTTCCAGGGGAGGTTTATGTCTGCGATGGCACAATTTGCTCTGATCAGAAAGTTTGCTGAGTTGGAGCAGGAAGAGATGCATGTTTTGGGGTATGCTTCAGTGGATACAGTAATAAAGAGGAATGAGAAGTTACAGGGGGTTGAAGCCTGAGTTAGCAAGGGCTACATTACCTCATATTAGAGATCCTTCTGATTTTGTAGTGAAGTTGGCCTTAAGGCATGAGGAGATTCTTGATTCTCTAGAGAAGAGTAGGGCTAAAGAGGTCTAGGTTGGGCAGAATCATAAGAGGAAGTTCTTTTCTAAGAAAGGTGCTCGGAAGGGTGGAGCAGCTAAGAAAGGGAAGTCTGAGATTGTTTGCTTCAAGTGCGACAAGAAGGGGCACATTGCTAATGAGTGTCGTGCTGGAAAGGCAAAGGAGGTAGCCGAGAAGAAGAATGTCAGGTGCTTCAATTATGACCAGATTGGCCATTATAAGAACCAATGCAAGGAGCCCATTAAGGATGGAAAGGGCAAAATGTATGCATTGGAGCCTACTACTTCGAAGCCAACAGCTCAGGAGAAAGGAAAGGCAGTTTTGAAATGTACGCTTCAGATTCATGGTATGTCTGTTAGCGTTCTATTTGATACTGGTGCATCATATTCTTTTATATCTAGATGTTTGATAGATAAGCTTAACCTAGAACCCACATATTTAGTTACTTCCTTACGGGTTGCAAATCCAATAGGAGGGTATGCAACTTTAGGGTTGAGATGTCACCAGTTAGAGTTTGACTTGTTGGGTCGTACCTTTGTTTGCAGTTTTCATGTGTTTGATTTTGTGGGGTTTGGGTTTATTCTTGGGATGGATTGGTTAAGTGAGTACAATGCTAGGATACTTTGCCAGGATAGGAAAATATCGCTTAGACACCCTGATTGTAGCGATCAGATTGTTTATACCGTAGAAGGTTCTAACGGTGAGGTGAATGCTTTGTTGGGTTTTAAGGAATTGGATAATGAGTTGAGTCGAGTTTTCGTGGTTAGAGAATTCATGGATGTTTTTGAGCCTGTAGTTGAATTGCCACCGAAACGAGCCATTTAGTTTCAGATAGATTTGGTTCCGGGAGCAGAACCAGTGAGTAGGCTGCCGAGCAGGATGACCCCTACAGAGATGAGGGAGTTAAAGGTGCAGTTTGTAGATTTGGAAAGCAAGAGTTTTATCAGGCCGAGTAGTTCGCCTTGGGGAGCAGCCGTAGTGTTTGCTAAGAATCCAGACGGATTGTTAAGGCTATGTATCGATTATCGTAAGTTGAATGAGAGGATGATAAAGAATCGATATCCCTTACCGAGGATTGACGATTTGTTCGACCAGTTGAGTGGAGCTAAGGTATTCTCGCAGTTGGATTTGGCGACAGGTTTCCATCAGCTCAAAGTAGCAGAGGATAGTATACCTTTGACGGCGTTTAGGACCAGATATGGGTCGTACGAATGGTTAGTTATATAAAGAATAAGTTCTTAGTATTTCTTAAATACATATGTATATATTTACAACAATCCAATGTTTTTCTCCAGTATTGGATTGGTATCCACTTACGCATCCTAATGCGTAAGCCATATCCAGTTTAGTACATAGCATACTATACATTATGGAATCGAATGTAGATGCATGCATTATCCTCTTCTGCGCTCTTTCTCCTCATCAGTTTGAGGAGCATCATTCTTAGAAAGGATGATTCTAGATTGCGTCGAAACATTTCTGCACTTGGAAGTCTCCATACCGAACCACTTTAGTGTGGTATTTATGTACATGGATTGGAACAATTCTAGTTGCCTTTTAGATCTATCTTTATGAATCTTAATACCCAATATATAGGTTGCTTCTCCCAAATCCTTCATGGAGAATTTCTTGGATAGCCTAAGCTTTCACTGATTACAACAATGCAATGTTGTTGCCAATCAATAATAAATCATCGATATATAATTCTAAGAACACTATATCACTACCTTGTTCTTTTTGATATATGCATGCTTCTTCTGTGTTCTAATAAAAACCAAACTGTTTGATTATTTTATCAAAACACTTATTCCAACTCCTTGATGCTTTTTAAGACCATAAATGGATCTTAACAACTTACAAGTTTTGCCCTGACTCCTACAAAACTCAAAACCCTCGGGCTGCGATGTATAAATGGTATCTTCTAAATCACCATTTATAAATGCCATTTTCACATCTATTTGCCATATTCATAGTTGTAGAATGCAACAATAGCAAGCATTATCCGAATGGACTTAAGCATTGCTATGTGCGAAAACTTTTTGCCATAATTAACACCTCGAATTTAGCAAAACCTTTTCACGACTAACCTAGCTTTGTAAGTCCATAGTTGTCAATCTACAGTTAGTTTTTCTTAAAAATCCATTTGCAGTTGTTGGGTTTTATCCCTTTGGGTATGTCAGCCAAAATCCAAACTTTGTTTTCATACATGGAATCCATTTCGGATTTCATAGCTCCTAGCCAAAGTGCATAGTCTTTACTCTGCGGTGCTTGTTGGAATGAGAGAGGAGTGTCATCTTTTAAGACATGATCCTCTTTTTCGCCATCTATGGAAAACCTATAGCATCTCTTTAGTGCACAAGATTCTCTATTAGACATTCTAATAGGATGCATGTTTTCGTATAATGATAAATTTGATTCTCCCATCATTTCGACCTTTGTGTAAATTTCTTTGATCTCATCCAAGTCTACAACTTTGTTGTTGACTTCTTTTGGAAAAAATTCCTTTACTAAAAAGACAACATGTGTGGAAATAATAACCTTTTGTTCCTCGATGTTGTAGAAAATATATCCCCTAGAGTTCTTGGACTATCCTATAAACTTAAATATTGGTGACCTTCCCACAAGTTTGTTGGGGCTGACGTTTTTAATGTAGGCAGGACAAACCTACACCTTTAAATATTTGAGGTGGGTATTTCTTCCCACGCCACATCTCAAATGGCGTCTTAGGCACATATTTCGTAGGAATCAAATTCAATATATGCGCTATGGTTTCTAGTACATATCCCCAATAGGAAAGAAGCAACTCAGTTTTACTCATCAAGGAACGAACCATATCTAATAGGATTCGATTCCTTCATTGTAAAATACCATTGTGTTACGGAGTATATAGTGGAGTAACCTAAGAGATAATCCCATTATCATTTAAGTATTGTTGGATTTCTTGTCCAACATACTCACCACCTCAATCAAATCGTAGTGTTTTAATCTTATGGTTTATCTGATTTTCAGCCTCATTCTTATACTCTTCAAATTTCTCACAAACATCAGATTTGTTCTTTATAAGATACATATATCCTAGCCTTGAGAGATCATTAGTAAAAATTTCAACATAAGAAGCATTATCTTTGGTAACTATAGGCATCAGACCGCATACGTCAGTATTTACAAGATCCAAGAGTTTATTAACTCTTTTATTGCTCCCACTAAAGGGGTGCTTGGTCATTTTTCCTTTAAGATACAGCTCACGTGCATCAAATGATTTAGAATCAATTGATGGTAGAAAAACTTCGATTTTAAATTTTTGTAGTCATTTGTCACTTATATGACCTAACCTACAATGCAATAGATAATAATTATTATTAATGTTAATATTAGAAGAACTATTCTCAACATAGACATAATTAGAATTAATAACATCAATGCAATTATCAAAAATACCATTGAAGATTTATTTTCAGTTAACATAATGTTTATAACATTATCAATTTAATGAAAAATATATCTAGTCTTAGACAATCTGGATACTGAAATTATACCACAAATAAATTTTTTCACATAATAGCAATTATTAAAAATTAGAACTAATCCATTAGGCAAAGTCAAGTGGTAGTCTCCAACTGTAGTTGCATCTACTAGAGATCCATCAACAACTTGAAGTCTCATCTTACCCTTTATCACATGATGCCTATTCTTAAGTCCTTATAACAAATTATAGATATGTGTTCCGGATCCAGTATCTAAACCTAAGGTAATTATTGATTGCAAAACAGTTTTGAATCATAAATCTACTTGTTGGAGTAGCAGAACTATTCTATTTCTTCTCTTTGACAATCTTTAGGCAATTTGGACAGTTTAATTTCTAGTGCCCCTTCTTGTGACAGTGACGACACTCACCCTTGTCATTTGGAGTAGTCTTTATATTCTTCTTATTAACCGGTTTCCTCTTCTTTGAAACATTGAAAATGGTGCTTTCCTTTTAACCGTGAGCAATGCGCCTTGATCCTTAGATAAAGACTCGATTGACCTCAACATATTAAGCAGCTCCTTGAGGCTTAAATTCAACTGGTTTATATTATAATTTAATATAAATGGCTTAAAATATGGAGTAAGAGATCCTAGGATCAAATCTACTTGCAGGTCATTGATTATCGTAATGTCTAATTGAGATAATCTATTAATATAACCCTTCGTTGTTAAGACATACTCAACCACTTTCATGCCCTTTGACATCTTTGTGTTGGACAATATTTAGTAATCTCGTAACTTGCGGAATGAGATTTCTCCCTAAAAAATGCATTAAGGCTATTTAAGATTGATGGACTAATATTTTTTCATGCTATCTCTGCAATAGTTTTTCTAACGTAGACAACACGTAAATTGGGAAATTTCTAGGTCCACAACCCATTTGTTATAAGCTATTATTTATTCGAGGTCTGTATCATTAGAAGGTCTTTCTCTAAGAGGTTCGATCGTCAACTACCATAAGCATTCATATGTAAGTGTTATCTTAATCGCTCTTAGCCAGTCTATGTAGTTAGGTCTGCTGAGTTTATCATTTTTAGAAAACAACTTTGGTGTAGACATTTTTCTACAAATTTAATTAAGTAGATTTGGACATTAAATTCATAGTAGATGTTCTTATAATATTAGTAAGGTTAAACAGTGCATTTCGTTTTACTAATAAGCTTCCACTACACTTTTGTATTTCTAAAAAAACAAAGAAAAAACATAGAAACCTTTTGACTTCTCTAGTGGATGTTAGGACTTGCGCGACTTGGGATTCTGACCTTGAGGAAAACTCAATAAGTCATTAGCCTGCATGCAATGGATAATGCCTTATCGATTGTATCACTTACAACTCCCCTAACCTTGTGATCTTTGTCCTAATCTCATCTTTACCTTAAGGAAAGCTTAACAAGTAAAGGGAGATTATTTACTCATAACTACCATTTCACTATGGCCGAAGTATAATGCTCGTACCTTAAGGAAAGCTCAAAAAATATATGCATGTATCTAACCTCATATATTCAATAAATTTATGATACTACACAAACATCTCTACCTTGAGGAAATATCAACAACGAAAGAGTATGCGAATAATTTATCAATATATAAATAGTAAAGGACAACATTTATATTAAAGATCCATAATCTTTAATATATATAATTAAGTGACATTGACTTATGGAATAATGTATTTCTTATGAAATATTTTCATGATTCAAATGTCAAACACATTTGAAATCATGGTATACTGTGCGTATGTTTGTGCCAAAAGTTGGACGAACACTCGATTAGGATTAAGTAGAGAATAAATGAAGGAATTAAATGGAAAATGAACTAAAAAATGCACAAAAATTAATAGTGGTTTGGTCATACTCTCTGGCCTATGTCCACTAAAATTTTGTTGATGATTTTCATAGATTTTACAACCTGTGTTCTTTCAACTCGGTGAGAATCTAGCAGAGTGACAGAGTAAAATCAAAAAGTTCAAAAAACAAAAAAAGGATCTCGAATTAGTGCCCCTTTCCTCCTATTTTATAGACGTAGATCAACAAAATAGGCTTTGATATTAGCAACCCATATCCTCCACATTCAGAAGGAGGTTCAAAAAGAAGATCATAGCCACGTTAACAGGTTGATAGTCAACTCGATACCGAGTTAAGCTTCATAACTCGTTGTCGAGTTATCACTTGTGTCATTTTTGAACTCTTGATTTTGTTCTCTTATTTTCTTAAGTAGAAAGCTTGTAGCCAATCCCTCCTCACTCCATGTTGCCTGCTGCCCATAATTTTCCATTTGATCATCTTTACGTTGCTTAATTAGCTCGTATGCAGGGATCCATACTGAGTTGAGTGGGTCAACTCAGTGCCGATTTAGCACTTCATCTTTTTTTTACTTCCCTCTATGCCACTTGTTTCTTCGAGAAAATGGTTAGCTTCCCTCAAGTTGTAAGCAAGACTTTATATCGATCTTTGCACTATATTTGAACTCCAACTTTCCAAGTTATGTTCTGGATTTCTGGTGTATTATCTGACCATTTGATGGTTCTAACTTATCTATATATGGCCTGGTTCAAAGGCAAGATAACAATTGTCCTCCAAAGTATACCTTGTATTTGATATAGTTAGGGGTATGTCCTAGAGGCAATAATGTAATTTGTTACATATATCTAACTCGATAACCAACCTTGTTCAAAATAAAAGGTGTTTTCTTTCTATTATACACTTGATATAATGTGTTATATTAATTAATTAAGTTAATTAAAAGTATATTTAATAGAAAATCCATAAATGGTATGTTATGATAGTAGCTACAAAGTGTTATAACCTTGAGTAATTTATCTCAATGAGATTAAACATACATATTTAGATATTCCTATTCAATATGTATTAAGAGTGGAAATCGATGCATCCATTGAGACTAGAGTACGCGGCGCTTTCCAAATATTTGACAGTGTATTATCCATGAATGTTGGATGGACCAAGAGTTTACATACTGATAGTAATTGGATAACTATGGAATGACTCACTTGATAGTTTTTTGTTAGTTAATATAAATAAGGTCATATAGAAAATATTGATGTGAAAAAATTACACAGTTCTCTTGACTTGAGAATACGATTGACCTTCAATGTGGAAGCTCCGCTTTGATTATAGTTCGCATCCATTGATTGACTACAGTTGTTGAGTGGAAGCAGTGGAAGTAAAATACTATGTCACCTCGGTAATATGAAGTTAGTATCATGGTCAACTAAAGTCAACTCAAAGTCAAAGTCTCTCGTTGAATCATTTCGGTTAATAATAATTGTTATGATTGAACCAAGCACTTTGTGTTGGACTATAGAGTTGACTATGGACGATATTGGAATTTTTACCATTACCAAATTCCATAAGTCCAAATTGATATAGTTTTTACGAAGAGAATTGGTGTGAAATAACAATCACTACTAGGTAGCGCTTAACAAAATAAATTTGGATTTTACCGAAACCAAGTAAACAATAAATTTGGCAAAATGTCACACCACCCAAGTGACATGTGGATGTTAATATTCGAATAGTTTGATATTAATCGCTGACCAAATTTACACCTAACGGGTCATATAACCAAAACGTTGAATACTCCTTTGACCAAACAATGATTATAATTGTTATTAATTAAATGAATTAATATTTATGGAATATTAATCATAAAATTTTATTAAGATTTGATGAAAGAGTATTATTAAATATGTTTCTAATAGTTATAAATATACTAAATGATATATGATATAGATACGCATTTAGATTAGACTTAAACGCAATATAATTTGTTTGGGCTTTTTTGTACCGCCACTTGGCCAGGCAGTATACCAACATATTTAGCCAAACGGATTTCATGATTATCAAGGCAGGAAGCCCGAAGAGATGATTATCAGGCTCGAAGATCGGTTAGAAACAAGGCTATGGACGATGGCCGAGCGGATTTGGATGGATAACACCTTGGAATTGGCTATATCTGGAATTGGCACTTCCTATTGGCAAGCGATCATATTAGATTAATATGGCTATGGATCGCTCGGACTGGCAGTACAACTCAACGATGATCTCTTAATAACTTAACGAACGACGCATCTACTTAGGAAACAACTTTGGAAATATGAAGTGGAGTAGGGGGATCCACATAAGGGACCGATAGGCCCCACCATGCATGGAAGAGGGGTAGGTGCCGACCCCTCTTAGGGGTCAACGCCGACCCCATTTAGGGGTGAGCGATCGGCCTGAATTTTTTTGGGTCGGGTCGTCTTGGCCTGGACATTCTAGATCCGGATTTTGAGCGAGATATTTCGGCGACTTCCCTTATAAATACATCATGAATGGTTCATTGCAAGGGATCTTCTTTCTAGCTCTCTTCATCTTCTAAATAGGCTATACTCTGCCATTTTTACTCTTGATTTCCACGGATTGTATCTGTAAACAATAGTATAAGTCAATAAAAGGCAAAATTTTAAAGTGGACATAGGTCGGAGTCACCCGAACCACTATAAATCCTCTTGTTCATTTACTTTCTTACTGTTTTAATTTGATTTCTTCATATTTATTTCTCTACTATATTCTGTTTGTGATTGGATATCAGACATTTTGGTGCTTTCACTAAGATCACTTTCATCCGCTGATTTGGAAAAGATTTAACATGGATTTGGAACCATAGTTAGGCAATCTTCAAAGAGAGCGCTAGTAGAAAGGGGTCACCATGAGGAAGTTAGGAGGCATCCTCAGGAGCTGGAGCTAATCAAACCTCTAGCTATTCACTAGGGAGGAGATGGAAACAATGGTGAATGTTATGCAGGAACGGATGATGAAGAGGCAAGAGGAGATGATGCAGAATTTCGACAGGCTGGAGCAGCAGGAGCTGCTGGAGTGCAAAATTAAGGATTTGGAGCTAGTGGAAATTTGGATCAAGGAGTTGGAGAAGCAGGAGTTGTGGGAAATCAGAACTGGGATCATGGAAATGGAGCAACCTGTAATGACCCGCCATTCATTCCACAGAATGACGCATCATTATTAAGAAAGAAAGGGATAGAAAATAGAAAAGAAGAGAAGAAAGAACAACAACACATCAGAATCTCATAGCGGAACGAATGAAATATAATATATCACATAAGATATTACATAGTATCATATACATTAGAGTACACAACTTATATATCACAAAATAGACAGTTATAAATTTCTGTCTATTATACAACACAAGTACATCAATACAATACATCATCACAATGGAAACTATATATATCTACACGCTGAAGCATCCTGCTCCATTGCTCCTCCACAATTCGTCAAAGCTAACCTGGGTAGGAGAATGGAGTGGAGCAGTGGGGGCCAGTCCCCGACAATTAGGGAGAGGTAGGTGCCGATCCCTCCAGAAGGGTCGGCACCGATCCATCCAGAAGGGTCGGCACCGATCCCCAAGGGCTTGGGGGCATGCCTCCGGGTCTAGTCGGTCAGAATGCCCGGAGTTTGGTGTGAATCAGAATTTGGATGCTCATCCAAAGGAGTATGTTCTGGAGTACCCCCATCGAGTCGGGGGGTAGGTTGTTAATTTGGATTGGAGGCCACCTATGGATGAGAACGAAAGGATGGCAGTGGTGGTACGTCAGATAATGAGAGGCAGATTGCCCAATAGAAGTTTGGAGGATTTAAGTCGAAGCCCGTTCACACTGAATATAAGGCAGGCTAGAAACCCACGGGAATTCAACCTACCTGCACTACAGGTGTATGATGGAAAATCAGACCCTACAATGCATTTGATGAGGTATATCCGGCATATGGAAGTGGTGGGGGCATCGGAGGAAGTCATGGCAAGGTATTTTCCACTTTATTTGATGGAGTTAGCTACACTCTGGTTTAGGCAGCTAGATAATGGTTCAGTCAGGACATGAAATGAGTTGGTAGGTCGGTTCATGAGGCTGTTTTGGGTCCACATCATAAGAACCAAGAATGTTATGACATTGACAACACTGAAATAGAGAACATGAGAGTCTCCGAGGAATTTTCTAATACGATTTAATGCGGCAGTTGCTTCGGTGGATCGGCCAGATCCATCGATGGTTTTGATGGCGGCGTTATCTGGAATCCCCGAGGACGTAGATTTCAAGATTGCATTGGAATGGGATCCACCAATGGATCTCGGGGAAATTTACCATGAGGCTGAGAGGTTCTTGCGGTAGGAGGACAACGAATCGATAAACTGGAAGTGAATGCTGTGAGTGGTAAAGGACTGTCTGGAGAAGGTCCGAGTAAGGATAAGGGTAAACGAAAATTGGATGATGCATATGACGGATCAAAAAGGAAAAGAAAAGAGTGGGAGCCGAAGTTCTCCTCATATACGGAATTGATGGAAGGTTTGGAGCAGATTTATCAAGATATAAGAGGGCAACTTCCCTATCGGAAACAGGCTACGAGGGATCCTACGGAGTGGGAACATAGGTCTGAAAAGTACTGCATGTTCCATGAATTGGATGGGCATACTACGGATGAGTGCAAGCATCTCTGGGATATGACTGAGGAGCATGTCAGGGATGGAAGGATAACACAATATGTGAGGACTCGGGCTGCGGCGATGGAATAGAAGCGGCCACTGTCCACATCAAATGGAAATGGCCTTAGATTGAGGCGTCGGATCGTCATCTCTTAATCAGGATGGAATGAAATAAACAATAAGGATCCACAATAAAATGGCTAAGTCTCTTACACATGTACGGGATCGAAGCCAGTCCCTCGACATGCTCTGAGATGATGATGAATCATCATGCCTGGAGAGGCACCTTTTGGTTTTCTTGCTTTTTGGACTTTTGGTTGTACGAACTCTTTTTTATTAATTTATTTTTGACCACATTAATGCAATGAATAAAACAGGTCATGGTTATTGTCCTTACAGGAGAGATAGGGCAATAATTGCAAGGTGCGAGCACCTTCGCCGTAGAAGGATATGATGGACTCGTACATGGATTAAGCCCTCGATCGGAGAGTGGAGGCTGGGAAAAGAAAGTCAGTACAGAATTGATCGCTTTATGTCACTGGCGGGAGAGTCAGGGACCGGAGTGCAAGAAGTAACTAGTTTCATCGGAGAGAGACATGATCGACACACTTATCGCTTTTCATCCTTTCGTCGGAGAGTGACTTGATGGGGTCCGGCAAGAGTCCGAAGTAGCTACGATCGTCCTAGGAAGGCTAGAACATCGCTTAATGTTGAGGGACACTGAATTGGAGTGCAGCAAGTTACGCCGCTTCACCGAAGAGCGACATAATTGACTTACTTGTCGTTGTTTCCCCTTCACCGGAGAGCGATAGGATGGGGTCCAACAAGAGCCTGAGAGGCCATGATCGGCTCGGAAGGATCATGACATCACTATATGTCTCAAAAGGGCCTTAGTGTAGGGGTGAGTTGCTTCGTCGAAGAGCGACAGGATCGGTCTACTCGTCGTTAAGTTTGGATTAAGCTTACCAAGGGTCCGAAGAGACCATGAACTCAGATAACGATCCTGAGAGATCGCAGACTGGCTTACTGACATTCGGGATTTCAAATGGTTATGGATTTGGATAATGACCCGGAGGGGTCGCGTGCTTGGGTATTGAACCGAAGAGGTCACGGACTTGGATATCGGCCCGGAGAGGCCATAGGTTTGGCTAACGATCCAGAGAGATCGAGGACTTGGGATGATGATCCGGAGAGATCAAGGCTTTGGACTTGAATAACAATCCAGAGAGGTCACAGATTTGGTTAACGGCTTTGGATGGATGTGGATTTGGATAAGGATTTGGAATGGATTCAGAATTAGCCATCGACTTGGAACAGTCGCGGATTTCATTAATGGATTCCCGAGCGGACACAGGACAGCTCACGTCGATTTGGCTTAGCGATGGATCAGATTTTGGATTGGATACTTCGGCTATCTATAGATTCTAGACTTCGGACTTTTGGCAATTCAAAACACACCTTCCTAATGCAAGGCATGTTTAGAGGGCAAATGTTATACCGCCTTTTAGCCAGGCAGTATACCAATAGATTTGCCTAAACGGATTTCGTGATCATCAAGGTAGGAAGCCTGGAGTAATGATTACCACGCTCAGAGATAGGTTATAACAAGGCTATGGACGATGGTCGAGCGGATTCAGATGGATGGCACCCTGGAATTGGCTAAGTGTAACGACCCACTAATTTATCCCTTTGATAAGTTGTATTTATTTTTAAATTTATGCAAACAAAAGGTTGATAATTCAGATAGTATTGTTTTAAGTGATAATAAGTAATAACAATCTTATTTTGAATAAATATTTAAATAAAATATATTTCTCGAAATTTATATTGATAAGATAACATTGAATTTAAATAATTGATTTATTTAATTTAAACTGAGATTTAATGATTTAATAACTATTTTAATTATTCAAATAATTATTTTAAATGATGATAATTCATTTTGAATAGTTATAAAGTGATAATGAATCATTTATAATAGTTTTATAAAGATATATATATATATATATATTTGATTTGAAAATATAAGGGAAATTTATATCGCTTTGTCGGTATAATGGCAAATTTTGTAAATAATTTTTAACATTAATTTATATGGTTTTATAATTCAAATGTGATCATTTTAATTAGTTTAAAATGATAAGAAATTTATTTTTGAATTTTGTTTAAAAAATATGCAAGTTAATAAATAAGTGAAAATGTGACCGATAATTTGTTCTCCGGATTTCAACGATTTAACAAACAAAAGTTGTTCGAAGACGTTCGAAGTGTTATGCACCTACATGTACATACATATATATGTCACATGCACATGATAACATGCACATAAACATATATGTACAATAATAATTAAGTATAAAAGTATAATATATTTAAAGATTTCTTACTCTATAAGCATACATAAGTCAACATATGCATACATGAGAAGATGGAAGTGATGGATACATGGGGGGAGGCTTTTGCCGGGCCTAGGGAGGGGGAAGGTGTGTTGGAGAAGCCTTATAATGGTGATGAAGATGATGATGTATGCACGAATACTTTTACACTCTTCTTTTCCTATAAATACCCTACCCTCTTGTCTCCATTTTCATTCATCTTCTTCTTCATATTTTCTAAGCTTTGTCTTCCACTTTAATGGATTCCATTCTAAGAGAAATAATGTCAAAATTTATTTCAAAAAGAATTTAAATTATAGTATATAGTTATATATACATAAACACCTCAAAACAATCCCGAAACTCCACCTTTTCTCTTTGTTCTTCAAATCTCCACCCACTTCATTATTAAGCCGAGCACTTCTTTGCTTCACCCTAGACCGTGAGCACCAAGGCTAGGCCGAGCCATTTCAATGGTCCAAAGCTCGATTTCGTGGAGTTTAATTTCGTGATAGCGGAGCTATAGCCGATTTTCTATTAGCTCGAAGGGAAAAGGAAGGTGAAAACTCCTAAACTATTATATTATATTTTGGATGACGATATGATGTTTGCAATAGATGTTTAATATGCTTTGATCATCTAGTTTGGATTTTTTCATATGAATGTTGAAATATATGCAAGTCACGGAAATACACGTCGATAAGCACAAAGAAAATCACTTTCCTTGAATTAATGAATGGGTGTATATGGAATGTTAAACCTCTTTAAAGTGGTTTAAAAATGAGTTTGAAATGTTTTATAAACATTTGAAAGTGTTTAGGTGAAGTTTGAATGAGAATTGAAATTTAGTCAAAAATAGGCGCGTCGCGTAGCGGTAGTTCGCGATTTCGCGCCATAAAATCTAAACGAGTGTAAAAGATGGAATATAGCTCGGAATTGTTCGAGATAAGAATTTTCCAAACAATTATATCTACAGTTGTCCAACGAATAAAGAAAAACGAGATTTCGATAAGTTGATTTTGAAATATGAGTAAAACAAGTTTTTGGAAAAATCGTGGTTTTGTAGTTCGGAATCAAAAACTGGATTTTTTTTTAAAATTATATTTTAAAATTGTTTAAAAATGTGGAATAAATCTTATAAATCTTTTAAAATGTTTTAAAAGTGATTTGAGTTATAAAAATGAATTTCCAATGGTAGAAAAGTCGATTTAACCAATATAGCTTAAAAAAGCACTTTTCCGCATCACTTTTCTATAACATTTGAAATATAGCTTTAAACTTAACAATTCCTTTCCAAATCTTTTATGAATGTTTTCAAAAGGATAATTAAGTGTTTTTATAATGATTGGAGGTTTTCTAGCTTATTTAAGAAAGTTTAAATAAACGATTTAAAGAAAAGCTATTACAAATTAAGTGGTTTAATCTTGGCTCTAAAAGTCGACGAGTAGACTGGATTTTTCTATTCGTGGGATCCGGATGTGAGGTGCTTAAACTAAGGAGATGTTCAGGAGCAACCCGTGCCATGGTTCATCTAGCCTCTTCCTTGGGCGAGAGATAGATAAGGTCAAATTGTTTGAAACGAGTTAAGTATAAAAAGATTTTTTTTTAAATTAAATACAACTTTGATTGTATAGAGATGATCTTCTTATACTTGGTGTTAAAGCCAGAATAGGGAATTCATACTATTCGTGGAATTTAAAAGGTGATTTCGCCGTTATTCCGCCCATAGTATTTGTTGAATACGAGAATTGGTATTGAGTAGAATTAAATGATTTCTACAGATCCTGCTCATTTAATATATACTGGTTTTGGATTGACATCCTTGATAACAAGGTTTTAACTCAATCGAATTATGAATTTTGAATTAAGAAATCATTGTGAAGATTTAAATGAAATAATTTGGAAATGTTTTCTTAAGTGAAAAATGAAATGATTTGGAATTATTCCAAGATTAAAAAGGTTTAAATTAACCAAAAGGATTTGAATAAGAGAGATTTAATGATTCCATATATACCGAAAAGAATGTCTTAGAAATATATATAGCTCCAAAGAGATTTTGATTAAAAGAACTTAATCAACTAAAGAATGATTTCCTATTCACAGAACCTCTTTTTATCGATGATTGGTTCGAAGGAACCAAGGTCGGATCTAGGGTAAATCCCTATCCAAAAACCACTTCGAACCGATGTATGCGTTTGAAAAATGAAGTCATGATAAAGAAAATGAAGGATGAAGACCGAGGATTTGCGGAGTGAAAAGACTGCTTGTTAATAATTCTGGTTAGCTCCCAAATAATATAGTAGCAGTGGTCCCTTCATTCTGAAACTCTTTGGGTTGGAAGGACTTTTCGCTACTAATCCTAGGGATAATTCCTGACAGGATGCGGTAGGAGAGTGCCTTTAGTTTCGTTCAATCCCAGAACGAACTTGTATGGATGGATGTCTGACACTGCATTCTTGAGATTTCATCGTTGACTTTTATAACCATACATCTGTTTGGTGGCGGAGAAGGAAACTTCTCTTAGCTTAACACCCTTCTCTGAGACGTATGAGCTCGGAGGTTGTATGTTTATGGAAGTCAATAGTGATCGATGGAATGGCAGTGTGGCATTCAAAGGCATTCAAAGGAAGATGATGTGCTATGTGAAAGGTAATCGTTACCTCAAGCCTCACATCCGGAAATGACCGAAACATGGTAAATGCAGCAAGGTTATGTGGTTCATAACCATTAGGATATGATCATCCCCTTTTAGATATATTTATTCCCGTTATGACGTTCGGGACTTAAATTATTGTAGATGTATGCTGTGAGGGCCCTTGGATAGGTCGGTAACGACCGGGGTGATGACGTATTCGGTACTATCTAGGAAGAGGTAGCCATTCTTATGTTGGTAGAGGACCATCAGTTGGGCCTCAGTACATTCCTCTAGAGATGTACTGCCAGAAGGTATCCCTTCACCTAGTTATTTGTATGGAATCTATTCTCCAATAAGTGCTTGCCATTTTGTTTGTAGAACTCACGTTTTTGGCTAGTATGTTGGAATTTAATAATGTAACAATTTCGGCTAAGATTAATAAGTTTACTTGCAGATGTTTTTAAAGGAATGTCATTAAAAATAATTTCCCTTATTTTTACGTAATAAAGATTTGGTTATCATAAGGTAAAAACTCATTCCGTGTTTGTGTGCGACAAGGTCTTATGAGATACCTTTTTGTTTTCAGAACGCGTATTTTTGATTTCTCACACCAGTCCCATGACTGACTCGGAGTTTATTTTTCATTTTTCGTTAAACTCTGGGTGCCCTAATTTTCCTGGGTAGCCTAGTAGTCAGGTTTAGTTTAGAAGAAATTTGGATGGAGCTCGAAGCATGGAGTTAGAAGATTTTTCTAAAGATTTTGGTCTATTTCCACCACACTCTTATACTATAGTATTCTGCATTAGTAAGGACAAGAATTTATAACTGTCCATGTTTTTAACTCTGATAAATGTATTTTAATTTCCGTTGTAAAGTTTTTATTGAAATAACATATATGAGATTCTCTTTATTTTTCTTTCTTACCCTTGTGAATCCACTTCTCCAGCACTTGGATTTACAGCACGTGAATACCGAGGTTGTATTAGTGTCGATTTTCGAGAGTCTAAGAAACGGGTCCTCACATCATGGTATCAGAGCTTAGGTTGAGCGAATACATGTGCCAAATAAGGGGTAAAAGACTCATCAGAGATATGATTAGCAATACCCTATGATGGGTAACTCATTAGAGATAGAGTTAGTAATGCCCTAGACTGAGTTTAAGAGTGTGTGTGTGTATGAGCGCGTATTTGTTAATAAAATATATAAATAAATTTGGTTTTATATGAAATCATTTTTACTTGATATATATATATATATATATATCTGTGTGTGTGTGTGTATGTATTTGAAAAGAAAGAAAATTTTGGTAAAATTTTCAAAGAGTTTTCGAAATAATAAACATTTTGTACAAATAATCTTAAAAGCCATCTTTAGATATAAATCTCGAAACATTTTCTGAGTATTGATCAAATCTCTCTACCTAAGAATACGCTAGCAATTACCTACTGCTTGTGTCTAAAAGAATAATTGGTTGCCTTGTAGAAACCATATGGGGAAAGTTACGTGAAAGGGGAGTCCTCTAGAGCGAATTGAGGCAAGAATGATGGCCTCATTGTTCTCTCTAGAAATGAAGAGGAGCAACCAGAATATCCGCCTAGCAATGGTGGGTTTTCGATCGAAGGATAATATGCCTCATACACTCGGAGGGGTGAAGATGGATACCTTATGGCTGGAATGCTTATACCGCCCCCAGCTCCAAAAGTAATTATGATTTCTAGCGACGATGAACCCGGGCATGCCTCGATGGGAATTGGATAG
Organism: Allium fistulosum; assembly: GCA_030737815.1. Classification (NCBI taxonomy): domain Eukaryota; kingdom Viridiplantae; phylum Streptophyta; class Magnoliopsida; order Asparagales; family Amaryllidaceae; genus Allium; species Allium fistulosum. The sequence goes on from CM060905.1 coordinate 216,226,114, forward strand.
CAGATCCCGCTAGCTCCATTTTGGAACCAATATAAGAGATTGAGCCAATGGAAGAAGAATCAAAACCCATGGAAGAGGAAATAGAGCCCATGGAGGAAGAATCAGAGCCGATGGAAGACCCTGATGCTATCATATCAAGTGAATGTAGCAATGTAATATGGGATATGGACGGGGAACGGGTCGTATGGCAGGAGGGATCGCGTAGTCCATATATAAACTAGAACGAGATAGAAAGCAACAACGAAGAAGCGATAGAAGAAGAAGAGGAGGAGGAGGGGGTCGAAGAATTTGTGAACCCTTGGGAGAAAAATGTGCAAGGCTTGGAGAAGTTAGAAGAAAGAGTCATTCCTAGAATACCAGTCGGCATGGGACATATCCCATGGAACCAGCCATGGCTACCCCAGGTAATGGGAGAGATACCGGAAGAGGACGACAATGAGGCCGATAATGAGCTAGATAGCGATGAAGAAGGAGAAGGTGAAGTGATGATTGACCTGAGATGTTGGAGTCCACCATTATCTTCGGACTAAGAAGAATAAGAATAGCATTTGGAGAATGAAGGATAATTCTAGTATGTATGAGTATGGATGGGATGTTTATTTTTGATTTAGTGTTTTGAATTGTATTAGAGTAAGGAAGAGAGGGGAATTTTTCTTTTTGGACCCAAGCTTCAATAATTTTAAATGATGTAAGCATGTGAAAATTTATAATATGATGTTGTCCTAACTTCTCATTAGTACCGATCTTTAAAATAAATATTTGAAGTTATTAATGAATGGTTTTGAGTTTGTAGTAAACGATGTTTTAGCAACAATTGTTTTTAAACCCTTGAATGACACTTTGGAAGAAATTTTAAGGGTATATTTAGATCTTTAATAATGGGATTTTAAAGGTAATAAAAAGTATTGGAATCTTTTATAAAAAGATAGAAAATATTATAATTAACATGTTATAAAAAGAGAAGTTTATTATAACAATATTTTGATAATAATTGATTTAATCACTTTGATTGCATTTTGAAGTAAGAAAAACTTGTTAAATATACTTATAACATTTGAATAAGTATATAAATAACTTTTAAGTATTAAAACTGGTATAAATAAAGAGAATATATATAAAGGAAGTTTTAATTAATAAAGGAATATTAATTGATAAAGAAAGTTTTAACTAAATAAAGAATGTTTTCACATTTAATATCGATCAAAAGAAGTTTATGGTAATTTATTAATTTAATGAATTATTTTGAAAATAAGTTTCTAGAAACCACTAAGATACGTTTAGAAATGTAATATAATAAAAAGATGTTTATCTTTTGGAAAGAAATGTTTTCATAAAGTAGAAATATTTGGAAACAAAAATGTAAAATGGTTATGTATAAAGAAGTATCTTTATAAAAAAGTTTGAATATAGAATGGAATTTTTATTAAATTTTTTCATAAAAATTTCGAAGAGTTAATTAATTCATATGAAGTATGTGGATTATTTCGTCGCACGATTTAATATAAGATTCGAGTGTAGAACTTTGAGGTTTTTACGCCGGTCCGAAAGAGGATTTATCATTCGATTCTTGACGACAAACATTGATGAGGGTTTGTGGTTGGATACTTGAGTTTTCTATCATAGCTGAGAGCTGTGCAAGGAGAACTAAAGTTCTGATCAGGAAGCCTGGTTAGAGTCCGCACTAAAGGATCGGGGGATCCATACTAGTTCGGAAGTAAAGTTGTGGATTCGAATAGAAGATCGAATCGGATATTGCGTACAAGTGATCTATATACATCGTACAGGTATAAATTTAAAATAAATATTTTAGGCAAACCTTTAGGGTTTTTTGTTTGGGTAATTTCGAGGACGAAATTCTTTTAAAGGGGTAACTATTTTGGGCAAACCTTTGGGGTTTTTTGTTTGGGTAATTTCGGGGATGAAATTCTTTTAAGGGGGGAGTTTGTAACGACCCGCCAATTTATCACTTTGATAAATTGTATTTATTTTTAAATTTATGCAAACAAAAGGTTGATAATTCAAATAATATTGTATTAAGTGATAATAAGTAATAGTAATCTTATTTTTAATAAATATTTAAATAAAATATATTCCTCGAAATTTATATCGATAAGATAGCATTGAATTTAAATAATTGATTGATTTAATTTAAATTGAGATTTAATGATTTAATAATTATTTTAATTATCCAAATAATTATTTTAATTAATGATAATTCATTTTGAATAGTTGTAAAGTGGTAATGAATCATTTACAATTGTTTTATAAAGATATATATATATATATACACACACATATTTGATTTGAAAATATAAGAGAAAATTGATATCGCTTTATCGGTATAATGGAAATTTTTGTAAATAATTTTTAATATTAATTTATATTGTTTTATAATTCAAATGTGATCATTTTAATTAGTTTAAAATGATCAGAAATTTATTTTTGAATTTTGTTTACAAAAATATGCACGTTAATAAATAAGTGAAAATGTGACCGATAATCGGTTCTCCAGATTTCAACGATTTAACGAACAAATGTTGTTCGAAGACGTTCAAAGTGTTATGCACCTACATGTACATACATGTATATGTCACATGCACATGATAACATGCACATGAACATATATATACAATAATAATTAAGTATAAAAGTATAATGTATTTTAAGATTTCTTACTCCTTAAGCATACATAAGTCAACATATGCATACATGAGAAGAAGGAAATGATGGACACATGGGAGGAGGCTTTTGCCATGCCTAGGGAGGGGGAAGGTGTGTTGGCGAAGCCTTATAATGGTGATGAAGATGATGATGTATGCACGAATACTTTTACACTCTTCTTTTCCTATAAATACCCTACCCTCTTGTCTCCATTTTCATTCATCTTCTTCTTCATATTTTCTAAGCTTTGTCTTCCACTTTAATGGATTCCATTCTAAGAGAAATAATGTCAAAATTTATTTCAAAAAGAATTTAAATTATAATATATAGTTATATATACATAAAAACCTCAAAACAATCCTGAAACTCCACCTTTTCTCTTTGTCCTTCAAATCTCCACCCCACTTCATCATTAGGCCGAGCACTTCTTTGCTTCACCCTAGGCCGTGAGCACCAAGGATAGGCTGAGCCATTTCAATGGTCTAAAGCTCGATTTCATGGAGTTTAATTTCGTGATAGCGGAGCTATAACCGATTTTCTATTAGCTCGAAGGGAAAAGGAAGGTGAGAACTCCTAAACTATTATATTATATTTTGGATAACTATATGATGTTTGCAATGGATGTTTAATATGCTTTGATCATCTAGTTTGGATTTTTTCATATGAATGTTGAAAATATATGCAAGTCACGGAAATACACGTCGATAAGCACAAAGGAAATCACTTTCCTTGAATTAATGAATGGGTGTAAATGGAATGTTAAACCTCTTTAAAATGGTTTAAAAATGAGTTTTAAATGTTTTATAAACATTTGAAAGTGTTTTGGTGAAGTTTGAATGAGAATTGAAATTTAATCAAAAATAGGCGTGTCGCGTAGCGACAGTTCACGATTTCGCGCCATAAAATCCAAACGAGTGTAAAAGATGGAATATAGCTCGGAATTGTTCGAGATAAGAATTTTCCAAACAATTATATCTATAGTTGTCCAACGAAGAAAGAAAATTTAAATTTCGATTTTGAAATATGAGTAAAACAAGTTTTTGGAAAAATCATGGTTTTGTAGTTCGGAATCCAAAACAGGAATTCTTTGAAAATTATATTTTAAAATTGTTTAAAAATTTGAAATAAATCTTATAAATCTTTTAAAGTGTTGTAAAAGTGATTTGAGTTATAAAAATGAATTTCCAATGGTAGAAAAGTCGATTTAATCAATATAGCTTAAAAAACACTTTTTTGCAGCACTTTTCTATAACATTTGAAATATAGCTTTAAACTTAACAATTCCTTTCCAAATCTTTTATGAATGTTTTCAAAAGGATAATTAAGTATTTTAATAACGATTGGAGGTTTTCTAGCTTATTTAAGAAAGTTTAAATAAACGATTTAAAGAAAAGCTATTACAAATTAAGTAGTTTAATCTTGGCTCTAAAAGCCGACGAGTAGACTGGATTTTTCTATTCGTGAGATCCAAATGTGAGGTTCTTAAACTAAGGAGATGTTCAAGAGCAACCCGTGCCCTGGCTCACCAGGCCTCTTCCCTGGGCGAGGGATAGATAAGGTCGAAATGTTGGAAACGAGTTAAGTATAAAAAGATTTATTTTTTTTTCAAATTAAATACAACTTTGATTGTATAGAGATGATCTTCTTATACTTGGTGTTAAAGCCAGAATAGAGAACTCATACTATTCGTGGAATTTAAAAGGTGATTTTGCCGTTATTCCGCCCATAGTATTTGTTGAATACAGGAATTGATATTGAGTAGAATTAAATGATTTCTACAGATTCTGCTCATTTAATATTTACTGGTTTTGGATTAACATCCTAGATAACATGGTTTTAACTTAATCAAATTATAAATTTTGAATTAATAAATCACTGTGAAGATTTAAATGAAATAATTTGGAAATGTTTTCTTAAGTGAAAAATGAAATGATTTGAAACTATTCCAAGATTAAAAAGGTTTAAATTAACCAAAAGGATTTGAATAAGAGAGATTTAACGATTCCGTATATACCGAAAAGAATGTCTTAGAAATATATATCTCCAAAAGATATTTGATTAAAAGAACTTAATCAATTAAAGAATGATTCTCTATTCACAGAAACTCTTTTTATCGATGATTGGTACGAAGGAATCGAGATCGGATCTAGGGTAAATCCCTATCCGAAAACCACTTCGAACCGGTGTATGCATTCGAAAAATGAAGTCATGATAAAGAAAATGAAGGATGAAGACCAAGGATTTTTTAGGTGAAAGGATGGCTTATTGATAATTTTGGTTAGCTCCTAAATACTAAAGTGGCAGTGGTCCCTTCATTCTGAAAATCTTTGGGTTGCACGGACTTTTCGCTACTAATCCTAGGGATAATTCCCGACGGGATATGGTAGGAGAGTGCCTTTGGTTTCGCTCAATCCCAGAACAAACTTGTATGGATGGATGTCTGACACTGCATTCTTGAGATTTCATCGTTGACTTTTATAACCATACATCTGTTTGGTGGCGGGGAAGGCAACTTCTCTTAGCTTAACACCTTTCTCTGAGACGTATGAGCTTGGAGGTTGTATGTTTGTGGAAGTCAATTGTGATCGATGGAATGGCAGTGTGGCATTGTAACAACCTGATATTTTGGACCATTCAAATCGACAATAATCCACACATGTCTGACTTGAATAATTCAAAATAACAGATTGTAATAAAATTTGGAGCAAAGATAATCAAATACAGAATCACAGAGACAGAAATATCAGAATAACTCGCAGCGGAAATTAAAATACCATAGTAGTTCATGAAGCTACTATAACAAACTCTTAAAACAAAATACATAATATCAGTCTGAAACATATACAATAGAAATCTCAAATACATAGAAGTTTATAATACCAAAGCTGAAACAGAACAACTGAAACTGAAATGGATAGATAACTAGATAAGCAGAATCTCCAACGATTCCTAGCTCCAGAAAGAGATCCAAAGCTAAGCTGTAAATACTTAGGCTGACCTGAGCGTAAAGAAAAATACAAAACACTCGAGTCAGGATAATATATACTTATATAATGTAAACCAACTCAAGTGAACTGTAGCAGTAATGCATAATAACTTAAAGGATGCTTGGGATCGCCCATCCTCTAAGGATCAGTTAAACCATAAATTAAATACATCCTGTGGTTAAAATTTCAAGAGTGGTATTTTATACTTATAAATCAAATATCATTTCAAAAATTCAATATCATATCAAATCCATTTCACAATATCCAAATATTTTCAAATCAAAATATTCCAATTAAACCATTTCAAAAATGAAATTATTATATTTAATATTCAAATATTCAATTCTCAAAATTTTAGTCTTTTCACAATTCTTTTATTCACTTAAATTTATTAGAGCAGTGAAATTTCAACTTTCGCAGCACTTAGAAAATGCTACGGAATGTTATGTTTAAAAACAATTCAGTTAGCAAAAGACAGCATTTAAAATGCTGTAATAGGTTTAGATTTCAAATAAAACTTTAGTTAAATTCAACTACTACAGCACTCACAAAGTGCAGTAACAGCCCTAAGTTCATTTTAGCCATTTAGTTCATTTATATCAATTACAGCATTTACAAAATGCTGTAATATCCTTTATATTAGAAATGATAGCATTTCAAAAAGGCTGCCAATTAAAATTCAAGAATTTAAATACAATTTAATAACCAATTAAATTTTAATTTAAATCATTTTAACTTATAAAAACATATAATTTCACACTTTAAAACAATCATTGAAATACCGTTATATTTGTGATTTTATAAAGTTAAATTTGCATTCAAAATCAAATTTAATAATGTTTTTACTTATTAAATTCCAGCATTAATTTCTTTTCTTTATAATTAAATATTTTAACTTAACATTTAAGTTTATATTTCAAAATATAACCTTATTTCATTTTTATTTACTTAATTAAAATTCACATTTTTACAAAATTTACAAATTTCCAATTTAAGTTATATTTCAAAGTTCTACTTAAATATCCATTTATTTCATATTTTATTTATACAAAATCATTAACACTTTATAAAAATCATTTAATTTCATTTTAAATCAAAATTGTCATATTTTCTTACTTTACATAAATTCTATTTATAAACAAAATAATAAATTCTAAAATTAACTTATATTTCAAATTTGACTTCACCATTTACTTAATTCACTTGTTTAATTTATAGAAAATCACTAATATTTTATAAAAATAATTCTTAATTAAATTTAAATCATAATATTTACATTTTTTTTAATATACTTTAAAATTTAGAAAATTGTTTTAACCATAATCTGTATAAAAATTTCTAACTTAAGTCAAATGATACGGATAATATATCATTTCAATCCGTAATTTACAAAGGAAAAATCCAGGTTTTATCATTTCAAACCCGCAATCCCAAGTTAAATGAAATAAATAAAAATCGTTCAGGCCTATCATTTCAGCCCATAATGATTTTTTCCTATTCTAAAGTCCGTTCGGGTATGTATCATTTCAACCCATAGTGATTCTAATCTACAGGGAACTTGCAGTGTGATAAACTGATATAAATAAACAGAACAACATCATATAACAGTAACTGATGATATAACATGTGTATAAACAGGGTGAGCACCGTATGATCATAGCATAGGCAATTATAACATGGTGATATAGTTTACAGATTCAAATGGTGTTAGTTTACTAGTTATATAAGTACACATCGTTTGGTGAGAATTACTCACTTGTATAAAAGCTGGAGATGACAACCAAAACACATAACACAGAATCCACAAAGGCACGAGAGCACGACTATGATTTGAGTGTGGGAGAGCCAAAGCTAATTGCCTTGTCACATTCAAACAAAACAAATATAAACAACATGAGTTTTCAACCCAAAAATTCAATAAAACAATGTTAGAAATGAATGCATAAAACAAATCCAAAGCTATTGCACTTGTTTTCAACCACCTATGGTTCAGCTACAGGTCAGTAATGTATGGCTAAGGGGTGGGTTTGGATCAGATCTTGGGTCCATAGGTCGGCCTAGCATGGATTAGATGATGGTACAAAAGATAGGTGTATGGAACTACAACTACAAGGCACTACAATGGATTCTAGCCAACTACAAGGCAACAACAAGCCACGGCCAAAGGCAAGTGGTCATGGCCAGAGGAAAGTGGGGTCATGTGATGACGTGGCAGTGGATGTCAGGTCAGAAAACGCTGGTTGTGGTGGTGGATAGGTCGGCCAAGGTGGTGGTTTGTGGTGATGGAACAAGTGGTGCTCGGCTATGACCATATAGTTGAAGTTTGTGTGGATTTTGGTGGATCTACTCATCAAGGTGCATGGCCATGGGCTTGGGGTTGTGCTGGAGGTGGTGGTGACTGGTTGTGGTGGTGGTGGAGGCAGCCAAGATGAAGGAGGAGCAAGGGGGCCGAGCCATAGATGGTGAGAAAGCAAGTGTAAATCCATATAAACAAGAAAGAAACAATGAAAAGGAATAAAATTTTCACCAAACTTTCTCTTCAAGAATGGCCGTGAGTTTTTGTGAGTTGAGAAGGTTTTTTTTGTGCGTGAGAAAGAAAAAGAAATCGGCTGAAGATAGGATAAGGTCGGCCTCAAATTGAAAGAAGTGTTGGTTAGAAAATGAAAATGTAAGGAGGTGAAAGGTCAAAGGCAAGTGAAAGGTTTTAAACTCTTCATATTTCCATTATTTATTTTGAAATTTATAAATACATATAAAAACTGATAAATAAAGATAACAACTCAGAAATGAAAGTAAATATATAAAATAAATAAATAAATTTTAATTAAATAGAATTTAAATTAAGAAAATAGCTTAAAAATGCAAACTAGGCTTTAAAAATTAGAAATAAATTCAATACACTCTGGAAAAAATCTTATTATCACTTTAAAAATATTTAAAGGTCAAAAAATATATAGTATAACATAAATATACAAATTTAAGTAAGATATATCAAATAAAAATATCATTTATATAAATTAAAAATAAAGAAAATTGTTAAATAACTCAATATACACACAATATTGAAAACAGTATAACTTTCACAATTTAAATCCAATTTCAACGAAACGAAAAACAGTATTCATGATATTAAGTCTATTTTCATAATAAAAGATAAAATTCAAGAATTCAAATATTTAAATTTAAAATTTATTAGTCAAAGTTTGACCAAATTGACCAAAATCCACTTTTTCTGGAAATATTCAATTTATTTAGGTTTGAAATTATAATTCTCATAAAAACCAACATTTATATTTAAAATAAAATAATTTATTCATTTTAATAAATAAATAAAGTTTTTAAATCAAAATTCAAATAAAATAATCAAAATAAACAATTAAAATAAATCACAAAATACAGGGTTGTTACAGGCATTCAAAGGAAGATGGTGTGCTATGTGAAAGATAATCGTTACCTCAAGCCTCACACTCGGAAATGACCAAAACAGGGTAGATGCGGCAAGGCTATATGGTTCGCAACCATTAGGAAATGATCATCCCCTTCTAGATATATTTATTCCCGCTATGACGTTCGGGACTTGAATTATTGTGGATGTATGCTGTGAGGGACCTCGGATAGGTCGGTAACGACCGGGGTGTTGACGTGTTCAGTATTATCTAGAAAGAGGTAGGTCGATCTTGTGTTGGTAGAGTACCATCTATTGGGCCTCGATACATTCCTCTAGAGATGTACTGCCAAAAGGTAGTCCCTTAACCTTGTCATTTGTATGGAAATCCATTCTCCAATAAGTGCTTGCCATTTTGTTTGTAGAACCCGCGTTTGTGGCTAGTTAGCTGGAATTTAATAATGTAACAATTTCGGCTAAGATTAATAAGTTTACTTGCAAATGTTTTTAAAAGAATGTCATTAAAAATAATATCCCTTATTTTTACGTAATAAAGATTTGGTTATCATAAGGTAAAAACCCGTTCCGTGTTTATGTGCGGCGAGGTCTTATGAGATACCATTTTGTTTTCAAAACGCGTATTATTGAATTCTCACACCAGTCCCATGACTGACCCGGAGTTTTATTTTTCCTTTTTCCTTAAACTCTCGGTGCCCTAATTTTATCGGGCAGCCTAGTAGTTAGGTTTACTTTAGAAGAAATCTGGATGAAGCTTGAAGCATGGAGTCAGAAGATTTTTCTGAAGATTTTGGACTATTTCCACCACACTATTGTACTATAGTATTCCGCATTGTAAGGACAGGAATTTATAACTATCCATGTTTTTAACTCAGATAAATGTATTTTAATTTCCGCTGTAAAGTTTTTATTGAAATAACACATGTGAGATTCTGTTCTGTCTTTATTTTTCTTTCTTACCCCTGCGAATCTGCTTCTCCGGCCCTTGGATTTACTACACGTGAATATGGAGGATGTATTAGTGTCGTTTTTCGAGAGTCGAAGAAACGGGTGCTCACATTAAGTGTGGAATTGTCACTTCTCCTAGGCAAGGGATCAGATTAATATGGCTATGGATCGCTACGATGATCTCTCAATAACTCAACGAATGACGCATCAATTTGGGAAACAACTTTGAAAGCATGAAGTGGAGTAGGGACACCTACATAAGGGATCGTTGGGCCCCACCATGCATGGAAGAGGGGTCCGCTTAGAGGTCGACCCAGACCCTTCTTAGGGGTGAGCGATCAGCTTGAAATTTTTTGGGTCGTGTCGTCTTGGCCTGGAGATTCTAGATCCGAATTTTGAGCAAGATACTTTGGCGGCTTCGTCTATAAATACAGCAGGCATGGTTCATTGGAAGGGATCTTCTTTCTGTCTCTCTTCATCTTCTACCTAGGCTAAACTTTGCCATTTTTACTCTTGATTTCCTCAGATTCTTACTGTAAACAATAGTATAAATCAATTAAAGGCAAATTTTTGGAGTGGACGTAGGCCGGAATCAGCCGAACCACTATAATCCTCTTGTTCATTTACTTTCTTACTGTTTTAATTTGATTTCTTCATATTTGTTTCTCTACTGTATTATGTTTGTAATTGGATATTGGATCTTTGGTGCTTCACTTACTGTTTGGGTGTTGGTGGCCATTTCTGCCGTCAACAAGCTTTAAATGGGTTTGAAGCCCATTTGGGGGTTGGTGTGTTCGGTCATGATGAAGCATGATGGGTGATGCCATATGATGGAAAATAAGGGGCATGACTTAATAACATAAAGGAAGAGAATGGATAAGAGAGAAACGTGGATCTAGATCCTAACTTATCTCCCCATTCTCTCCTCTATATAAGTATCATTACCCTCACTCATTCACTATTTTTTTAAGAGCCTCCTTCTATATTTAATTCTGGCTAAAATTATACTCCATCTTCACATCCATTTCAAAATCTAAAATCAAATTAAACAGTTGTTTTTCGATATCTGGTGATCATTGGTTCAGAAGCTAGCACCTTGTTAGATTGGAAATTAGTTCAAGGAGTTGATCTCATCGTTTCAAGGTATACTAATAGGCTTTGGAGATAAGATAATTTTCTGATTTACAATTATGTAGTAATATCTTGATAATTTATATATGATATATTATTTATTAGTTAGGCGACGATTCTATTATATCGATATATCATCACAATCAGAATGATTGTTTGTTTATACACATGTACATAATAATAAAAATATTTATGTATAAGCATTTGATAATTAAGGCTTAAAATTTTAAAAACATTATTATTTTAATTTAAATTAATTAATATACATTATTTAATTATACCAGCTTCTTAATTCAAATATTAATTCTTATAGCGTACAAAATATGGTTTTAAAATTTTATGCAAATAATTTTACACATAATGGACTTTTGGCATATTTAAAATAATTATATATATATATATATTTAAATAATTAAATTCTATAAATAGTAATATATATATAAATGATATAAAATATGTTTTTAACTTTATAAAAATAAATTTACATCTAATTACACTTTTAGTAAATAAAAAATTATTTTTTATATATAATATGAATATTTAAATCATAGCCGAAATTAATAATTAATTTTAAATATATTTTGATTATAAAATATATAAATAAAATATTTAAAAATTAAAATTTATCTTAAATTTTGCTGGAGTATTTTAATTTGAAATTTTCTTTCAAAGGTACTTTTTATTAATTTTTATTAATTTTCGTACGAAAGTTAATATATATAAATATTTAGAAAAAACCAACTTTTGTCGTGAGCATTATAATAGGAATACTTTTTTATATACTTTATATATATATATATCATTAAGTATACCTATATATATTGTTGAATTATTTATAAAATGTATATATATATATGTATTATATATATATGTATTATATATATGTATATTTAAAAAAATGATTTTGATTTCAAATTTTAAGTAAAATAAATAAATAAATTTTAATTTAGTTTTATATAATTTATAATATGCGCACACACGTGCGCACGCACGCACATATATATATGTACATTATAAATTTCATATACATATGTTTAATTTATAAATAATTTCAAATATATATATATATGCAATGTTTTAAATGCATAAATTTAAATATATAACCATACATTTAGACTATATATCTGTATATTAGATGAACTAACATGTCCATTGTAGTGTAAATCTCGACATTTATACATGAGCATGTTATACCTTGTACGGATTGCTATGTGACATATGCACATACACATATATGTATATATGAAACACATGTATGTATCTATAATATTTACATAATATAAAACTATATTATAAATTTAAATAAAATAATGATTTTATTTAAAAGAAATTAGAAATGTTCTAAAAATTGGACTTCATAGGCCCAACATGATCCAATATGGTTAAAAAATTTGAAATTCAACCATATCTTCCACGGCGGCTGACCTAGTTCCAACAATGGTATCAAAGCCCAATAGTCTATGCGGTCTAAATTAGTCATCTTAGGGTCAACAATTAAGCTCATAGCCCAAATGGTAGAGTGTCTAGAAAGGTGGTGTCAAAGAATTGCGTTTGGTAATCATGTACTCTACCTTACCTGACTACCAGCCTAGCTCGAATAGATATACGAGAAAGGTTGCCCCTAATAAAAAAGGTTTGTGACGCCCCACCTCTATGCTCATAATAACAAAGAGTATTAAAAGAAATACTGTCTATTATTACGAAGAATGAGGCTGGGTAGGAGCGGCCATCCGTAGTTGGCCTTACACTAATATTGGTTACCTCGATAGGAGTGGTATATACTTTTCGTTTTTCATCTTATTTATTAACTCCCATCGACATACCCAATTATCTGTATAAAACAAACTACGATGGTTCATAATAGTTTAGGACATTTGATATAATAATAACACAGATAATATAAATGCGGAACACAGATAAAACAAAAGTCTCATATATATATATAACTGATGTCAGTTACAATATAGTTGACACAATACATATGATACAACTACAACTGTCGACTCTAGAAGTTATATATACAAGTACATTATCAACTAATATACATGAATACATATCGCTCTATACAATGACACGACTACTACAAAATAACAGAGACAACTTCAAAAGATGTGAAAAGTCTTCATATCCTGAACAGCAACTCAAAGAAGAAAATCTACAACCTGAAATAACTCGGGTCTGACCCGAGTATTAAATTCAAAAGAAAATAATACCCAGGTCAGTCTAATTCAAACCAGTTTATTAGAGCATATAGGCAGTAATAATTTAAATAGACGACAGTCACAATAATTCCCGCCTATCCGATTCTTTAAACAAAGAAACCAGATAACGGTCAATATAACACTTAACAGTGTTTAACAACAAATCAGCAATCCAAATCAATTTAAACAATTGAAATGTCAATTTAAAAACAACAAAGCTGATTGGCTGCAGTACACGCTAACGTGTACTGCCTTGCCAATACAGTCTATGCATACTCATAAAATCAATGAATTCAAAAGTCAACGGATCCAACTCAAATGCCATTCAAATAAAATCATAACGCGAGCACAAGGTCAAACCCGAGCGTTTCAGCCGGATTCAACTCAAGTGTAATGAGAAAAACAAATCCAATGTATATCAGATCAGTGATGCTCAAACCCAAACCAAACTACAATGAACCAAGGGACAAGACAAGTGCAGCCCCTATAGGAATAATGGAAAACATAGTGATGCAACAGTTCAGTGGACTGCAAGTATTGACCCGGTAGCCACAAGTATAAGAAATGCCCAACACAAATGAATGCAGTGAAGGGTTCATGGATGTAACATGCACCAGATCAGATCGGAGTGAACCAGATTCAAGTGCAGACCGAAGGCAGCAACCAACAACAAAATGCAAAGGTCAAGCCATGGTTGTCATGACTCTACACAAATGTAAAGCTACAACAAATCAAAACAGCGTCAAGCATATGTATGCAGACCCAAAGTCTCGAATGACTTAAGTGATGAAACACTGAAATAATGCCAATGTCCAGACAACAACAGAGCACAATGCACCAAGTAAGTGACAGCAGGCAATAGGTAGATGAAGATGCAATGAAGCCGAAGCAAGCAAAGGGATTGATATGGCAATACTGCAAATACAAGAATGCTCAGTGCACTACAACACCAAGTGGTACAGGGTCAATGTTACAATTTCGAATCCAAATGAAAATTGAAATAGGCAGTGACAACCGATGATATACAAGTGCAAGCAGGATGAAAATGAAATCATAGCCAGACATGCGTACTCAAGTCCAAATGCAGTGCAGGCCTCAGACTAAAGCACAAATACATGGAACAACGCCAAAATCAACATAATTAGAGGCAACTAGCAGCTACATAGTAGCAAACAAAAGTATGGCCTCTATAATGAAAAGAAAGTGAAGATTCAATATCAATGCTACTGCCTCGAAAATCAACCGAATGCACTACATCACGTATACAAGATACAGGCACCAGTGGAACAAGATGTCGCAAAACTCAAAAGCAACCACAAAGAACATCATCAATTCGAATGACAAGTGCACTAAACTATAACAGTGCAATCCCAAATTGAAACAGCGAGTAGTACAAATTAATGCAGACTGTTCAAAGTTTAAGTAGAGACTACAAGATGAACCAGATTTGAGTTCAAGTAAAGACCAGAAAATACAAAACAACCCAATGCACAAAGGCTACAGGTCTGAAATTCCAAGAGGCAACAACAACATGAAGCAATTCAAATTCAAGCGTGACCTATTCACAAATATATGCAAATTGAGACTAGACCAGTGAACAAAATCACAGTCGACACAATCAAGTCCATGAAGCACAAGTATTAGACTACACAATATATCATGTACACCAAGGTAACAGACTCAATACAAACTACAACTCAAATGTCGAGCCAAATGCAACATGACCAGAAAATGAACCAGCAAGCTACAGCAACAGTGAAGGCTACGATAATGCAACACAGTGAACTGCAGGATGAAATATGATTGAACAAAATTGAATGTAGAGTTGCAGTTCAAAACATAGTAGCAATATCAAATACAGTTCAAAGATAAAGTGATGATACTAGATGAACCAGACTGTGATAGAAATCAATAACGTGGTCAACAAATAATTTCGCAGTTCAAAATCAAGTCAATTCAAGCCTTAACAATCACGAAATAATACAAAGCAAGTGCGAAACCAAAAATCAAGTGTGTATCTGTATTTTTGAAAAGGTCAGAAATAAATTCAAATGTTCAAAGTCAATCAGAGAAAACCACGAAACCATTTCAAAGCCACTGTCAACAACACAAAGCCGTATATTCACATATGAAATGGTCAGAGAAAAATCGCAGCATTCAAAATTAATCGTATGGCCAAAGCACATTTCTTGAACAAATCAGACGAACGAAATATATGGAGTTCGACTCATATATATACCCATAATCCAACCAAATCAACTTCGAAACAAAGTCGAATGCCGAGATAGATTAAACCAGTTACTCAAGCAACAAAATCCCAAATTGGAACAAGCTAGGAAACTAGAAGCTCGAATTAGATGTGAGTAGATAGTATTACTCACCTTTGATTCGATAAGCACGGCCCGAAGAATCGAGCGAAGCCGGAGACGAATCTAATCGAGCAACCGAAGTCTTCCCCTTTCAGATTGCCGTAGCACGCACCCTAATCTCGATCGAACGAATGAAAACGACGCTTTGGAATAGCCCTGATTGTCGAGGAGGAAGAAAAAGGAACGGCCACCATTTATTTATTTTTTCTTTTGCTTAGGGTTTTTTTAACGAAGAGGAGAATGAAAGGGTCGATTATTTTCTTCGATAGTTAATACTGCATACAGCAACCAATTGAAGACATGGGCCAAAGTAAATTGTTAAGCCCGCATAACAATTTTACAGAATTTTAAAGAGGATTTCAATTTGATTCAAATTCCAATAGCAAGATTACAAACGATTTAATCGTCTAATGACGATGATTGTTCGATATGAAACCCCGGGTTGTTACAGACTCCCCTCCTTATAAAAATTGCGTCCCCGCAATTTTCATAATTAAAGTTGTCTATAACAATTATTTTCCTAACCTAAACTGGTTAAGCTAGAAACATAATGATCGAGAACACAAACACCAAAGAAGTCTTTTAATTTCATAAAAGAAATTCACAAATTCTCAACAAAGTCTGATTATCAAATAGATAATCAGAAAACAGCAGAACTGAATAAATACAATTATCAGCCACATTCAATTATCAATTAGATAATCAGAAATAAATCAACAATTATCAAATGTCAAAAACGATAATCAAACTTAAATCAACCAATATTCAATTATCAAAAACGACAATCGAATTTAAATCAACAAATATTCAATTATCAAAAATGATAATCAAATTTCAAATTCAACACATATTTGATTATCTCAAGCGATAATCAAATTTCAAATTCAACAAATATTTGATTATCTCAAGCGATAATCAAATTCCAAATCAGCAAATATTTAATTATCTAAAGCGATAATTAAATCTAAAATCAACAAATATTTAATTATCTCAAGCGATAATTAAATCTCAAATCAACAATTATTTAATTATCTAAAGCGATAATTAAATCCCAAATCAACAAATATTTAATTATCTCAAGCGATAATTAGAAACAACAAATATCTGATTATCAAAAACGATAATCAGAACACATATCAACAAATATCTAATTATCACAAGCGATAATTAGAAACAACAAATATCTGATTATCAAAAACGATAATCAGAACTCATATCAACAAATATCCAATTACCTGCAGATAATTGGAAGCAACAAATATCTAGAAATCAATTAAGAAGACTAGAAAATCAACATAAAAGCTTGGATCGATCCCATCAGATAGCGAGTTTTTAATTCGCCGCACGTGCATCAACAAATGGCCGAAGCCTACCAAGTACTCAACATAATTTTTGGCGCCCAACAAATGACCCGAAGGTCCAACAAATGACCCGAAGGTCTAGTACTGGTATTTGACCCGAAGGTCCAACAAATGACCCGAAGGTCCAACAAAGTGGCTCGAAAGCACACGAAATCATCAAATATTTCAATTAACGAGTCCGGAATTAACCGAAATAGCAAACGCACATGTCCCATACCACGTGTTTTACTAAATCGTTTGATTCTCTTCATCGTTTCCTTGAAAGTGCAAAATTCATCAAAATCATCAAAACAGCAGATATTCAATTAACGAGTCCGGAATTAACCGAAATAGTAAAAGTGTGGTTCCATACTCCGCACTTTTGCTAAATCGTTTAAATCTCTTCATCGTTTCCTTGAAAGTGCAAAATTGTGTATTTTGTAAAAATACACCTTACATTCTCAAACGGACAAGTCCGGAATTAAGCGAATCAGTAAAAGAAAGGGGTCATAGTCCTCGATTTTGCTGAAACGTTTAAATCGCTTCCTCATTCTTTTGAAAGCGTAACTGTTAAATTTCTGAAAACAATTTTATTTATTTTGTAAAAATAACAATTCGCATTCTCAACTGAACAAGTCCGGAGTTAAGCGAAACAGTAAAAGATAGGGGTCATAATCCTCGATTTTGCTGAATCGTTTAAGTCGCTTTCTCATCCTTTTGAAAACGCAAACTGCTAAAATTTTATAAAACAATTTTCCAATCACGTGATTAAAACAGTAAATCAGTAACAATTTCGGTAAGGAAATCGTACTTCTCAAAATACCATAAAAACGGTCACAAAACAGCATTGCGGAATAACCGCTTGAAAATCCACTTTTAAAATTTGACGGTTACTGAAGCCAAAGCGACAGTAATTTTGAAACGTCAAAATCATATCAAAACAATTTACAGCAAAATGTAATATCAGAGAATTTTCATTCATCAAAATGCCACAAAACACCGTGCTTCAAAATATAGCATTGGTGTAAAATCCCGTTATAAAAATAACGGCAACAAAATACGTTTCATAACCAAGCATCGGTTCAACGTAAAATAAATGCAATAACGTGCAATTCAAATTTTGCACGTACTACCAAATGAACAAAGAAATCATTCGAAGGTATCTTCAATGAAGATAATTCAAAACAGCATAAATCTAATCAATATATGGTTAGTACAAAAGAAAGTCAGCGGAAATTTCAACAAAAATCACATAACTGTAATTTCTTCGAATCCTCAATTCGGATTCGAAATTCTCAAAGAAACAAAATAATTACAGCTATGTAAACAACAAATGAAATTCATATCAATTTCGTATTTTGATTTTTAAATCAAAAAGATTATCAGTTGTACTCAGCGAAGACAGTTTCACTGTTTCCGCTGCGCACTCTGATAAACAGAACACAAATCAATCAAATCATCAGAACACAATTTCACTATTATTTTTAAATAAAGTTATTTAAAAATTTCATCCAAATTTCAAAACTTTAGTTTTGACTCAAGCACAAATAAAACATCGACCAATAGTTGTAACATATGTTCCATCCGAGTTAAGTTTTATATTATGTCCATAAACCCCAAGCTCTGATACCAACTGTGACGCCCCACCTCTATGCTCATAATAACAAAGAGTATTAAAAGAAATACTGTCTATTATTACGAAGAATGAGGCTGGGTAGGAGCGGCCATCCGTAGTTGGCCTTACACTAATATTGGTTACCTCGATAGGAGTGGTATATACTTTTCGTTTTTCATCTTATTTATTAACTCCCATCGACATACCCAATTATCTGTATAAAACAAACTACGATGGTTCATAATAGTTTAGGACATTTGATATAATAATAACACAGATAATATAAATGCGGAACACAGATAAAACAAAAGTCTCATATATATATATATATATATAACTGATGTCAGTTACAATATAGTTGACACAATACATATGATACAACTACAACTGTCGACTCTAGAAGTTATATATACAAGTACATTATCAACTAATATACATGAATACATATCGTTCTATACAATGACACGACTACTACAAAATAATAGAGACAACTTCAAAAGATGTGAAAAGTCTTCATATCCTGAACAGCAACTCAAAGAAGAAAATCTACAACCTGAAATAACTCGGGTCTGACCCGAGTATTAAATTCAAAAGAAAATAATACCCAGGCCAGTCTAATTCAAACCAGTTTATTAGAGCATATAGGCAGTAATAATTTAAATAGACGACAGTCACAATAATTCCCGCCTATCCGATTCTTTAAACAAAGAAACCGGATAACGGTCAATATAACACTTAACAGTGTTTAACAACAAATCATCAATCCAAATCAATTTAAACAATTGAAATGTCAATTTAAAAACAACAAAGCTGATTGGCTGCAGTACACGCTAACGTGTACTGCCTCACCAATACAGTCTATGCATACTCAGAAGATCAATGAATTCAAAAGTCAACGGATCCAACTCAAATGCCATTCAAATAAAATCATAACGCGAGCACAAGGTCAAACCCGAGCGTTTCAGCCGGATTCAACTCAAGTGTAATGAGAAAAACAAATCCAATGTATATCAGATCAGTGATGCTCAAACCCAAACCAAACTACAATGAACCAAGGGACAGAACAAGTGCAGCCCCTATAGGAATAATGGAAAACATAGTGATGCAACAGTTCAGTGGACTGCAAGTATTGACCCGGTAGCCACAAGTATAAGAAATGCCCAACACAAATGAATGCAGTGAAGGGTTCATGGATGTAACATGCACCAGATCAGATCGGAGTGAACCAGATTCAAGTGCAGACCGAAGGCAGCAACCAACAACAAAATGCAAAGGTCAAGCCATGGTTGTCATGACTCTACACAAATGTAAAGCTACAACAAATCAAAACAGCGTCAAGCATATGTATGCAGACCCAAAGTCTCGAATGACTTAAGTGATGAAACACTGAAATAATGCCAATGTCCAGACAACAACAGAGCACAATGCACCAAGTAAGTGACAGCAGGCAATAGGTAGATGAAGATGCAATGAAGCCGAAGCAAGCAAAGGGATTGATATGGCAATACTGCAAATACAAGAATGCTCAGTGCACTACAACACCAAGTGATACAGGGTCAATGTTACAATTTCGAATCCAAATGAAAATTGAAATAGGCAGTGACAACCGATGATATACAAGTGCAAGCAGGATGAAAATGAAATCATAGCCAGACATGCGTACTCAAGTCCAAATGCAGTGCAGGCCTCAGACTAAAGCACAAATACATGGAACAACGCCAAAATCAACATAATTAGAGGCAACTAGCAGCTACATAGTAGCAAACAAAAGTATGGCCTCTATAATGAAAAGAAAGTGAAGATTCAATATCAATGCTACTGCCTCGAAAATCAACCGAATGCACTACATCACGTATACAAGATACAGGCACCAGTGGAACAAGATGTCGCAAAACTCAAAAGCAACCACAAAGAACATCATCAATTCGAATGACAAGTGCACTAAACTATAACAGTGCAATCCCAAATTGAAACAGCGAGTAGTACAAATTAATGCAGACTGTTCAAAGTTTAAGTAGAGACTACAAGATGAACCAGATTTGAGTTCAAGTAAAGACCAGAAAATACAAAACAACCCAATGCACAAAGGCTACAGGTCTGAAATTCCAAGAGGCAACAACAACATGAAGCAATTCAAATTCAAGCGTGACCTATTCACAAATATATGCAAATTGAGACTAGACCAGTGAACAAAATCACAGTCGACACAATCAAGTCCATGAAGCACAAGTATTAGACTACACAATATATCATGTACACCAAGGTAACAGACTCAATACAAACTACAACTCAAATGTCGAGCCAAATGCAACATGACCAGAAAATGAACCAGCAAGCTACAGCAACAGTGAAGGCTACGATAATGCAACACAGTGAACTGCAGGATGAAATATGATTGAACAAAATTGAATGTAGAGTTGCAGTTCAAAACACAGTAGCAATATCAAATACAGTTTAAAGATAAAGTGATGATACTAGATGAACCAGACTGTGATAGAAATCAATAACGTGGTCAACAAATAATTTCGCAGTTCAAAATCAAGTCAATTCAAGCCTTAACAATCACGAAATAATACAAAGCAAGTGCGAAACCAAAAATCAAGTGTGTATCTGTATTTTTGAAAAGGTCAGAAATAAATTCAAATGTTCAAAGTCAATCAGAGAAAACCACGAAACCATTTCAAAGCCGCTGTCAACAACACAAAGCCGTATATTCACATATGAAATGGTCAGAGAAAAATCGCAGCATTCAAAATTAATCGTATGGCCAAAGCACATTTCTTGAACAAATCAGACGAACGAAATATATGGAGTTCGACTCATATATATACCCATAATCCAACCAAATCAACTTCGAAACAAAGTCGAATGCCGAGATAGATTAAACCAGTTACTCAAGCAACAAAATCCCAAATTGGAACAAGCTAGGAAACTAGAAGCTCGAATTAGATGTGAGTAGATAGTATTACTCACCTTTGATTCGATAAGCACGGCCCGAAGAATCGAGCGAAGCCGGAGACGAATCTAATCGAGCAACCGAAGTCTTCCTCTTTCAGATTGCCGTAGCACGCACCCTAATCTCGATCGAACGAATGAAAACGACGCTTTGGAATAGCCCTGATTGTCGAGGAGGAAGAAAAAGGAACGGCCACCATTTATTTATTTTTTCTTTTGCTTAGGGTTTTTTTAACGAAGAGGAGAATGAAAGGGTCGGTTATTTTCTTCGATAGTTAATACTGCATACAGCAACCAATTGAAGACATGGGCCAAAGTAAATTGTTAAGCCCGCATAACAATTTTACAGAATTTTAAAGAGGATTTCAATTTGATTCAAATTCCAATAGCAAGATTACAAACGATTTAATCGTCTAATGACGATGATTGTTCGATATGAAACCCCGGGTTGTTACAAGGTTCAATTTGAATTAGACCTTCGGTTAGTTTTCAAAATTGTTTGAAACCTAAAAATATAAGATTTTAAATTTAATAGTTAAATTTAATATAGAATATATACATATTATAAATGTTATAATATAATAAAAACTTCAAAATGTTTGAAAATTAATATAAATTAATTTCGAAATTCATAAAATTTATTAATGAGGTTAATAAAATATATTAATTAAATACGTTAATTAATTAACAAATATATACATGTATTATATATTATGTTATATGTTATGTTGTTTTAAAATGCTAAATTAGCATAAGTATACATGTATGTGTATAAATGAATTTTGAAATTAATATAAATTTCATTAAAATTGTTTAATTAAATAAATTAATTAAAAAGTTAATTAATTAAATAATACACACACACACATATATATGTATTATACTATAAAGGTTATAGTATATAATAAATATTTAATATAAATGTATATTAAGATAATATAAAATTAATTAAATAAGATTGAATTAATATAATATTATAAATTTGACTATTATATAAGTAATATGAAATATAAAATTTATTTAATAATAAAACTTATATAATATGAATGTATAAATTAAAGGTGGAACATTAAGAAACTAGTTCTAAATAGACTTAATGAATAAATACACACATAATTGTACATATACCATAATTTTTGATGTGTCCAACACTTGAACCACGATGGTATTTCATTAGAAATACATTATTCCATAAGTCGATATCACTCAATATAATTTATTGAAGATTATGGATCTTCAATATAATGTTGTCCTCTACCATATATATATTAATAAATTATTCATACTCCTTAGTTGTTGAGCAAAATCAAGCTAGGGATGTTATGTGTAGTATTATTTATATATTGAATAGATGAGATAAAATAACTATACGTTTTGTTGAGAAAACTCAAGGTACATACACTATACTTAGGCCGCTGCGATATGGTAGGTACTTGTGAATAATTTTGTTTTGATTTATTGAGAATACTCAAGGTTGAATGTACCAAGGGTTAGGAGTTATATACGATACAACCGATAAGGAGTTATCCATCGAGCTATGACTTGTTAAGCAAACTTAGGGTCAGAATGCCAAGACGGACGAGTCCAAATACCCACTAGCGAAGTCGAAAGACTTCTATATTTTGAGTTAGGGTTTAGTGAAATATAAAATATTAGTGGGAGCCTTACTAGAAAAATGAAACGATAACATTTAACCTTTCTAATATTGTAAGAACATATGCTATATAATGTTATAATAATCTATACTGATAAATTTGTGCGCTTAATATGATTGATAAAATGTTTATAAATTAAGATATACAATTGAACTGAATTGAAGATTGACAAATTGAAATATAACATATACTTACTAATAAATGCTTATTGCATGTTAACTTTCAACACCCATGCAAGCGCCTAATTTTACAACTACTAAATACATTCGTAATTTGGTCGCTTACGTGTTTATTTAGTCGAGACCATGCGTTGTGTTCTATGAGTTCCAAAGTCAAAAGAAATAAATGACTATGTATATTTGATCCATATAAAATCACATGTAAATGTTATATGATGAATGGTCATAGTTCGTAGTATATGATATTGCGATGAAATTTTTAATCCGAAGTAAGCAAATAAACCATAGTGCAAGATTGAGTATTTAATTTGATTGGTTACAATAAAGATCATATTGTGTTAAATGTAACACAAGACCAAAACTACAATATAAATCTAAGAACTCGATCGCTGAAATGTTCTATTTGATCGGTTTACGTAAGGTGCATTATATTTGATGTCCTTAAATGTTAAGGATGATCAAATGCATTTTTGTAAAGAACTCGTTATGATATTATGGTAAGGGATTTCTTTTGAATGGTTCAACCATTTAAAAAGAAAAATTAATGTACAAACGTAGATATGATTTAAGGTATAGTTGGGATGAAGAGAGTGAATGGTCACTTATGCTTCATAAAGAAACATCGAAAACAAGAATTGTAATAATAATGATTTATACTTATCATTTGAACAAGAAATATGATTTCTATTACATAATATATTTTCGAATAAAAAATTGTTTTCTATGAGATTTATTTCTTTGAGTTCAAAATATTTGATCAAAGAACTATGCTCTATAAACTAGTTGTAGTATATGAAATAAATAGTCTACGTTAAGTGGATGATGGATGTGACGACCGCCCATGACCCCTGCACCGAATCTAGAGATAGTGCGCTGTAAAGTGTGCCAGGCGACTATGGACGATTGTCAAGGTAAGATTTAAAACGAAAGAATCTATCGTATTACTCACAGCGCATGGACAAAATACAATAGAACATATGTATAGTGAAGCTTTACAGAACAAAATGACATCATATAAAACTCCATAATAGTTGAATACAAGCATCCACATAGTCAATACATCCAGCCTCACTACAAATCTCTCAGAGAATACAAAAAAAAAACAGCGGAATATCCAGTACATATAATAAGAAGATAATATGCAACCCTCCGGCTCGTCTTCGATATCAGCATCGTGAGAAGAGAACAGCACCTGTCACCTGTTACCTAGTCTGCCCGTCCCAAAATGGACGAACAGCCCAAGGCAATAAGAATTAAAAACATAAAGCCTTGAGTCAAACAACAGTCTTAGTGAGCAGTAAATTAACTAACAACATACCAAAAGAGCATAAAGGAAAAGGAATAGGAATACAACCCTCCCACTCCAACCTCATTCTACAGTGACAGCCCCCAGACACACACTAAGTAGAAGCAAACATAGCAGAGCATACAATTTAAAGTAAAGCTACTATCACTCGAGTCAAGGGCGATGTTTTCCAAGTACCAAGGCCTAAATCAGATAAGCACCCAGAAAATACCGCTCTTGAGTCCGAATGACGATACAACCAAACATCCATGACTCTGGCTATCACTGTTATCATTGCTTCGATATCACCGTTAATTGAATGACCGGCACATTCTTTCAGCCGTCCGTCAAGGGCTAATGGAAACCCCGGTTCTAGACATAACTCCCGCACGTCGTCGCAGCCCGTGCCTAGGACTATCGAATCTGCCCAGAGTACTCGACCATCAACAGTTGGCCGTTGGGACTATCGAATCTGCCCAAACGTACTCTTGCTTAGAGCATGCTAGAACCTTCAACAACGATGCTATCCAAGCCTCCTAGTCATCCTCCTCGACGACTATTCTCATATCCATTCATTATCTTCAACTCGAATCATATCACCGAGTTATCAACATGCTTGGAATGATCCCGTCTGGATTAGACCAAGTCTTCACCACATGATTGCCTCGCTTCATTACATCCTCGCAAAGCCTCATCTCATCATTACATCATCAAATCTATGCATAAGAGCTTCATCCTCCCGCTACATATGCCACGAGCAGCTTTTCCATTTCAAGAGCTTTTCCCTTAGCTTTTGAATCATCTTCGATCTAAATCTAATCATCAATCATCTAGTTCATGACAAGCAATCAAATCAAACATCAATCCAAGCAATCAAGCATTCAAATATGATCTAAGTAGACAATTATAACAATAATGGCATTTTCGTAATTAAAGAGTTGAAAGTCCAATAAGCATGAAAACATGGATTATATCTCTACAAACTTGATGAATGAACTTGCATAGGTTAACATATGATAAAATGGATGCAACATCATCATGAACAATGGATCTATATGGATCTACACATAGGATGAAGAAAATGCATGGAAATCTCTATTTTAACACCATAACGAGCCAACAATCCGATATACTCCTTTGGATCCGTATGAGAGATAATCACCACTCACCAAATCACCTAAACAAACCCAAATCAATACGCTTCAGATCTGGACAGCGAAGGATCAAGCTTGATCTATCACAAATTCGCTTCAAATGAAGAAATCTCTCTTGAAAAGATGATGATCTTCAATCTAAGCTCTTGAATCTTCAATCTTGATCTTCGATTTGGATGAATGGAAGCACTAGATTAGAGTGGAGGAAAGAAGTGAAGAAGTGTAGAAGTCGAGCTCTCAAAATGGCAGCACTTCGTCGCTTCAAAATCCGGATCCCAAAAAGTGAGAACAACCCCTCCTATTTATAGCTGAAAACTGCCCTTAAGTCGTAACTCGGCTATCTTCTTAAGTCGGTGCCGACTTAACACCATGCCGACCTAGTGCCTTGCCGACCTAGTGCCTTGCCGACCTAAAACTCATCTGCCTATGACTCGTAACAAAACAGCTGTCTCCTAAGTCGGTTACGACTTATGGCATGCGCCTACGACTTAACTGAAAAGGCCTCCGACTTAACCAAGCT
This sequence comes from Allium fistulosum, assembly GCA_030737815.1. Lineage (NCBI taxonomy): Eukaryota > Viridiplantae > Streptophyta > Magnoliopsida > Asparagales > Amaryllidaceae > Allium > Allium fistulosum. The sequence goes on from CM060905.1 coordinate 216,252,517, forward strand.
TCGACTCAACACATGCTCCCCTGAACGACCTACCAACTTAGCAGACTACGACTTATAACTAAGCAGCTAACCCCTAGGTCGGTTACAACCTAGCTGGTATACGACTCATCTCTCTATCTCCTTAACTCGGCCACGACTCAACTGAGTTACAACACAACTTCTAGACTTAGGTCGCTCACATCCTATCGCCAAACTCCTAAGTCGTTAACTCGGTCAGCCGACTTAACACTTAACTCGGTCATGACTTAATTTCCTTAGATCACTGCCGACCTATCTCTTAGGTCATTTCCTATCTTAAGTCGGTCAATACTATAAGTCGGTCAACACCATAAGTCGGTCAACACTATAAGTCGGTCAACTTCTTAGATAGGCTACTCCCTTAAGTCGGTCACTCGTCCTAAGCCACTCTATGACTTAACTTCCTTAACCCGGTTAATCCCTTAGGTCGTCCCAAACTGTCAACCGACTTAAAACACTCCCCTATCTTCCTTAGGTCGCCGCCGACCTATACTTTAGTCAGACTTCCTAACTCGTCCAGAACCCATAAGTCGGCTACGACTTAGGACTTAACCAAAATTCTTCCCAAAATCTGAAACAACCAAAAATGTTGAAAATTCCAGATTTGAACGAGCTTTTCGATCCGTAAAAATACGGGTCGTTACATTCTCTCCCCCTTAGGAATTTCGCCCCCGAAATTCCAAACAAACAAAGCAATCAAAAACTATTATGCACGCCTACCATCCATAGCAATAAACAAATCATGCATCCAATTCTAGCTTAGCATGCAGAATTCTAAAACTAGAACAAGTTACAATTTCGTTAGATGACACGACACCTTAGGGCCATACCCTGAAGAGTTCAGGATGAGCTGCCTTCATCCTCTCTTCCACTTCCCACGTACAGTCGTTATCATCATCACTCCATTGTATCTTGAGCAACTTAACTACCTTCCTCCTAAGCTGTTTCGTGTCGGTTTCAACAACACGAAGCGGCTTACGAGGTCTTCTATCAACTGGATCAACTTCTAAGTCTTCACAGCTATCAGCAGAAACCACCGTACTCGAGTCGTGCACATACTTCCGTAGATATGATACATGAAAAACATTGTGCACACCCGACATCTTCTCCGGTAACCCCAATCTGTAAGCGAGCTTTCCAATTCGCTCGATGATCGGGAATGGTCCAACAAATCTCGGAGTCAATTTTCCTTTCTTCCCGAATCGAATAACATTCTTCAGTGGAGAAATCTTCACAAAAACCATATCTCCCACGTCAAACTCCAAATCCTTTCGACGCTTATCAGCATAACTCTTCTGACGGTCTTGGGCTGCCTTCATTCGTTGCCGAATGATCTCTATGCAATCTGAAGTCTGACGAATCATCTCTGGCCCAAGCATCAGCTTTTCTCCAGTTTCCAACCAACATGTTGGAGAGTTACACGGTCTTCCATACAATGCCTCATACGGTGCCATACCAATGCTTGACTGGTAACTGTTGTTGTACGCAAACTCCACCAAATGAAGGTGATCTTCCCATGATCCTTCGAAATCTAAAACACAGGCTCTGAGGAGATCTTCCAAAACTCGGTTGACTCTCTCAGTCTGACCATCTGTTTGAGGGTGATAAGCTGTACTTAAACACAACTCGGTTCCCAAAACTTCCTGGAAGCTCTTCCAAAATCCACTAGTGAACAATGGGTCTCGATCGCTCACTATACTCTTCGGAATACCATGGAATCGAACTATCCACTTAACATACAACTCAGCCAACTTTGATGCAGTCCTAGTCGATCGAACAGGAATGAATCGTGCACTCTTAGTCAGACGATCCATAATGACCCAAATCCCTTCATTTCCCGCTCTGGTTCTAGGCAATCCATCAATAAAATCCATCGACACTTGTTCCCACTTCCATGTAGGAACTTCTAAGGGCTGAAGCAATCCACTTGGCTTTTTCTGTTCAGCCTTTACCAACTGGCAGTTCATACATTTGGAAATGAAATCTCCAACATCCTTCTTCATGCCTTCCCAATAGTAGGTTCTCTTCATATCCCGATACATCTTGTTTCCACCTGGATGAATTGTCAACTTCGAGTGATGACTTTCCTTCAGAACTTCACTCCTCAATTCATCTATATCGGGAACCACTAGTCGTCCTTGCTTTCGAAGCCAACCTTCTCTATCGACCTCGAATCCTTTATCCTTTTCTGGCTCCAATCCAGATTCCAATTCACGGATAATCTTGACAAGCTTATCATCTCGCTTTTGACTCTCGCCAATCCTTTCCACAAGAGTCGGTCTTATCGATAAGTTTGCCAACATTTCAGGTTCCAATTCGCATCTAGGCCTGAAGTCAAATCCAGCTAAATACTCGAGACTCTTCCATTCAGAAAACATGGCTCCCAATCCTGCATGTCTTCGACTTAACGCATCAGCCACTGCGTTACCTTTTCCCGGAGTATAAGCTATACCAAAATCATATGAGGCTAAAAACTCTAGCCAACGTTGCTGTCGAAGATTCAAATCCTTTTGGGAGAAAAGATACTTCAACGACTTGTGATCCGTAAACAACTCGAATCGAACTCCCAACAGATAATGTCTCCACATCTTCAGAGCAAATACAATCGCCGCTAACTCCAAATCATGAGTTGGGTAATTCCTTTCATGCGGCTTCAGTTGTCGACTGGCATACGCAACAACTTTATCCTTCTGCATCAGAACTGCTCCAAGTCCCGTACCACATGCGTCGGTGTAAACCACCATCTCATCATTCCCACTTGGAATAGTCAAAACAGGAGCACTCGTCAGTCGCTCTTTCAGGATTCCGAAAGCTTGCTCACACTTAGCATCCCAACTGAACACTTGGTTCTTCTTCGTCAATCCTGTTAACGGTGCAGCTATCTTGGAGAAGTCTTTGATAAACCGTCGATAATATCCTGCTAATCCAAGAAAACTTCTCACATCTGATGCATTCTTAGGTCTAACCCAATCCTGGATTGCTGCCACCTTAGCGGGATCAACCGCTATTCCATTTCCAGAAATCACATGGCCTAAGAACCTCACTTCACTCTTCCAGAAGTGACACTTTGAAAACTTAGCCTTCAGCTGATGTTTCCGTAAGATCTCCAAAACAATTCGCAAGTGCGTCTTGTGCTCTTCTTCCGTTCTGGAATAAATCAGAATATCATCCACGAACACAAGTACGAACTTGTTCAACTGATCTCTGAACACTCTATTCATAAGATCCACAAAATATGCTGGCGCGTTAGTCAATCCAAACGGCATTACCAGCCACTCAAAGAAACCGGATGGTGTCCTAAAAGCAGTCTTCGGCACACTATCCTTAGCTACTCTCAACTGGTGAAATCCCGTTGCCAAATCCATCTGAGAAAACACCTTAGCCTCGTGAAGCTGATCAAACAAGTCATCTATTCTCGGCAATGGATACTTGTTCTTCTTAGTCACCTTATTCAGTTCACGATAATCCACACACAATCTCAATGACCCATCTGCCTTGGTTGCAAACACAACTGGTGCACCCCACTCGGACACACTACGCCGAATGAATCCTTTCTGTAAAAGGTCATCAACTTGCACTCTCAACTCTTGCTGTTCCCTAGGCGCCATCCGCCTAAGAGGCATCACAACAGGTCTGGCTCCTTCAACTAGATCTATACGAAACTCGATCTCTCTATGCGGCGGCAACCCTTTGACTTCGTCAAAGACATCCTCGAATCCATTTGCGATTGGCACTAAAGACAGTCCATCCCGTGGAACAACTAGCGAATACATGAAGCTCATGAAGACGCCTTCCTCATGCTTACATCGTATCACAATCTTTCGCCCTTCCACATTCTCGACTGCCACCTCTAGCCTCTCACAATCAACCTTAGCCGCATACTTCTTAAGCCAGTCCATACCCAAAATAATTCCGAACCCCGCAAAGTTCAGAACAAAACAATCACAAACAAAAGAGCAACCATGACTCGACACAACTAGACCACGGCATAACATACACAAACAAGACGAACCCCCAACTGGATTAGTCACAACCAATGGCCTATCAACAATATCCGGCTTCAAACCTAACCGGCCTACTAGTTCATTACAAACAAATGAATGCGACGCTCCAGTATCAAACAGAACTCTAACTGGAACACCACATAGGAAAAGAGTACCTTGAACAACCACACTCTTTCCCTTCTCTTCAGCAGTAGGAGCTTTTGAAGACGACGGAACAGCTCCTAAAGCATAGGCTTGCACAATCTGCCTGTCCTTCCTCGGTTCTGGACAATTCTTCCTGAAATGCCCCGGCTTGTCACAGTTGTGACACTTCATCGGTGCCTTCGGATTCTTACAATCCTTAGAGAAATGGCCCTTCTGCTGACAATTGTAGCAAGTCACCTCGCCTTTCGGCTTCTTCTGGCCATCCTTACCCTTCTGCTGCTGCTGCTTCCTCTTCTGGTTTCCACCCTGCTGTGGTTTAGACTCTCCCTTGGTAATAGCAACAACAGGTCCTTCCTTAGGAAACAGACTCTCATGCCTAAGAGCTTTCTCCACAAGCTTCTCAAATGAATCGTCCAAATGATCCACCAACTGTCTCCCAAGATAACTATCCAAGCCGGTCACAAACTTCTCGTTCTTCTGATAAGCAGACTCAATATATGACCGGGCATACTTGGACAAAGCTTCAAACTCAGAAACATACTCAAGAACAGATCTTCCACCCTGCTTGAGCTCCACAAACTTCTTGAACAGAACAGACTTCTGAGCTGTAGAAATGAACTTAGCTTCAAATCTGACTTGGAATTGCTCCCAAGTAATCTCTTCTTCCGGAGTAGTGATGGTAATAGAGTTCCACCAATCAGAAGCTCTCCCCTGAAGCTGCCTTGATGCCAACTTCCTCTTAGTTGCATCATCAATTCCCAAATCACCAAAGATCCTTCTACAAGCATCTATCCACCTCTGGACTTCAATGGTAGATTCTGTTCCCAATAAAACCTTCCCTCCAAGAGCAGTATAATCCTTGCACAGCTTAGCAAAATCCACTGGTTTCGGAGTTTGGACTTGAACTCCAACATCAACTGCTGCCCCCGGAACTGGTATCCTCCTCATGATCGAAGTCATCATAGCTTCGAACATGGCTGCATAATCAGCAGTCTCTTCAGTAGCACGGCCTTCCCTAGCAGCTGGTCTCCCTCTTCGACTCATTCTCAATATCTATAAAAAGGAATGATTAGAACATCTAGAGAAACAACTGCACAAAGGACTCAAACTCTACCAAGCTACTATATTATATATAGTATTCATCCATCAAAATACAATTACGTCTCTCATACGTAGTTACGACAGCGAGCGTTGGGTAAAATCGATTAACCAATGCTCTGATACCAAATGTGACGACCGCCCATGACCCCTGCACCGAATCTAGAGATAGTGCGCTGTAAAGTGTGCCAGGCGACTATGGACGATTGTCAAGGTAAGATTTAAAACGAAAGAATCTATCGTATTACTCACAGCGCATGGACAAAATACAATAGAACATATGTATAGTGAAGCTTTACAGAACAAAATGACATCATATAAAACTCCATAATAGTTGAATACAAGCATCCACATAGTCAATACATCCAGCCTCACTACAAATCTCTCAGAGAATACAAAAAAAAAACAGCGGAATATCCAGTACATATAATAAGAAGATAATATGCAACCCTCCGGCTCGTCTTCGATATCAGCATCGTGAGAAGAGAACAGCACCTGTCACCTGTTACCTAGTCTGCCCGTCCCAAAATGGACGAACAGCCCAAGGCAATAAGAATTAAAAACATAAAGCCTTGAGTCAGACAACAGTCTTAGTGAGCAGTAAATTAACTAACAACATACCAAAAGAGCATAAAGGAAAAGGAATAGGAATACAACCCTCCCACTCCAACCTCATTCTACAGTGACAGCCCCCAGACACACACTAAGTAGAAGCAAACATAGCAGAGCATACAATTTAAAGTAAAGCTACTATCACTCGAGTCAAGGGCGATGTTTTCCAAGTACCAAGGCCTAAATCAGATAAGCACCCAGAAAATACCGCTCTTGAGTCCGAATGACGATACAACCAAACATCCATGACTCTGGCTATCACTGTTATCATTGCTTCGATATCACCGTTAATTGAATGACCGGCACATTCTTTCAGCCGTCCGTCAAGGGCTAATGGAAACCCCGGTTCTAGACATAACTCCCGCACGTCGTCGCAGCCCGTGCCTAGGACTATCGAATCTGCCCAGAGTACTCGACCATCAACAGTTGGCCGTTGGGACTATCGAATCTGCCCAAACGTACTCTTGCTTAGAGCATGCTAGAACCTTCAACAACGATGCTATCCAAGCCTCCTAGTCATCCTCCTCGACGACTATTCTCATATCCATTCATTATCTTCAACTCGAATCATATCACCGAGTTATCAACATGCTTGGAATGATCCCGTCTGGATTAGACCAAGTCTTCACCACATGATTGCCTCGCTTCATTACATCCTCGCAAAGCCTCATCTCATCATTACATCATCAAATCTATGCATAAGAGCTTCATCCTCCCGCTACATATGCCACGAGCAGCTTTTCCATTTCAAGAGCTTTTCCCTTAGCTTTTGAATCATCTTCGATCTAAATCTAATCATCAATCATCTAGTTCATGACAAGCAATCAAATCAAACATCAATCCAAGCAATCAAGCATTCAAATATGATCTAAGTAGACAATTATAACAATAATGGCATTTTCGTAATTAAAGAGTTGAAAGTCCAATAAGCATGAAAACATGGATTATATCTCTACAAACTTGATGAATGAACTTGCATAGGTTAACATATGATAAAATGGATGCAACATCATCATGAACAATGGATCTATATGGATCTACACATAGGATGAAGAAAATGCATGGAAATCTCTATTTTAACACCATAACGAGCCAACAATCCGATATACTCCTTTGGATCCGTATGAGAGATAATCACCACTCACCAAATCACCTAAACAAACCCAAATCAATACGCTTCAGATCTGGACAGCGAAGGATCAAGCTTGATCTATCACAAATTCGCTTCAAATGAAGAAATCTCTCTTGAAAAGATGATGATCTTCAATCTAAGCTCTTGAATCTTCAATCTTGATCTTCGATTTGGATGAATGGAAGCACTAGATTAGAGTGGAGGAAAGAAGTGAAGAAGTGTAGAAGTCGAGCTCTCAAAATGGCAGCACTTCGTCGCTTCAAAATCCGGATCCCAAAAAGTGAGAACAACCCCTCCTATTTATAGCTGAAAACTGCCCTTAAGTCGTAACTCGGCTATCTTCTTAAGTCGGTGCCGACTTAACACCATGCCGACCTAGTGCCTTGCCGACCTAGTGCCTTGCCGACCTAAAACTCATCTGCCTATGACTCGTAACAAAACAGCTGTCTCCTAAGTCGGTTACGACTTATGGCATGCGCCTACGACTTAACTGAAAAGGCCTCCGACTTAACCAAGCTTCGACTCAACACATGCTCCCCTGAACGACCTACCAACTTAGCAGACTACGACTTATAACTAAGCAGCTAACCCCTAGGTCGGTTACAACCTAGCTGGTATACGACTCATCTCTCTATCTCCTTAACTCGGCCACGACTCAACTGAGTTACAACACAACTTCTAGACTTAGGTCGCTCACATCCTATCGCCAAACTCCTAAGTCGTTAACTCGGTCAGCCGACTTAACACTTAACTCGGTCATGACTTAATTTCCTTAGATCACTGCCGACCTATCTCTTAGGTCATTTCCTATCTTAAGTCGGTCAATACTATAAGTCGGTCAACACCATAAGTCGGTCAACACTATAAGTCGGTCAACTTCTTAGATAGGCTACTCCCTTAAGTCGGTCACTCGTCCTAAGCCACTCTATGACTTAACTTCCTTAACCCGGTTAATCCCTTAGGTCGTCCCAAACTGTCAACCGACTTAAAACACTCCCCTATCTTCCTTAGGTCGCCGCCGACCTATACTTTAGTCAGACTTCCTAACTCGTCCAGAACCCATAAGTCGGCTACGACTTAGGACTTAACCAAAATTCTTCCCAAAATCTGAAACAACCAAAAATGTTGAAAATTCCAGATTTGAACGAGCTTTTCGATCCGTAAAAATACGGGTCGTTACAATGGACCTCTGTATTTGGTACGCTATTATAGTAATAATGGAAATAGTTGGAGCATGCCATATAACACTTATTGATTGCATCAACGTATGAAAATTATTATTTGAAAATGTGCCATGCATTATTTATAAAATATTATATGTTCTTTGGTGATGACTAAAGAATAGACATAGTTTTATAACAATGACAATATTATGAATATTTCTTGTGAAATAAAACCGTAGTAGAGGTATTTGATGCATTGGAAAATATAGAAGTATCTAGAATTATTTACAATTATTTTGGAATTATAGACTAAGCCATAGTTTTGAGAAATAATTTTTATTATATGATTATGAATCATATGATACTGGTTAATTATACCTCAAATGATTAAGGGTTATGCACCCATTTAGTGGGAGCGTCATAAGAGTTGATGAATTCTTCGGATTGATACATATAAATATATGCGATCATAAGTCTATTAATACCATAATGATTCCACGTACTTTGACATATTCACCACGAACATGAATGTGTATTTGATAAGCATGTATAAGTCTATGATAAGTTCATAGAATACAAAACGAAAGTAAATAATATGACATGCAACATAAATGATTCAATTTGATCGAATAGGCGAGTATATTGGAAAGAGTTCCGTATGTACCTTAAACGAATTAAGATTTGGTTTCAAAGGTCATTCCTCCCTATAATACATAATGATGTGATGATAAGGAGTAATCGAACTTAGTTGGATAAAGTATGATTAATGATGAGTGAACTTGAGTTAATTCTTTCTATAAGGTGTGTACTTAAGTGTAGTACAAAGGATTAAAATTAATATCATTCAAAGAATAGTTTACAAAACCATATAAGATAAAGGTTTTATAAGAAATCCCTACATACCCTAGGCCAAGGAGTTGGCAGGTTGTGCGAATCGAAAGACAACACTTGATAATTGTACTTAAGGGATCTTGTATGAATCATCCTAAGAGAATTTCGGGAACAATGGTTATTAAATGACTAATTTATGTTGTGAACATAAATATATAATGAACTAATGCAAAAATTAGTTTTGTATAAGGAAATTCATAAAATGTTTATGAATCCACATTCCATCGCACTAAGAAACAACTGTTGTTTTGAGAAATAATAACTCCGTAGCGAATGAATTTCTTTGAGAAATTATTGATATAAATTGAATTTGGATATGATCAAAGGATAAAAATGATTACAAGGGATGAAATGAAATCCATCGAATCTAAATGAACACAATACATTAGAATGTCTAATGAGTATTCTTGTACATTAAAGATAAACAGTGAGTTTCTTGTCAATGTCAAAACTAAGTAATCCTCGGCTGTTTAATTAAACTATTAAGAGTACGGACTCTATGATATGACACAATGCGCTGATTTGAAATAAATTCCATGTACTTTATCAAAATATGATTTTGATAGTTTTACCCGAATGGATATGATTCATTGGTCGCAAATGCATCTCTAAGAGAAAGACAAATATAGTTGGAATATAGTAAAGTCGCATCATTATGAATAATACCATGAATTTCGATTGTTGAAATTAACGTAACATATTCACCCTTTGATGTGCTAAAGTTGGTTCAAATTTAATCATAAAATTATTGCTAAGTATGACTTTATGTTTGGTACATATGTGCTGAAATGGAAACTTCTAAATAATGATTTAGAATAGACTATTAGCACATAACAACCAAAGTATCTCGAAATTAGTAGGAGCGATATTGAGTTTGTGGGTTTTTGGATATGATCCAAAAAAATAGAGAGTACCATTTTATAAGCATTGGAATTGAATAAATATTTTGAAAGAAATATCAAATAGTTTGATTATATGTAGAGGAAGCATGTGTTCATAAGAAAGAATGTTGAAATGTACATAAATATTTCTAAACTATAAGTAAACAACAGATTGCTGATTGTTAACGATATACTTGTGTTAAAATCTGCTTTAGTTATTTCAATACTCGACATTGGATTGCAAATGATGTCTCTCATAGATAGTATAAAGGACATTTGGAATGTCCCAGATGATATGCAAAAACACCTTATTAAAATGTTTAACAAGGAACACGTGAAATGAATTCTATATGCATTGGCAATAGGAATTTGCACACATGTTATGTTGTCTACAATATTGTGATTTGTTAATGTGTCTAATACATGAATAAAATATCAAATCCAAATTAAAGGCCACTAAACGGTAGTTTGGAGTGTTCTCGTGTATTTACGATGTAACGACCCGTAAATTTTAACTGTTTTAATAACGTAATTAGTCGAAATTTTGTGAAATTTTAAACGATAAAATTTTGAAATAAAAATTTATTATTTGGAATGTGTCTAATTAAACATAGCAAACTGTAAATTTTCGTCAGAAAATATGAAAGTTTATTTCGTGCGTAAATTTACTTCAATTTAATCAGTTAAAAAGCGATGAAAATAAAACGTTTTCGAAACCCAAATATTTTTATATAGAAAAATTCTAAAACATCTTCTGAGCAAGACGTCATTTTTTGTTTTTCCAAATTCAGACATCTTTAGCTCCGTCGATCTTATTTTTCAGCGTTTTTGCTGCATTTTCCGCTAGTAGAAAATTCGAATTTTTATAATTCAATCATACCACTGATATCTGTATACCGTTTTGATCGTCTCGTCGTGCTGAGCACTGCACTATATTCGTTCTGTGTTTTAAAGTCCGGTGCGTGGCGAAACCACGATACGGTTAGTCGTATCGGTCCCGTATCTTGGTCTTTTGCATTTCTAGTGACCATTCAGTTTACATCGGACTATACGTTATAGCCTCCAGCCTTTATTGTTTCCAAAATTCAATGTTCTGACTCTTGCCTTTCCTAGCAAATTTTAATCTCTGCCTCTTCATTTTGCACGCAAGAAAAATTGCACCATTTATAGTTTGTTTTATTTTCCAATGTAACTTATCCTCTGTGATATTGTTTCCTCCTTTAGCCTGTTCTTCCTTCCCACCAACCTACATCACTATCTCCTCGACGTTAGCCTCCACCACCTACCCTTCCTAGCTTCGGTACTCCCCATCCTACCCGCCCACAGCCATGAACCACCTTCCATCCACCAAGACAAGCCTGAGCACCACAAAGCCGTGCTTTCTCCCCTTCAGCTCTTCCCACTAAGCCACAAAACTCACTCTTTCTTCACGCGCCAGCATTCCCACTTCCACCCCGTATCACCTCCCCGACCTGACAACCTTCCCCACCATTTTCGCCCATAGCGGCCGATCGATCTCGGCCACACCATCGTCGAGCAACCCAGCAACTCCGCCTACCTCCATTTTTGCAAGCCTCGGCTATCATTCCTTCCCTTTACCTCACTTCGGTTCCGTTTGCTTTGAGCGTCGAATCGTGCCAATCTAGCTTTGCTTTGGAATTTCCGCTTGGATTGGTAACTTGTTCCATCGTTGAATCTCTAGCCTCGAAAGGTGAGTAATCACTCACGATTAATGTTTTTTATTTATTTAATTTGATTTCAATTGAAACGACAACTGAAATATGTTGTTGCTAGTTATTTACACTGTTAAATATATGTAATTACCTGTGACATCTGACACCATTATCTGTAATTATGCGATGATATTCCAGTTTGATTGATAATTAATTGATTGTTTGTTGTTACATTTGACGTTAAATTGTTATTGTTTAAAATAATAAATAAAACGTTAGTGAATTTGATATAGGATAAAATTGATATATGTGCTAAATTTGATTGGTTAAAAGTTGTATAATATGACCCGTAAATGTTAAATAAAGTGACACGTAGAAATAGCGTTAACTACACCTTGAACCATCAAATTGTATGTTGTTTAAACTGATGATGTATGAAATTGTAAATAGATACCAAGTGAAGAACCGTATAAAGATCAGTGTAATAATCTTTAATCTACATGAAATGATAGTGTAGATTCTAGAAATAATTATATTAATTTGCATAAACAACAATGTAAAATAATACGATTGTTTCGGGATTATTTCAATTGATTATTGGATTGTTATTATTGATTGTTGTTATTGCTTGTTTCTTTACTTTGACACCATCCCAGTTATCACACTGCAAGTTCCCTTTGCTATGTTTTGATTTTGAATTGAATTGGAATCGGGTTGAAATGATAAAAACCCAAATGAACTTGACTTAGGATAGAGAATTAAATAAAACCCGACTGGTCAATGATTTGATTTAAAAATAAAATGAAGATTTTATTTGAATAAATAATATGGTTTTGAAACGAAGTTGGAATTTGAACTTTTATGGAAGGAAAATGTTAATATTTAATAATCTGAATCAAGATATTAACATAGTAGATGATGAATGAACGTTGTTTTAAAATTAATTATTTAATAATTAAATTTGGAATTATTAATAATTAAGTTTTGAAACTAGTTAATAATTAAGTTTTGAAATTATTTAATAATTAAATAAGATTGAATTATTTAATAATTAAATAAAATTGAATTCTTTATTAAGTAAAATTGAACTTCTTGAATAAGCGAAATTAGGTTTCTTTATTTATTGAGTTTTGAAATTGTAACTAAGTAAATTAATAAGTGAAATTGAATTTCTTTAACAAGAATTAAAATGTGATTTATTGAAATTAATGAAAGACTTGTAATTTAAAGAATTGATTTGACTAATTTAATTCAATTTGAAGTTTTGATATAATGAAGTCGAACTTAAGTAATTGATTTAATGAATTGGAAATTAAATAGAAATTGTTTGAATGACAAATTTACTTAATGAATATTGAATAGAACCGATCATTTGATTTGAATGTTAAATTAAATTAATTTAAATGATTTCGAAATGAAACTTATTTACGAATTTAATTGAATATTTGAATTACTTTAAGTCAAATTTTGAAATTGAATTATAGAGTTTTGAAATGGTAATTTGGAAGTTTGAAACATAATTTTAGAAATTGATTTAGAAAGAGAAATGAAATGTTGGTTTACAAATTTTAATTGAAATTGTAATTGATTTGGCTTTGAAATATATAAACGACCAATCGGTGTAATAATTACGAAAGTTATTAAAGAGACCGGAATCGATTAGGGACATACTCACTGTCTAAACCAAAAACCACTTTAATAACTATACGCGAAGTGTAATCCAGAATGAAGTGGTTGGAATGATGTACGCGATGACTGAAGAAAGAGAACGATATTGGATAGCCTTGACACTTGTGTCAAATTGGAAATGACTAAAACAGGAGCCGTGCCGGGCCAAATGGGGTTAGCTACCTCGAGCGAACACACTTCTTCGAAAACTACTCATTACTTGTTGTCGATTGGTGCACCCTTGATTTTGGGAGTGTTGTTTCGCGGTGTTGCGATCGCTGCGGCGATGCGTTCTCACCAGTCTGGATCAGGCAAACGGTAGTTTCACTACCTTGGGTATTGCCTCATGTGCCTTGTCATACTTGTATCCCTATATACGCGACCACTACGATTTGTTTTGTGTTATCCCTATGGAGTACTCCCTGATATCCCACTAGTTTACGGTGGAGTTTACAGTGTTGTATAGACTATAACGCTTATATAAAATGTGTTAAGGGGGATAATGGTAACGCCTTAACACTATTTTGATACTTTATATTACTGATAGGCATTATCTACTTATCGTACACTACTACATAGTAGATAGTTTAACGGATCCTTAAAGGATGGTTATTCCAAACATCCTTTGAGTTACTTGTATTTCAGTTGCTATTTCACTTGAGTTGGATTTATTGATATAAGAATGTTAATCCTGACTCGAGTGTTTTGTGTTTTGCTTTACGCTCTGGTCAGACTGAGTGTTCCAGTATTCGAGACTCACCTTTGGAGTTGGAGCTTCGCTTGGAGATCCAGCTATCTATCCAGCTTTCAGATATTCAGTTGATTCCAATGATGTATTCTGATTTGTACCTGATGTATAGTGTTACTCTTCTGTTGTATCTTGTTTAACTCTGATGTATCTTATATATTTGTATAGTAGCTTCATGAACTACTATCTCTTTTACTTCCGCTGCATTTATTACTCTGTGTCTGTGATCTGTGATTATTTTATTTACTGTATATGCTCAGTTTTGCCAATTTAAATTAACAATTCAGTATTTTGAATTATTCAAGTCCGACATGTGCGGATGCGAATGGTCCAAAATTACGGGTCGTTACAGTTGGTATCAGAGCTTTGGTAGCTCTAGGAAAAACTTAGCATATATGGTAAATGTATTTACAGAATCACTTTCATTCGGGTTTGAATCTGTTTCTTTTGACTCGATTCCTTTGAATTTTGGAACGTTCCCTGTGGTTCCAAAACCCATTCGTGTCCCTCACTATTCGTCTTCTAATTATGGAGTATCGCATAACTCCACTTTGAATGATCTTTATAATGAATCAGCGGCCTCGCCAAACTTCGAATGATTTGTAAAGGGGTGAAACTCCTTTACAATAGGCATCGATTTACCGGAGATTTCTGTATCCTCGGTTTACGATGCTATCTGTCTTCTGCTATACTTGAATTCTATTTCTTGAGATTGAATGAAGATTTGCCTCGAAATTCTACATCGATCTTATTCTTGAAGTCACGGTCGACCTGGTTAAGGTTGCCCGCGATTTATATAAACTTATCAAATCTTTCTACTTTGTTATTTTAATCATCATATCTTTGTTTCGAACTTATCTTCGAATCGAAATTCTCTTTGATTTGAGTCCATCAAATTTGAATCTCTATCTTTGCTTTGAAATCTATTCTTGTATAGTCGAGCGAGGAAGTGTATTTGTAAATTAATATTAAAAATGTTTTAAAATATATTGTGTTGTTTGAGTTGTTGATGTTGATTTGGGTTTCCGATCGATTCGTCTGATCAACGCTATCGATAGGATTTCCAAAACACTTGAACAGAGCAAACTGACACAATTTTATTTTCAAATTCTTGTAAATGAAATAAATTTGTATGATTATATTATAAATATATATAAGTAAAATTTTCTAAAATTTAATAAGTTAATTAAATTGGTTGTTGAAATGATAATAATTGATTATCACTTATTGTTCTATAAATGAATTTTTAAACATGGGTTATAAACTGATTTGAAATTTAAATGAATTTAAAATTTAGAATTTGAGAATTTAATTTCCAGTGATTTCAAGCTTTGGTTTTTAAATTTTAAAAAAAATGAATATTATTGAAGGTATTTTCAAATAGAAACCGTTTTCAAAGAATTTTAAAATGTTGAAATCAGTGCTCTTCTCTTTTGTCGCTGGAAAATAATTTCGGTGATGGCGGCCGCATCATCGACATTCATTTTCGAGCTTCGAAGTGGAGAGACTATTCTGTAGCTTTGCTACGGTTTTGTTTTGAAAAAAAAATATTTTGATTTGAATTTCTTCAGTATAATTTGATTATATATATATGGGTATCTTATTTTTAAAAAATTTAATTTGATTTGATATAAATATATAGATATATCTCTAAATTGTTTGAAGTAAATCGGAGATTTAAATTCTTAAATTTTAGGTTAATGATGATTTAAATTATAAACTGAAGTCAAAATTCTTGGATAAATATTTAACTTGAAATAACTGGATTGTAAAAATTTTATTTGTATAATACTCAATTTCATTTCAATATAACTTACCTAAATTATTCAGAAGTTAAAAAAAAGTAATTGGATAATGTACAATAAAAAAAATGTCTTATAAATAAAATTTGAGGGTTTATAATAAATGTTATACACTAAATTTTGATTATAAAGATGTTAATAGAGTTAGATAGGATAATAAGTAATTGAATAATAGATGAGACAAATAAATTTGTTTTGAAAGAATTAATAAATTGAAATTTGACCAACTTATGAAAATACCTTGAATTTAAAAGCAATTAGTGAATATAAATTAAATTAAATCGAAACTTTTATGGTTTAAATTAATTTATATGGGTTAAATATATGTGATAAGATATATTAAGTAGAATAAATTTAACAATAATTTGGAATAAAGAAGAATTTAAAATTGTTGAAGAAAAATATGATTATAATAAAAGACTATTCAAATTTATGGTTTTAGAAATTATAAATTGAAGATAATTGGATAATAAGATAATGAATTTAGAAATAGTTGAGATTGATTTTAGTGAATCAAATGGATTAAATCAATCATTGAATATCAATTAATTTAAATTTGAATTTATATGGTTTAAATTAATTATTATTTTGTATTTCAAATCTGTTTTTCTTTCTGGTTGTTTCTATTCTCCTACCTCGTTCCTTTTCGGGGACGAAAAGTTTTGAGTGGGGGAGAGTGTAACGACCCGTAGATTTTAACTGTTTTAATAACGTAATTAGTCGAAATTTTGTGAAATTTTAAACGATAAAATTTTGAAATAAAAATTTATTATTTGGAATGCGTCTAATTAAACATAGCAAACTGTAAATTTTCGTCAGAAAATATGAAAGTTTATTTCGTGCGTAAATTTACTTCAATTTAATCAGTTAAAAAGCGATGAAAATAAAACGTTTTCGAAACCCAAATATTTTTATATAGAAAAATTCTAAATCATCTTCTGAGCAAGACGTCATTTTTCGTTTTTCCAAATTCAGACATCTTTAGCTCCGTCGATCTTATTTTTCAGCGTTTTTGCTGCATTTTCCGCTAGTAGAAAATTCGAATTTTTATAATTCAATCATACCACTAATATCTGTATACTGTTTTGATCGTCTCGTCGTGCTGAGCACTGCACTATATTCATTCTGTGTTTTTAAGTCCGGTGCGTGGCGAAACCAAGATACGGTTAGTCGTATCGGTCCCGTATCTTGGTCTTTTGCATTTCTAGTGACCATTCAGTTTACATCGGGCTATACGTTATAGCCTCCAGCCTTTATTGTTTCCAAAATTCAATGTTCTGACTCTTGTCTTTCCTAGCAAATTTTAATCTCTGCCTCTTCGTTTTGCACGCAAGAAAAACTGAACCATTTATAGTTTGTTTTATTTTCCAATGTAACTTATCCTCTGTGATATTGTTTCCTCCTTTAGCATGTTCTTCCTTCCCACCAACTTACATCACTATCTCCTCAACGTTAGCCTCCACCGCCTACCCTTCCTAGCTTCGGTACTCCCCATCCTACCCGCCCACAGCCATGAACCACCTTCCATCCACCGAGACAAGCCTGAGCACCACAAAGCCGTGCTTTCTCCCCTTCAGCTCTTCCCACTAAGCCACCGAACCCGCTCTTTCTTCACGCGCCAGCATTCCCACTTCCACCCCGTATCACCTCCCCGACCTGACAACCTTCCCCACCATTTTCGCCCATAGCGGCCGATCGATCTCCGCCACACCATCGTCGAGCAACCCAGCAACTCCGCCTACCTCCATTTTTGCAAGCCTCGGCTATCATTCCTTCCCTTTACCTCACTTCGGTTCCGTTTGCTTTGAGCGTCGAATCGTGCCAATCTATCTTTGCTTTGGAATTTACGCTTGGATTGGTAACTTGTTCCATCGTTGATTCTCTAGCCTCGAAAGGTGAGTAATCACTCACGATTAATGTTCTTTTATTTATTTAATTTGATTTCAATTGAAACGACAACTGAAATATGCTGTTGCTAGTTATTTACACTGTTAAATATATGTAATTACCTGTATCAGTTCACCTGTGACATCTGACACCATTATCTGTAATTATGCGATGATAATCCAGTTTGATTGATAATTAATTGATTGTTTGTTGTTACATTTGACGTTAAATTGTTATTGTTTAAAATAATAAATAAAACGTTAGTGAATTTGATATAGGATAAAATTGATATATGTGCTAAATTTGATTGGTTAAAAGTTGTATAATATGACCTGTAAATGTTAAATAAAGTGACACGTAGAAATAGCGTTAACTACACCTTGAACCATCAAATTGTATGTTGTTTAAACTGATGATGTATGAAATTGTAAATAGATACCAAGTGAAGAACCGTATAAAGATCAGTGTAATAATCTTTAATCTACATGAAATGATAGTGTAGATTCTAGAAATAATTATATTAATTTGCATAAACAACAATGTAAAATAATACGATTGTTTCAGGATTATTTGAATTGATTATTGGATTGTTATTATTGATTGTTGTTATTGCTTGTTTATTTACTTTGACACCATCCCAGTTATCACACTGCAAGTTCCCTTTGCTATGTTTTGATTTTGAACTGAATTGGAATCGGGTTGAAATGATAAAAACCCAAATGAACTTGACTTAGGATAGAGAATTAAATAAAACCCGACTGGTCAATGATTTGATTTAAAAATAAAATGAAGATTTTATTTGAATAAATAATATGGTTTTGAAACGAAGTTGGTATTTGAACTTTTATGGAAGGAAAATATTAATATTTAATAATCTGAATCAAGATATTAACATAGTAGATGATGAATGAACATTGTTTTAAAATTAATTATTTAATAATTAAATTTGGAATTATTAATAATTAAGTTTTGAAACTAGTTAATAATTAAGTTTTGAAATTATTTAATAATTAAATAAGATTGAATTATTTAATAATTAAATAAAATTGAATTCTTTATTAAGTAAAATTGAACTTCTTGAATAAGTGAAATTAGGTTTCTTTATTTATTGAGTTTTGAAATTGTAACTAAGTAAATTAATAAGTGAAATTGAATTTCTTTAACAAGAATTAAAATGTGATTTATTGAAATTAATGAAAGACTTGTAATTTAAAGAATTGATTTGACAAATTTAATTTAATTCAATTTGAAGTTTTGATATAATGAAGTCGAACTTAAGTAATTGATTTAATGAATTGGAAATTAAATAGAAATTGTTTGAATGACAAATTTACTTAATGAATATTGAATAGAACCGATCATTTGATTTGAATGTTAAATTAAATTAATTTAAATGATTTCGAAATGAAACTTATTTACGAATTTAAATGACTATTTGAATTGCTTTAAGTCAAATTTTGAAATTGAATTATAGAGTTTTAAAATGGTAATTTGGAAGTTTTGAAACATAATTTTGGAAATTGATTTAGAAAGAGAAATGAAATGTTGGTTTACAAATTTTAATTGAAATTATAATTGATTTGGCTTTGAAATATATAAACGACCAATCAGTGTAATAATTACAAAAGTTATTAAAGAGACCGGAATCGGTTAGGGACATACTCACTGTCTAAACCGAAAACCACTTTAATAACTATACGCGAAGTGTGATCTAGAATGAAGTGGTTGGAATGATGTACGTGATGACTGAAGAAAGAGAATGATAATGGATAGCCTTGACACTTGTGTCAAATTGGAAATGACTAAAACAGGAGCCGTGCTGGGCCAAATGGGGTCAGCTACCTCGAGCGAACACACTTCTTCGAAAACTACTCATTACTTGTTGTCGATTGGTGCACCCTTGATTTTGGGAGTGTTGTTTCGCGGTGTTGCGATCGCTGCGGCGATGCGTTCTCACCAGTCCGGATCAGGCAAACGGTAGTTTCACTACCTTGGGTATTGCCTCATGTGCCTTGTCATACTTGTATCCCTATATACGCGACCACTACGATTTGTTTTGTGTTATCCCTATGGAGTACTCCCTGATATCCCACTAGTTTACGGTGGAGTTTACAGTGCTGTATAGACTATAACGCTTATATAAAATGTGTTAAGGGGGATAATGGTAACGCCTTAACACTATTTTGATACTTTATATTACTGATAGGCATTATCTACTTATCGTACACTACTACATAGTAGATAGTTTAACGGATCCTTAAAGGATGGTTATTCCAAACATCCTTTGAGTTACTTGTATTTCAGTTGCTATTTCACTTGAGTTGGATTTATTGATATAAGAATGTTAATCCTGACTCGAGTGTTTTGTGTTTTGTGTTTTGCTTTACGCTCGGGTCAGACTGAGTGTTCCAGTATTCGAGACTCGCCTTTGGAGTTGGAGTTTCGCTTGGAGATCCAGCTATCTATCCAGCTTTCAGATATCTAGTTGATTCCAATGATGTATTCTGATTTGTACCTGATGTATAGTGTTACTCTTCTGGTGTATCTTGTTTAACTCTGATGTATCTTATATATTTATATAGTAGCTTCATGAACTACTATCTCTTTTACTTCCGTTGCATTTATTACTCTGTGTCTGTGATCTGTGATTATTTTATTTACTGTATATGCTCAGTTTTGCCAATTTAAATTAACAATTCGGTATTTTGAATTATTCAAGTCCGACATGTGCGGATGCGAATGGTCCAAAATTACGGGTCGTTACATACGAATACTGGAGAATTGTTTACAGAAACAACAAACTCATTATGGCAGAGTAGTCAGACTCAAACTTCATAAGTGATATTGAGTATGACATGTCAATAACGAATCCATATTCAAAGCTAGATTAATCATCTTTAAGTTGGAAATGTTCCAAATAGAAGACTATAGCTAATTCAATATGAAGACTAAGTATGTTGCCTTGAATTGCGCCATGATAAAAGCAATGTGTGTGTACGATCGTGTGTGTGTGTAACAAATGCACAAATTTATAACTAAGCTAAGGGCGATTCCAAAATGCTAAGAATCTCATAACATTGTTATATGATAACAATGCCGTGAATAGTTCATAACAGAACTTAGAGCTCACTAGAAGTCGAGAGACATCCTCCGAATTATTCCACATGATGAAAATAGTTTATTAGGGCCGGGGAGAGTTGATTGACATTGTAGATAATTGAAACATAATAACATACCATTGACTGAGGGACTGACCCGATTGTTTTTAAGAAAATCGATTAGAGAAGTTGGAATAAGATTCCATAATTGATCCCAAGTGCAAGTGAGAGATTGATAGAGTTAGAGGTATGTCTTATGGGCAATTATGTAATTTGTTACATATATCTAACTCGATAACCAATCTTGTTCAATACAAAAGGTGTTTTCTTTATATTATATACACTATAAAATGTGTTATATTAATTAATTAATTTAATTCGAAGTATATTTAATAGAAAATCGATAATTGATATATTTTGTGATAGTAGTTACAAAGTGTTGTAACCATGAGTAATTTATCACCATGAAACTAAACAAACTGTTTTAAATATTCCTAGTCAAGGTGTATCGAAATTGGATATCGATGCATCCGTTGAGACTAGAGTACATAAGGCTCTTCAAATATTAGAAAGGTATTATTCATGACAGCTAGGGGCACCAAGTGGTTACGTACTGATGTTATTGGATAACCATGGAATGACCCACTCGATAGTTTTTTGTTAGTTAATATAATTAAGGTCAAACATAAAAAACTATACAGTTCTCTTGACTTGAGAATGCTGTTAATCTTCAATATGGAAGCTCCGCTTTGACTATAGTTAGCGTCCATCAAACGACTATAGCTGTCAAGTGGAAGTATTGGAAGTGAAACACTATTCATGAGAGGATTTGTCACCTCGACTATATGAGGTTAGTATCAAGGTCAACTGAAGTCAACTCAAAGCCAAAGTCTTTTGCTAGATAAATTAGGTAACCAAGGTTTTGTGTTTGGACTATAGAGTTGAATATGGCCGATATTGAAATTTTAATCATTACCAAATTCCATAAGTCCAAAGTGATATAGTTTTGACAAAGAGAATTGGTGTAAAATAACAGTCACCGCCAGGTAAACGCTTAACAAAGCAAAATTAAATTTTAGAGGAACCAAATAAGAGATAAATTTGGCCAAAATGTTACACCACCTACTAAGTGATGTATGAATGTTAATATTCGACTAGTTCGATATTAATCGCTGACCAAATTTACACCTAACGGTCACACAAACGAAACTTTGAAAACTCTTTTGACCAAACGCTTTAATTAATTTGTAATTGTTATAGATTTATTATATTAATTAATATTTATGAAATATTAATTATAAAATTTTATTATTATTTGATGAAAAAATATTATTCAATATGTTTATAATAGTTATAATATATTAATCGATATACGATATCGATACGGTGTTTAAATTAGATTTAAATGCAATATAATTTGTTCAGACTTTGAATGGGTTTGAAGCCTATATGGGGGCTAGTGTGTTTGGCCATGATGGAGCATGATGGGTGCAGCCACATGATGGCAAATAAGGGGCTTGATTTGATAAAATTAAGGAAGAGAATGGGTAAGAGAGAAAAGTGGATCTGGATCCTAACTTATCTCTCAATTCTCTTCCCTATATAAGCATCATTACCTTCACCCATTCAATATTTTTTTAAGAGCCTCCATCTACATTTTTTCTTCCTGAAATTATACTCCATTTCCCTATCTATTTCTAAATGTCAAATCAAATAAAACAGTTATTATTCGATAGCCCGTGGTCATTGGTTCAGGAGTCGGTGGCTTGCTAGATTGGAAACTAGTCCAAGGAGTTGATCTCATCGTTTCAAGAGGTATTAATAGGCTTTGGAGGTAAGGGAATATTCTGATTTATAATTATATAATAATATTTAGATAATTGGTGTATCATATATTGATATATCATCACATTCAAAATGGTTTTTTGTTTATATACTCGTACATAATAATTTTTTTATGTATATATGCCTTTGATAATCATAGCTCAAAAAATTTGAAAATATTGATTTTTTTAAATTAATTAATATACATTATCTGTTCACTGCAAGAGAAACAGTATATAACGAAAACAACCTTCCGACAGCCGCCGACGGGGTTTTCCGACGGCTTTCGACGGCTCGTCATCTCCGTGGCTTTTCTGTAATTAAAATGTAGTTGTCGTCAATAGCCGTTGGTAACCGATGGAAATAGAGCCGTCGACAGCCGTTGATAGCCGTCAGAATCGCGAGTATACTAAGATTACAATAGCTCGAAACTTCACTTCCCTACTCCTTCTTCAATCCAAAACCCCTCCTCTTCCCCAATTCGCCCAACACCACCACCAACTGCCGGCCAACATCTACCACTACCAGAAGCACCTCCGACTTCTCCTCTTCGACCTCCGACGCTTCTATTTTGAAAAAGGTATTTTTCTCTAATTTTAATTTACCCTAATATGTTAAATTAGTGTTAATTTGTAGTTATATTTGATGATATTAGCCCCTTGATTGTTTGCAATTGTATGTTGATTGAAATTGTATGCTAATTATGATTGTAAATGTGTAAATCCGATAATTACCCTAATTTAAGCCTAATTGTATGCTAATTACAGTTGTAAGTGTGTAAATTCGATAATTAAAATATAATTATGATCAACTTATGTTGAATAGTTTATGTGTTAATTGGTGTTATGATTTAGTTTTAATTAAAGTGCTAAAATGTCAATTTAATTATTATCATTGAAGATTATCCGTTGATAGTTTATATAACAAATCTAGTTTACTTGGATGTGGAATCCGATAAATTAAATAAATGTGAGTATTATGAAGTTTATTTTTTGAAATATGATATTGTATCAATAATTTATTTTAATTGAAAACATAAAAGATTTTATATAAAATGGAAAAATATATATTATATAATTATTAGAATATTACAATGAATAAATGAATTAGCTAATATATGTGATATAAAATTAATATCCCTTAGAGAGTTTTTGTCCCGTCTGACAAGTATTGTATATGATCATTATATGGATATTCATTTTTATTACAGAACGGACATGCATATTCATCTGATACAATATTTGTCGGATTTGTCCTTGTATTTGACAAGTTACAAACACTATAAAGTAATTACATTTCGTAAATCATTTCATTTTAAACGGTTCACAAAATTTCGACAGCACTTCCTTTTTGTTCCTTGTGCACACGCATTTGTGTACGATACAGGGAACACGGGGGAAGTGCTCTCGAAATTTTGTGAAATCGTTTAAAATGAATTGATTTATGAAATATAATTACTATTGTGTTTGTAATGGGAAGTAGGATGACTGACCATCAAAGAAAAAAATAATATAGAAGCTAAAAATTTAATACTATATTCATTTCAAGACGCAAGAAAGCGCAAAAAGGCGCAAAAGCAATTTCAATGCGCAGAAAGGTGCGAGAAGATGCAAAAATGCGCAAATTAACAAATTCAATAACATTATAAATAAATACTTTTCAATTAAAAAATAAAATGTCAATCCATAAAATTAAATGATTAATACTAATTTTAATTTCTATCATAAGTTTTAAAGTAGGAAAAATGTTGGAATAACAATAACGGACGATCACACGGATTTTGGACCTCTAAATGATGAATCAAATGTATTAGTAGAAGCATTTGAAACTATAGAGGAAAACAATATAGAGTACGAAACCGAGTTCGAATCAGAAAACGACGAGGATTGATTGGTAATATACAATTTAATATAAGGTAATGTATGCGATTATTCATGCTACATTTTTCTCATCAATTATGGTATCTTTTCTCATAATTATTATGAATTATATATTCGGACATAATAAATTGATATGTACATGACAGGTATTATGTCTTTTTTCTGAAGGTGTAGGTCTTCCCACTCCGGTTCCCCCTCTTCTTCTCGAAGAGAAAATAGAGGTGATGACAGTGGCCCTTCAGAGCCAGCAGCACGACCAGTAGTTTATTTACAGCCCAAAGCCGATGGATCGTAAGTATTAAAATTAGTAGCATAGTATTAGAAATATTTTGTGTACGATATATATAATAGTCTAAAGCTATGTTTCAAATTTAACACAGGGGATTTGAGCTAGAGCCATCGGGAGTGGTTCTTAGTATTTCCAAGCAGGAAAATATGAGTAGGATGACTGGTTGTTGGCCCCGATGGAGTAAGATCCCTGACTCGACTAGAGAGAGCATCTGGCAGGACTTTTGGTGAGTTTAAATTTACATATTTATAAATTACCGTTTTACAATTTGTTGACTACTTAAAAATGTACAACTTATATTTGATTTTCTCAATGTGCAAGGTTCCAAGGATCTGCAGGAAGCGGACATTTCCCTTGTGCAGTGCCACTGGAATTATAAGATAGCGAAGAATTATTGGGACACGATGTCGGGCCTTAGGAGAGCTGGGAAGAATCCGAACTGGATGGTTGCCAGTGTATGGGATGCTTGGGTTGCCTGGTGGAACAACGATGAGTTCAAGGTAATTAATCTATCATATATATCTTATTACTTTGTTTTACAACTATTAAATATATCATACAATTATTTGAATTTGTAGGCAGAGTCAGAGAGGAACTCTACGAATAGAAATAAGAACCCAGTAACATATCGTAGTAGTTCCAAGTCATTACAGCATAACCGTGAGGATTTGGTAAATTTATTAATGGCGATTATAAACAGTTATTACATTTATATAGTTTAAGTTATAAGTTATTAATAAACAGTTAATATAAACAGTAATATATATACATCATTTATTGCAGGAAAGAGTGAGTCGACGTCCGGTCTCATATATGGAAGTATTTGCTCATACCCATGCCATAAAGCAAACGGACGAAGCTGGAAACCTTACATATGCATGGGAAGTTGAGGATAAGGCGATGGCTGCATATGTATAATTTTAAGTTATTAATATTGATTAGTTTAAGTAATTAGCTTTGAAGAATTAAAATAAAGTTGTGTTAATTTCAACTGTAATTTTTTTGGCATTGTAGGAAAAGTTTCAAGAGGCGTGGGTACAGATGTTAGAGGGATCAGATCACGATGAGTTGACCCACGAGGAGGAAGACGCTATTTTTGACCCCATCATGGATCTGACGCAGCAAAATCGGCGTTTTGGTCATGGAAACCAAGCGGTAATTTATAAAAATAAACTATCTTATAAAAGTTACACAATTGTTATAAAAGTCGTCGAAAAGTTCTATAACAGCTTTTTTATTTGCAGGCTAGGGCATCTCAACGGGCATACCAAAAAGAGCAGGACAAAGCCGAGATAAATCAGCTGAGAGCCATGGTCGAGCAACTGCAGGAGCATGACCGTCTTCGCGCTATACAGATGGAGCAGTTGAATCAGCGCTTGGCGGAGTACGTGCAGTAACATGGTTTATTTCCTACGTCATATGGTGCTTTCGGAGGCGAGGACGACTCTTGATAGGTACGCTTTTCTGTGTTTGTGCTTGGATGTTGTATATGTTGACTTGGAGTTGGTGAGGATGATTTGTTTTGGTATGTTTGATACACTTTGATGAGAGATTGGATGTGTTGTATTGATTTGGTACATTTTGTGGAGTTGTTTGATGTTTTACGTTGATTGGCCAATGTTTTGTTGGACGTTTGAGGATGTTGGATGGTTGATTTTGTATATGTTGGAGTTTATGACCTTGACTTTGTGTATATTGGAGTTTATGATTTTGTATATATTGGAGATTATGGTTAATATTGTTGTCGTTATAATATGTGATGTTGGTTGTTATATATATATATATATATATATCTGAATTATCTGTGTGGAATGGAGTTGAGAAGTATATTGATATATATGTAGATTTGGTGGAAGTCGAATAGGCACAGAAATAAAATAAAAAAATCTAGATTTCCGATGGCTTACGGGTCACAATCTTCCGATGGCTATCGACGGCTACCGATGGATTATTGGTTACGAGTGGATCCACGTATACCTCGTTGATCGTCGAAGGGCGTCGCTATTTTCTGTTAGAAGCCGTCGAAAGATTGTCGTCGCCGCCGTCGAAAGTTGACAAAAACCGTGTACGCTATCCGACGGCTATACCGTCGGCTTCTGACGGCCGCCGACGGCTATTTGCCATCGGAATAACCCTGTGTTCTTGTAGTGGTTTATACTAGCTTCTTAATTCAAATATTAATTCTTATAGTATACAAAATATAGTTTTAAAATTTTATGCAAATAATTTTATACTTGATGATCTTTTGGCATAATTAAAATAATTCTATAAATATATATTTGTTATATAAATCATTTAATTCTATAAATAAATAATATATATATTATATAAAATATCTTTTGATAAACTAAATTTACATCTAATAACACTTTCTGCAAGCAAACAATTATTTTTTTATGTATAATTCAAATATTTAAATCATATCCAAAATTAATAATTGATTTTAAAACATATTTTAATTATAGGATATATGAATAAGATATTTGAATATTAAAATATCTTCAAAATTTTGCTAGAATATTTAAATCTGAAATTTTCTTTTGAACATATTTTTATTAATGTTTATTAATTTCTGTATAAATTAATATATATTTTAAAAAACCAACTTTTGTTGTAAGCATTATAATATGCATATATTTATTTTATATACTTCACACACACACACACACATATATATATATATATATCGTTTATGTACACTTATACACACACACACATTATTACATTATTTATAAGATAAATATTATATATATATATATAAATATGATTTTAATTTCGAATTTTTAGTAAAACAAATAAATAAATTTTTATTTGATTTTAAATAATTTCAAATATATCCATATCCATATATATATATATATATTATTTCATATACATATATTTATTTATATATTTATAAATAATTTCAAAATAATATATATATATATATATTTGAAATGTTTTAAATACATAAATTAAAGTATATAAGCTTATATTTGGACGATATATCTATATAGTAGATGAGCATACACGAATATGTTATACCTTGCACGGATTGCTATGTGGCACATGCACACGCATATATGTGTGTATATGATACATATGTATATATCTATAATATAATATTAATTGCATAATATAAAACTATATTATAAATTGAAATAAAATAATGATTTATTTAAAAGAAATTAGAAATGTTCTAAAAATTAGACTTCATAAGCCTAACAAATCCAATATGGTAAAAAAATTGAAATTCATCCATATCTTCCACTGTGGGCTAGCTCAGTGCCAACAGTTTTCAATAAGGTATGTACTTTGGATCAAGACAAGCCATCGACTTCAGACTTTGCTTTCAATAGATGTTTCATTTTTCAAACTGTTCTCACGAATCAGTGTGTCTTCTTCAGATTGTCACATTACTTTGAACAACTTTTGGATTCACGTCTTTTAACTTGTCAGGTAGAACTCTAGTTTCCATAGCTTTCTTTTGTTCTGCACCACACTTTCCACTTCTAATTTTCCTCTCTTTTCTTCTTATTTTTTATTTTTTTTATTTCAAATCACTACCGATCCATGCTCCTTGGAACGATACCCCCATTTTAGCCTATTTTTGTGGATCGCTTTAAATATACTTAAGCGACTTTGGCCTTCTTTCTTTCTTTCTTTACTTTTCCATTTTATTTGTTGAAGCATTTTTGAGCTACCGCCCAGTCATTGCCGCATCTTAGCGTCAACCTCGCCCTTCACCACCGTTAGATCAGAAACTTCGCTTCGGATCATCTACTGCCGCTGCCTATCTAGACAGCATCATCTTGACTTCAAACTCGATCGGTTCATTCTTAATTCGATTTGAAATTTGGCCAGATTTTTTCACCTCGAACATCACCGTCTTTATTGCTTCAGGCTGTAGGTGGGTGGTGCTGTAGGCATTGGCCATAGATTGTCGTTCTCCATTTGACCATAGTTTGAATTTCAACCTCCCCTTCCTTGGATTGCGTACTGAACTAGCACTTAAAAGCTTTTTTTAGCAAAACATAAGGTTGTTAGGATTGCATTTGATAAACCTAGGATGAACCCGAAGCAACCTTAGGAATTTTCAAGGAGTGGCTCGAGTTTTGCTTTGCAAGATCTTCCCTGAGCCAGCTTCGAGTCAAGCCCGGGTTTCGCTTGAGTTTTTCAAGTGGCTAGGGTTTTTTTAAAAACATTTTAATCAAAACTTATTCTAAGTCAAAGGGGAAGGGGATGAAGTGCTTGCATGACTTTGGTCGAGTTGAGATTGATGGTTGTGCTCATTGGGATGGTTTCAAATAATGGTCACATTGAACATGCTCCGGCATTCAAGTGGATTGTTTATCACTGCTTTAGCTTGATACTTCACTCATGTGTCCCTACAAAGAGAAATCCCACATCGCTCTGAACAATGGTTTAGTTATCATAAATCATATGATAACGAGTAAAATTCGACGCACGGTTTCGTTATACGATGGCGCTCGTTTGCCGGCATGAACAAGCTATCTACACAGAGTGTTTGCATTTCATAGTGCTCTGAACATCAGACATACACTACATAGATTAAATTGTAAATGATTTCCCTTTGTCGACATATGAGATTCAATTGGTCAAAACACATTGACATCTGTTGGGCCTTATGCATTGGTCGTATAGATTTTAGCATTGGAATTGTAGATAAACTCTACCTAACCTTGTTCATTTGTGAAGTTTTCAATAGTTATGGATCGTAGATGCTCCTCGCATATCTCAACGATGGCTGCGGGTCCATCAACATCAAATCTACGATAGAGTCAGATTCAGACTCTACCTCAACAACTTTTATGTGATTTACTTCATCGTCTTTCTGACCTCAGCCACCTCATTGCCTAGTGAGGTAGTCACTAGAGATCATTCCTCTTATGATGGTGGGTGAAGAGTTCGTGGAATTTCCCATGATGCTGAGCTTGGGGACGCTATAATTCTTAATAAACCTACAGATTTCCCGGCATCTAGACTTGATAGAGTGGCCGTTTAAGGATTTATGATAGACACGACATTCGTATCAAAGATGTTCTTGTTCTAAAGATTTATCAATGGGTTCATAACCCGCCTGAAGTTTATACCACATGCAATTGGTATATGTGCTTATCCGGGTATGTCCCATCATTAACTCACTTTATTTGGATCGTGCTATAGTATATGAGGCTTGCCCTTGTCCAGCTTCACTCGAACAATTATGCTTTATTGAATAGCATGTATATAGTCTTTCTACATCCCTTCGTAGGATGCTCATACTAGAGGAAGTTCGCTACTATCTGGAGCCATCCGCAGGCTGTTGTGTTATTTTCGGCCGTTTCAACAAACATAGTTATTTCAAAGAGGAATACTTCTTTCTGTGGTGTCCTCTCGAATTTGCCCAAAAATGGCTGTCTAGACATAAGTTTTACTATCATACACCATTTATGTAGGGCAAACACATTTGGATTGTTAACCTTTATATTTTTATAAACATTCAGATATCCCAAGAAGAGCTGGCAGCTCGACCTTGATGTGTAAAATTCGATGTCTACATACCATCCCCATAGGAGGATAGGATATGAGGTACCTATTGACAGATAAGTGAATGTGGCAATTTAGCCTTTTGCATAGAAATCATAGTTTGGGCCTCACACCGAATGTTCATTGTTATACCAAAAATTCTCAATAGCAAAAACATTGATTATCTCCCTAAGGAAAGTCCAACGCTCCATATTCATATGTATTGCAAGAGTTATGATGCTTAAGTATTTAAAGAATGAAAAGGTTGAGGCCGTCTCAAAAGAACCATAGGCCAAAGGGAATAGCCCATTAGCGAATCTAAAGCGGGAAGCACCAATCTATAGCAAAAGGAATCAGCGGTCAAAGCAACTAATAAGACAATATGCGGCTCAGATGCAAGAGGCCATTTAGGTGGGAAGACAATTCATCAATCCGCACTCCTTAAGCAGTGATGCTAGAAGTCTAGAACAAGCTCCAATCATAGCCGTACAATAGTCAACCTCAGCATTCCAAGGAGAAGACTCTCCATCAATAGCACTACAGCATGCTGGCTATAAATAGACGACAATCGCAAGACACAATGGATCTTTTGGTACATAAAAAACTTAGACTATCATATAGCACTTTCCTATATTAGAGCTCTATTCAAAACTCATTAATGGAAAAAACATCTAGATTCAATGTAATAAGCCCCTTGGCTAAACAAGAGTAACTAAATAAGAAAAGGACAGTGGACGTAGGGACTTTCAGCCCGAACCACTATAAAAAGTCACGGTATTATTTACTTTCTACATTTTATCTTCTTCTCGCTTACCATCACGACTTTGTAGCTCAACCTTCCCTGACTCCAACTTATTTACTTTAAGGCTCGGCAACCTCATACCCGGGACCCATAACTCAAGTAACATTAGGAATTATATCTTCGAACCTCCGGGTGTTAGTGTAGACGAAATTCTACACTAACATTTTTATTGCTAGAAGGAGGGCCTAAACCTCCATCATTTGTTCGCTCTCGGAAAATCCAGTAACATCATCCCTCCAACCATGACTAACTTTGAGAAACTAACCCCTTGAGTTGCACCTCAACCTTCGTATTCGGCTCATTAAAGAGGACAACAATGAGAGATTGATTACCCTCATCTTAGAGAAAGAGAATGGTGAAGAATATGATCCTGTTTATGAAATTCAAGCTCTCAAGATCAGACAACTTTTAGAGGATCTTCAGGAGTCTCTCCAAGAGTCTGCTCAACTCCAAGGGACGACCAAGGATATGGCAAACAAAATTAAGGATTTGAGTATTGTGATAATGAAAAATAAAGGTTCCTCTCTTCCTTCTAAAAGAGCCCTCCCGCTCACTTCAAGTCTTCGACCATGGAAGAAGGCACAACGAGACCAAGTCTTCACTTCCCTCAATCAGAGCCTATCTCGGCTCTTTCTAAAAACACATGGAGAATTGCATTATCAAACTATCCCCCACCATCAAAGAAGATCTAAAAGGAAAGAATTACGTGTTTACCATCAAGCAAATGGGCATGAAATATACGAGTGTTGAAGACTTTCTCAGGCCATAGAAAACTTCATATAGAAAGGGAGATTGACTGAGTTTATTAAATAATTACTCAAATATCTCATTTTTATAAATGTATGACTTTGCTATTTTTCGGGGAAATTCGTGTAGACTCATTCAACCAAACATATATACACGTCCCCTTCTAAAGACAAAGAATGCTATATGGATCTTTATATTTGAAGAAACCTCTTATGTTACTAAAGACGCTCCTTTCAGGTTTAGCACTTTCTTCTCTCGGTAAGTACAATCTAGTCTCAGTACCTATAAAATTAACCTAGTACATCCCTCCTATTTTAGTTATTTTCAATTGTTATGTCTACATTTAAAGTCCAAAGGCCGAAACTCCTTTATTGATCTGATGAGGTCAATAAATAATTTCACTTTTTCTTAAAAATATTAATTTCCTTAATAATTCTCTTTCTCAAACTCTAATTAAATATGTTTTTTACCTAACAATAAAACCTACTAACTACTCAATTTCAAAAGTCTTTTATAAAGTAATCTGAAAGCAGTCCTACTTCTCTTTACCAAGTTACAATTAGCCTTCCGTATAACTAGTAACTTAAAATAGATTTAGATGGCCGACACCAACCAAAAGTGCTTGTAGATGGTAGACACCAGCCAAAAGTGGTTATAGATTGTCAACACTAGCAAAAAGTGGTTATAGACGGTCGACGCCAGCCAAAAGTGCTTGTACATTAAGACCCAATGATAAAATTGGTAGACCTCGCCATAAGAGCACCCCCACAGTGATGTGCAACAAAGTGTAAGGCCAATATCATCTAGGTTTAAAATGACGTTGAAAAGTAGAATGCATACTGATAGTGAGTCATGGTCAGTGGAATCATGCACTGGGTAGATCCCCAGTTAAATTAGAATATTGGGTAGATTCCCAATAATAGTGAGCCATGGTCAAGTAGTACCATGCATTGGATATATTCCCAATTAGATTAGAATGTTAGATAGATTACCAATTAGATTAGAATATTGGATAGATTCCCAATTAGAATATTGGGTAGATTCCCAATAATAGTGAGCCATGGTCAAGTAGTACCATGCATTGGGTAGATTCCCAACTAAATTAGAGTGTTGGGTAGATTCCCAACTAGATTAGAGTATTAGAAAGATTCCCAACTATAATAGAGTGTTGGGTAGATTCCCAACTAGATTAGAGTAGTGGGTAGATTCCCAACTAAATTAGAGTGTTGGGTAGATTCCTAACTATATTAGAGTATAAGATTGATTCCTAACTAGATTAGAGTGTTGGGTAGATTCCCAATTAGAAGAGTGATGAGTAGATTCATAATAATACCATAACCTAAGGAGGAAAGTTCCTAAGCTAGAATGAGCATTGGGTAAGAATCCCAATCAAGGCCGAAAGGATGGCATCAAGATCATGGATAAGAATATTAGAGATATCAATATGAAAAGGCATCAAGAGGCAAAAGCATCCCGAGATAGAATTAAATAAGCAAGCAAGATGGGAAAGAATAGGTCAACCGAAAGGATAAAAGGATCTCAAACTTATAGAAAGATTATCCAAATAATTATCAGGATATTCAGAATACAATATGTACTAAAAAAGGTGAAAAGTTTTCATAATCCTTCGTACAATTTTCTAATCCTAGTCTCAGCCTCCTTCATAGCCTCCTCCTTACGATATTCGAAGTGTTTCTCTATCTTGTCATATGTCCTGGATACCCAATCTTTCCTATATTCTCTGAATGAAATCGTTCGACCATCTCAGGTGCAAATAAGAACATCTGATGTAATGGGTACTAGAACTAAGGTAGAACTCTTCTCGGATTGAGGACGAGGTCTGGAAGGGACAATGGTAGTTCTATAAGAAGAAGGAAGTCCCATAGCAGCGCGACGTCTACCTCTACCCTTCCATGAGCAGCAACTATAACTTCATTAGTAAGTGTGTTCTCAGTTTCAAGCTCTCGAAGTTTGATTACCGAAAGCTCTCAGTGGGCATTGTCCACTTGCTATATAAGAGCAAGAGTAGATTCTTGTAGGCTAGAAATGGCAGATTGTGAAGCCTGAACAGTGACCGACATCGCCTCTGGGATAACAAACATCCTCTTGGAAACGTCTTCAAGAGTCCGCTTTAAAGATTCATTTTTTTAAAGGTAGCATGAATGCTGATTCCGAGAACAGGGTTATATTTTGTTAATTCAGCTATTTTATCGTCGAGACTTTGTTGCAAGGAAATGCTATCCCTCTCTAGTTTTAAGCAGTTGGGACATGGTTACCCCTAAAGGAGATTCAAGTTAAGATCGAAAAAGACAGATCATCAGAAAGGTAATTCTATTTGATTCTATGTAAGATTAGTACATATAATATAAAAAAAGAGAAAGAGAGAAATGGGAAAGAGGTACATAACATGGTCTTCGGAGATAAGCAAACTTCTTCTTAGTAGCTAAAATAATCTTAAGACCTCTACTCCTAGTATAAGCTAGGGACCCCAAGGGCCTTGCCTTATTGGAAAAGGCGATGTCGTTCCCTAAGCCACCTTTTGGTATAGAAAGTTCCGAGAGAGAAAAATTTACTAGGGGCAATCTAAAGTTAGCTTCCAGAACATATTGAGGGACATATTCCGAAACATGTTCACTCTCAGGAGTCCTCCCTTCGGTAATGGCTAAAGGAAGTGGGTTTACACTTCGGTAACCCAGAAGAGCCTCCAAAGTTATAGCCAGACTTGGACCATAGAATCTTTGAAGAAAGGATAACCTTTTGTTTTTCAACTGTGGATCACCGGATATAGTTTAGAAAGTTGAGCAAATTCTTGAAAGACTTCGTATCGGTCTCCTAAAGCAAGTTTTAATTGACCCCTAAGGTCTAAGATTTGAATAGTTAACTTTGTACCCATAAGCCTAAGGGACTTAATGGATTCGGTATAGATTTTGTCATGAGTTTCCTGTACCTCTTCGATCTTATTAGACGACTCTATATTCCTTAATCCGTTGGATTTCAATTAATTTTTAATGGTGCCTATGGTCGTTAGAAGTTTCGAAATTCTGGTTTGACTCCTCTTCCATAATACTTCATAATGAGAATTGAAGTTGGATTTTTTCTGTTTAAACATAGTAAAGGGAAAAAGTATTTCAGAATAGATGCCACTAAGTTCCATAGCCATCATAAACAACAACAAAAAGAAGGTATCAGAATTATTACAGAGCAGCGTTCAAGCATCATGAGTAGGAGATTCTTGGAGTTCAGAACCATGACTTACCTCTCTACTTTTGCCACCTTTCTCAACTGGGATTGATTGTTAAACACTTGTCGAAGCCCAAGATTTCTCATACTTCATGGAGAGACTCTCCTCGATCCTTTCACCGTTAGCATTGGAGCCCATGGAAATAGTCATGCCTTTGTCCCAGTTGTATTCATAAGCACTATAGAGAATCTTGAAGGCTTCAGCATCAACCACCTTTTTGGCCTCCTCCTTAATAATTAAACAAAAGTTCTCCTTCTTAACCCGTGCAAGCTCATCCTCAACCGTCTTATGCTTGGCCTCCAGATCTCTCAAAGCCTTCTTCAAATCAGCAACCTTCCTCTTAGAAGACCTCAAATCCCAAAGAATTTTCTCCCTTTCATCCTAGGCCACTTTCTTAAACTTAGAAAACTCTTTCCTCAAAGCTATGACCTTCTCCACTTCCCCCTCCAGCTTGTCAAACCCCCGGTGAAAAACTGAGAATCAACCAAGACCTAAAGGAAAGGAAATTATTATGGAAACTAAAGGAATAAATACCTCATCGGTAAAAAAACTACCCTGAGATGGTCTTCCGTCCCTAAGCTCAACATCCTCTTGAAGTTGCCCATATCATCCGCTATCTCTACTCGAGAGCTTCCTACGACCTTAGAAAGATGGGCGTCAATAGCAAAATGGGTCACTTTAATCACCCAATCAACGTGGTTATTTGGGGAGGTCAGAGCAAGGACGTTCGGGGTAGACTTGGTTTTGGAAGAGAGAAGTTCCTTTCTAGGTCTTTTATATGCTAGTTCCTTTAAGCCTGGCTTTTGTTGAGTAGAAGTTGAAGAGGACTTGTTCCAAAGCATTTCACCTATAGAAAGCATATCGAAAGAAGCCACTGCAACGTAAAAAGAGAAGACAAGTCAGTTAAGCAAATTTCCATTTCATGAAAATAAAGTCTTAGAATACATGCTATTAGGTATTTAAGATCGATGTCTACCCTCAGGAGCAACATCTTTTCTTTCGACCTCAATGGTTTTTTTGGGTTAGACCAGTAGGTTCATCAAGTAGACTTAGGTCAATCATGTCCGAAGGCATAGTTTCGATTGAAGGGGGATCATAACAAAGAAATTTGGCCAAAGGTAACAATAGCCCGTAAGCCTTAAGACGAGCCTCGTTAAGGACTACATGTCTAAGTCTCTCTACATCCAGTATTTTCATCACCTCCTTGTACCTAGAGTTAAAGAAGTCCTTGAGGGTTGGAACCTTATCCCTTCCAAGCTTAGCTGAGGAGATAAAAAAGGGAAAAACCGCAAAGCAGTTATCAACCTGGAACAATGAAAAACCCAGTCAAAGGTCAAAAACCCTAATATATAAGGTAATAGGTATCATGAACTAACCAGTCGGATAATACCCTAACTCAAAATCAATCACCAATATGATAGTGGAAATCAAAATCGAATTTTTCATAAATTCAAAAAAGGGAATGCAAGAGAATATTAATAGCAGTAATAAAAACTGATAAAGAATAGAGAAAAATTGAAAACTTACTGTTTCGATCAAGGATCTGTAATGATCTGAGAAAGATTCTAAGCGTTAGTGATAGATGCAACTGCTAGAAATGCGAGTAAAGAAGAAGAAGAAAGAAAGGGTTTATCAAAACCTCAGAATTAATGGTAGAGATTACCTAGCCAAATAAACCTTAACCATAGATTAGATGTGGCAAAATCAAAAGGAAAATCATCCTAGGATAGAGAAAAGGAACGCACTTTT
Organism: Allium fistulosum; assembly: GCA_030737815.1. Taxonomy (NCBI): domain Eukaryota; kingdom Viridiplantae; phylum Streptophyta; class Magnoliopsida; order Asparagales; family Amaryllidaceae; genus Allium; species Allium fistulosum. Next base: position 216,289,376 of record CM060905.1, read on the forward strand.
TAGAGAGGCCAATGAATCGTGACAGTTGGTAAAGACATCTAATGCGAGTTCGGGACCCGTCCCTTCAGGATCAAATCTCGAATTTCCTCTTCTTATAGGTCTCAGAAGACCAGTATCTCATCACAGTCCCAAGTTATATTTTGCCTCTCGGCATCGAAACAGTTTCACTTGTCACTTAGTCTAGATGGCTTCAAGTGTCAAGCATGATTTTTAAAAGTTTAGACCTCATAGTTTCAAGCTAGATTTTTCCTTTCGGCACCTAAACATTTTCGCTTGACACTTAGTCTAAATGGCTTCAAGTGTCAAGCAAGATTTGCAAAAGCTTATACCTCACGGTCTAAAGTTAGATTTTGCTTTTCGGCACCGAAACAGTTTTGCTTGACACTTAGTCTAGATGGCTTCAAGTGTCAAATATGATTTTCAAAAGTTTAGACCTCTCGGTCTCAAGTTAGATTTTGCATTTCGACACCAAAACGATTTCGTTTGTCACTTAGTCTAGATGGCTTCAAGTGCCAAGCATGATTTTCAAAAGTTTAGACCACACAGTCTCAAGTTAGATTTTTCCTTTCGGCACCGAAACAGTTTCGCTTGACACTTAGTCTAGATGGTTTTAAGCATCAAGCATGATTTTCAAAAGTTGAGACCTCATGGCCTAAAGTTAGATTTTGCCTTTTGGCAACAAAACGAATTTACTTACCACTTAGTTCAGGTGACTTCAAGTGGAAGGCACGATTTTGTAAGTTTTAACCTTACAGTCCTGATTTAGATTTCGCCTTTCGGCGTTCAAACATTTTTCACCCATATCTAGCCTAGATGGCTTCACATAACCAATATGGTTTTGAATGTTTTTGACCTCTTGGTCCAAGTGCAGATTGACCTAAGAAGATAATCAAGAAAAATAAACCAAACCTGCACACTTCATAGTTCACTTCGTATTTCACATATGGAGTAAACTTTAAGGGGCATATGTTATACCAAAAATTCTCAATAGCAAAAAAATGATTATCTTCTTAAGGAAAATCCAAAGCTCTGTATCCATATGTATTGCAAGAGTGATGCTGCTTAGGTATTTAAAGAACGAACAGGTTGAGGCCTTCTTGAAAGAATAATACCACAGACCAAATGGAATAGCCCATTAGCAGATCCAAAGACTAAAGCACCAATCTATAGCAAAAGGAATCAGCAGTCGAAGCGACCAATAAGATAGTATGCGGCTTAGATGCAAGAGGCCATTTAGGTGGGAAGACAATTCATGAATTCACACTCCTTAAGCAGCAACACTAGATGTCAGAACAAGCTCCAATCGTAGTCGTACAACAATCAACCTCAGCAATTCAAGGAGAAGACTCTCCAGCAATGGCAATACAGCATGCTGGCTATAAATAGGCAACAATCCCAATGCACAAGGGATCTTTTTGGCACATAAATAACTTACACAATCATATAGCACTTTCCTATATATGAGCTCTATTCAAAACTCATTAATGCCGAATACGTCTAGATTTAATGTATCAAGCCTCTCGGCTAAACAAGAGTAATTAAATAAGGAAAGGACAGTGGACGTAGAGACTTTCGACTCGAACCACTATAAAAAGTCTCGGTGTTATTTACTTTCTGCATTTTATCTTCTTCTCATTTACAATCATGACTTTATAGCTCAACCTTCCGTAACTCCAACCTATTTACTTCAAGTCTCGATAACTTCATACCCTAGATCCATAACTCAAGTAACTTTAGGAGTTAAATCATTAAACCTCGGGGTGTTGCTGTAGACGAAAGTCTGTACTAACATTCATGAAGGTAGCCAACCCGCTACTATGGTTAAGGAAAATGCAGACGTTTCCCCTACTTAAGATACCGAAGTCAACCCAGAAGAGAATACGGGGAAAGATAGAAATGTGGACATCGCCATAGAAGGGGGTTATGGCAATGATGATGGTGATAATAATGAAGATGAGGCGACAATAAGGAGCTGGATGTTGCTCATGAATTTGCTAGTGAAACGAGTGGTGATGATCAAGTGCCACCCATTCATCGATGGCTAAATCTAAGGATTATCTCATCCCACTCAGTTTCACAGCCACCATCGGCTTTCCCATCAATCTGGAGATTTATATGGTTCGTTTGGGATCATATCGAATAAAATAGCTTCTTTCGGTCTTGACAACATCATCATCGGTGACATCGGCTCTCCCATTCACTTGCCCACTGATGTACCTGCAATGGGTGTATGGGAGATAACCATGTTTACAAGGTTCAAGATCATGGTATATGGTCGGCACTAGGACACATTAACACTTCATAACACTTTGAATCACAACACATTTGCACTGAACATGTTATCTTTCGATCGTCCTAGTATTATCTTGACCGTGGTTTGTTTTTAGGTTCTATTGATCGCCAATATGTTTTTTTAGAGCTCTAGAGCTATGGTGACGAATACTAAAGGCTTGGTGGGTCACGTCATCATTGCAATTCATCCCACGAGTCTAACTTGAACAAGCGTCAAACAAGGAAATAGGCAAGGCGGGACAGTGAGTACAAGTGCCATGATGACCGCTGTGGATAGTCTGGTTGGACCTTCCCTTCTCAACATAGGGTTCGCCTTCCATTGCCATAGTGTATAGATATACATTCGACAAGGCCTAATCCCATCCCCTCAATATAACTCCCTTCTTCTCCAGCTTCAATGCCTCCTACAACCCAACCAATGCTATTTTCTCACATGCCCAGGTAATCTAATCAGCCATCTGGGCTTGTGTCATCTAACTTCTATAGACGAACGCATAATAAAGATCAACTTCCTGTTTCTATTTTAGCTGAAGAGACCAAAACTATCTTGAACCCATATCTAGCTGCCATGAAAAGGTCTTTCTGTAGATTTTCTTTGATAGGGTCGAGTTTGTTCCTCACTTGAAAGAAATCCTCATTACATCGGGCCAGAAGTCTTGGCTTACACGAGGGACGTATACAATCAATACTACAAATGGGAGAGGCTACTAGAAGCATCTCCGAAGCAAATAAAGAGAAAATGATGGTTTTTCAAGGGAAATAGCTTATTAAAGAGGACAACAAGCACATTACTAAAAATCTAGATAAAGAAGTTGCAGAGCTTAAGGCTTCGTTGGTGGCTACGGAAAAGAAGTTAGAAGATAAGACAAATCTTTTGAAGAGCAAACTAAAATGCAGTAGAACCAGATTACAGCTGCACATCACAAGACCCACAACCTTACATTGGAAAATGAGAGGCTTCGAAAGAACATCTGTAACAACCTTGTTGTTAACTACCTGATTAATTGAATTTAATTAGGAATAATTAATATTAAATTATGATTTGTAAAATTTAATTATGAAATTAAACCTAATTCTGTAAATAATTGATTTTTTTATGTTAATAAATCTTAAGATAACTTTGGAAATGATGTAAATTCAGTTAAGGGTTAATATTGGGATTTATTATGAAAAATAATGAGAATAATTTTATTTCAGAAGTTATATTTAAAATTTTACAATATCTTAATATTATTATAAATGAGAGTTTTAAACTTGTAAATTTGGTCTCGTTAAATTTAAGAAATTAACTTGTGATTTTGTAAAACAATGATTAGTGTAAATAAATGAAATAAGAAGGAAATAACAACACTTATCATAAGAAATTAATTAGCAACACTTTGCTTATAGGATCCATATCCAAACCCATTAGGTCCATGCATCTAGGGGAGAAATAAATTTATACGTTTATTTCCTTTGTTCTTCCTCATTTCAATAGCAAACAAAAATCAGAAAACTCCTTATCTCATGAACCCTAAAGCTAAATCCCCAAATCAAAGATGCAAATCAAAAGGCTTTGGTCTAATACTTGTAGAAATCAAATAAGGTAATCTCTTCTATCATTTTGTCCATCTATTAGGCTTTAACTTTATATTTCACTTTGGTTAGTAATTGAGTTTTTACAAATTTTTGAGTTTAATCTAGGTTTAGTTGATGGAAGAGGCTAACATTGGAGAATCCGAGTTTTAATCATCAAATTCAAGCATAAAGGTGACTTGAACACTCACCCTACAATCTCTAATACATATCTATAATTGTTAATTGCTGTTCAGATTGAATGAATTAATTTGTTGATTGAACGGTTTTCAATTTGGTTGAAAACTTGAGTGATTGTTGTTTTGTTGTTTGCTGAAAATTTAGTACGAAAATCGCTGCAGTAAAACAGCGATATTTCTGTGTAAAATAAACCAAAATGGCTCATTTTTTCTTAGTAGAAAGATCTTTCAGTTAGATACAAATTCTCTTTTAATTGCATTTCAAAATTCTATAGTTTAGAGGGTCGAAATTGAGTTTGAAACCTATAGTGTAGCTCTGCCCTGTGCAAATTTTTTTAAGTTGAAATATGATATTAAAATCACCATAACTTTTGATTCGTAGATCGAAATTAAGTGAGGTTTTTTTTCTGTTGAAACATATTTTTATAAGGAGTAACTTTTATGTTCATCACATTTTGTAAATGTGCAGTTTACTAAGAGTAATTTGGGTTTGAAGAAGAGGTAACCTCTTTGTCCTGTGTTTTAATCTTAGCTTTGAAACACATAAATTGTTTTAGGCATAACTTTTTCGTTACTTATCGAAATTTAATAAGTCTTGAATTTATAAAAATAATAAACTTTGTGTTACAACTTTCAAGTTTTAAGTTTTGCTTAATTTTGAAGTTTAAATGGTCAAAAATTTATTTCTTTGTCGCTGCCCTGTCAATGAAAGACATAGTAAATAAATTTAAATCATAAAATTATTTCGGTCATAACTTTTGAACCGTAAATCCAAATTGGATGATATTTTTCTTGTTTGAAAGCTGAGACTTTTATCTATATCTTTCATATTTGAAGTTTTGTAAAATTAAGAGATTTAGGTGGTAGAAACTGTAGATCTTTAAATCATAAATTTGAGCTAAATGAAATAAATAGATAAGCTTCGTATACAAGTAATTTTACGAAAGAAAATTATTTATATTTATAAATCTTAGAATTATTTCTAAATTAGGTTAATAAATATTAAAAATGATTTTTTAGCAAGTTATTTTATATATTAAGCATGTTTAGTAAAATATTTATGGATTTGGAAATATGACTTTGGAAATACAAATCTAATATATTTTTATATAAAAGTGATTATGGATTTAGAATATAAGTATTACGATTTTATTAAATAAATAATATAGGATTCATGGGATTTGGAAATGTAGTTTTGAAAAGTATAAAATTAATTTATTTTTAAATAAAATGGTTATATTTTAATATGGATTTAAAAGAGTAATTAAATATGGTTTTAAAATATAGTTTTGTGAATAATACAACTATATGGAAATTTGAGACAACTTTGTGTATATAAGTAAAATCTTGAAAAAATTCGAAGTTATGGAAAATTTTAGCAAATCTATGAATATTTTTATAAAGTTAGATAATAAACGGATTTATGGAAAATTATAATAAGTGTTTTAAATAAATAATAAACTCAAAAGAGAAAAATGTTTTGAGAACCTTAATTCGAGGAGTACTAATAATCGACTTAGTGTTATCGATTGGTTTAAATGCTTTCGAATAACGCTTCGTAGAATATGGTATAACTCATTAAATAGAATGTTTGAGTGGAACTTACTAACCCATTAGCAAGTACTTGGATTCTACCAGGTAGTATGGGATGCCTTGGTTAAATTCTTGTAATCGTATTTGGGAAAGTACTTAACACTTTAGAGTTGTATCCTCTTCTGGTGTGCGACAAGTGGTTGCTAGATCCTTAAGAGAATGGAGTTCGGGTTTTCTAGTGGTATTCGTAATAAGTGATATTTACTAGCTTTTAGTAAATACTTGTATTTCACCATACGGTATGGGACGTATTGGTTAAATCTTAGTAATTACTGAAGTTGATGGTATTTGGCACTTTAGAGTTTACTCTCTTTTGGTGTGTGGCAAGTGGCTGCTAGATCCTTAAGAAGTTACTCCTGGATTTCTTTTCAAGTGTAATAATATAAAATATATCTGAAAGATTCGATCATGGCTGTTATCCTTGAGATCATCTTGTGATCATGTGATTCCCGTCCTGTGTATGATCCCCCGGTATTGGATTGGTTCGTATGATACCAAATTGTTTGTTTGTTTGCTACGTTTATGTGTACGATCATTATCATTTTGAGTAAGATCTCTTAGATTCTAGATATTTGGATTCTGTGACTATTCTGTGTTCATGAAATAAATATATATTCTTGGGTCTATTGTTCGTAAAATAAATATTTATTCTTGTGTCTTATGATGGATGCTAAATTAAGTTAATTCTATTATTCTGTGTTTAGTGACTAGTTCGTGTCTGTGACTTAAACTTATAACCTTGTTCCGAGTTAAATTAATTCCCTAACTCGTTATATCCTTGACATCTATATTTACTTATATGTTATTTATTCTTGCGTTATATTTTGTTCTCACCCTATTGGATATTTAGAGATAGTCTGACACGGGTGTTATTTTGCTCGGGTCAGGCCAAGACTTTTTAGGTTACAGGACAAGTAGACCTTTGGATGTTTGGGCTAGCAAGGAGATAAACACTTTTGACTTTTAATTTGTCTCATTTAGCAAATTTGTGAATATGTTTATAAGATGTACAATTGAGATTAGAGAATTGTTAAACTTGTATAACAATCAAGTTTAGTATTTCATTTTGTAAACTCAAAATTTGTATATGTGTAAGTTGAGATTTATTCCGCTATAATCTGTGACTGTTATTTATATGATATAATTTTCTAATTCTGAGAAATCGGTGTGTCCATTACTTTGTATTAATACTGTACACATCAAATTTTAGTTTAGATATTAAGTGAAAAGGTATAAATGTCATGTCAGTGTTAGTATAAAGATATATTCACATTCTATCACCCTTAACAAGCCGTATTCTCCGGATTAACAGACGACATTACTTGTAATGTTCTTTGCTAATCTAGGTATCACGGTGGGGTCGTTACAACATCGATGAGTAGGCCTCCGTGATTATAAAATTGAAGGATTCGCTAGAGGATAAAAAGAAGGAGAAACATGACACTCCTATTCAAGCCCAAGAGTACTACAACGAGCTATTGGATGCCCGACTGACGTAAGAAGAAGCCGAGGCCCAGGTGAAAACAGCCGAGGATCAGGTCAAGCCTGAGATCGAGTCTACTTCACCCGATTCTATGCGAATGTTGTCATGTCCGGGAACTTGAGGTGGCTAAACAGAGGGTACCCTAGGGCCTTTGCTATGGCTTGGGAGAAAATACCGAGGCAAGAATGAGAGCATTCTAATGGCGCCGATATTGACGAGGAAGAGTTAAAGCTCGACCTTCTAGAGGATGAAGATATAAATGCGCTCAAGGTTGGCAAACTACTTCTAGTATATGAGGTTGTTGCTCGAACTGGTGCATCTGATGCGGTCCTGCCCGAACCTAGCTCTAAAGATTTTCATGAGAGTTCCACTTCTATTTCCAAGGGACCTACAACAGAACATCCATGTAAATGGTGGGTGCATTTGGCCCTGCAACCTCTTCCATATTGGGGCTACTAACCATAGAGCTTGTTATTCCTCCTCCTGGCACTTCTACAACTTGCACTGCTACTTTGACTCTGGGCATTTTAGCTACTTTGAAATCTTCAACTGACGTACACTATAATCCCGAGCAGCCTGGCTATACATAATTAGATTCATTTCTAAAGCTGCCTATCTTATCTTCTATCGTGGAGGGAAGATCTATAGGGACTCTGTCACATATGACCTCCACATCTCCAGGAGTTATACCGTTAACTTTGTATGCATTCGAAATGGCTCACATGACACCGGTTGATGTCTTTAATCTCTACTTTTCCATTTTTTAGGTTTTAGGTCCACCTTCTTTTGGCTCTTGCTTAAATGAGACTTGTCCTTAGGCACACTAGCTACAACAACTGAATCAGTTATCATGTCCACTCCTATTCCAAATCCATCCTATTTAGCGGGTCCTACTCTTGGTCCCGATGCTAAAATGATATATGCTTTGAACGAAGAGGCCACATACAATCCTAACGTGATACAGGGGAATGAAGACATAATCATCACTCGGGTAATTAAGCATATATCTAGGCCTTCATGCAGGAGGAGAAGAAATTGCTGACTAAGAAGCTTAAAGGTATCAAGAAGGAAAAGCTAGATGACATTCCTCCTCCCCATTTAGTTTCTTTTCCCATACCACCCATCGTCATCCCCACTTCTGCTCCTGCCTCTGATAGCGTCCAAGCTGCTGCTCCCAAGTTTCTGAGGAGTGATTATGATTGGAATACCAACCCTAAGGGCTATCTATCCAGGGAAGGAAAAGGTTGAAAGTCCGATAAATGGCATATCACAATTTCTTCCGGTGAGAAGAAGGATAAGAAGAGGAGGAGGAAGAGAAACCCCTAGTTGTTGTTTTGTTATCTTGACGTTTGCTTGTTTGTTTTAGTTTTCAATTCATGTACGTAGGCTGCAGTTGGCGGGTACAGCTCCCGCTTTTCTGGCAAAGTTGGTTAGTTATGAAAAAAATAGTTTTTCTTTTAAGATCTCTGTTTTGTTTCCCATGTACTTAGTTTGTTTATGTTAATTGCGACTGCATTTGAATTTGATTAACATTATCATCCACCGTAACTATTTACATGTAAATAATTTCTCACAATTGCTTATCTAACTTCATAGCTTACTTTATTTATCTCTATTCAGGTTCCGTTTGACCAGGGATAGGGTTGGATTTTCGTATCATTCCCTATTTCTAGGAGGTTTTGTTTTGGATATCCATCTCCGGACATATATATCTAATTTTTCCTTTTTCTAGGAATTGATCGTAAGTGTTCGCCATGAGTGGTGGTTTGGATGTCTACCTCTGGATGTTCGAATCATATCTTATCTAACTCTAGGCATTGATCATTTTTGGATTAGGAGGCCTAACCTCCTGCTGGGTCCTATCTATGGGACCTGATGGGTAAGATGTCTATTTCTAGGCATCACAACTAGACTGTGCCAATCTATGCACTACATTCTGACTTTGCCTATCTTCGGGCAAAGTTCACAGAATAGAAGCATAGGGCGCATCGTCACGACCACCCTAGTGTGTTTATACTCCTATGCTTCGATCATGGATTGAAGGGGTTCGTTGGCATCTATCTCTGGATACCTAAAATGATTATACTTTCACGATCAGATCATGGGTCAAAAGAGCTCATTGGTACCTATCTTTGGGTCCTTGAAATGATTATACTCTCAGGATCCGATCATGAATTGAAAGAGTTCATTTGCATCTATCTCGGGGTACATGTATACTTGCATTTTCAAAATACGAAGCATTCAATTTTGCCGTTGTTTACAACATAAAGTTAGGCCAATGAGAATACAATTCCATAGATCTCCAAAGCCAATTCATTTTATATTCACAAGAACGGCAGACTCTACCTTACTACATCAGAGCCTAGTTTGGTATTTACAAAGATACGGTTAAGTGAAATAGCATCGTATGTGTTCACCGTTCCACGCCCTTGGAAGTGAGATTCCGTCAATAGTTGCCACCTTAAATGCTTCATCTCCAAGCATATGTTTAATAGCATGCAGACTTTTCTAGTTTGGGCCCAGATTTACTAGACCAGGAAAGATCTATTTTAGAATGAGATCGTCAATCTCGAAGGTCCAATTCCTGAACTTTGCGTTAAATTGTCGTGCTACTCTTTTCTGGTGAGTAGCAACCCTTATGTCAACTTCTTTGCATTTCTCATCAATCATATCAAGGTAATTGAGCAAGCATTCCTCATTCGTCTTGGGATTATGATGAACCTTCCATTAAGAAGGCACTTCCAATTCAATTGGAATCATAGCCTCTGATCTGTAAGCCAAAGCGAATGGAGTATGGACGATCACGGACATGCAAGTCATTTGGTAAGCCTATAGTGCTAAAGGTAATCCATCGACCCATAATTTCATTTGTCATCATAACAATTTCTAGACACAATTTCATTTGTCATTATCTTTAGCTACTTTGCTGGAGCTCCAACTTGACAACAAAGCAGCTCTCCTAAACAACATGCTTCAAAGAACTCTCATACCTTTCCATCTTGTTCCAGCTCTTCTCAGTTGGATGAGGTCCACCAGTGATTGCATTTATAACAAGTCTTTTCCCAAGCTACCTAAGTTCACCTTCACTAGACCCAGCCTGACCCCGTTGAGGCTATCACGTATTGCTGAAATTTCTTTTTCTGAATCAGGTCTTTGATTACATCCCATAAACGTCTACACTCTTAGTATTGTGCCCGTATGTATCATGGAAGCGACGATACTTCCCAGACATTTTCTCTCTTTCTGTTGACTCCCTTCGAGCCGGCTTCTTAAAATTCTCTATACCTTGCGTCGCAAGATAGATATTCTCGACTGTTCGTTAAGTGGGGTGTAGTCCTCATGCTTCGGGTACCTTGGATGCTCCTTGAAGTCCGATTTCATACTTTCAGCACCCTGATTACCTCTCTTCTAGTTTTTATTCCTATTCCCAACACTAACAACAACATTTCCAACGCTCTCATATGTCTGTTTCACTGCGACATTACCCTATACCACCTTAGTCGATTGCCTTCCACCAACCTTTCCATTGGACGTATCTGCCTCTTCCAAGTGTAAAAATTGGGTTGCCTTTCTATAGAACTCTTCTATGGTTGGTGGCGATTTCATCTGCAACCACCTACCAAAATCCATTTCGATATTAATCCCACTTATCAAAGCCATCGGTACAATGTCTCCTTGGCATTGCTCACCTCAGTTACAGCCGTATTAAACTTACTTAGAAATTTTTCCAGAAAATCTCCTAGACTCTTAAAAATGTTGGATAGAGACATCACATCTCTAGGAAGAGCAGCATGCAATCTAAACTACTCTAGAAACATATTGGCTAACTGGTCAAACAAGGATATGGCCGAGTGAACCACATCATAGCTACTTCTTCTGAAAATATCAAAAAAAACATTTGATCTTTAAATGTTTGTTTTCATGGCACTATCCATGTGCCACTCATACTTCAGGAGATGCTATCTTGGATCGGTCGTTCCATTGTATGATGGCATCATTGGCATGATAAACCTCCTGGAATACTCCTTCCATTAAATCTCCTCAGTAAATGGGTTCCTACTAGGAGAAGAACCCCAATCATTATTATTTTTGTGCCAGTTTCATTCACAAGCTTCCTTGCCATATCAGCTAAAAGTTATGGTTCTATCGAATCGGCTAGACGACGATCATCGTGGCCTTCCTCGAGTATTTGGCTCCATAAATGATCTTGGTTAGTTCCATGACATATGGGTTCTCATATCTCTGGGAGAACCATTCATCCACTCGATCGATCTCTACATGATTGATTAATAGCAACCGTCCGAATTCCACTTATTTGGCCACCAACTGTAGGGCCTTCATCATCATCAATATCATCTTGTAAGTCAATAAACCAATCATCATTCTCGACTCAGGGGATTGGATCAGTACCGAGTTGTAAAAGGAGATCGATGCCGAGTTGTCCCCTACCGACCTGAGTCTTTTCGATTCCAAATTTCGAAGTCCCAGCCTCGTATTTCTTCATTTTCTACTTCCCATCTCTATTGTTTCTACCTGATGGAGTGGAACTATCTTCTTTTTAATCGGAAGCTGACAACTCCTTTATGTTCCTCCTACTGGTTTAGGATAGCTAGATCATTAACCTCATATTTTCTTTCATCAGCTTCATCATAGCATTCTATATTTCCATCAGCTTTTCATTCATTTCCCTCATCATCCTATCCAAATCAACTGCAGTGACCATTTCTGATGCACTTTGAGTTTATGTTGCACCTAGCTGATTGGTTTCTTCTCTGTGCTGAGAGCAACCATTCTCTGCATCGTTAATGGGTTTGGAGGTAGTGGACTTTTCCTTATCATTTCTACATTCCATAGCTTTAGTGGATCCTATGATATACTATAGGCAAATCTTAGTTATCACGAATCTTCCAACAAGAACTTTTAGATCTACTTTTGGATTATAACAATCCAACGGTTGAAGATAGATCTTAACAGTGAGAAATTTGAGTCTTCCCAGTAAAAGATTAAAAATGTTTAAACTAACAACTCAACAAACACCCGTCAAAATTTAGGTAGAAAATAAATGAAGAAATTAAATGGAAAATGAAATAAATAACACACAATAATTTTTAGTGGTTTGACTCAACTCAGGCCTACGTCCACTTTAACTTTTCTAATGATTTTCAGAGATTTTACAAACTATGTTCTTACAACTTAGTGCTCACAACTTTGGTGAGAATCTAGAAGAGTGATAGAGTAAAATCAAAAAGTTTAGAAAATAGAAAAAGGATCTTGAATTAATGCCTCTTTCCTTTTATTTATAGATGTAGATCAACGAAATAGACTCCGATATTTTCTACCCACATTCTCTATGTTCAAAGGAAGTTTAGGAAAAAGATTGTGGCTACATTCGCCGGTCGGTAGTCAACTCAGTACTGAATTGAGCTTCATAACTCGATGCCAAGTTGCCACTTGTGTCATTTTTGAACTCCAAATTTCGTACTTCTTTATTCCTTGAGTAGAAAGCTTGTGGTCAATCTCTCTTTGCTCCATGTTGTATGTTGCCCATAGTTTGCCTTTTGATCATCTTTAATTCGCTTAATTAGCTCATATGCAGGGATCTGTACCAAGTTGAGTGAGTCAACTCGGTGCTGAGTTGGCAGTTCATCTATTATTGTTGACTTCCCTCTATGCCACTTTGTTCTTCTAGAAAATGGTTGGCTTCCCTCAAGTTGTAAGTAAGACTTTATATCGATCTTTGCACTAAATTTGAATTCTAAATTTCTGAGTTATGGTTCTAGATTTCTGGTTTATTATCTAACCATTTGATAGTTATGACTCATCTGCATATGGGCTAGTTCAAAGGCAGGATAACATATGTACTTATTCCTTAAATCTAATTTGGGTATTTTATAGTTCCACCTTTTATTATACATTCATATATAATTTTATATCTTGTATAATAGTTTCTAATTTAATTAACTTATATAATAATCGTATGTATAATCTCATGTTAATTTTATAAATTAAATCTCATTTAATTTAATTAAATAATTAATTAACATTTAAGTTAATTTTATTTTATTTATTTTAAACATTTTACTATAACATTTATAGTTACATATATATATATATATCTTAATATATGCATATAATATTATTTATTTATTAATATTTAATTCATTTATTTATTAAAACAAATTTTGTTAATCATAAATAGTTTCGAAAATTGTATACATTAATTACCTAAAACATTTTAAGATAATTTTATATATATCGATATGTGTGTGTGTGTTGTATTTAATTTAATTAATTAACTTTTAATTGATTATGTATTTATTTAATCTAATTAATTATTAATAAATTTTTAAAAATAATTATTTAGTTTTTTTTTGGCAAAGCCGACGGGGTTAAATGGACCCCTACCATTTTATTGCTACACCAAGAGGACGAAGAGAACAAGCCAATGGCTTGCAAGAAATACAAAGAAACAAAGTGCAACAATCACCAGGGATACAAAGAAAACACAACACAAAAGAAGGAAAAAATGATAACCGAACTAACAGAAGATGTCGGGGTCAAAAGCAAAAGAAACATGACACAAGTCACGCTTAATTTCCTGCATCAAATGCTTGTCGAACTGTTCAGGTGTCAAGCCCTTATCCGGTTGAAAAACACGTCGATTTCTTTCATCCCATACCACTTTCATGAATCTCTTGACAACATACAAGAAAAGCCTATTCGAACCTGATTTACCACCAGTATTGTCGTAGATATACTTCCACTGAACAACATTGTTAACTCCTTTCCATTTTCTTATGATTCTCCTAATCCATGTCTTCCATAGAGCATTCAAATAATTGCATTCGAAAAACAAATGCTCGACCATCTCTGGAAATTGATTGCAGAAAACACAATTGACAGGAACTTGAACCCCCTTGGAAATCAGCTTCATTTTAGTATTAAGTGCCCTGTTCATCACTTTCCAGTGCAAAAGATTATCCCTCTGAATATTATCAGTGCACCATATTCTACGCCTCCACTTGCATTTCTCTCCAACATCCCCTGTCAGGAAAGAGTATGTTTCTTTTAAACTGAAACCGTCTACTTTACTTCCCCACTGAACAGAGCACCAACCGACATTATTAACTTTGCAGTCAGCCGCCATGTTCCAGAATTGTTGAATACGATAGTTGGAAGTCCTCGGGAGTCTTAAGATTGTACCATGGATGAAGTTCTGAACAATAGCTTCCTGTCTCACTCTAGATTGCACTAGTTCGGCATAAGAAAGAACACACCTCAAGATCACACCACTATCAATCCAGGGATCATCCCAAAAGCTAACAACATTGCCATGATCCACTGGGTATCGAACTAAGGGAAGAACAGCTTCCTTAAGCTTGAAAATAGATCTCCACGTCCAGCTGATCTTATTTGGAGTAGCCATTTTCCAGAAATTGCAACCACGAAGCACATGAATGTTGGACCATCTAACCCACAAATTGTTTTTGGCAGTAATGCAATCGTAGATAAGTCGGGCCATTGCTGACCGATTCCAATGGTACATGTTAATGATACCAAGGCCTCCGTTAGCAATAGGCTTTTCTAATTTCTTGAAACTAACAAGGGCTAAATATCGACCCACAGTTTTTCCAGTCCAAATAAATCTCATGAAAGCTGATTGAATCATGTTGATGAGCTTCTGAGGTAAAATGAAAGTTCTAGCCCAATAGACTTGTATGGAGAAGATCACAGCCTTAGTTAAGGTTATTCTTCCCGCTTGGCTCAACAATTTGCTCGCCCAGCAATCTAGTCTTGTGGTGATCTTTTCGTACAGCGGTAAGCATTGGTTAACTGTTATTTTTCCGTAAGAGAGCGGGAGACCAAGATATGAAATAGTGTTAACACTAATATCTAATCCAGTGATAACCTGAATAGAATTGTTTTGTAAAGAACTGAGGCCAGAAGTTATCATTTCCAATTTGTCGATATTGACTGATAAACCGGTTATTGCATGAAATTCATGAAGAGTATCCACAATAGCATGCATCGTAGAGTTATCCGGTGAACAGAAAATAACCAGGTTATCAGCGAACATTAGAGATAAGATCTCCGGGTCTGAACACTTTGGGTGGTGCTTGATAAGCCCGGAAGCCGTTTTTTTAATAAGTTGCTTGAGTAGTTCCATAATGAGAATGAATATATACGGCGATATAGGGTCTCCCTGACGAATGCCTTGCTTACTACCAAAGAAACCCACACTGGAGGCATTAACGATGACCGAGAACCGAGCCGTGGAGATACACTCGACAATCCAAGCAATGAAAGGAACAGGAAAATTCATACACTGCATAACTTTAACAATAGCTTTCCATTGGAGCATGTCGAAAGCCTTCACGATGTCCAATTTCAACATAGCTTTAGGAGAGGAATTCTTATTATTATCCATTCAGAAGTTCATGAGCCAGTAAGACGTTATCTAAAATGTTTCTTCCTGGCAAAAAAGCAGCCTGGTTGGAAGAGATAATATTATGCATGACAGATTTCATCCTGGACGCAATTATTTTGGAGATACATTTGTAGATAGTATTACAGCACGAGATAGGCCTAAAAGAAGACACCGAGTGAGGGTTGTTGACTTTGGGAATCAATGCTATGTTAGTGTTGTTGAAAGAAGGTATCAGTTTGGTATTAGTGAAAAAATTCTTCACAGCACGCAGCACTTCCAATTTAACAATGTCCCAACATACAAAATAGAAATGAGCATTAAAACCATCCGGACCACCAGCCGAATCCCTATTAAGTGATAACATTGCATATTTGATCTCTTCGTCAGAAACAGCAAGAAGAAAATAGGCATGGTCGACGTCAGATAGTCTTGGCAGGATTAAGGGATCAATGAGGTTTAGATCAGGTTCAAAGTTGTCGGAGTTGTTGAAAAGCTTGGTGAAGTGACTAATAAATGCCTCGTCCACACCAACTTTAGAAGTTTTTACATTACCTTCGTCATCGAGGATGGAAACTATATTTTCTCTGGAGTGCTTAGCCTTTAGGTTAGCATGAAAGAAAGCACTGTTCATGTCACCATCAGTTCTCCACTTTAGTCTCGCTTTTTGATTCATCATTGAAATCTCACTAGAAAGAGCAACAGAGAATTGAGTTGATATGTACGACTCCATGGCGCTAATAGTAGTGTTGTGGGGATCATCCAGCATGCTTATTTGAATCTCTTCCAGTGTTTTCTTCCAGTATGTACTTTGTTTACTTCCTTCTCCAAATCTGTTCCTTGACCACTGCTTGAGAGCCAATTTGGTACTTTTCAACTTGATCTGCAAAATAGACATAGGATTACCGTAAACCGGTCTCGCCCAAACTTCGTTAACAATGTCAAAAAAATCAGGTACATTAACCCAAGAATTAAAAAATTTGAAACTTGATTTGCATTTAATGCCATCTTCTCTTAGGTGAATAATTTGGGGAGAGTGGTCGGAAAGAAGGGGAGGAGGAAGGTGGTTATAGATGGTAGGCCATTTGGTGTGGGCAAGGAGGTTACCAAAAGCATGGTCAATCTTAGAGTAGGTCCTTCTACCATGTCTACTTTTGTTGTTCCATGAGAATCTCATACCAGTTGTCTTAATTTCCAGTAAGTTAGAATCAACAACAGTAGTTCGCAGCAGTTCTATTTCATTAAGGGGAGTGGATTTCCACCGTGCCTATCAGCAATCTTATTACAACAATTGAAATCACCAAAAATGATCCATGGATGAGATTCTTAACGTAGCATGGGAAGGTCGTGGAGAAAAGAATTTCTAGCAGCTTTATTATTAGCTGCGTAGACTAGAGATATGTAGAAAGAGCTAGAGGTGATGATGTTTTTAGCATGGCAGTGAATGATTTGAGAAGTAGCGAAAACTTTGGTAAGGAGGATCACTTTGGGGTCGAAAACAATGAGGATTCTACCATAAGGCGCCTCGTCAAGGTTGTGAATGAAATCCAACCTTGGATCAATATATTTAGCTGCTTTGATCGAGAGGACAAGATTTAACTTAGTTTCAAGAATGGCTAACATACATAGGTTTTGCTGGGATATCATATTTTTGCATTGGGATAATTTAGTTTCATGGTGAGCCCCTCTAACATTCCAAGCACCTATGGTTTGCATCATTGGGCAAACGAGTTTTCATACGGGGTTATTGATTTCTTGCTACGAAGGACCATGTTCGAAGCAATGGAGTTGAGAGGTGAGACAGCAAGATTCTTGGTTAGTCTGGATTTTTGTAGTTGGGGGGAAGAGGTTGCTATCTGAGGGTTACCGATCAGCGAAGGCAGTTTGTTTTTTGGGGGAGTGTTTATAATAGTAGAATGTTCGGTGGAATAATTCTGGATACTATCATTAGTAGATGTAGAAAAGGAGGGAGGAGGTATGGCGATGTGAGAGATAACTGGTGGTTGGATGTAGTCGGGACTTTCGTGCACATGCACACTGTGCATGTATGAATCTTTACATGGTGATGGCTGTTGAGCTGTTGTGGAATTTTGCTGGAGAAAGATTGTTGGATCTTCAGTGTCAAGTGTGATGGATGATTTGGAGTTCAAAGATTGAATTCCAGTATTTAAATGCAGCAGCAATGAAGAATTTAATTCGTCTTTGGATTTCTCACTACACGGTCTTCTTCCCATAGTTAATTTGAAAAGTTCAGGTGATGCTTCAAAAGTTGTTGCTTCATTTACATTGCTTTGAACGTGGGTTGAAACATTACCATTTGACCCAGAGGTAGCACTCTGTGGATATGCAAGCAAGTTTCCAGCTGACGAAATATTGGCCACATGGGGATGCACCAATTCTATTTTATCATTTTCATGTCCTTCTGCCTTATCATTGTCATCCTTTTCTTCTAAGATTTGGAGAATGTCAAAACTATTGCTTACTATCATGTTGAAACCAGTTCCTGAAGCAGATGGGACCTCAGAATTAACCACAGGATTACCAATAACCAATTCATTAACAACATTTTCTTGTTGAATTCCTACCTTATCAGATCTCACTTCATACTCCATATTTAGAACTAAATTTTCTTTAATCATTTCTTCCTCTTTCCCACTTGCTCTCTCACTTTCGTTTACCCTATCCTGAATATTTGCCTTATTAATCACCCTTCTAATACTCCTATTTGATCCCATCTTTTTTCTGTTATTCCCCACTTTTTGCCATATTTGAACTTGCTTGTTAATCTTTTCTTTGTTTTTTGAATGCTTCTCCTTGTACTTATTTCCTATATCCTTGCCGATCACAGAAGAAACTGATTCAACCTTCTTGTCATACGATTCCTTTAAGTGCCCAAAGGAGTTGCACAGAACACAAATGTGTGGTTGCCATAAATACTCAACAAAAATACGCTGAACACCACCGTCTGCCAGACTAATAAGGAAATCATTAGGTAGCTCCCTCTTCGGCTTGATTTCAATCATGCATTTCGCGTATTCCAATCTTTCGAGCCTCTCAGTCCTTTCGTCCATACAGAGCAGTTTACCAATACGACTACTAATCCGGTTAATACCAAGGTGTGACCAGGCAAAAAGAGGAATGTTGCGTAGATGAACCCACACAGGCACTGAGGGAATAGATCCACAAACATTGCTGACAGCAGCATCATAAGGCCTAATGATGAACACTTTGTTTTTCATAATAATGGGGTCACCATGTAAAATTCTGCTTCTGTCTTCATCGGACGAAAGCAGGAAAAGAAAAATCACTCCATCTGATTTAACTTGCACTGATCCTTTCAGTTTCCAAATACTTTTCAGTTTAGCAACAACAGAAGAATATGACAAAGGTTTATCAAGGAAAAAACCCACCAAGTAATCCTTCCAGAAAGAAGAGCCGGCCTGAACAACTTCATCGACCAAGTCAAGAACATCGTCAGAGTAGGAAGGAACAAAGTCAACAGGCTTGTACTTCCCCGCGTTGAGAGGTTTGCGTTTGAATAAGGAAGTCCAGGCTTGTTGACTGCATCCAGGGAGGGATGGTGATGGAACAGCAGGAGGGTGAGGAAGGGAGGTGGCAGAGGGGATCGGCAAAGGTGGTCTACCCAACAGAGAAGCGGGTAAAGAAGTGTTCAAAGGAGGAGGATCAGGTGGGTATGGAGGAGGTTTAGACTTGGCTGCAGGAAGGATGGTGGATTGGAAAGAAGGACTGACGTCGACGGGATGCGTTGTTGGCAGGGTAGTGGTAGGAGGTACGAAGTAAGGTGGAACAGGAGAAGGAGGTACGGGATAAGGTGGAAAAAGAGAGGGAGGTACGGGAGAAGATGGTACGGGATATGGTGGATTTTGAAAATTATTTTTTAACATTTACAAAACAATTTACTTATTTTAGACTTAAAATATCATTTTAATTTCAAATTAGATTTTGAGAATTAGGCCAAAGCCTAAACTCAATTTGGGCCTTTATATTAGGAATAACCTTTAGGCTTACTTCACCTTTAAGGTTAGGCCAGTAGCTAGGTAAGGTAGGATATTTGATTACCCAATAGCCCAGTCTTCGACACTACTTTTCTAGACACCCTACTAAATGCGTAGGCTTTAATAGGTTGGCCATAATACTGATAATTCAGACTGTAGAGGCTATTGGGCTCTGATACCATTGAAGGAACTGGACTAGTATGCAGGGTATTAAATAGGTAAATTTATAAAAAAATCCATGTGTAGATATTATTGAGCATATGAAGTCTAATTTAATTTAGATCCAATGTAATTAATTTTAAATAAATTCTTTATTTTATTTAATTAGTTTATATAAAGATTTGATTATTGCAACGACCCGTAAATTTTAACTGTGTTAATATCGTAATTAGTTGAAATTTTGTGAAATTTTAAACGATAAAATTTTGAAATATAAATTTGATATTTGGAATGCGTCTAGTTAAACATAGCAACTGGTAAATTTTCGTCCGAAAATATGAAAGTTTATTTCGTGCGTAAATTTACTTCAATTTAATCAGTTAAATAGCAATGAAAATAAAATGTTTTCAGAATCTAAATATTTTTACATAGAAAATTTCTAAAACATCTTTTGAGCAAACGTCATTTTTTCGTTTTTCCAAATTCGGAGTTCTTCAGCTCCGTCGATCTTATTTTTCTGCGTTTTTGCTGCATTTTCCGCTAGTAGAAAATTCAAATTTTTATAATTCAATCATACCACTGATATCTGTATACCGTTTTGATCGTCTCATCGTGTTGATCTCTACAGTATATTTATTCCTGTGTTTTGAAGTCCGGTACGTCACGGAAACCGTAAAACAGACAGTGGTATCGGTACCCGTTCGAGTCTGTTTGTGTTCGGTGACCATTCTAATTCAACGGTCATCAGCTTTTATTACTATTGTTAGCCTTGAATTCATGCTTTACTCTTTTCCAACGTTTTAATTTATATTTCCCATTTCATTTTTAGTGGCTCTCACAGTCTCCGTCTCTTCCATTTCAATTTCTCTCTCTGTCATATTATAACATATTTGTGATCTAAGAGTTGCTCACAACCTCTCTTCTCCAGATCCAAAAATATTTATGCACAGATATTGCAAAGTTGGCCACTTTCACCTATTTTTCCACCACTGGGCTCCCTCTACCGAAGTACGTGGCCTCTCCATCATCAAGCGCAAACCACTACCTCCTTCCCGAAGTCCCAGGCGCAGCCGCCATCACCACCCCTTTTGCCCGCCTACCGATTTTTCTCCGTGCCTACCTCCCCTTCCAATGACAATCCGCCGTCGACTTTTCTCCGCCTGAACCCATAGCTCCGCCCACTTACTGCCGCATGACCCAACACTTCCCTAAGCAGCCGACCCACCTCTTCCTTCTCTCCTACGCGACCTCCACCTCTCGCCTCTTCCCACCCAGTGCCCCTTCAGCTCGCTCGACCCGCGGCCACATCACCTCTCTTTTTTTCCACCTATCTCCACCTCAACCGTTCTTCCTCGCCACCATCCACCTCACCGCAATGGCAGAGCCTTTCTTCGAGATGCGGTACTTGTTCCCTTCTTTCTTTTTATTTATACTATATATATTTCCATCTATATGTTTGGTACGTTTATATATAATATATATTGGCATGTATATTTTTATGTTTATTTTTTTCCAGCACAACATTTTATTTGTGTGTTTTATACCTCACATATAAAGACAGTAATATGTTCACAATGGTTACATATGTATAAGTGAACTTGGGTTTAACATATAAATGTAACATATTTAGCTACCGAAGTATATATGTACAAATATTTTCATATTAAGTTACCTTTGAAGAACACATGTGTAAACTTCCTATGGGGTCAGTATGTGACAATATTATGTTGGCATAAAATATAATATTTTAGCTTGTTACTGTGTAAAGGTTTGAACAAAGTTATATATATATAAATATATTTGACTATTGTATATATATGACATTTATATATTATTTGAATATAATATTTTTATTTATACTCGAATATATATTTATGTTTATATATGTTTATATATGTTTATATATCTTCTAATTATGTTTATATATATATATATATATATATTTTCTGAACAGCAGTTAGACTACACGTTCACGATATTATATCTCACTCATGTTTTATCGGAATGGGTTGATTCTATTTTAAAAAAAGAGTCGAAGTTACCTAGTTTATGCCTGTCAAATTTCAGCAAAATCCGACATCGTTTGATTAGTGGTCGAGGATCTGGAAGTTAGACCCAGGCAGCTGTTCTTTTGTACTTGAAATTATTTTACACTGTTGCAAACATGACCTGAGTTCATGTTTGACGCATCGTATCTCTTCCGTCTTACGACGGAATACAGTGATTTCCTTTTTGTTTAAAAGATAAAGTTTTCTACTTTCTGTATATAAAATTTTAGCTTCATACGAGGTGGTTCAGTCCTCTGTTTCTTACCTGAAAGTCAGACCCAGAGGGGGTTTTTCAGACCTGAACATTTGACAGTCGCAACATGGCCTGAGTCTATGTTCGTGACATCGTAACTTTTCTCGTCTCTTTTCCAAATCAAGTGATTCTTTTGCAGTTTGAAATAAAAGTTTTGATCTTTATTCTTACCAAATTTCAGACCATTTCGATCTCGGTAGCACATAGAATTATATTGTCAAACTTTGACGCAGGACATGTTTTGTAATTGTTGCTATGTTGAATGTTTTGATTTGATTTCGGCAATTCCTATTTAACAGCTTTGTTAGCCGATTTGTGCCAATCTAGCTATTGATTTGGAAATTCGTGCTTGGATTCGTAACTCAATTCCACTGTCCGTATCTGTTTTCATATCTGTGTCATCTCCTGTTCGCTCTAGCCTCGAAAGGTGAGCAATCACTCACGATTAATGTTCTTTTATTTATTAAATTTGATTCAATTGAAACGAAAATTGAAATATGCTGCTGTTAGTTATTTACACTGTTATATATGTTATTACCTGAACCAGTTCACCTGTGACATCTGACACCATTATCTGTTAATTATACGATGATAATCTCGTTTGGTTGATAAGTGATTGATTGCTTGTTGTTTATATTGGATGTTAAATTGTAATGTATTAAGTGATCAATAGTATGAAATTGAATTTGACGAAGGATAGTTAAAAATTTGAATCGACATATGTGTTGAATTTGATTTGTTAAATTTGTGTAATATGACCCCTTTCAATTTTAAATAAATTGATACGTAGAAATAGTGTTAACCACACCTTGAACCATTTGAATGTATGTGTATAAATTGATGTAGTTTGAAATTGAACAATAGATATCAATTGAAGAACCGTATAAATATTAGTGTAATAATCTTTAATCTACAATGATAGTGTAGATTCTAGGAATAATTATATTAATTTGCACAAACAACAATGCGAATTAATACGATTATTTCGGGATTATTTGAATTGATTATTGAATTGATATTGATTGTTGATATTGCTTGTTTATTTACTTTGACACCATCCCAGTTATCACATTGCAAGTTCCCTTTGCTATGTTTTGATTTTGAATTGAATTGGAATCGGGTTGAAATGATAAATACCCAAATTAAACTTTGACCTAGGATAGAGAATTAAATAAAACCCGATTGGTCAATGATTTGATTTTAAAATAAAATGAAGATTTTATTTGAATAAATAATATGTTTTGAAACGAAGTTAGAATTTGAATTTTAATGAAAGGAAATGTTAATATTTAATCATCTGAATCAAAATATTAACATAGTAGATGATGAATGAACGTTGTTTTAAAATTTGGGATTATTAATAATTAAGTTTGAAATTAGTTAATAATTAAGTTTTGAAATTATTAAGTAATTAAATAAGATTGAATTATTTAATAATTAAATAAATTAAATTCTTTAATAAGTGGAATTGAACTTCTTGAATAATTGAAATTGAGTTTCTTAATTAATTAAGTTTTGGAAAATTATTTAAGTAAGTAAATAAGTGAAATTGAATTTCTTTAACAAGAAATAAAATGTGATTTATTGAAATTAATGTAAGACTTGAAATTTAAAGAATTTGATTTGATGAATTTAATTTAATTCAATTTGTAAGTTTTGATATAATGAAGTTGAATTTAAATAATGGATTTAATGAATTGGAAATTTAATAGAAATTGTTTTGAATGACAAATTAACTCAACGAATATTGAATGAAATCGATAAATGAAGTTAAATTGATTTGAATGTTAAATTAAATTAATTTAAATGATTTTGGAATGAAACTTATATTCGAACTTGAATCAATATTTGAATTGTTTAAAATAGAAATAGAAATTGAATTATAAGATTTTGAAATGGTAATTTGGAAGTTTTGAAACGTAAATTATGGAAATTGATTTAGAAAGAGAAATGAAATGTTGGTTTACAAATTCTATTTGAAATTGAATTTGATTTGGTTTTGAAATTTATTAAACGACCAATCGGTGTAATAATTACGAAAGTTATTAAAGAGACCGAAATCGGTTAAGGACATACTCACTGTCTAAACCGAAAACCACTTTAATAACTATACGCGGAGTGTGATCCAGAATGAAGTGGTTGGAATGATGTACGTGATGAATGAAGAAAGAGAACGATAATGGATAGCCTTGACACTTGTGTCAAATTGGAAATGACTAAAATAGGAGCCATGCCGGGCCAAATGGGGGTTAGCTACCTCGAGCGAACACACTTCTTCGAAAACTACTCATCACTTGTTGTCGATTGGTGCACCCTTGATTTTGGGAGTGTTGTTTCGCGGTGTTGTGGTCGCTGCGGCGATGCGTTCTCACCAGTCCGGATCAGGCAAACGGTAGTTTCAATACCTTGGGTATCGCCTCATGTGCCTTGTCATACTTGTATCCCTTTATACGCGACCACTACGATTTGTTTTGTGTTATACCTATGGAGTACTCCCTGATAGCCCACTAGTTTACGGTGGAGTTTACAGTGCTGTATAGACTATAACGCTTATATAAAATGTATTAAGGGGGATAATGGTAACGCCTTAACACTATTTTGATACTTTATATTACTGATAGGCATTATCTACTTAGCGTACACTACTACATAGTAGATAGTTTAACGGATCCTTAAAGGATGGTTATTCCAAACATCCTTTGAGTTACTTGTATTTCAGTTGCTATTTCACTTGAGTTGGATTTATTGATATAAGAATGTTAATCCTGACTCGAGTGTTTTGTGTTTTGCTTTACGCTCGGGTCAGACTGAGTGTACCAGTATTCGAGACTCACCTTTGGAGTTGGAGCTTTGCTTGAAGATCCAGCCATCTATTCTGCTTTCAGTATTCGATGATTCCAGTGGTGTATTCTGATTTGTATCTGATATATCGTGTTACTCTTCCGTTGTATCTGGTTTAACTCTGATGTAACTTATATATTTATATAGTAGCTTCATGAACTACTATCTCTTTTATTTATGCTGCATATTATTACTCTGTGTCTGTGATTCTGTGATTATATATTTACTGTATATCTCAGTTTTGCCAAATTTAAATTAACTATTCGGTATTTTGAATTATTCAAGTCCGACATGAGCGGATGCGAATGGTGCAAAATACCGGGTCGATACAGTTGGTATCAGAGCTTTGGTAGCTCTAGGCAAAACTTAGCATATAGGGTAAATGTATTTACAGAATCACTTTCATTCGAGTTTCAATCTCTTCCTTTTGACTCGATTCCTTTAAATTTTGGAACATTCCCTACGGTTCCAAATTTCATTCGTGTCCATCACTATTCGTCTTCTTTCAATTCTGAAGCATCACATAGCTCCACTTCGAATGACCCTTATAATGAATCGGCGGTCTCTCCAATCTTCGAAATTTTGTAAATGGGTGAAACTCCTTTACGATTGGCATCGACTCACTGGAGATTTCTGTATCCTCGGTTTACGATGTTATCTATTTCCCGCTATACCTGAATTCTATTTCTTGAGATCGAATGTCGGTTTGCCTTGAAATTCTACATTGATCTTATTTTTGAAGTCATGGTCGACCTGGTTAAGGTTGCCCGCGATTTATATAAATTCTTATCAAGTCTTTCTACTTTGTATTTAATCATCATATCTTTGTTTCGAACTTATCTTCGAATCGAAATTCTCTTTGCTTTGAGTCCATCAAATTTGAAACCCTATCCTTATTTTGAAAATTCATTCCTGTATCGTCAAGCAAAGAAATGTATTTGTAAACTAATATATATAAATGTTTTAATATACATTGTGTTGTTTGAGTTGTTGATGTTGATTTGGGTTTTCGATCGATTCGTCTGATCAACGCTATCGATAGAATTTCCAAAACGCTTGAACAGAGCAAACTGATACAATATTATTTTAATTTGATAAACGGAATAAATTTTGAATAATTATATTATATATATAAGCATGATTTTCTGAATTTTGATAGTTAATTGAATTGTTTGTTAATAAATAATATTGGATTTTAAATATGTCACCTAAACCATTGGCTTTTGTCTCATATATAAATAATTGAAATAAAAACATGGTTTATAATTTATTTGAAAATTGTAATGAATTTAAATCAAGAAACTGAGAATTTAAATTTCCGGTGATTTCAAACTTTGATTTGAAAGTTTTAAAGTGTATAGTATTTAAAATATTTTCAAATAGAAATCATTCCAAAGAAATTTTAGATGTTTAATCAGTGCTCTTCTCTTTGTCGCTGGAAAATAATTTCGGTGATGGCGGCCGCATCATCGACATTCATTTTCGAGTTTCGAAGCGGAGATACTATTCTGTAGCTTTGCTACGGTTATGTTTTGAAAAATATTTTGATTTGAATTTCTTTAGTATAATTTGATTTATATATATATATATATGGGCATCTTATTTTAAAATTTAATTTGATTTGATATAAATATATTATATATATCTCTAAATTGTTTAAAGTTAATCGGAAATCTAATTCTTAAATTTTGTTAAAGGATTATTTTAATTATAAATAAAACCAAAATTTGGAATAAATATTTAAACTTGAATAATTGAATTGGGAAAATTTTATTTGTACACTATTCAACTACATTCTAATACAACTTACCTAAATCATTCAAAAGTTGAATATGTAATTGGATAATATATAATATAAATTGAATTTATAAATAAATTTTGAGTGGTTATAATAAATGTTATACACTTAAATTTTAATTATAAAATGTTAATTGAAATAAATAGAATAATAAGTTAATTGAATAATAGATGAATATAATAATTTTGTTCTGAAAGAATTAACAAATTGAAATTAGATCAACTTATGGAAATACCTTAAATTTAAAACCAATTATTGAATATAAAGTAATTTAAATTGAAATTTATATGGTTTAAATTAATTTATATGGTTTAAATATAGGTAATAAGATATATTAAGTGGAATAAACTTAATAATAATTTGGAATAAAAGAATTAAATTTGTTGAATAAAATATGATTACAATAAATGATTATATAAATTGATGATCTAGAAATTGTTAATTGATGATGACTAGATAACAAGATAATGAATTTAGAAATAGATAGATTGATTTAAATTAAGTGAACTCAAAGGGGATTTAACCAAATTGTTAAATATTAATTTAAATTGAAATTTATATGGTTTAAATTAATTGTTTTACTTGTATTTCAAATCTATTTTCTTTCTGGTTGTTTCTATTCTCCTACCTCGTTCCTTTTCGGGGACGAAAAGTTTTGAGTGGGGGAGAGTGTAACGACCCGTAAATTTTAACTGTGTTAATATCGTAATTAGTTGAAATTTTGTGAAATTTTAAACGATAAAATTTTGAAATATAAATTTGATATTTGGAATGCGTCTAGTTAAACATAGTAACTGGTAAATTTTCGTTCGAAAATATGAAAGTTTATTTCGCGCGTAAATTTATTTCAATTTAATCAGTTAAAAAGCAATGAAAATAAAATGTTTTCAGAACCTAAATATTTTTACATAGAAAAATTCTAAAACATCTTTTGAGCAAACATCATTTTTTCGTTTTTCCAAATTCGGAGTTCTTCAGCTCCGTCGATCTTATTTTTCTGCGTTTTTGCTGCATTTTCCGCTAGTAGAAAATTCGAATTTTTATAATTCAATCATACCACTGATATTTGTATACCGTTTTGATCGTCTCGTCATGCTGATCTCTACAGTATATTTATTCCTGTGTTTGGAAGTCCGGTACGTCACGGAAACCGTAAAACAGACAGCGGTATCGGTACCCGTTCGAGTCTGTTTGTGTTCGGTGACCATTCTAATTCAACGGTCATCAGCTTTTATTACTATTGTTAGTCTTGAATTCATGCTTTACTCTTTTCCAAAATTTTAATTTATATTTCCCATTTCATTTTTAGTGGCTCTCACAGTCTCCGTCTCTTCCATTTCCATTTCTCTCTCTGTCATATTATAACATATTTGTGATCTAAGAGTTGCTTACAACCTCTCTTCTCCAGATCCAAAATATTTATGCACAGATATTGCAAAGTTGGCCACTTTCACCTATTTTTCCACCACTGGCCTCCCTCTACCGAAGTACGCGGCCTCTCCATCATCAAGCGCAGACCACGACCTCCTTCCCGAAGTCCCAGGCGCAACCGCCATCACCACCCCTTTTGCCCGCCTACCGATTTTTCTCCGTGCCTACCTCCCCTTCCAATGACAATCCGCCGTCGACTTTTCTCCGCCTGAACCCATAGCTCCGCCCACTTACTACCGCATGACCCAACACTTCCCTAAGCAGCCGACCCACCTCTTCCTTCTCTCCTACGTGACCTCCACCTCTCGCCTCTGCCCACCCAGTGCCCCTTCAGCTCGCTCGACCCGCGGCCACATCTCCTTTCTTTTTTCCGCCTATCTCCACCTCAGCCGTTCTTCCTCGCCTCCATCCACCTCACTGCAATGGCAGAGCCTTTCTTCGAGACGCGGTACTTGTTCCCTTCTTTCTTTTTATTTATACTATATATATTTCCATCTATATGTTTGGTACGTTTATATATAATATATATTGGCATGTATATTTTTATTTTTATTTTTTTTCCAGCACAACATTTTATTTGTGTGTTTTATACCTCACATATAAAGACAGTAATATGTTCACAATGGTTACATATGTATAAGTGAACTTGGGTTTAACATATAAATGTAACATATTTAGCTACCGAAGTATATATGTACAAATATTTTCATATTAAGTTACCTTTGAAGAACACATGTGTAAACTTCCTATAGGGTCAGTATGTGACAATATTATGTTGGCATAAAATATAATATTTTAGCTTGTTACTGTGTAAAGGTTTGAACAAAGTTATATATATAAAAATATATTTGACTATTGTATATATATGACATTTATATATTATTTGAATATAATATTTTTATTTATACTCGAATATATATTTCCTTCTTATTATGTTTATATATATATATATATATATATATATATATTTTATGAACAGCAGTTAGACTACACGTTCACGATATTATATCTCACTCATGTTTTATCGGAATGGGTTGATTCTATTTTAAAAAAAGAGTCGAAGTTACCTAGTTTATGCCTGTCAAATTTCAGCAAAATCCGACATCGTTTGATTAGTGGTCGAGGATCTGGAAGTTAGACCCAGGCAGCTGTTCTTTTGTACTTGAAATTATTTTACACTGTTGCAAACATGACCTGAGTTCATGTTTGACGCATCGTATCTCTTCCGTCTTACGACGGAATACAGTGATTTCCTTTTTGTTTAAAAGATAAAGTTTTCTACTTTCTGTATATAAAATTTTAGCTTCATACGAGGTGGTTCAGTCCTCTGTTTCTTACCTGAAAGTCAGACCCAGAGGGGGTTTTTCAGACCTGAACATTTGACAGTCGCAACATGGCCTGACTCTATGTTCGTGACATCGTAACTTTTCTCGTCTCTTTTCCAAATCAAGTGATTCTTTTGCAGTTTGAAATAAAAGTTTTGATCTTTATTCTTACCAAATTTCAGACCATTTCGATCTCGGTAGCACATAGAATTATATTGTCAAACTTTGACGCAGGACATGTTTTGTAATTGTTGCTTTGTTGAATGTTTTGATTTGATTTCGGCAATTCCTATTTAACAGCTTTGTTAGCCGATTTGTGCCAATCTAGCTATTGATTTGGAAATTCGTGCTTGGATTCGTAACTCAATTCCACTGTCCATATCTGTGTTCATATCCGTGTCATCTCCTGTTCGCTCTAGCCTCGAAAGGTGAGCAATCACTCACGATTAATGTTCTTTTATTTATTAAATTTGATTCAATTGAAACAAAAATTGAAATATGCTGCTGTTAGTTATTTACACTGTTATATATGTTATTACCTGAACCAGTTCACCTGTGACATCTGACACCATTATCTGTTAATTATACGATGATAATCTCGTTTGGTTGATAAGTGATTGATTGCTTGTTGTTTATATTGGATGTTAAATTGTAATGTATTAAGTGATCAATAGTATGAAATTGAATTTGACGAAGGATAGTTAAAAATTTGAATCGACATATGTGTTGAATTTGATTTGTTAAATTTGTATAATATGACCCCTTTCAATTTTAAATAAATTGACACGTAGAAATAGTGTTAACCACACCTTGAACCATTTGAATGTATGTGTATAAATTGATGTAGTTTGAAATTGAACAATAGATATCAATTGAAGAACCGTATAAATATTAGTGTAATAATCTTTAATCTACAATGATAGTGTAGATTCTAGGAATAATTATATTAATTTGCACAAACAACAATGCGAATTAATACGATTATTTCGGGATTATTTGAATTGATTATTGGATTGATATTGATTGTTGATATTGCTTGTTTATTTACTTTGACACCATCCCAGTTATCACACTGCAAGTTCCCTTTGCTATGTTTTGATTTTGAATTGAATTGGAATCGGGTTGAAATGATAAATACCCAAATTAAACTTTGACCTAGGATAGAGAATTAAATAAAACCCGATTGGTCAATGAATTGATTTTAAAATAAAATGAAGATTTTATTTGAATAAATAATATGTTTTGAAACGAAGTTGGAATTTGAATTTTAATGAAAGGAAATGTTAATATTTAATCATTTGAATCAAAATATTAACATAGTAGATGATGAATGAACGTTGTTTTAAAATTTGGGATTATTAATAATTAAGTTTGAAATTAGTTAATAATTAAGTTTTGAAATTATTAAGTAATTAAATAAGATTGAATTATTTAATAATTAAATAAATTAAATTCTTTAATAAGTGGAATTGAACTTCTTGAATAATTGAAATTGAGTTTCTTAATTAATTAAGTTTTGGAAAATTATTTAAGTAAGTAAATAAGTGAAATTAAATTTCTTTAACAAGAAATAAAATGTGATTTATTGAAATTAATGTAAGACTTGAAATTTAAAGAATTTGATTTGATGAATTTAATTTAATTCAATTTGTAAGTTTTGATATAATGAAGTTGAATTTAAATAATGGATTTAATGAATTGGAAATTTAATAGAAATTGTTTTGAATGACAAATTAACTCAACGAATATTGAATGAAATCGATAAATGAAGTTAAATTGATTTGAATGTTAAATTAAATTAATTTAAATGATTTCGGAATGAAACTTATATTCGAACTTGAATCAATATTTGAATTGTTTAAAATAGAAATAGAAATTGAATTATAAGATTTTGAAATGGTAATTTGGAAGTTTTGAAACGTAAATTATGGAAATTGATTTAGAAAGAGAAATGAAATGTTGGTTTACAAATTCTATTTGAAATTGAATTTGATTTGGTTTTGAAATTTATTAAACGACCAATCGGTGTAATAATTACGAAAGTTATTAAAGAGACCGGAATCGGTTAAGGACATACTCACTGTCTAAACCGAAAACCACTTTAATAACTATACGCGGAGTGTGATCCAGAATGAAGTGGTTGGAATGATGTACGTGATGAATGAAAAAAGAGAACAATAATGGATAGCCTTGACACTTGTGTCAAATTGGAAATGACTAAAACAGGAGCCGTGCCGGGCCAAATGGGGGTTAGCTACCTCGAGCGAACACACTTCTTCGAAAACTACTCATTACTTGTTGTCGATTGGTGCACCCTTGATTTTGGGAGTGTTGTTTCGCGGTGTTGCGGTCGCTGCGGCGATGCGTTCTCACCAGTCCGGATTAGGCAAACGGTAGTTTCACTACCTTGGGTATTGCCTCATGTGCCTTGTCATACTTGTATCCCTTTATACGCGACCACTACGATTTGTTTTGTGTTATACCTATGGAGTACTCCCTGATAGCCCACTAGTTTACGGTGGAGTTTACAGTGCTGTATAGACTATAACGCTTATATAAAATGTATTAAGGGGGATAATGGTAACGCCTTAACACTATTTTGATACTTTATATTACTGATAGGCATTATCTACTTAGCGTACACTACTACATAGTAGATAGTTTAACGGATCCTTAAAGGATGGTTATTCCAAACATCCTTTGAGTTACTTGTATTTCAGTTGCTATTTCACTTGAGTTGGATTTATTGATATAAGAATGTTAATCCTGACTCGAGTGTTTTGTGTTTTGCTTTACGCTCGGGTCAGACTGAGTGTACCAGTATTCGAGACTCACCTTTGGAGTTGGAGCTTTGCTTGAAGATCCAGCCATCTATTCTGCTTTCAGTATTCGATGATTCCAGTGGTGTATTCTGATTTGTATCTGATATATCGTGTTACTCTTCCGTTGTATCTGGTTTAACTCTGATGTAACTTATATATTTATATAGTAGCTTCATGAACTACTATCTCTTTTATTTATGCTGCATATTATTACTCTGTGTCTGTGATTCTGTGATTATATATTTACTGTATATCTCAGTTTTGCCAAATTTAAATTAACTATTCGGTATTTTGAATTATTCAAGTCCGACATGAGCGGATGCGAATGGTGCAAAATACCGGGTCGATACAATTATCTATATAGTATATAATATATATGTGTATCAAATACACAAATACATGTAAAGTGTAAATGCAACATATAGATGTGTACATGGTTTAATATATCCATATGTAGTGCTAGGATTTACATAGTAACGGATGTATTATCCCCTTTATATAAATATTTGTCGTCCATGGTTAATTTATTATACACATACACAAATATATATATATATATATATTTGAATAGGTTGACCAATTCAAATAATTAAAATCAAAATCTTAAAGTATCTTAAGATAGATCTAAATACAGATCCACACTTAGAATAAAAATCTATTTGAAATTTAAAATTCAAATTTCCAATGTTGATATATTTAAATTTGTATATATAAATTTATATATATGTGTGTATACTTTTTTTCATTGGAAAATTATATATATATATAATTTTATAAATTTATTCATAGAATATTAATTATTAATATAAAATAAACATACTTTAAAAAAAATTCGACCAAAATCTTTATTTTTTATCAAATCTTTTTATTTACAAATCTACGTGGATTTGTAAAAGGAAATATTTTTAATATATAAAATTCGTACATAAAAAATCTTAATTATTTTAATAATAAATCTATAAAGATTTATATTTAAAAGAAATAAATATTTTTTAATGCAAAGGTTTAAATACAATAGTAAATTATTATTTTAATTTCAGATTTAATTATATATACATATATATATACATATACTTGTGAGTGTGTGGATGTATAAAAAAATTTAAAACACACACAAATATATATATATATATATATGAATTAATAAATTAATTTGTATGAAAAACCTAACAATTTCAAATCATCGCTCTCATGTCTGCTCTCATGTCTGCTGCTCCCGTACCACCCCCCTATCTCCCCTGTCATCAAACCATCCCCTATCCTCTCAACTTCGAGCCCATCGTCCTGTCCTTTAGTTGACTCAGTTCCTCCACCAGTCCATCCTCCTGCTCCCCCCGACCCTCCTCAGCCTACACTTGTCAATTTGCATGTCATCCCTGACCCTCAACCCTCCTCTACTGGTTGCCATCCCGCTATTCCTCTGCCTCCCCAGGGTGAACGAGAATGGACTTCTCTTTTTAAGCGTAAACCAAGGAATGCTGGGAAGTACGTCCCCGTTGATCTTGTTCCAGTTTATGATAATGGTGCCTTAGTTCCTTCCAGTGATATTATTGAGGCTGGCGCCAAAATTTGGAATGATATAATTGTTGGCTTCTTCCTAGATCAACCTTTATCTTATACTGCTGTTATTCAGAGACTCAAGAAGATTTGGAAGCTAAAAGGGTCAGTTTCAGTGAAATCTGATGGTACTATATTTTTATTCTCCTTCTCATGTGTTGAAGATAGAAATATAATCCTTCAAAGTGACCCAATTATCATGAATAATAAACTGTTTATAATTAAACCTTATGAAGCTGCTATTAGTAATGTCAGTGGTGCTGTGATAGCAGTCCTCGTTTGGGTGCATCTATACAATCTTCCCATTTATGCTTGGTCCCCGCTGGGAATTAATTGGGTGAGTTATCACTTGGGAAAATTGCTGTGTATGGATGAAATGACTGATAGACAGGAAAGATTGAGTTATGCTAAATGTTTAATTGAGATAAAGCCAGATAAGGAATTAGTTAATGAGTTTATGGTCAAGTTGGTTGAAGGTGGGTATCAAAAAATATATGTTCAATATCTGTGGAAGCCGGATATATGTGTCGTATGCAAAAAATTTGGCCATACCACGGTAAAATGTGATAAAATGGTTCCCGATGAAATGATAATTGATGATGTTAGAAAAGTGAAAACAACTCAGAACGGAGACAATGAAAAACAACATGAGCATGTTCACAAATTTCAAGGTAAAACTGGTAATTCATGGACGAAAGTTAGGAGAAATAACAAGATTTATGCGATCAAGACAAGGAAAACTCCCATAGGAACTAATCAGAATGAGAAGGATGAGTACACTATGCAAAAAGACAGTGTTGAGGAAGAGCATAACTTAGATGATAAAAATTATGACCAAGGTAATATCCAACTGGAAGAGGGTGAAATTGAAGAGCATGGAGATATAGAACAAACAGTGGAGGAAAAGGGGACCAAAGATGATATAGCAACTGGACTGAGTGTAGAAAGTGAGTTAAATAAGAGTTGCAACTCATGTCAAACTGAAGACACGCACCTGGGAAATAAGAGTGCATATGAAAGGAATAAAGTGGTAGTGGACAATTTCAATTCAATTGTTAGTTTGATGGTCAATGAAGACAATGAAAGTTTAAGTGTTAATGATGAGATGGGGTTGTGTGAAAGAGCAGCTGGAGTCATTCCTGAAGCTACTCTTATATGTAGTAATAAGAAAAATTGCATGAATAGTTTGGAATTCAAGAATAATACTCCAAATGATGTTTGTGATGGCCAGCAAAATTTAGATGCAGCTGAATTGGATTTAAAAGTTGCTGATGATATAAAGACATCTGGCAACAATAATCAAGATAAATGTATAGTCAATGGTAATAACTCCCCTATTAATTCAAAAAAGAAGAAAGGTAAAAAATCCAAGAAGGATTTCTCATTAAATACAAGTCAGGTAGTTGTGCAATTATCAGAACCCATGCATGCTTATGAATGCACGCCCTATGCACACTCAATCCCCTCACATGAATCAGCCTCAGAAATTAACATCTACACTCAAATACACCCATACTCTAAAATCATACCTCCCCTTATGCAAATATCAGAGCCCATGCATTCTTATGCATGCACGCCCCATGCACACTCGATTCCCTTTCGTGAATCAGCCTCAGGAACTATCATCTACACTCAATTACACCCATACTCTAAAATCACACCTCCCCTTGCTTACAAACCACCCCCTCCTGCTACTGCTTCGCCCTCTAAACCAATTACCCACCCCAGTCAAGATGCAAGCATCCCCAATGAAAATAGCTCAACGAAAAATGCTGTCACTCCCCTGTCCGCATCGATTCCTAACTACTTGTCCTCCAAACAAGCGGTGACTAGGAAAATGAAATCTGAAATGCTTAACGCCCTTGAGTATCCTCAATGATGCCAGCCATTGGTGCCTGGAACATTAGAGGAGGTCACCATGTTATTAAACTCGATCAATGTAAAAAACTAATCTCTATTCACAAGCTGTGCATTCTTGCCATTCTTGAAACCAAACTGAACCTTGAGTTAACTATAAATGCAGCTAACTATATCAACCCGGCTTGGAAGCTACTCCATAACCTCGCCGAGGCTCCGTACGGTAGAATTATGATAATATTTAACTCTGATCATGTCCATCTCTCTCCCATCCTTTCCACTCCTCAGATGATTCATTGTCATGCCATCTCCCTATCTGACCATTCATCCTTTTACCTTTCTTTTGTTTATGGCCACAATTATGCAACCTCCAGACTGTCCCTTCATAATGACATCCCCTTCCTAAGTCAATCATCTCATCCGTGGATTATTCTTGGAGATTTTAACTGTTGTTTCTCCCTTTCTGACAGAATCGGTGGGAACCCTCTTTCTATAAATGAAATAAGGCCCCTTGCCACCACTCTAAATAATGCGGATCTTATTCCTATCAAATCGACAGGCATGCAGTTTTCCTAGAATAATAAAAGGAAAGAGGGTTGTAGAACCTTCTCTCGAATTGATCACGCTTTTTGTAACCTTGTCTCCTTCAATAAATGGCCCCTCCTTTATAATCTCCTTCCCCCTCCCCTCCTTTCCGATCATTCTCCTCAAATCATCCATTTCCGTGAAGCAGACAGGAGAGGAAAAATAAGTTTTAAATTTTTTAATATATGGGTGCATGAACCCGATTTCAAAAATATTGCTATAACTGCATGGAAGTCGCCTAAGTATGGTAATCATATGTTTGTTTTGCAGGAAAAAATAAAGGGGATCAAGGGTGCTTTGAGAGATTGGTCAGTCATTAAATTTGGTTAAGGGAGCAAACAAATTTCAAAGATTAAAACCAAACTCGAGGAAGTTCAAAGAGCTATGATACTTGATGTCAACAACGCTGCCCTCCCTCAACTCGAAAGTGACCTTTCTCAGCAGTTTTTCAACGCTCTTGTTAAAGAAAATGATATGATCAGGCAGAAGGCTAGAATTGAGTGGCAAGAAAAAGGAGATAAAAATAGTGCTTTCTTTCATGCTTCCTTAAGGAAAAAACATAATAACGATTCATTCGCTTCGGTTGTGGATTCGAATGGAAATGAGCACACTACGCCTGATGGCATTCAAGGGGCATTTATTCATCACTTCTCTGGTCTGTATGGCAATAAGGACAATTTTCTTCCTAACATTGATTCTATTCCTTCTGATATTCTTCCTAGAATTAGTGAAGATGATTATGCTTTTCTGTGCGAAGAGGTAACTAATGATGAAATTCGACATGCCATGTTTTCTTTGAATAGAAACTCTTGCGGTGGCCCTGATGGTTTGAACGCTTTCTTTTTTACAACTTGCTGGTCTTTTGTGTCTACTGACGTTTGCAATGCGATCAAGTTATTTTTTAAAAAGGCTAAAATCATCAAATCCTTTAATTACACGAATATTGCACTTATCCCGAAGGTGCTAAATGCTCATGATGTTAATTCCTTCCATCCTATATCATGCCGCAATTCTGTATACAAATGCATCTCGAAGATTATAGCTGCAAGGCTCAAAAAAATGCTCCCCTCTATTATTTCTAGCAATCAGGCAGCCTTCCTGCCTGGAAGAAATATACTTGATAATATCTTGTTGTCCCATGAATTGCTTAATGGTTATACGCATAAGAATTCTTCCCCGAAGGCTATGTTGAAGTTAGATATTATGAAAGCATTTGATATGCTTCAATGGGATAGTGTCGTTCGAATCTTGGGTTATATGAATTTCCCCCCTCATTTTATTGCTTGGATTTATGAATGTATGTCTACCCCAAAATATTCTATCATCATTAATGGTTCATGTGCGGGTTTTTTTAGTAGTAGGCAAGGGATTAGGCAAGGAGATCCTATCTCCGGATATATTTTCATCTCTGTTATGGAGCTTCTTACTCAGCTGCTGATCAGACAGATAGGTCAAGGCAGTTTTAAATTACATCACAAATGCAAAGATCCCCTGATTGCATCTCTGATGTTTGCAGATGATTTGGTTATCTTTTGCAATCCTGATATGAATACTATAAGGTCAATATTCCAAACTCTTGAGCAATTCTACAACAAGACAGGTTTAAAAATTAACTTGTCAAAATCTGACATTAAATTGGCGGGTGTTTGTCCGGAAGCCGTTTTGCAAATTGAAAGAATTTCTGGGCTGTCGAACAACACGAGTACCATTTCATATTTGGGCCTCCCTCTCACTACCTCTAAAATAACTATGAATCAATGCCTTCCTTTATATGATAGAATAATCTCTAAATTGGACTGTTGGTCTACAAGAAATCTCAGTCAAGCGGGTAGAGTGACTCTTATAAAGTCAGTCATCTGTGCTATGCAAGTGTATTGGGCGAGAACGTTTGTGATGCCAGCCAAGTTAATTAAGATGATACGTTCTGCATTCATGAAATTTATGTGGACTGGCACGACGGTTGGCAGGTATGTCGCTCCTATACGATTTTCCAAAACTGAACAACCGATTAGAAAAGGAGGGCTCGGCATTCTTAATATGTCGATATGGAATAAAGCTGCCTTCGCCAAGCACGTGGACACGTTCTTTAACTCTCAAGTTAGCTTGTGGGCGGATTGGTCCAGAAAGCATGTCACTAAGGGAAAATGTTTGTGGTCATTGAACAGACCGCAAAAATTGAGCTGGACATGGCAATGCATTTATAAAATTATTGAATCTTTCTTGCCTATGATTCAGTTCAGCAGCTCTCCGCAGTATAATACATCCTTTTGGGATGACCCATGGCTGGAAAAAGGATTTATTCTTCGCAGGCAGCTGTCGCATAATGAGATCCTTCAATCAGGTATTCCATTACAAGCAAAAGTAAAAGATGTTATAAATTTGCCTAATACTTCTAATCAGAGAATACATTGTCTATGGAGCAAAATTTGTCAGTTCAATTATACCGTTTCTTATGATGTTATGGTGACGTGGAACCGTAAAAAGAAGGGGTGCAAAATTGCTGATATTTATCATTATTTATCTCATACTGATGACATGCCCAATTTTACTTGGTATAGAAAGATTTGGCACAACGATAATAATGCAAGGCAAAATATGTTGTTGTGGAAAGTGTTGAATCGCGGTATTCGTACGCGTGCGAAACTGAATAGCATGGGATTTGCGGTTCCTATTTAGTGCTTGTTCTGTGTTGACCTCCCGAAACGGTGGAGCATTTATATTTTGAATGTGATATGATAAAAGCTATTTGGATGGTTGTCATGAACAAGATTGGGCATACTGACGTGAGACAAGTTAATCGTGTTGAATGGAATGCTATATTCGCTACTGCTGGTACCAAGAGCTCTAATAAGAGAGAGTTCACCTGCATTCTCAAATGTTTCATTCATGCTATGTGGACTGAAAGAAATGTGCGTGTCTTCAAGCCTAATAAAGCTAGGAATGGTCTTGTGCTCCATGCATGGATTATGAATGTTATCAGAGATGGCATCAAGATGCTCCGCTTTACTTATGATCCTGGAATCTTGCATGCCTTCTCGTGTTCTTCTTAGTTTTCGCTTTTATTTTTTTTCATTTCGTTTTTCCAGTGATTGTTGCACTATGTTCCCTCGTTGTTTTTCTTTAAGCGTTTGCTTATGTCTGTAATTGTTTCCCTAGTGCTTCAATAAAATGGTAGGGGACCATTCAACCCCGTCGGCCTTGCCAAAAAAAAAATTGTATGTAAACATAATATATATATATATGTATGTATGTACACTGATTATAAGAATTAAATTTAATTTAAATTTTTTTAAGATTATTTACAACTTTCAAAATTATATATATATATATAAATTGGCCGAAAATTATATATACATATTATATATATACATGGTTTTTTTTCAATTTAAAAATCTTCGAATGTATGTATATCGGACAACAAATAAATATATAAATTAATGATAAAATAAGGATCTATTCTACACATGTATATTGACATAGATAGATTTATATATAATATAAATTATTACATAAACTACCAATACTAAAGCATGTAATATGCACCTTGAATGCCGAATCCTAAACTTCTTAGATCAAATCCGTACTCTTTTAGAGATGTGACTAATTAAAGAGATCACCAAACCTTTTGAAATAGATTTTAATTTGATTTAATTTGATTTGGAAATAAAGAGGGGGAGGTCTATTACTTGTGACCAAAAAGTAGAAGGCGGTGGAGGCAAAAAGTAAAGTATAAAAGAATGGCGATGGTTGGTTTATATAGGCAAAATAATGGAGTAAAAAGAGGAGAACCCGATCTGCTAGTTTATCTTTCCTTCTTGCCAATTCAAACCACATATTTCCAACAAATATCTCCATCCCCTTCCTTGTTTGGTCACCCAAAGATATGGCCTAATAGACCCATATGCATTTCCAAATCTAATCAATATTTATACATTTTAAATCCAATTTTAATGTTTATTGATGTCGTATACCAATACATACATATATAACTTTTATTTACGTACTTTACTAAATACTGATTCAAACAAATCAAATAAAATTTTATAATCAATATTTAACAAATATTAATTTAATTAATTTATAATGATTATAATTTAATTAAATCATGTGATATTTTTGAGTATTTAACATTGCAGTTGTGCAATCCATAGGTTTAAATTCAGTTAGCAATTAATATCGAACATGTGACGATCCGCTATTTTTTAAATCTAAAATTAATTATAAATGATGTCAAAATAGGCTTACAACTAATTGTAGACATTAAAAGCAGTGGACCATGGGTAGATAATTTTTTTTAACACAATGGGTAAAAAGAGAAAATCTCACAGCGAAATCAAATATTCATAGAAATGAACAATGTCTCGATAATACAATTACTTTACAACATTTTAACATCAATTTATATTTCAGTACATCAATTATTATTTACTTATAAATGATATAATTAAAGAATATACCAAATCTACTATCTACAACATAGCCTTCATCCACCTTTCCATTACCTCTCTTTCTCCTACCAGAAAATTCACACCTGTACACACACACACACACATATATTTATATATATAAACACATACATATTATAAAAAGGGAAAAATTTTCGATTATGTTTTGACTATACCTAACCCTATAGACTACGACCATTGACTTTATAGCTGTTGAATGGGAAAAGACTACCTACGTATCCCTTTTGGGGGACCAAGCCCACGTAATTCTATTTCTTGCTCTTCTCCTACATTCAAATACTAGTTAGTACATTGCAACCACTACATCCATCGCAACCAATGCAATCAATGCAACTAATGCAACCATTACAACCATCGCAATCAATGCAAATGGTAGAGCATAATATAGTGTTACTACTCATCCATCTCAAAAAATCATCATATGGGGCAACCATAACAATAATAACACATAGAAATCAAACACCAATAATATCCAAAGACAAACCCAATCCATCAAATAATAGAATCACAATGTAAATATACTTACATACATTATCAACTATAATAATACATTATCAATGTAAGTATAAATCCTTTAATGTATACTAATCACTCCACAATATTAACACAACATCTATATCATAAAATAACCATAGTTAACTACCCATCTTCTAATAGCAATAATGGTAAAATTGCATACTCATCAAAATGAGATATTGTCATCAAACATCCAATATTTGTGATAATTACAACTAACAATCAATTACACATTCAACAACAATCAAAAAATATATATGCATCCATTATTGTCTTAAGTATAAAATTTGTTTTTTTATTGTTTATTATAAAATAACTTTTATTTATTCATCCCAAAAACAATAATAATTATTTTTTAAATGAGAATATGCTGGTTTAATCATTTATCGTACTTTCATTCTCCAAATAACCCAATCATCGTATTTTAAATCATAAACAGTAATTTCTATCAAATCGTTTTTTAGAACTATATTATTATTATTATTTAAAGTCTCATTCTATATTATAAATACTAAACTTTCTAAATATTAATTTAAAATATAATTTTAGTTGTTATTTATGAATTTCTCCAGAAATTCATAAATAATAACCTTACTTAATTTCATACTTTAATTTCAGTAAAGTCCGTTATATCTCTGTTATTTAAGAAACCATCCAAAATCGATAAACAACCTTATCTACTATTTATTTCATTTTCTCGTTATTATCCAATTTACTCCAGTTAATTGTTTTCAAACCAAATTAAATAATTTATTTTAATTAAACATCCAAAAATATGACAGTCAACAATAATTACCCAACCAAGGCATAATACATTTAAAATATTGTATTAATTAAACAGTTGTCAATAAATCATAACATATATCAATGAATATGATTTTTCATCAATAATTACTTATTTTATAATTTAAATGTCAATTGATTAAATTAAATAATTCACACCAACATATGTTTTCCTACAGTCTCTAAACTCAGCAAACCTAGTGTAATCTCGTTCGGAGTTCCGCTACAAGTCCAACGCAAGAAACCACGCATGAATTGGAGTTCGTATGTGAAAGATATGAATGTTAGGGGTTTCAAGGATAAATTAGAAAATATAAAATTTCCAAGGACTAAATTGAAAAAAACACACCCACTTTACTCTTCTTCATTGTTTGATCAAACCTATTCCACCGCTTCGGAAAACCTACCACCTTTTCTATAGTGCACCTCCTGATCGTTCATCCCCAATGGAACTGCACCATTTTCCTCCTCCACCTCTGATCAGCATTGACGCCTGAACAAAGCTCCACCACCATGAAAATTGTAGCCACCACCTATTAAACCTAAACCTAACTGTATTATTACCGCCGATCTACCAAACTACGACCACATCAGAGCCTACAATGGCTCCCTCATTATCTGACGCGCATATCCCGACCAGCCACAACCCTATCGTCGTCATTCATCAACCACCAAGTCCAACGACCTAGATTTGTTTGCGTATTCCCAACCAAACAGTGCATCATTCTACAAAATATAGTTTCAGATGTCTCTTCCTCTCATCAATAGCTTCGCAATGGTATATAATATGTAGGGGTTTCGGCACTTTGATTTTTGAATCAATTTGTAACTTGCGAAAATCATCTGCCATTAAACTATAATTAGAATGGATTCATGGATTAAGGAAGAAATCTAAAGATAGAGGTGATGGTTAGGATTTCATAGCCTCACTTATAAAGTTATTAGACTGGGTTATGGGTTGTGTATCCAGTTTGGCCCGGAACAGCTACGTATGTTGTTTAAACGCTATAACGCCTCTTTTCACAAACCGTAACTCCAAATATATCAAAATTATGTATCAAATTGATCGGCTCGGAAAGACTTTCACAATGGTTATATATACGACATATAATTCACTCTTCTATTAAGAATTCGTTTTAATCACTTTAAGGTTAAAAGCGTAAAATTTGAGGGTTGTTACATTCTTCCCCCTTATAAGAATTGCACCCTTGCAATTCACCAAATACAACCTTCAATCAAAATTAATAAATTATTGGTCAAATCACAAAATATGGGAAAATACACCAATCACAAGTTAATTACTTTTAAAGTAGTATATAATGACCATATAACATAAATTATGCTACAGTCAATTCATCCATAAACTGAATTTAAATTTTCACCCACACACACTATGGTAACATATACACTTTCTCAATCATATAATCTAAACTATAGTATGTAAAATAACACTTCAATATTGAGGGTGAAACAATATCAATTGTAGATTAATTCATTTGATCATGCATCTTAATAATTCAGCCATAATTGACTTTAACTAAAGTCCACAACAAAAATAGGTTGATCCAAGCATGCATATAAAATTAAATGAATATAAATCGACGGCCATCATAAAAAAAGCACACGTTCAAAATAATATGGTACTATCACCACATTAACCTATCAACCAATAACACATGTGTGTTAATTTCTATGCTGACTACACATCCTTGTAGTATGCATACCCCCAAAACTATCGATGAACTTCCTCATAGTCTCATCCTCAAGATAACTAGTATACCATCTCATATATATACCATCCAAATACCATGTGCACCTATTTATGGTCACATCCTCAAAATAGTATGTATTTGGTCATGGCTACACTCTTCAAATGATTTGATCATCTACTTGTGTTACAAGTGCATCGATCCTTACATCACTTGCATGCATCGGATATACGATAACTCGTATGACCATTCCTCTACCAAGGATTAATGGAAAAATCCTAATTTTTTGTCCACCTGAACAGCATCCCAAGACTGACAATAGATCCATTCCACCGGTTTAGGGTATATGGATCCATTCGTCGTATCTGGGTAGCCATTCCAAGTAGCCAATGAGTTTCCTTATAGTACCTCTACTTACGAGTATACCAGAAAATACTCCGAGTATTAATGATCCCTTCACACACATATTTGAGCCCTTCCTCGCTCCATTTGTTTCCATTTCCCATAATAGAACCCTTCCTTGTTCCACTTTCCAAGGTAGAACCCTTCCTCATTCTATCCACGAGCTCCCTTCCTTGAACTCATTCTCATTCCATTTTCCATAGTAGGTACCTTCCTCATTTTACTCGCGAGCTCCCTTCCTCGAACTCATCTGCATTCCATCTTCAATAGCGATTTCTCCATCAAATAATAGCAATAACCCACCTACAATACCAAAGAGGGATTGCTGGCAAAGAGAGTTCAAATGCACCTTAAAAGCAAAACATTTACCAAAACATATTTTTCAAACCAAAGCTTCTATTTCCCTTTAAAGCAAAAGATCTCTTTTTTCTAAAAATACATTATTAATTATAAAAAAAATTCTTAAAATAATTTCCTCCATTTTAAACCAATTAAAAATAATTTTCGAAAACATCGTCTTATATAAGAAATCAAATCGTCCTTTGAGATAGAAACTATTTGTTTTAAAATATTTATGGAAGCCAAAAGTAGGTTTTGAAATTCATATTTTTTTTAAATTTTGTATAATGGACCTCCTGCCTATCCTTGATTCCTTAATAGTATCCATCAAGCCTTTAGTCACTAAAATCCTCTAACCACCATTACTCATCTTCATGGAACATCTTTACATTTCTTAATCAAACACGGTATAAACAGTTATAATATGTCAAACAACAAATAACCAAGTG
This sequence comes from Allium fistulosum, assembly GCA_030737815.1. Lineage (NCBI taxonomy): Eukaryota > Viridiplantae > Streptophyta > Magnoliopsida > Asparagales > Amaryllidaceae > Allium > Allium fistulosum. The sequence continues at coordinate 216,334,279 of CM060905.1, forward strand.
AAAAATTAAATAACCAAACAAACAACAACCAATCAAAACAAGGAAACAAACACATAATTTTAACAAACAGACAAACAAACAACAACCAATACATGCGAAAGAGATTAATCCAAAGAAGCATGAAATGAATTAATAGGTGAACATCAAATAAACAATTAAGCAAATAAATAACTAAAAATCAATCATAATATAAAAAATATTCAATATCATGATGTAGTTAAAAAATAATAACTCAGGAAAACATGACATATATTAATTAAATAAAAACATTCAACAAGTAACAATTAAAACCAATCATAATAAAACAGACTATAAAAAGTATGATGCAACCATAAGAAATTAATTCAAACTGGCTCAAAATAAATTAATAAGCAGCAAAATCTTCTTAACTGCAGTTAATTTAACAAACAACAATGCAATACATCAATTCATCCAAAGTACATGAATACAACCAACAATGTGACTATCCCAAACATCAACTTGGGCAGTCCCTTCGTCATATCTTAACTCTCTCTATGGAAGGGAATAATTAGGCATCCCTACAGCTCATTAGGGAACACTGCACACAATAGTTATAAAGGTAACATTATTACAATGGGTGTCAGACAAACTCAAAAATCATCTTACGCCATCGTCTTACACCCCATATTACAAAAGTCTAGTTTTATAGTTCTCAGTTAAAATTCCCAAGTAAAACATCTTTTTAATAAAATACATTTTTAACAAATACCTCTAAAGTTTGTTGTTCAATTACTTTTTCTACCATTTACTTTTCAATTTAAATCATCCTCATCTTTGTAAAATACCTTTTTCAAAATATTGTAAAACTAGATATTTTATAATACATCATTTCTTAATAATATATATTCTCAATAAAATAATTTTCAAATTAGGTCTCCATTCAACCAAAATCTCTTTATCCAAAAATAATTTTCTTTTTAAAACATCATCTATCAAAGAGTACCTTTTTAAGTGAAAATCTTTTCAACAAAAATCAATTCTCAAATGAAAGTTTTTTGAATCAAACGAACCCCTTTGGTAAAACTCTTCTTCACAAATAAATATTTGTTACATTCTTTGCCTAAAAAGATGCTTCTCAAATGAAATATTTCCATCAATTATTTTCAAATATCTCCTCCAATAAAATATTTCCCAATTAAAAATATTTACACTATATTATTTTCAAATTCTTCTTTTGGGAAAAAATTCCTTTAAAATAAAATATCTTTTTATGGAAATAACTTTCCTATACATCATCTTTAAAATAAACCTCCTCCAAATCATATAATATTCACTATAAAGAATGTTTCAACAAAGTATTATTTTATTTAAAATATGAGTTCTCACTAGATACTCCCCAACACGGTATTCTTAATATAACATTTTAAAACCATTTATTGTGATTAAAGTAGCTATCTCCCTCAAAGCATCTTTTTAAACAAACAATTCCCAACCCTTTCAGTGTATATTTTAAAGTATCTACTAGCCAAAAATATCCTTTTCCAGAATGATGATATTTTTATAAGGTGTTCTAAATCAAAACGAGGGTGCAAAATACATTTCATCATATACCCTTTTTTAATAGACGTTAACAAATTAAAACAATTGTAGCTAAGATGTTCCCATTAAACATTTATTTCAAATAAAATATTTTCAACCAAAATATATTTTCATAAAATATTTTCAAATACACTTTGCAATAAAAAAAAAATCTCTCTCATAGATAAAATCTCCCATTATCAGCAAAGTGTTCTAAACCATAATACCATTATAAAAATACCCTCCTAAAGATGTTTTAGAAACAAAATAATTTTTTCACAATAGTATGTTCCTTTAAAGGATGAATTTAACTTCCAATATCTAATTAAAACACCTTTTTACTAAAATACTTCCAAATAAAGTGTTTTTTACAATATTTACCGTTTCTTACAAAAATATCTTCACAAAATATTTTATTTAAAAAAATTAAATACTTTATTTTTTAGCAAAAATTTAATAAACCACTTTATGTCTAAAATAGGCATTTTTCCCTTGTTAATAAAATATCTTTAGAAATTAGGAATCCATGCTTCATAAATTTCCAAATAAATATTATTCACATAAAAATAAAAGTGGTTCCATCTTACTAAGGTCAAGTTTAACATCGGTTGTGTCACTCGGGTTATAACTAACACTTAACTCCTCTTATAAGTGTTCATCCTACCCCACTCCTACTTTATTTATTTTTCCTACAATGGTCATCATAAATAAACATCATTTGAGGTTGAGGTAACAATAGTTAACAAACAACCACATATACACAAAGCATATAATTATAAATCAAACACTCTCTTGTTTATATTCTAAACCAACCTAAAGTATGAATTAAACTACCATAACTGGTTTAAGCCTACACAAGGCTTAGGAATCGCTAAACCTAAGCTCTGATACTAAGTGTGATGATCCACTACTTTTAAAATATAAAATCAATTATAAACGACCATCCAAATATGCTTTTAATTAAATTCAAATATTAAAAGTAGTGGATTGTGGGTAGATAAAAATAAATTTTTTATAAACAATGAATAAAAAGAGAAAATCTCATAGCAGAACTAAACATCAATAGAAATGAACTTTATCTCAATAATACAATTACTTTAAAACATTTTCACATCAATTTATATTTCAGTACATCAATTATTATTGACTCATAAATGAAATAACCAAAGAATACACCAAATTAGCTATCCACAATATAGCTTTCATCCACCTTTCCATTCCCTCTTTTGCTTATGCCTAAAACTTCACACCTATACATACATATATATATATACATACATATATAATAAAAAATGGAAAAAGTTGCAACTATGTTTGGACTGTGCCTAACCCTATACACTACGGTCATAGGCTCGATAACTATTGCATAGGAAAAGACTGCCTATATACCCCATTTGGGGGATCAAGCTCATGTTGTTCTATTTCCTGCTCCTCTCCTACATCCAAATACTTGTTAGTACATTGCAACTATAGCAGATGGTAAAATTGCACACTCATCAAAATGAGATACTGTCATCAAACATCCAATATATGTGATAACTACAACTAACAATCAATCCCACATTTAGCAATCACCAAAATAATATATTTGCATCTAATATTCTCTTAAGTATAAAATTCATTTTGTTAATGTTCATTATAAAATAAATTTTAATTATTCATCCTAAAAACTATAAAAATTCTTTTTAAATAAGAATATACTCATTTAGTCCGTTATCGTACTTTCATTCTCCAATAACCTAATCATCATATTTTAAATCATAAATAGTAATCTTTATCGAATCGCTTTTTTAAAACGATATTATTACTATTAAAGTATCATTCTATTTTATAAATAATAAACTTCCCAAATATTAATTCAAAATATAATTTTTAGTTGTTATTTATGAATTTCCCCAAAACTTCATAAATAATAACCTTATATAATTTCATACTTTAATTTCAGTATAGTCCATTAAATTGCTGTTATTTATAAAAACCATCCAAAATATTTAAACAACCTTATCTATAATTTATTTAGTTTTATCGTTATTGTAACATCCCGCCATTTTGGACCATTCAAATCGATAATAAATCCACACATGTCAGACTTGAATAATTCAAAATGACAGATTGTTAATAAATTTTGGGGCAAATAAAATCAATCACAGAATCACAGACATAGAATATCAGAATAACTCGCAGCGGAATAAAATAACTATAGTAGTTCATGAAGCTACTAGATACAAAGTCTCAAAACCAATACATAATACCAAAGTATGAAACCAATACAGTTGGAAATTCTAGGTACATAAGTTCTCTACTACAAAAGCAAAAATCGAGTGGAAATAAGTGGAATAGAAATATCAGGTAGACAGCTAAATCTCCGGTGGATCTCTTGCTCCAAAAGGATGAAACCAAAGCTGTGAAACTCAGGCTGACCCAAGCGTAAAGCAAAAACACAAAACACTCAAGTCAGGACATGCATACTTATAAAATGTAAATCAACTCAAGTGAACTGTAAAGAAATGCATCAGTAACTTAAAGGATGCTTGGGATCGCCCGTCCTCTAAGGATCCGTTAAACTATTCACTATGTAGTAATATATGCTATTATAATAATGTCTAAAGTAAGGTAAACTATTAAAATAGCATTAAGGCATTACCCATATCCGCCTTAACACATTTTTAGGTATGCCAATAGTCTATACAGTATCGTAACTCCCTGTAAATTGGAGCCGCCAGAGGATACCTCATAGGTACGACATAAAACAAACTCGTAGAAGGCACGCTAGAGTAGGTGACATGGCACAACTATGCAATGCCAGGGTAGATATACCAATTACACTTTCGGACTGTTGGTAACGCATAGCCGCAACTACCGCCCAACTCGAGCCACACTCCCGAATCAAAGGTGCGCACAAAATCAATCACAAAGTAATAGAATGGCTAACGATGAACTGTGTCCGATGAGAGGAGCTACCTCATTGGCCCGTCAATTGCTCCTATTTTAGCCACCTTATGCTAACTCACGGGAGTTAGGTCCACATAAATATACCTTTAGGATCGTTGCCACCATCCTACTTCATTCTGGAATCTCCACCGCATACACAGTTGTTAAAGTGGTTTTCGGTATCGACAGAGAGTATGCCCATATCTGACCCCGGTCTCTTTAACAACCGAACGTTATTATAACCCGTGGTTATTTCAACTTCAAATGGTTTATATTTCATATCAAAAATATTCATTTCAAAACCATATAAATTACATATCATTATTCTTTAAAATATATTCATTTTTCCAAAGTAGTAACACTTCCAAATTCATTTAATTATAACCCCTTTTAGGCACAAAATTTAGAGATCATAGCAATTTAAAAATATAACCTATAGAATCCAACATTCGGAACTATAACCCTTTAGAAACCTTTGTAGCATTCAGAAAATGTCATGTTTAAGAAAACACAGCAGTACAGAAATGCTACTGTAAGAATTCGCAGCAGTGCAGAAATGCTACCGTAAGAATTCGCAGCTTTGCAAAAATGCTACCGTAAGAATTCGCAGCGGTGCAGAAATGCTACTGTAAGAATTCGCAGCGGTGCAAAAATGCTAGCAGTGCAGAACTATTACTGTAATAATCCGCAACGGTGTAGAACTGTTACTGTAATAATCCGCAACAGCGCAGAATTGTTACAGTAAGGAAATCGCAGCAGTGCAGAATTGTTACAGTAAGGAAATCGCAGCAGTGCAGAATTGTTACAGTAAGGAAATCGCAGCAGTTTTGAATTGTTGCCGTAATACTTCCTACTACAATAGTTTATAAAAACACAAATAGTACATTTCTATGTAGTTTTTATCAAAGTCGATATATCATTCCTATTATACTACTCAAATTTTAGCCATTTGGTCATTAAAGAAACCACACCTTTAGTCAAATAACTTTGTTATTAAACATCAAATTTTAAAACAGAAATCTTTATACCAAGTTAAAAGTGTTTTAACTTACATTTTAGTTTCTTCTCAGTAAATGACATTTATCATTTTTATTCCCCAATCATACCATCTCATTAGTTAAAACTTATATGTCAAATGTACGTTTTAACTTACATTTATTTTCACAAAACGTTTATCATTTCAATCACTATTACATGAGTTAAAACTTACAATTTATAAGTTAGAATAAGATACTATTATTAAGTCAAATCGGCTTATAAAATTTCAGTTAACCTTCATACTGTAAATTAGATTCCAAAATTTACATTTCCAACTATTTATTTCTTATAAAATCTTAACACATGTAAACAAATTTTTCTTCAGCAATTCTTACATTAAATTTTAGTTTAGGTTCATATATAAAAATCCAAAATACTTAATAATTTTTAGAAAAATCATTTTAAATCAACCACGGAGTCTGTATAAAATTCTCTACCTTAGGGTCAAGTAAATAAGGACATATATCATTTCAATCCTTAATTTATTAACTTTCCGGGTTTTATATCATTTCATACCAGCAATCCCAAGTTAAATAAAATTGCTCAAGCCTATCATTTCAGCCCATAACAATTTTTCCTTACTCTAAAGATCGTTCGGGTATGTATCATTTCAACCCATAGTGAAGGAACTTGCAGTGTGATTTCAGAATATTAAATAAACATAAAAATATTCAACATATCATGACATATGATCAAACAGACATAATATGATATGAAATAAAAAAATCAAATCATATGAATGACATAATATAAACATATGAAATAACATGATATAAACATATGAAGTAATATGATATAAACATATGAAATAACATGATATAACACATGAAATAACATGATAAAATCATAGGTGAAATGCCAAACTTGCATATACATATCCTTACAATTCAATTGTCATCAATTCATTAAATAAATAAGTACGTATGTCAAGTGTGATTTCTCACCTTTCTTTGGTTAAGAAAGTGATTCAAAGCGCAACACAACGACTAAGATAAACACAACAAATTATGGACAAGCTTAAGTGAGAGAAAAATCCAAATCCGTCGCTTTGCAAAATAAAAATAAATTCCATACATAAACAAATAATTCACATAGAAAAATAAAAATAGAAAAATATATATTTGTAAACACATAAGAGGGCTTGTCTAAGGGCATAGGCTTGGTCTAGAGGTGGTTTTGGTTTGGTCTAGGCTAGTTTTGGATTAGGTGGGTTCGGCCATAGCTAGGTTTAGGGTTAGGCTAGGTTTTTGGTTTGGTGTGTTCGGCCTTAGGCTAGGGTTTGGTGATGGAGGCTCGGCCTTAGGGTTTTGGTGATAGAGGAGATGGTCACGGCCAAGGAAAGGCAAGGGGAAGTGTTGAGGAAGTTCGGCCATAGGAGTTTGTGGTGGGAAGAGAGGAGGTAGAGGTCGAAAATTGTGAAGAAGAAGGGAAAAGGAAGAGGAGAAAGGATTTTGGTTGGAGTTTGGTGATTAGGGAAGGTGGAGATAGGTGTGGCCAAAATTTGTGGAGGGGAGGAGGAGGAAAATTGGAGAGGAAGAGGGAAGAAGTCTAGGGTTTTGAGAAGGAAGATGAAGGAGAAGAAGACTTACACTTTTCTGTGGATGCACAAATGAATGGATGTGGAGGCTAGACAAAACCCTAGGAGATTATATATAGGCTATTCATCTAACTAAAGGTTTTCTAGCCCAAATGGTCTAAGCCCAAGCAAATCAAAATAAAAATAAAATAGAAGTTGTAGGGAAAATAACTGCGTGTACTATGCCAAAAGTTGTAAGTTTTGAAATGTAGCAATCAAAATTTAACAAAACGGAAAACAAGGAAAATGTTAGAATTAAATTCATCTTCATAAAAAAAAGTAAAAGTTGAAAATTCAAATTTTAAAATTTTCACAGAAAGTCAAACTTTGACCCAAGTTGACCAAAATTTGTATTTTAAGAAAAATCTTTATTTTATTAAATTTGGAACACATCAAAATTCAAAATTATACTTTAAATTTTCCAAGTTTATCAAATTTAAAATAGTTAAATTCAAAGTTTCATATAAATTTTCATTTAAAATATTTTCAAAATTTTCGGGTTGTTACAGTTATTATCCAATTTACTACAATTAATTATTTCAACATCCAAAAATACGACAATCAGCAATAATTACCCAACCTAGGCATAATACATTAAAATATTATAATAATTAAACAGTCATCCATAGAACATAATCTTTATCAATGGATATGATTTTTCATTAGTAATAATGGATTTTATAATTTAAATTTCAATTAATTAAATTAAAAATTCACACCAACATGCTTTTTCCAACAATCTCCAAATTCAGCAAACACAAGGCTCTATCGTTCGGAATTCCGCAATGAGTCTAACGGTAGAAACCACGCATGAATCAGAGTTCATATGTGAAAGCTAAAAAGGCTAGAAGTTTTATGGTTAAGTTTGAAAATATGAAATGTCCTAGGACTAAATTGAGTAATACACACCCATGTTTACTCTTAAACCTATTCTGATGCCTCCCCACACCTACCATCACTACAGTGCACGGTTGCCGCTATAGTGCGCTGCATGTTGATCACACACCACCAATTGAACCGCACTACCTTCCTCCTCCACCTCTAATCAACATCGATGCATTAACGAAGCTCCACCGCCATGAAAATTGAAGCCATGGCATATTAAACCTAACCCTAACTGAATTATTATTGCTGATCTAGCCAATTACGACCCCATCAGACCCCACCGATGGCTCCTCCATCATCCGATGCACATATCCCGACTAGCCACACCCTCATCATCGTTCGTTAACCACCAAATCCAATGGCCTAGATTTTTTTGCATATTCCCAGCTAAACGGTGCGTCAATCTGGAAAACGAGTTTTAGACATCTTTTCCTCTCGTCTAGAGCTTCGCAACGATATATATTATGTAGGGTTTCGGGTACTTTGATTTTTGAATCAATTTATAATTAGAAAAAATCATACACCATTAAGCTATAATTAGAAAGAGATTTTGGGGTTAACAAAGAAAACTGAAGATAGAGGTGATGCCTAGGGTTTCGTAGCCTCACTTATATATTTGTTAGGCTAGGTATGGGTGTGTATCCATTTTGGTCAAAACAACTACGTACGATGTTTAAATACTGTAACGCCATTATTTCATTAACTGTAACACCAAATATATCAAAATTATATATCAAATTGATAAGTTCTAAATGACCTTCATAATATATATAAATACGACACTGGATTCACTCTTCTATTAAGAATTCATTTTTAATTAGTTTTTCATTAAAAACATAAAATTTGCGGGTCGTTGTTGTATAATTCGAATATTAATGTTCACATGACACCTTAGCTAGCTGTGTGCTAGTTTGGCTGAAGTTATTGCTTACACTTTTTGGTAAAATCCAATTTTACTATTTTAAGTGGATCCTGTTGGTAATGGTCGCAAAACTATATCACATTAGGACTTAGGGAATTTGGTTTTGATCAAAATTCAAATATCGTCCGCATTCACCTTGTATAATCCAAACACAGAGTCCTTGGTTCAATAATAACAATTATTATTGACCAAATGTTGATAACAATTATTATTGACCAAACGTTCTGGCCAGAGACTTTGACTTTGAGTTGACTATAGTTGACCATTATACCAACCTCATATAACTGAAGAGATAAATTCTCTATTAAATAGTGTTTCACTTCTAATGCTACAACTAAGACCCAACTATAGTCATTCAATGGATATTGTGCCATGATTTAACTACAATGAAAGTGGAGCATCCACGTTTAAGTTTAACATTATTCTCAAGTTGGAGAACCATGTAATATCGTCACTTCTATATTCTCAATCATACCGTAATTATATTAACCAATAGTAAAATATCGAGTGTGTCCTTCCATGGTTATCCAAAACCTATCAACAGATAAACCCTTAGTGGGCCTAGTAGCCATGAGTGACACATGCCCAACATTTTGTGTGTGTTACATACTCTAGTCTTAATGGATGTATCGATATCCGGTCTTGTTACACCTTGACTAGGAATATTTAAAATAAGATGCTATTTTCATTGTGAAAAATTCTTATGATTACAACACATTGTATATCACAAAACATATCATTTATGGATTTTTCATTAAATATACTTAAATTAAGTAAATAATTAACATAACACATTATGATAAATATATAATAGAAAGGAAAACACCTATTTCGAGCGAGATTTTATTATAGAGTTAATAATTTATTATGGATTATAGATTACTCCTAGGGCATACCCCTAACTTTATCAAAAATTACGCTCATGCTGGACCTAGTATGAACCGCGTGTTATTTCCCCTATGAATAACTATCAGGTACTCTTAGCTGAGTACCCTAAGGAGTTTATAGGTTTTATCAGAGTGTGCAATGGGTGTTGGTAGACTATCTTGTATATTGCCTACATATGTATTGTATGTTCTGCCCTTAGTATGGCAGTTGTATGTATGACTATGATGATGTAGTCTCATGTAAGACAATATAAACATTATTATGGAACCAATAATATGTGATGTATATTATATTTCTCAGCTGCATGTTTGAGATATTCCTTGTTTTTTGTGCTTATGTTGTTCTGTTCTAGGAAACTCCTTCGTGCCATTTCTTTATGCCAAGATGAGATACATGTATTGAGTTGTATTGAGATGTATTTATCATTGTAAACACATGTCCATGTTGGCCCAAGAGAATGCGCACGATAGAGCACACATTTAGTATCTTGTTCTCCATGCTCTTGAACAGTTTCGACTCTCTAATTGCATAGGTAACTATACCAAAACAAGCAATTCCCAACACTAGTAAGCGTTACAAATAATTTTGGTAACACTTTTAAAATGTTACCAATGGCCTGTGAGCAATGAAGCGGTCAAATTTGTCACACTTATAAGTGTTACTAACTTATCAGTAATGCTTATAAGCGTTGTTACCGTAATATTTTGCAACAATAATAAGCGTTGGAAAATATTTATTTGGTAACATTTATAAGTGTTACTAAATATAATTATCGTAACACTTATAAGTGTCGTCATCATCATTGTAATAACACTTATAACCGTTGCTACACATAAATTGCTTTGTTTACCATTCATTTTTGTAACATATATAAGCATTGTTAATCCAAATATTGGTAACATTTATATGCATTACTAATAGAAAATTATGCTTTTGCATAATTTCATGCATAACTAGTATAATTTCATGCATAACTAGTATAGAAATTCTTAAAACAACTGAATATAACATAACATAAACAATGATTTCGATATCATACATATCATTCATCATATTGATTCAATACAAAATTTAAATACTTCCATATCTCAAATACAACAATGTCATATTTATATAATACTATAATGTAAGCTACAAACTTTCTAATTTCAAAATACAGTTGACAAAAATCTTCCTTTTTATTCTTATCAGCAATTGCTTTTGTAGCTTGTATCGTCTTTACTTGCTTTATGGAGGAAGTGGAGCTAATTGCATGATAATAATTTTCCCATCGAAGCCAACAACTTTAGAGGTAGAGTCATTGTCAAGATCATACATGTTTGCTTCATCGTTACCACTATATTCCGACTAATGTGTTTCTTCATTCTCCTCCACAAGTGCCTACATTCAGTATGTCACTATTGAGAATTCAAACATCAAAGTCACCGAGTTCCACTCAGTACATACAGAACTATAGTTCTGTGTGCACTAAGTTCCACACAGTTTTGATTAGCACTGCGGTCAGACTCGATGCAAGTTTGCACTGAGACTGACCCGGTGCAAGCTATAATGAGTTTTGGACTCAGTGCACTGAGTCAAAAACTCTATGCAAACTGCACTAAGTCGAAAATACAGTACACCTCAACCAAGTCTTTGACTCAGTGCAGCTTCAATGAGTTTTTGATTTCCCGATTCGTACTCCTTACCTACATTTCTTGACATTAATCCCATTCTGCCTCCAGTGCCAGTAATATATGATACTCCCACAACTACCGTTGTTATCACTCCTTCAACACCTATTATGCCTATCATTGATCATACGACATTGCCTCCACCTACCAACCCTCTTCAACCGAATTTCTTACCAGTTCAATAATAAATTCCACAATCACCTTTAGTGCCAATTAATGACCCTCCAATAACTCCCATTGGAAATTGAGATTGATATCCATTTGTATTTGGTAACCATTTTAGCAATAAAAAAATTCATTACTAGTGTGCGTGTGTTATGATGTACTAAATAATATATACTTGTACCGATGATTCCATTTGAAGTGTATGTATTGTAGTGTAGCATGTAATACTTGTAGCAATCATTTCATTTCATTTAATATGCAATCATATGTTACGTTTCTTATTATTATACTACTATGAAGCAATTTCTATTATAAACTTCTACTTCAGAATATCACCATTTCAGATTTAGTTCATGTGCGGAACACACACACACATATATATATATGTATGTATGTATGTATATGTATGTATGTATGACATTAATTTAAGCATACTAAAACACATGCTTACACATAAGGTATAGAAATCTACAACACATGGAGTTGTAATTCAAGCAATAATTATATATATACACGCATACACATATACATATAGATATATATATATATGTATATGTATATGTATGTGTGTGTGTCTATATGACATTAATGTAAGCACACTAAAACACATGCTTACACATAAGGTATAGAAATCTACAACACATGGAGTCGTAATTCAAGCAATAATTAGCAAGGTTTCAATATCAAATGTCTTACTCTATGGGGAATCTAAAACAAATGAAAGAAGCTTATAGATGCAAGTCATAAACATATATATTTATCCTAAGAAGTATAAATTATAAAGGTATAAATAATATTAAACAATAAAGATACCTTAAAAATAAATTGATGAATATATATATATAGTCCTAGAATCACCTACTTTCCAAATATATATATATATATATATATTTGGAAAGTAGGTGATTCTAGGACTAAAAAGACTTCCAATCAAACTGATGTGTCCAAGAGTACAACTAATCTTAAAGAAACTTCCAAATATTATGGTTCTAAAACTATCAAAGATTCAAAACTCTCAAACATGTCAAAGCCCTAGTAAAGCATGTAACATTACTAATACTCCTTCGGTTGAATTTCTAGCCATGAGATGTAAAAAAAGTAGAAAAAAAACCAAGCACAATTGATCCTTTATCTACCGGCCCATCTTCAAAGAAAAAAAATCATCTCGGGATGATTTAACTACAATAAAATTACACATTGTGTATTCATGCATGTTATTTGCACATATTATATTAATGCATCTAATATTCAATTAATCAAAATGATATATAACATGCGTTAGTTTCTTAATTCATCATACCTGTAGGACCAGTATATATAGTCAACTGATTTTTCAAGAACGTTAAGGGCAAGACTTTTTTTTTGCTTTTGTTTTCTATTTTTTGTAAAAATATCTTTCGCGTGTTAATTGGATTTACAATCGAATGAAGCATGGATGAAATTTTCTATAGTCTTACATTGAACAAAACTAGGGTGGCAAAACCATGTTAGTCCATACTGAGCAGTAAAATCATTCATGGTCGGCTTACCAATCCACATGGAGAATGATAGGTCGATATATTTCCATTTATTGATTAAGTTCTTGAAAATCATTTTTTGATTTAAATTAATGCACAAGATATCATAAATCATATGCTTTAATCTATTATCGGCTTAGGATGCCTTCTCTTTAGCTTATAATATCAACAAACTTAGGCCAAAAGAGGAAATTCAATATAGAAGGCAGTAGTTTGAGCATGAAAGGCTGACCATAGAACACCTTTTAAATTTTATATACATTAAAGAAAAAGGAACCATTGGTTGTGTTAAAAGTTAAAACGATTTCAATTTTCTAGGACCAGCATTTTCTCAATTCGTGCTTTAGGTTTGATGGCTCCTTTTCTCTTCTCTTTGTTTTCCAACCTAAAGTATCACAAAAGTAACTAAAGATAAAAGTGCTTTCATTCAAAGCTTATAAAAACAAAAAACTAAGGCACATTCTTGTTATAGGATTATCCATTGAATAATAATTTAACCATTCTTAACTTCAACAAGTTGAGTTTAAGTAGATTAAAATGCAGTACATGAGAAGAAAATGATTGCTATGTTTATTCTTTTGGTTTGACCATATAATGGTTTAGAAATGCGATCATAGGATTATTTAGAATGATATCATATGAGTAACAATATAGCTAATTAAAAGTGATAGTGTAGTAATCTAGATAAGCAAAGATACAGAACAAAAAAAATGACATTTATAAAATAATTAATGAAACTATTTGATGCATGTATATACATTAATATATTATCACCTGCAAGCAACAACAGGTACCTTCGGATGCTCCCATAGGTAAAAGTGTTTGCATACGGGCTTGCCTCTAAAGAGAATACAAATACAATGGATGCGGGTGCACAACTATGGGCCTATACAAGCCCATCAACAATTATACTTTCGTATCATATAACTACACACTGTTATATCAATTTTGTTTAGCATCTTTTGTATCTGATCATTGTAACGATATAACAATGACAACAATATCAGATCAATATCAATAAAATCATTCTTTTGCAAATTCTTTCTTGGTATCAGAGCAAAAACCATATGCTTAACAGCATCATAGGGATAATGCCTTGCCAGTAATTTCTTAGATTCAAAATCATCACAAAGATTAGGCTGCGCATCTAATATCATCAGAGAATCAAGATTCTCATCATTTGATTGTAAAAGTTCAGACATACCTGAGTCTGTAGCAAGGCTCTTATCAGTTTTATATCAAGTTTCTGTCAGTGCCTCGCCAAGAAGAAACTGTCAGAGTTGCTTCATCATCCAGTTCACCTCTGGCTGCACTTTGATATTATCAGTTGTTCTGCATTCTCAGTTTTTTCAAGGTCCCAGCACTCAAGAATGAAGATCTCACTTTTTCATCATACTTCAGTCTGCATCAATGGCTGAAGAAGAGTCATCACCCTCATCCACAGCAAGAAACACAGAATCAACAACCCAATGATCTGCAACACAAGATTTGATCAAGGCTTTGGTAAAACCACAAAGTCAAATTATCAATGTGCAACTGGATGAATCTAACTTTCATCTCTAGAAATTTCAAATCGAAACAGCAATCAAAGGCTATGGTCTGAAGGATTATGTTCTTGGAACATTAATCACACCACCAAGATATGTCAGTGGTAAAGATGGAAAACTGGTGAGTAATCCAGAATTCATATCACATCAAAGGCAAGGCAGTTTAGTAAGTTTTTGGTAACTTTCTACAATCAGTTCTAATCTTTTGCCACAATTAATTGGATGCAAGACTTCAAATGAAATTTGGTCTATAATTGAACAAGTGTTCAATACTCAGTCAGCAGCAAAAGTTATGTACTATAAGAGACAGTTGCAAAATTTAAAAAAGGAGACCTTATCAATGAGAGACTACTTGTCCAAAGTTAAAATGTTGTGTGATCAATTTGCTTCAGCAGGTCATAAAATTTCTGATTATGAACAAATTTTATCAATTTTAAATGGTCTAGATGAGGAATATGAGGCTGTCGTAGCAGTAATTTCATCAAAAGAAACAACACCCACTATTCAATATGTCCATTCTACACTTCTTGCTCATGAAGGTAGAATAGAGCAAAAGAAACCTATTGGTTCAGATTTTTCTTCCAATTTTATTAGTAATAACAGATACAAGAATCAAGGAAAGAACTACAATGGCAGAAGTCAATTTAATAGTCAAAGAGGTGGCCAGGCAAATAGAGCCGGAGGAAGGGGTGGTAGATAGAATAACAAGAGCAGAATCAAGTGTCAGATATGTGAGAAGTATGGTCATATTGCAAGTAAATGCTATTTCAGATTTGATGCTAACTATGTGCCACAACAACAAAATAATGCAAGAAACTACCAACGAAATGCTAACATGGTCAATACTTAGCAAGATAACAGAAATCATTCAGAAAACACAAACTGTGAGGTAGCCAAACTTGAAGATATTCATGATGAATGCTGGTATCCAGATTCAGGTGCTACTAATCATGTGACGAATGATCTGAATAATCTAAACTTGAGAAGCAAGGAGTATAAGGTATACATTCTATGCATATGGGTGATGGTAAATCTATTAGAATTACACATACTAGAAATGCAAGTTTTATTGGCAAGAAACAACTTTATCTTAATAATCTCTTAAGAGTCCCATTAATAAGGAAAAACTTAAGTGTATCCCAATTTGCAAAAGATAACAATGTGTATTTTGAATTTTATCCAAAATATTGTTTAGTCAAAGATATTCTAACAAAAGAAATTTTGTTGCAGGGTAAAGAATTTAGAGGGCTGTACAAATTCAATGTTGCTAAGTCAAGAAATTCTGGATTTAAAGGAAAATGGTGTAATATTTCTGAAATCAAATATGAAAATGACTGTAAGACTTTTGATGTATGACATTATAAACTGGGTCATCCAAATGCAAATATTGTTAAGCATGTGTTGAATAATAATGCAATTTCTTTTAAGAAAATTTATTTGCCATATGTTTGTACATACTGTCAAATGGGAAATAGTCATTAACTTGCATTTCCAGACTCACAAACTGAATACAATAAACCCCTAGAATTAATTGCCATAGACTTATGGGGACCAAAACCAATCAATATTTATTATGGATACAAATATTATGTCTCACTTGTTGATGCTTATTCTAGATATGTATGGATCTATTTTCTGAAATCAAAATCTGAAACTTATAAGGTAGTACTGTAATTTATAGTTCAGGTTGAAAATCAAACAAGTTGTCATTTGAAAATCATACAAACTGATGGTGGAACAGAGTTTCAACCACTTAAAGAATTTTTCCTAAAATAGGGAATAATTCATAGAATAACTTGTCCATACACATATGAACAGAACGGTCTTGTTGAAGAGAAACACAGACAAATAGTTGAAACTGGTCTTACTTTACTGGCTCAAGCATCATTACCACTAAAATTTTGGCCTGATGCTTTTTCAACAACTGTGTACTTAATTAATAGGCTACCAACAAAAAATTTAGATTTTAAAATTCCTATAGAAGTGTTATAGGGAATTAAACCAGATTATCAAAGTTTGAAAGTGTTTGGTTGTCTTTGTTTTCCCTACTTAAGACCTTATAACAAACATAAACCAAAATTTCAGATCATCACCATGTACATTCTTAGGTTATGCTACAAACAAAAAGGGGTACAAGTGTTTGGATAATAAGGGAAAAAATTCGTATCAAGACATGTTGTATTTAATGAAAATGTGTTTCCTTTTAGCAAGGCAGATATAAAAACATCACAAAAAATATATAATCCAAGATTCTCAATACCTGAGCCAGAACAATCTGAGATTGTTATGCAATCCCATACAAAGGTGAGGCAAAATGCTCAATATACTACTTCAAGTGAAGAAGGTTATGGCTCATAACACACAATGATCAAAAATGAACCAGTTCATGAGCAATCAGAGTCTGAAACTCAAATTCAAGATACACAGCATGATGCAGATATTCAATCAGGCAATCATCAATCATTAGATGATTCACAATCATCTAATGATGATGGAGCCACAGTTAGCAGCAGTGATCAACAACCTGCAACAACTAGACATCACATGATAACAAGGGCTAAAAGTGGAATTTTCAAGCCAAAAACTTACAATACTATCTTAGAAATCAAAGAACCAGGCACTTATTTTGAAGCTGTACAAAATGAAAAATGGAAAACAGCAATGAAAGAAGAGTATGATGCATTAATAAGAAATAAGACCTGGACTTTGGTTTCTTTGCCAAGCAATAAAAATGTTGTTGGATGCAGATGGACATACAAAATAAAGAAAAACTTTTATGGTTCAATCTCTAAGTACAAGGCAAGGCTTATAGCTAAAGGTTATTCACAACAAAATGGTTTTGATTTTAATGATATTTTTTCACCTGTTGTGAAACCTTCTACTATTAGAACAGTTCTTACTATTTCCTTGAGTAGAGATTGGACCATCAAACAACTTGATGTGAATAATGCTTTTTTAAATGGTATTTTGCAGGAAGAAGTTTACATGGAGCAGCTACAAGGATTCAGACAAAGGAGCAATGAAAAACTTGTGTGCAAGTTAAACAAAGCAATTTATGGACTCAAACAAGCACCCAGAGTTTGGTTTGACAAACTGAAGTCAACCTTAATCAGTCTTGGCTATTCACCAACTAAATCTGACAACTCTTTATTTACAAAATTCAGTAAGCTTGAAGTTACTTACGTACTAATATATGTAGATGATTTTATTATTACAGGTAGTGGTGATGCAGAAATTATCAAGCTTACTGAACATCTAGATAAAAAGTTTTCAATTAAAGATCTAGGGTGTTTAAACTACTTTCTGGGAATTGAAAATAAAAGAATGTCCAGCATAATGATTCTGCTAAGTCAAGAAAAATACATCTCAGAAATTCTAGTTAGAGCAAAAATGGACAAGGAAAATGCATTATCAACACCCATGGCAAGCAACTTACACTTATCCAGAAATAAAGGTGAAGCAATACAAAATAACAAGCACTACAGAAGCATAGTTGGAGCATTATGCAACAATCACAAGACCAGAAATTGCCTTTAGTGTAAATAAGGTCAGTCAATTTATGCAAAATCCATTGGATGAGCATTGGAAAGCAGTAAAGAGAATTCTAAGATACTTAAAAGGCACAATGAAACATGGACTAATCTTAGAGTCATGCAAGAACATAAACATCAATGGATATGCATATGCAGATTGGGCTACAGACCCTGATGATAGAAGATCTACAACCTGGTACTATATATTCTTAGGCAAAAATCTTATATCATGGTGTTCAAAAAAACAATCAACGGTATCTAGATCTAGCACAGAAGCAGAATATAGAAGTGTGGCAAATGCTACTGTAGAAATAATGTGGGTTAAATCACTTCTGAGTGAACTTAAAGTTAAGGCTGATATTAAAGCTACAATCTGCTGTGACAATCTTAACACTGTTCTACTCAGTGCAAACCCAGTCCTACACAGCAGAACTAAACATATGGAGCTTGACCTTTACTTTGTTAGAGAGAAAGTTATAGGCAACAAATTGAATGTAAATCATATACCTGCATCTTACTAAATTGCAGACATATTGACCAAGCCACTATTTAAAAAGAACTTTCTAATGTTCAAGCAGAAGCTCAAGGTCAGCACTACCAACAATGATCATCAAGTTTGAAGCAACTTCGTTTGAGCTAAAGCTCAAAGTTTATCAAATTGAAATCTGGAGCAACAGGCTTCACAGATCTAGAGTGTGTTATTCACTAAACTTGCATCAAGGAAATCAAAGTTAGTAGATCTACTTAAGAAAAGTCTTATTGATCATTCATTCGAATGTATGAGCGAAAGAAAATTTCACCAGATCCGATGTGATAACTTGAAATAACAAGCTACCCAGATCTGGACTCAATCCTCATCGAAAAATTGATTCAGAAAAATCAATTGCATCAAAGTTAGCAGATTTACTGAAGTAAGAAACTACAGACTCTCAAAAATTCGAGAATCTTCAACTTATCTGTGATGGATCAAGGCTATAGAGAGAGATGCAGAAGATTTGCTAACGTATTTGCAGTAAAATTTTGTTTGATTGAAGAATTTTTTGAAGAAAAATAAGGTCGACGGCGCCATTATTTTTCATCTCCAAACCCTAGATCTGAAGTAGGGTTTGAGGGGGCAAATAAAAGTGTTTACATATGGGCTTGCCTTTGAGAGAATACAAATACAATGGATGCGGGTGCACAACTATGGGTCTGTATAAGCCCATCAACATTTATACTTTCATATCATATAAATACACACTGTTATATTAGTTTTGTTTAGCATCTTTTGTATCTGATCATTGTAACAATATAATAGTGACAACAATATCAGATCAATACCAATAAAATCATTCTCTTGCAAATTCTCTCCCATTTCCAACAAAGTAAAAAAAAATCTAAACCAAACAAGGGGACAACTTAAGACTAACTTATTTCACATCCTTTTGACCATTCAAACCATTCAAATAAATAATTGTCCACCTATCTAATGTTTTCTATATAAAAGAAGAAATTTTAATTGCAAATGGTAATATGGGAATCCAAATAAATGGCGTAATAAAGTTATAACACAAAACTAGACACAAAAAATTATGTTAATTAATTATAACAACTTAGGAAAATTAATTTACAACATATTAGAAATGGTTTCATTCAATAATTACTTATCATTTTAATCCTTTTATTGATTCTCATTAGGCATCTTTCCTAGCAACCTTTAGTATAAACCATGTTGTTGTTTTTTTGCTCCTTCAACTGCTAAAAATATATAAGAAATAAAGCAAATTGGTAAAAAATAACAATTATAATCAACTCTACATATAAATGAGGCCGTAGAATGGATATATGTTTGTCTTATATAGCTTATTGTAATAAGTTTAAAAGATTATCCATTTATATAATTACCAGTTGTTCATGTTAAAGTCATAATACTAAAATAAACATTATATATTATAATCACTTAATTATTATATATATTGAAACTATTGCAACGAAGCAGCTACAGCTCGTAAAGTGAAGCCGCTGCAGCTCAAAGCATGGAGTTGTTGCAACTTAGACAGTGAAGCTACAGCTTGGTGCACGAAGCTACTAAAGCTCGATGCATGGAGCTACTGCAGCTGGGAAAGTAAACCTAGACCCTCAATGACCTTTATTCCACTCAGCATCCTAATTGCAAAAGTACAACACCATGGATTTTCATACGTCCATTATATATCTATTAGTGCGCACATTTTAGAATCTTGCAATAATATTCGTATCCAAAATACCTAATTATTTATTTACAACATTATGAACCACTCTCTTGCAATAAAAACTATCAACATATCTACCTATTCTTCTCACAAATATAAATAGTAATATGACCTGGGCATGCACCGTATATTAAATAGTATATAGTCATATTGTTATGAGCTAGGCATATATGCAGATCTGGCCCAAGTAAAATTCTGCCCCGGCCCATTTTTACTTGATTTAATATCGGACCTAATAGCCGAAAAAAATAAAACAAAATTTGCCCTACTCGCCAGATTTGAACCCAGGCCAACAAGCAACAACATCAAAGCACTAACCACCATGACATAACATCAATTGGTTCTTAGCTATAGGTTTTTTATATGTTCTTATGTATACACCGTTAATGTATTTATATATTGCCCTTGACCGGGGGGTTGCCCCACCACACGGGCTTGGTGGGCTTCCCCCTGGGCCGGGCCTGCATATATGGAAGTCCTCATTTGTCTGTTACATTGGTTTATATTGAGTATAAAATTAGTTAAAATACATGTTGACATGTATATTAAAGTTTGATTATAAGTTAGAACAAAGAAAACTGTGTTTTTAGAACACTTCCGAGCTTCACACTATTCACCGTACATACAAGCGAAACATATGGTAGATGTGAATAAATGGCATGATTAGATACAAAATTACAATAAATTTTCGTGGCATCCATTTATTATTATTAATATACATACATATATATATATACATACATATATATATACACATACATATATGTGTGTGTATGTATATGTATATGTATATATGCAATAATTACAATAAATCTTAATGTCTTACAAAATTTATTACAAGTTGAAAATATATGATGATATTGAGAAGTTTAAAATATTAACTTTCAATCAGCTTGAACTTTATCTAAATAGCATTTCACTTTACCTAGCTGTAACATCCCTTACTCCGAGACCCAAAAATGGATGTCGATGATGTTGCAGTCATTATCATAATTATTTTCAAACGGCAAAGTGAGTTTAGTATTATTTTACACAACATAAGTAAACAAAGTAGGTAAATAACTTTTTCGTTACATCAATTTGAATTACATAATTCCTTACACCATCTTTAACTCATTTCGTTCAAATGTGGGAGTAAATACAATAGAAAATAGAGTAGTGTTGTGTCCAACATATGAAGATGTCAACATAACACATAATCAGTTATAATTTCTGTTTTTACATAGAAATTTTTTTAAAATAACTTTTATTAGGTAGATATAAAGTCTGGTATAAGTAAAGTCTTTACCATAGTCATCTATAGTGAGACCATGTCGCTAACGCGGCACGGATTTTCTCCTTGCTTTATCATCATTAAGATACATGAAATATACACAAAAGCAATCATGTGCATATATTCAATCAAGATGTGTACCTTACACTTATCATCCAGTTATGGACCAGGTCATATATCAATCATTTATCATGCATTCAAACATCACCTAATCTCTTGTTTTAGGCTTTCTTCGTTAAGTTATCACTAACTTATTTGTAACTACCTTCTGAGGCCTGTCTATCACTAACTTTATCTTTTCTCGAACAACGTCACATGATAAAATGGCCATTCATTTCACCAATAGAAGCCACCCTAACTAGAGCCACCTTGACTATCCTAAGAGGTTGAATGTAAGAATCATGAATACATTTTAGTAAGCGTCCTTACTAAGCGTCAATAGCCCCTCTTAGTCCCTAAACCATTATCGTTCACATTGCTGATTTATTTATTTTAGTTATAACAACACCCTGATGTTTTGGTACTCCACCATCGCACCCTGTCATAATTCCCCTTTAAAGTTTATAAATCTTTTAGGATTGAACCCTACCGTTGCACCCTTCCATATACCATTGGACTTTATATTAATAGCCAAGGCACCCTGTCATCAAATAACTCCATGAGTCGGTATATCTTTACGATCATAGTTCAACCCCTTTCTTTCATTCATTTATAGTGTACCCCTACACTTTCTTTAGGTAAAACATCTTTATCTTTCAATTTTGAATGATACCTTATCATTTATTAGCTTCTCTAAGCATACCTTCATTTCAAAAACAAGTTAGTACAATTCTAACTTATTAAAATTCCTCTTTTATTTCATCCATATAAAATAGTTCATTAACATTTGAAAAATATCTTCCAAAGTGTCCTAATCATTTCTTATTTTACTTAGAGAAATACAGTTTCCCAAGCTATCACGAGTTGATCTTAGTCGTAGAATGTTGTCTATCCCATAACCTTCGAATGTTAAGTTTAGCTATCGCATGTTGGCTATCCTATAGTCATCGCATGTTGATTAATCCTAAGTCATCGCTAGTAGATAACTTTCCAATCTATCGCATGTCAACTCTCTTGAGCCATTGCATGTTGACTCCCTTAAGCCTTCGCATGTTAACTCCCCTAAGCCTTCACATGTTAATTTCAAGTAGCCATCGTGATTTGGTAGCTTCCTTAAGCTATCACATGTTGACTCTCTTGAGCCATCGCATGTTGACTCCCTTGATCTTTCGTTGTTGATTCCAGATATCGTGAGTTGTTAGTTTGCCAAAGCCTTTTCATGTCAAGCTTTAAGTAGTTGTCGCAAGTTAAACACCACCCCCTTGTGTAGAGCTATTGCATATTGAATTCATTAAAGCTATCGTGTGTTGACTCCATCAAAGCTATCACCTATTTACTCCATCAAGTGCTACCACTTGTTGAAAGCTTATGAAGGTTGAGCTCAAAGAGCTATCGTATCATGACTTTCCCAAACCCATCGCGGGTTGATAATATATAGGCTACCGTGGGTTGAAAAATGACATAGTTGTAAATGTATTGATAACTGTTCCATAGCTTTATTAAGTAATAACTTCCCACCAACCCCATTTGGTGTCGAAATCTTATTGGCTGATCTTTTACTTACAGTTTTCTTT
The DNA here is from genome assembly GCA_030737815.1 of Allium fistulosum. Classification (NCBI taxonomy): domain Eukaryota; kingdom Viridiplantae; phylum Streptophyta; class Magnoliopsida; order Asparagales; family Amaryllidaceae; genus Allium; species Allium fistulosum. Next base: position 216,357,667 of record CM060905.1, read on the forward strand.
TCGGAATTTTTTAATTACATCTCTAATTAATTTATTAACGATCCTTAATTAAATAATTCTTTCCATCACCAATTAATTCATATAATATCGCAATTTAATAGGAAAAATCCCAAAGATTCACTAAAAAAATCAGATTATCATATTTTATCCTATCCTAAATTTTCAAGTCAAAATAATTATTTTAATATTTTTAATAATTAATTACCCAAAATTAAACATTTTCTCAACTTAGAAAATTCTATAAATTCGAAATTAATTTCAAAAATTGTGAAATTAAAAACCCATCATTAGTTCATCGTTATAAACATCATATCTAAGTTTTGAATCATTTTGCTTTGATTAGTTCATGTTTTACCTTAAAACATGAACAAATTTACTTTATTAAAATTTCAAACCATCATCAAAATGCCAAACATGTTAATCATCATCAAAACATTCATTTACAATCAAAACCTGAACCCAAACGTGTTAGGAAGGTTTTAGGGAAAAAATGTACTAACACTGGTTTAGAAAAACCCTGTTTAATCTTCCTTATTCCTTAAAGTTGAAAGCTTGATCTTCTAGCTTTAATTTTCCTCTTCATCTTTAAGAAATGATGGCCGACCTTGAGTTTGGGTTTCGGGGATTTGTTTTGTGAATGAATAAAGGTGGGATGGGAGAGTAAGGCTAAGGAAAAATGGACAATTGGTTTTGGCTAGGGCTAATATCCCATGTAGCCTAGTCTGACTAATTCACTCCCCTAACACTAATCCTTTCCATTCTAAAACTTATTTATATATTTTCATTAACAAGACCAACCTTAATTGCTCCAATTACCCTTGGTCCATTCAACTAAACTTTTAAAGTGTCCAAGCTTAATCAATTAAATCTCCTTTAGGTAATTCTTGTAATTAAATCATTTTATTATTCTTTTTAATAATATCTTCTTATTATAAATTTTAATTTAATTTTCCAAATTATGGATCGTCCAAAATATGAGATGTTTCAGTCTTCCCTCCTTACAAAAATTTCATCCTTAAAATTTTGATATGGAAAAGAAGATTTACACAAACACCCTAAAAGTGCAAAGTCATCTTATATAAGTACACACAAGTACAAAAGATTACATTGGTACCCTAATAATGTAAACTATACATCATCAAACAAAAGGTATCAGTTTAACTACTATTACACAGCCATACATATATGAATATACTAGTACCTTACTAGTCCATAAATAGACAAACAAAGCACCCTGATATTATATACATGAATATCTAAAACAACTAGGGATAGATATTTTTAATCCAATCATCTATCTCCCAGGTACAATCTTCTTTGTCGTCGCTCCACTGGACGCGAACAAGTCTGATAACTTTGTTCCTTAATTCCATCATATCACAACCTAGTATCCCTTTTGATCGTCTCCTGTATGTCAAATCTGGCTCTATAGATAAGTCTCTTCTCGCCCTCGGTTCCACTACCGAACCTGAGTGCGCACACATTTCCTCAAATGTAATATGTGTAAAACATTATCCATATCCGCAAACTACTTGGTAACTCGACTCGATATGTGAGTTTACTAATCCGCTCGATCACTTGAAATGGTCTGACATATCTAGGTGCTAAGTTCCCCACCTTTCCAAAGCACATAACTCCTCGCATTGGATAAACCTTCACGAACACATGATCGCCTACCACGAACTCAAGCTCTTTCCTTCACTTATCAGCATAACTCTCCTACCTTGATTGCAATGCCTTCCTCCTAGCGTGAATCAATTATGCCCTCTCAGTAGCATCTCTTACCAAATCGAATCCCAACAAAAGTCAATCTCTACCATCTAACCAACTAACCAGTGACTTACACTATCTACCATACAACACCTCTAACAATGTCATCCCTATACTCGACTGGTAACTATTATTATAGGCAAATTCTACCAGATGTAAATGATATTCCCAAGATCCTTTGAAATCCAAGATAGATGCTCTCAGCAAATCCTTGAGTACATGGTTCATCCTCTCAGTTTAACCATCTGGTTGTGAGTCGTAAGCCGTGCTCAAGTTCAACTCCGTACCCAATGCATTCTACAAACTTCCCCAGAACTCATTGGTAAACAATGAGTTTCTGTTGCTAATGATATTACTCGATGTCATATGTAGTTTCACTACATTCTTCATATACAGCTTTGCTAAGCTAGCTGTTGTTCTTGTCGACTTCACTGGGATAAAGTGGGCGCTCTTAGTTGATCTATCTCAAATGTTATCATTCCCCGTCTTCGACCTGGGCAATCCATCAATAAAATCCAAATAAAATGAATCCCACTTCCAAGTCGGAACTTTCAATGGTTGAAGTAAACCACTCAACTTCTGATACTCGGCTTTCACTTGCTAACACGTGAAGCACTTCTTTACACATTCTCTATATCTCTTTTCATCCGTTCCCAAAAGAAGACTCTCTTCATGTCATGATACATCTTCATGCCCCGGGATGAATAGTAAATTCGACCGATGGCTTTTCTCCAAGACTTCCATCCAAAGGTCCCCTACATCTAGGACACGCAATATCCCTTTCTTTCTTAGCTATCAATTCGAGTCTACCTCGAATCCTTTAAAATCCTCAACATTTGCCCTCATCTATAATCACCTATTTTTTTGGCAATAAGTGGGTCCTCTTTTTACCTTGCAACAATTTTATTCATAATTACCGGACGTACCTGCAAATTAGCTAGCACGCCCGAATATCTACTTGATCCAATATTCCACCTGTAATGCACTCCGCAAGAGATTAACGCCTCTAACATCTTCCATTATTCAAGCATGGCTAACACTCCATTCTGATGCTCCTGACTCAAAGCATCAGCAACCTTGTTCCCTTTCCCTGACGTATATTCTATCTCTAAATCATATGCCGCCAAAATTCCAACCATCTCTACTGCTACATATTCAACTCTTTTTGAGAGAATAGATACTTGAAGAATCCGTGACCCATATATAACTCAAATCATTCTTGCAGTAATTAATGTCTCCAAATCATCAGTACAAACACCACTGCTGCCAATTCTAAGTCATTAGTCTAATATCTAATCTTATGTAGCCTCAATTGCCTTGATGCATATGCTATTACTCGCCCTCTCTACATCAACACTGCTCTCAGGCCTATTCAACAAATATCGGTATGCACTACAATCTCCCAGTTCTCCTTAGACATAATCAACATAGTAGCATTCGTCAATAACTTCTTCAACTTATGGAATGATCCTTTGCACTTATCAGTAAATCACATATGGTTTCTTTCTGTTTGTTGAGCAAGTAAAAGCGAAATGGAAGAAGAAAGGAGAAGTAAGTACAAGTTAATTTAGAAAATCTCAACCCTTGAATTCAAACGATGCTATTAATTAGGACCTTTAGGTGATAATGACATGAAAAGTTCTTTACAGAAAACTAAGCAAGTCTCCTAAAAACAAAAATGACATGTCCAAGCACGTACAAAAAACACGTCCACTTATACAATGATCATGTAAGAAGCGTTAAATGCGAGACGACCGATTGATTAGATAGTATGAAAATGGGTGCAGTAAATTACAAGTCCACACTAATATGTATTAGCGTAGACTTGGGTGGCAACTGTTACATCTATTTTCGATCATAATGTATGGTGCGCAGTCTAGTCTACAAAAGAATTGTGTAGTATAATGAAACGGTCTAAAATCATGTGATGTACTAGACAAATCCCTGAAAGACACCAAACGTGAAGTCCAGTAAAATGAAGTTAACATGATTAAAAGATCGACCAAACACATAACATAATAGTCTCCCTAAAAAGCAAGGAAGCCGTACAATGAAATATATTTCATATTTCCAAAGCATTTAAAATAATTACAATACTATAACCAACAGGTAGCATAGTCCTAAAGCAAAATCATAAAACATATTCATACAGAAAATTGTGCTGAACATAAGCACGAATCACCTAACAGAGTGCGCTGGTTTGGAGATAAGAAGCGTTATGATAAACAAAACAGACAATAATACAATGGGAACTATGCCGCCAGAATGCAAGGTACACACTCAAGCTTCCTAGATTACATGCAGTCTACACAGTAGACTGTACTTCCATCGTCATCAAAGACTGCGCCATCATACCCTCGGATGGCTTTGCCATCTCCTAGGCCACAAATCATCTTCAGAACTTGCACTGCCTTTCATAAAATCATTTCTTCATATAAAAAAATCGCATCGTAATACTTAAGTAAGACAGACTTGTTGGAACTAGACCGGCCCGCAGCAGAAGTTATAGGTGAATTTCAAAAAATTTACCCTGTTGGATCTTTTATTGGGCCTATGAAGTCTAATTCATTTAGAACAATTCTAATTTTTTTTTAAATAAAATCATTTATTTTATTTAAATTTAAGTATTTTGTAATGTAAAGTTAATTTGAATGATTTAATTTATATATATACATGTATCATACACATATACATATGTGTGTACATGTGTAACATAATAATCCGTGAGTGGTATAACATGCTCGTATATAGATGTTGGGATTTACATCGCAACGGACACATTAGCTCATTTCGTATGTATTGTATGTTGTCTAAATATGTGCATAAATCTATAATGCAAAGTATATTTGTATAAATACGTACCAAAAGTCTCAAAATTAAATAAATATATATATATAATTTAAAACATTTGTATAAATATATATACATAATGTAATGACCCGATATTTTCAACCATTCGCATCCGCACATGTCAGACTTGAATTGCTCAAAATATCAGATTGTTAATTTATATTTGGCAAAAATCAGCATATATAGTAAATCAATCAATCACAAAATCACAAACACAGAGTATTATAACAATAATAAGCAGTGGAATAGATAAATAGTAGTTCATGAAGCTACTATATAAATAACAGAGTTTGAAATAAATACAACAGAATAACTTAAATATAATGAAGTCTCAAATACAAACAGATGACCTCTCTGGACAAAATCAACGGATAGCTGAAAGCTGGATAGATACGGATGGATCTCCAAGTGAAGCTCCAACTCCAAAGGTGATGAGGTGGTGGGATTCGAGTTGCTGCGTGCGACGGTGACACGGAGGGCGGAGAGTGGTGAAGTGGAGGGTGATCGGTCGGGTTGCATGGAGAAGTGGTAGGGAAATCTGCTCTTTCCCATATGACTTAGGTTCGAATCTCTGTTTTGCTCCGAGAAAAATAAAAGTGGAGAAGTGAAATGGTGGAAAGAAAGAAGTACGAACCAGTTATACAATAAATTGGAACCAAGGGAAATGGAAAAGTCATAGTTGAACTCAAGAAATAATAAATTATAGTGACTGACAGCTTGCACGATGGGAAAGGAACAGACGAAGGAAACAAAAGGACTCAGAAATGAAAGGACTCAAAACGGGTACCGATACGATTAACCGTTTTTGCGAATTCCGCTGCGAACCGGACCTCAAAACACAAAATGGAATATACCGCAGAGATAAGCACGACGAGACGATCAAAACGGTATATAGATATCAGTGGCACGATCATCTTATCAAAAGTCGATAATCGGTACCGAAAATGCTGCTAAAATGTCAGAAATAAGATAAACTGAGCAATAGCAGTCCAAATTTGGCGAAACAAAATATGACGTCTCACTCAGAAGATGATTTACAAATTTTCTATAGAAAAATATTCAGGTTTGGAAAACATTTTATTATCATCAAATATTAACTGATTTAAATTTAAATAAAATTACACAATAAAATAAACTTCCAAATTATCAGATGAGAATTTACAAGTAGCCATGTTAAAATAGACGTATACCAAATATTAAATTTTTATTTTCAAATTCAATTAGTCAAAATTTCATAAAATTTCAGTTAATTACGTTATTAAAATCATTATAATATACGGGTCGTTACACTCTCCCCCACTCAAAACTTTTCTTCCCCGAAAAGGAAGGAGGTAGGAGAATAGAAACAACCAGAAAGAAAAATAGATGGAATACCAAATACAACAATTAATTTAAAAGCATATAAACTACATTTATATTAAAATTGGTTTATATTCAATTAGTTGATTCCAATTAATTTTATTTAGTCAATTAAATTTATTGTGTTCACATTTAATTGATTTCAATTTCCTATATTTTATTCAATTGATTTGTTTCAAATTTATTAACATTTATTGCAAAATTTCACAACAAAATTGGTTTTATTTTACTCATTTATTAAATCTATTTGATCAACCATGGTTAATTTCACCTCAACATTCAACTTCAACTATTCAAAACCATACAAAATTTCAATTTAAATAAATTAACGTTCAACAATTTTGGTTTAATCCATTTTATTCAACTAAAAAATAATCATCCAGTTTGAAATTGATTTTTTTTCGTTTTATCATCATTTCTTTCAAACAAATTTATTTTTAAATTAACTCATTTATTTTATCCATTTATCTTCAGCTAAGTTGATTCCACAAAAATTCACTTTCAACTATCCTTAAGTCTATATTTGCTCTCTTAACTAGCATTCTCCTTTATTTATTAAATTTATTTCACTTAACATATTTTTCCACATGTATTAAGTGTAATAAACATATTATAACCATATATTATTAAACCAATTAATTATCTTTTTATTGTTCAATTTATTATTCAATTTATTATCCAATTTATTATCAGTGAATTCCCTTAACAAAATATCCTTTTGATATCCTATTACCTATCATAGTGTATACTATCCACTTACATTCTAATTACATTTAACTTTTCTAGGTAAGTTATATTAATGTTTCAAAGTGTAATTAAATATTATACAAATTTTCCTACAATATTTATATTAAGCCAGATTTTTGTTTGAACAATTCATTACTTAAGTTTTCTTCTTGTACAACCCTGTTATATCCTAACATTTTAACTTTTTTGAATATTTTAGGTAAGTTATATATATTAGAATGTAATTTAGTGTTATACAAATAAGTTTGTTCAAATTCATTATTTCGGGTTGGTTTAATTCCATTTATCATTTTAGATATTCCAATTATTCAAACATTTCACTTTATTTCAATAATTGAAACCATTTCTTAATATAAAACTTAAGATTCACATTTCCGGTTTCACTTCAAACTATTTTGAAATAATTATATACATATATATTATATAAATCAAATCATATTCAGGAAATTCAAATCAAATTCTTTTTTTTTCAAAACAAAAGTGTAGCAAAGCTACTAAGTGGTCTCTCTACTCTAAAACTTGAAAATGAATGTCGATGATGCTGCAGTCATCACCGAAATTATTTTCCAGCGACAAAAGAGGAGAGTACTGATTTAAAACTTTTAAAATATTTTTTTTTCAAAACAATTTCCATTCGAAAATACTTTCAAATAATATGTTCCAAAACTTTAAAACCAAAATTTTTTAAAATATCGAAAATTGGATTCTCAAATTCTTAATTTAAATTCATTTCATTTTCAAGTCAGATTTATAAACTATATTTTATAAAATTATGCAACAAAAGTTAATGGTTTGGGAATATTGATAAAACAATAAATTATAATATAATATTATCATTTCTAACAACCAATTAAATTTAACTATCTGATTTCAGAAAATTATACTCTTATATATAAATTATAATCATACATAAAATTATTTTATTTATCAATTTCGAAAACAATATTGTATCAGTTTGCTATGTTCAAGTGTTCTGGAATTCCTATCGATAGCATTAGCTAGACGAATTGATCGAAACCCAAAATTTCAAACTTAACAACTCAAACAACACAATATAAAACATTTTATATTAATAACAAATACACTTCGTCACACGATGATTCAAGAATGGATTTTTAAAACAAAGATAGAGATTCAAATTGAGATGAACCCTAGTCAAAGAGAATTCTAACTATGAAGATAGACTCACAAAAAAAATATAAGATAATTAAATTACAAAAGGAGAAATGGATAGACTTATATAAATCACGGGCGATGTTAACCGGGCCAAGCGTGACTTCAAGAATAAGATTGATGCAGAATTCTGAGGCAATCGACATTCGATCACAATTCGATAGAATTCAGGCCTAGGAAGAGATAGCAGCATCGTAAACCGAGGATATAGAAATCTCCGGTGAATCAATGCCTATTGTAAAGGAGTTTTCACCCCTTTACCAATCATATAGTGGAGCTATGGGATGCTCCAGAATCAAGGAAACACGAATAGGGAGAGACAAGGATGGATTTTGGAACCGAGGGGAACGTTCCAAAATTCAAAGGGAACCGAGTCAAAGAGGAAGAGATTCAAGCTCGAACGAAAGTGATTCTGTAATTAAATTTACTATATATACCAAGTTTTGCCTAAAACCAGAGCTCTGATACCAACTGTAACGACCCGATATTTTCAACCATTCGCATCCGCACATGTCACACTTGAATTGATCAAAATATCATATTGTTAATTTATATTTGGCAAAAATTAGCATATATAGTAAATCAATCAATCATAGAATCACAGACATAGAGTATTATAACAATAATAAGCAGCGGAACAGATAAATAGTAGTTCATGAAGCTACTATATAAACAACAGAGTTTGAAATAAATACAACATAATAACTTAAATATAATGAAGTCACAAATACAAACAGATGATCTCTATGGACAAAATCAACGGATAGCTGAAAGCTGGATAGATACAGATGGATCTCCAAGTGAAGCTCCAACTCCAAAGGTGACGAGGTGGTGGGATTCGAGTTGCTGTGTGCGGCGGTGACACGGAGGGCGGAGAGTGGTGAAGTGGAGGGTGATCGGTCGGGTTGCATGGAGAAGTGGTAGGGAAGTCTGCTCTTTCCCATATGACTTAGGTTCGAATCTCTGTTTTGCTCCGAGAAAAATAAAAGTGGAGAAGTGAAATGGTGGAAAGAAAGAAGTACGAACCAGTTATACAATAAATTGGAACCAAGGGAAATGGAAAAGTCATAGTTGAACTCAAGAAATAATAAATTCTAGTGACTGACAGCTTGCACGATAGGAAAGGAACAGACGAAGGAAACAAAAGGACTCAGAAATGAAAGGACTCAAAACGGGTACCGATACGATTAACCGTTTTTGTGAATTCCGCTGCGAACCGGACCTCAAAACACAGAATGGAATATGCCGCAGAGATCAGCACGTTGAGACGATCAAAACGGTATACATATATCAGTGGCACGATCATCCTATCAAAAGTCGATAATCGGTACCGAAAATGCTGCTAAAATGTCAAAAATAAGATAAACGAGCAAAAGCAGTCCAAATTTGGCAAAACAAAATATGACGTCTCACTCGGAAGATGATTTACAAATTTCTATAGAAAAATATTCAGGTTTGGAAAATAAAATACAAGTTGCTATGTTAAAATAGACGTATACCAAATATTAAATTTTTATTTTCAAATTCAATTAGTCAAATTTCACAAAAATTCAGTTAATTACATTATTAAAATCATTAAAATATACTGGTCGTTACACATAATAAACATATAAAATTTTACATATATATATATATAATAATCAAAATTATATACATATATATAAGGTTAAATAAAATGTATATATATGAATATGTAATTACACTCAAATACTTAAAATATAAATATATATATATTTTAAAAGTATTTCCTAGAAATTAGCATAACAAACGTAAAATAATAATTTTATAATTTTATCATTATTATATATAGGACAAATTTTCGAAGTAGGCTAGTTTTTTAAACAATTTCGCCAGTGGTGCTCGTTTTGAAACTAATTATCAAAGAAGGCTGGTTTCGTCCCAGTCAGCAGCCAACTCAGCAGTTTTGTAACTGCCACGAGAAAGCGCAACTATGAGTTGCGCTTTTTTATTTTTTGTCTTGGCGCAACTTTGAGTTGCGCCAATTTTTTTTCCCCCCTTCTGCGCAACTCCGAGTTATGCATACTTCAACTTTTAAGCATGCGCAACTCATAGTTGCGCCTGCTATAATATAGCGTAGGCGCAACTATGAGTTGCGCCTGCAGGTAGCTGCTGTTAAAACAGAGCCAGCAGCTACCCCTCTCTTCATAACTCCAAAAACATTTCCAAACTCCAAACCCCTTCCCATGCCCGAACCCACCACCTCCAAACCCAAATTTTAGCCAAAGTCCTCCAATTTTCACAAAATTTTCAAATTTCTTCTTCATTATTCGATTAAACCAAAGCTACAACAATCCCTTCACCCACACTTACATTACCACTAATTTTTATGGATAATTGGGAGATTCCAGATGAAGTTTTGGTTCAATTTGTTGAACGGATGGAAGCTGAAAATGAATTTGTTCCTGAAACTCAGTTTGAAACAGTTCCTGAAGCTCAATTTGAGATAGTTCCGCCGGCTAATGGTGTTGTTGTTCAATCTGCTTTGGATAATAAAATCTGCTTAGGTGAAGTGAATCAAAGACCGGGGAAACAAATTAGCGGCAAAGGACGAGTGAGACAAGATAGACATCCACTTTGCCACTGTGGAGATGTTTGTGAGGTAGTTGTATGCAAGACTCAAACAAATGTTGGACGTCGGTTTTACGGATGTGCCGGTTACCTTGATCATATAACTAACCCGAAAGGTGTTGAGTGCTGTAATTTCTTCAAATGGCTAGATCGTCCGTTGACCCCTAGGGGAGTGGAGTATGCGCTAGAGATGCAAGCCGAAGTGAGACGTTTGGAAAAGGAAAAAAGCCAGCTTCGACATCAAGTAGAATATTTGCAGTCCGTAAATCCAATTTGGAAAGGGGTCTAGTAAACTGGGTAATGCAACTGTAATGTAATGGATGTGTATCAGACTTGTTCAATTGAGTTATGTATGTTTAGTTTTAATGAATGATGTATTACTTGGTTCTATTTTTGCTTGGTTTTTGTAATGGATATGCAATAGATGATGTATTATTGTTTGTCTGTTATGTTTAGTTGATGATAGATGTAAAACTGCGGAAAATTCATACAAAAGCTGGGTATAAATAAAATCAAAGTAACATAACATAGCAAGTAATTTAAATGTTTGACATAGGATAGTTTTTGATAACAAAGTTGCGTACAGAATAAAAATATAAGTTATACAGTTCACGATTGACAGAAGTAGTACAAACAAGTAAAATATTTATTGCTTCCCACACGTTCTTCTCTTATGACCCAAGTTACCGCATTGTCCACATCTGTCCTGTCTTCTGTCATCCATTTCGTCCATGACTCCCCTTATTCTTGTGGACCTCGATCTTCCTGTATTCCTTCGCGTTGGCGGCGGGATTATAGTAGGGCATTCATGTACATCCCAATATTTGCTGTCGGGTACTGGATGAAAGATCGGAGAATAACTATGTCTATAACTGTCCACCGTATACCAGGAAGAAATAAGATCGTGGTAAGCTCTGTTCGCTCCTCCTCTACATCGTGCGCATGCAGCTAAAACATGGGGACATGGAAAATGGGTTAGAATAGGAATATTGCATGAATACCTGCAGCTGTCATTGGCAATATTTACTGTGTAGTTGCACGCGTTTGTGTCTGTTACTTGCCACTCCGTTAAGCTGAACCTGTTAATGCTCATATTACGTGCTTCTGCTGAATATTTTTCCATCATTTTGTCATAATTAGGCATTAGCGCAGATGCGTAATCCATTCCATCCGTACGTCTTCTGTAGAAGTGGCTATTAAGACGATGAAAGGTACGTGCCACTAACGCCTTTACCGGTAACGATCTTGCACCTTTAAGAACTCCATTGAAACTCTCCGAAGCATTGGTAGTCATCATACAAAAACGTTCACCGTTGTCCTTGTAAAGAGCCCACTGTTCATCCTTATGTCGGAGACTTCTATCAATCCATCTGTCAGCAGCCGGACTCACATTTTTTAGTTGGTCTCTGAGTTCTTTGTATGTTAACTCATCTCTTACTTCAGCAGAAGCATGAAATAAGTTTTGCTAAATCTTACTACCAAAACCAGCTTTTTTAAAGTTCGCTTTCAAATGGCGTAGGTAGAAGCGATGATGATGTGGTCTTCTCCACTTCTCTTGCAAGGTGGTTGGAATTCCTTTCATTCTATCGGAAATGAATGTAATGCATCTTGCATTTAAAGATGGAATTAAGTGTCCCATGCATGAAAAAAACCAACCCCAAGTTTCCGCCGACTCCGTCCTTACAATAGCGAATGCCAAAGGGAAAAGAGAGTTGTTTGCATCAACTCCTGTAGCTACAAGCAACGTACCTTGATATTTACCATAGAGTTGTGTTCCGTCAATAGAAAGAACCGGACGACAATGCTTGAAACCTGTAATGCTCGGTCCGAATGCCTAGAAAGCCCCCCAAAATTGTACTCCTTCTATATGTACATGATAAACAGTACCTGGATTGCATTTCTGTATAGCACGAAGATACTGAGGCAAGTCATTGTATGAAGATTCCCAATCGCCAAATATTGTAGACACCGCTTTGCTAAGTCCTTTCCAAGCTCTCATGTAGCTTATTTGAATTTTGTAAGTGTTTGCCATAAGCTCTTGGACAGATTTTGCAGTGTAACTTGGGTTCGAACGAACATGTGGAAGGACTTTGGTGCAAATGAATTTGGTTGTTGCTTGTTTGTGGTTCGAGTTGATGATTGGATTTGAGCAAGTGTGATCACCACCGTATTTTTTTATCATCCACCACCCAACATGATCTCTTTTAGACACAATAGCGTGAAGCCGCCATGGACAATTAGCATCAATATCACATATAGCAGTGAACTCTCTAGCGCGGGACTTTATGTTTTTAAATGAAACTGAACACTTTATCGACCATTCGCTTATATGTTCAATTAAAGATTCCTTCAATTTAAAAATCATACTAACTCGAGGGCCCTTCTCCACACATTCCAGTCCGAACATTTCGTCGGTAAATTGACATTCTTGCACAATAGATCTTTCCATTATTGTATCATTGCATTGGTCATCGTCTAACGGTTCTTCCATCTCGATATGCTCATCAGTGTCAACAACTTCCTCTGGAATATCATCTAAAGGAGCGTCATTGTTAACCTTCATAGAATCGATCCATGTTTCATCGTCGTCAAATGAAGCAGCGATTTCCATGCTATCCAAATGGGAAATTTGGATATCGGCATTTCCACCCTCCATGTCCTCGGTGTCAACATCTTCATCTTCAATTTCATGCAAGTAGTCGTTTGAATTCGGGGTTGGAATTGACTGTGGAGGATACGATGGATAAGGAAGGAAACCATACCCGGGTGACTGCGATGGATATGCCATGACACCGTACCTATACACAAACAGTGGACTGTTAGTGTACAAAAAACATGAGTAAAACATTAAGAAGCACATAAAAGCATACCCAGTAGCTTGTGCGTAAACGTTCGGTGGCTGGTAAGAGTAGTGTGGGTAATACAGTTGACTTCGCTCAGCAGTATTACTAGGTCCGGGTTGACTTGCATAATCAAAGATTTGAGCTTGTTGTTCAGTTGTATGTACCACCTCCGTCTTCTTAACATACAGCTCAATTACTTTCATCCCCACACAAAACATAGAATCGATGTCGTCGTCGTCGTTTACCTCAATAGCAATTGGTCCGTCATCCGTTACCCATTTACTAACCAATGAGATGTCGAACTCCGTAGAAGCAATCTTTGTAGCTTTGTAAATTGCAGTTTTCAGCTCAAGAAAATGGCAACCCCTCCTGACTTTCGATCCCTTATGTTTTCCACCAACATAGGTTGGCTTGCTATTTTCATCGACGACTAAATCGCCGTCATAGTGACAAATAATCGGCACGGTAGTCATTGATCTATCGAAATTACAGAAAGTTAAATGTCAACACTAGATCTATCAAACATTATTGGAGTAGGGTTTCGAATATTTACCTCAAGTGTAGATGAACGTGCAATCTTTTGTTAACCTTCGTACAATTAAATGATTTTGAGTGGAATGTTGTGTTGCTGGTAGTAAAAATAATGGAAATGGAGGTTAGGGTTTCTGAAAGAAAATGGGTTTGTGGGGTTGTGTTTGTTTTGGGAGGAGTTGTGATGTTTATATGCTGCTGTTGGGCCAGGAGATAGCCCAAGTATACAGGCACAACTCAAAGTTGCGCTCGAACGAAATTGATAGGCGCAACTCATAGTTGCGCCTAGTATATTCTTAAATGCGCAACTACAAGTCGCGCCTGCAACTTTCCAGAGAGATATAAGGGCATTTCTGATAACATCATTTCCAGCTTTCCATATTTCCATCAATTTTCGTATAACATCATTTCATTCTAATAACAACAACATCAATTTTCATATAATAACAACATAAAGGTACACCATTTCATTCAAATAAGTGAAATATTTCATACAGAACATCATATTTCATATAACAACATGTTTTAAGTCAATAGTACAACATCGCAACACCTACATACCAACAAGTTTCAAGCCATTACAACCTCAACACAAAGCAACCAAAAGACAGACCAACACAACCCTATCTCCTTATGTTTCTGCGGTCGCGTAGTGTCATTTGAGTTTGGGTCGGAGGCGGTTGAGATGGTCCAGCTTCAACTATTTCCTGCCCCGGCTGACTACCTTGTGAAGGACCCCCCGTGCCTCTAAAACGTCTTCTTTGGTAGGTACGACCAAAAGCCTGGGGCGGACAAGGCACATACGGTGGTGGTCTTTCTAGCTTATGCCTACCAAGAAGCGACTTGATAATCTCCTTGATGTTGAAGCACTTTCCTTGTACTCTGTCCTCATCTGCAGGATCTGCCAGGACATCGTCAACTTCATTGGAAATCATATACAACCCTTGAACCTAAAACACAAGAATCAATGATGCAAGTAAGTAAAGCTTTATGCGGAAGTTCAAAGGTTTAAACTTATAAACACGTACCAAATCACGTTCCACCGGTCCCCGTGGAGCATATCTGGGCAGTCTAGTTGACGATTCTTTAAGAACAAATCACCGTGTGATATGCCAGTACCAACTGTAGTATTGTTTGATTGACATTCTTGGTACGCGTTCAGTCTGAACGTGATCCAACCTATGATCCCACCTTGCGACGTACGTGTTGTACAAGTCTCTATTCCAACCGTGCGGAAAAATCTGCTCGGCTGGATCCAGTATATGCTGACGAAGGCCATATTGCCTCAGCACTCTGTCGGGGTAGTGCATGGCTACACTTTGCAAGCAAATAATCGGGGTCCTTGCATACCAACTATGCTCCCCGTCCAAGCAAATAGGCGGCAGATCCTGTACGATCTCAACCGTGTATGGCGTCCAGTAAACAGCATGCTCGTCCATAACATCGAGCTCATTGCGATAGAATGTAGGATGACGGGCTGGATTATCTCGCCAACGTCTATCTCCGGTCCATCTACAGTTATAATAAAAAAAGTGTGTGAATGTTGGTAGAAATCAAAAAAAAATTCACTGTAAGTTTCGGGTTGCTTTTACTTTGCCCCATAAGGTATACCTGGAGCGACGTTGGCACGAACATTTGGTCGTCCAATAGAAATACGCGTCCAAGACCATACCTGTATATTATCAGTGTTAAGAAACGTCTTTCAAAATATTTCATAAATTTGGTACACCAATAAATCAAAACAAACATACCTGCAGAAGTGTTAGGCAACCAGCTAACCCGTTCGTTTTTCTTAGTGCCACATTATCCAACTCCTTGTACAATGCGCACAAAACCACGCTACCCCATGAATAATCGGAAATGGTGGTAAAATCCTCCAGCAAGTACAACCATTTAACGCTAACTCTACCCTTCGAATGGTTCGCAAAAAGACGGGATGCTATAAGAAGCAATATGACAGCCCGTGTAAACTGTTCTATCTCCTCAATAGATGAATCGACCGAAATCTCCCTGCCGATTATAAGGTCATTTAGCCATTTGACCTTCAACTCTCTTCTATTGACAACCGCTTCTGGGGGTGGAATTTCGCCAAGTAAACGTTGGCATACCTCATCGGCGTCCACGTTACCACCGTAAGTCAACACGGCGCCTTCAATGGGAAGGCCAAGCAAAATAGATACGTCTTGCAGTATAATTGTCATTTCTCCCACCAAAAAATGAAAAGTGCAAGTCTCAGGTCTCTATCTATCGCTTAAAGCTGTGAGTAATGACCTATCGAATCTGATATATTTGATCTGCATGAAATACCAGAATCCGGTTTGATGTAGTAATTGTTGAACACGTTGATCTCCAACCATCTCCATCAAATCTTCAAAACTTTGTGAATGATCCAGACAATCCATCGGTTTTACACTCTGCAAACAAAGGATTATAACATACATTTTATTCAAAATGCGACATAGCTTGCAAAAATTTACTATAATTACAAAACAATTAATATTACCCTCATTAACTCTTCAACATTAGAGCGGTGATTATCCTGCATATAAAGCACGCTACCGTCTACCGGTCCGCTTTTCGGTTCTTCAAAGTTCATGCAAAAAAACCAATTTTTACAAATCGTTTACAACAAATTAGTGATTCAACGTTTCACATTGGATTACTAAGATGTACAACATGCTATTTGAAAATATTTCTAGAAAATACAACCAAATAATAACCAAATAACAAATAAATCAAAAAAACTAGGGTTTAGAAATTACCAAAATCTATTTGTGTTGAAGAGGATCCCGCTTCCATTGTTGTAGCTTTGGTTTAATCGAATAATGAAGAAGAAATTTGAAAATTTTGTAAAAAATTGGAGGACTTTGGCTAAAATTTGGGTTTGGAGGTGGTGGGTTCGGGCATGAGAAGGGGTTTGGAGTTTGGAAATGTTTTTGGGGTTATGAAGAGAGGGGTAGCTGCTGGCTCTGTTTTAACAGCAGCTACATGCAGGCGCAACTCATAGTTGCGCCTACGCTATATTATAGCAGGCGCAACTATGAGTTGCGCATGCTTAAAAGTTGAAGTATGCGCAACTCGAAGTTGCGCAGAAGGGAAAAAAAATTTGGCGCAACTCAAAGTTGCGCCAAGACAAAAAATAAAAAAGCGCAACTCATAGTTGCGCTTTCTCGTGGCAGTTACAAAACTGTTGAGTTGGCTGCTGACTGGGACGAAACCAGCCTTCTTTGATAATTAGTTTCAAAACGAGCACCATTGGCGAAATTGTTTCAAAAACTAGCCTACTTCGAAAATTTGTCCTTATATATATATAATAAATAGTTTTGATCATAATAATTAAAAATATTAGCAATAAATATTAAAAAATTAAATTTTAAAATTTATGAAAATTTAGGATCATAAAATACAAGTTCAAAATTTTTTTCATGATTTTTTGAAATAAATATTATTTTTAATAAATAAAAGAAATGTTCAACCGAAGTAATTTAATTATTAAAAATATTAAATGTTAACAAAAAATTCTGAAATTTTTTCCTTGGGTTACTTCATAGATGTAGTAATTTTAAGAAATATAAAATCGAATTTTAAATATAATAATTATTTTAGATATAATAAACAATTAAAATAATCAATAAAAGATAATTTAAAATTATATATATATAATTTATTTTCGAATTTGATAATTTATATTATGTATAAATAGGTGTAAGGAAAAATTCTAAGCTATTTATACATTATAAATATACATATATGTAATTATATGTTTAAAATATACATTAGTCTATATTTAAATTAAGATATAAATATACATACAATAATTAATAATGACAAAATTTAATTTTTTTACAGCAAATTAGATTTATTTATACACAAATTATAACACATAATAATATAACCATACACATAACCAAACTAATTTGTGACAACTACATATACATACAAAAATCTCACCTGACTAGATATACAGCATTAATATATATATATTTGGGATCAATCAATATTAAATCATAAAATATGATATGATTACTGTAATATATAAATAAAATACTAATTGATGATGTCTTTGAGTCAACTTGAATCAATGAATTCCCTTCTCTAGTTATGCTCGATCCGTCAGATTGCAAGTTTGGAATCGTCGACCTTTTCTATCAAATAGCGCTTTTACTTAACTTGAATTGATTTGAGATTCTTAGAACTGATATGAGGATTAATTTCGACCAGCAAACTTGATAATTATGGCAGCCAAAAGTTGTTTTGATTAAGGGTTTAGAGATCCATAGGACCATATATATAGCCTTGTATAAGAGAGATATTATGACAATCTCATCACCTATTCTCTCTTAATCTTAGCCATCGATCTCTAGGTCTAATCCTAAGAAAACAAATTTGCAGCCCTAATGATGGGCTTTAAAACCATTTAAGCTCTAGCCAAAATGCTATGCAATTAAATCTGATTTAATCGCTTATCGATATCGTATATCGATTGGTACATTTATAACTATTATAAATATATGTAACATTATTTATTTCTCAATTAATATTCAAATTTTATAATTAACATTCATAAATATTAATTAATTAATAACAATTATAAACTAATTAAATCGTTCGGTCTTAAGGGAATTCATCATTTCAGCTGTGTAACTCTTGGGTGTAAATTATGGCCAAATTTATCGCTTACTCATTTTCGGTAAAATCCAATTTTAGTTTAATATGCATTACCCGGTTGTGACATTTGTTTACACCAATTCTCTTCGTCAAAACTATATCACTTTGAACTTATGGAATTTGGTAATGGTTAAAATTCCAACCTCATCCACATTCAACTTTATAGTCTAAATATAAAGTCCTTGGTTCAATAATAACAATTATTATTAACCGAAATGCTCTGGCCAGAGACTTTGACTTTGAGTTGACTGTGATACTAACCGCATATAACTGAGACGAATCCTCTCTTGAATAGTGTTTCACCTCCAATACTTCCACTCGACCCAACTATAGTCACTCGATGGACGCCATGCCATGATTTGGCTATAATCAAAGCAGAGCTTTCATATTGAAGATCCACAGTATTCTCAAGTCGAGAGAACTGTGTAAATCAGTCACATCGATATTTTCTATTTGACCTTAGTTATATTAACCAACAGAAAACTATCGAGTGAGTCGTTCCATAGTTATCCAATAACTATTAGTACGTAACCCCTAGGTGCCCCCAGCAGTCATGAGTAATACACTGCCCAACATTTGGAGAGTGTTACGTACTCCAGTCTCAACGGATACATCGATATCCAGTCTCGATTCATCTTGACTAGGAACATTTAAAATGGTATATTTGTTTCGTTGTGATAAATTACTCACAGTCACGACACTTTGTAACTACTATCACAAAATATACCATTTTTGGATTTTTCTATTAAATATACTTTTAATTAAGTTAATTAATTAATATAATCACATTATATCAAGTATATAATAGGAAGAAAATACCTTTTATTTCTAACAAGATTGGTCAACGAGTTAGATATATGTAACAAATTACATAATTGCCCCTACGGCATACCCCTAACTCTATTAATCTCCCACTTGAATCTAATTCCAACTTCTCCAATCAGTTTTCTCAAAACCAATTAGGTTAGTCCCTTAGTGAATGTGTATGCTATTATGTTTTAATTATCTACTTTGTCGATTAACTCTCTCTGACACTGATAAACTGTCTTTATCATATGGAACGATTCGAAGTATGTCTTTCGACTTCTAGTGAGCTTTAAGTTCTATCATGACCAGTTTCATGACATTGTTATCTTATAACAATATTATGGGATTCTCAATATTTGGAATCACCTTTGGCTCAATTATAAATTTGTGCATTTATATCTATATACATTGGTTTATTGTAGCGCTATTCAAGTTAATGTTCTCAACATTTCGTTGAATCGACCACAATCGCTTTTATTTTGTAACATTTTCAAATTAAAAATTTTAACTTGAATTTTATCATTGACATGTTATACTCAATATCACTTATAAAAGTTTGTGTCCAAACGTTCCATCATAACGAGTTCGTTGTTTCTATAAACAATTCTCTAGTATTTCATAAATACGCGAGAACACCTCAAATAACCATTTAGTGATATCAGTTTGGATTTTATATTTTCTCCATGCATCAAATACATAAACAAAACACAATATCATACACAACATTATCTGTATGATAATTCCTATTGCTAATGCATAAGGAATCCAACTTACATGTTCTCTTTTTAATAGGGTGCTCTTGTATATCGTTTTGGGACAATCCCTATATCTTTTATACTCACCATAAAAGACATCATTTACAATCCAAAATTGAGTATTAAAACAACTAAAGTTGATTTTAATACAAGCATATTGTTAAAATCAACAACGTGTTGTTTATTTATAGTTTAGAAATATCAATGTACCTTTTAACGTTCTTTCTTATGAACACTTGCTTTATCTGCATTTTGATTGAAAATCAAACTATTTTATATTTCTATCAAAATACTTATTCAATCTTGATGCTTATAAAATGATACATTCGTATCCTTTCTTAGATCATATCCAAAGACTCACAAACCCAATATCGCTCCCACTGACTTTGAGGCATTTTTGGTTAATATGTGTAAACCGCTTACTTTAAATCATTATTTAGAATTTTATGTTTCAATACATAAGTACCAAACACTAAGTCTTATCGAGCGATAATTTTGTGAGTAAATCTGAATTAACTTGAGCATGTTGAATACCGAATCTGTTATGCTAATTTCAACAATTGAAATTTGCGATATTATTCATATCAACATTACTCATTTAATTCCAACCACGTTAGTCTTTCCAATAAAGACACAATCTCGGCCGATGGATCACATCTCTTTGGTTACAACCACCAAAATCATATTTTGATAGCGTACTTGGAATTCTTTAAGATTTGCGCATCATACCATATAGAGTCAACAATCTTAATGGTTTAATTGAACAACCGAGGGTACTGTATATTTTTGACATTAATAAGAAACTCATAGTTTCTCTTTGATGTACGAGAATACTTATTAGACATTCTAATGTTATGTGTTCATTTAGGTTAGTTAATTTCACTTCATCTT
Organism: Allium fistulosum; assembly: GCA_030737815.1. NCBI lineage: Eukaryota > Viridiplantae > Streptophyta > Magnoliopsida > Asparagales > Amaryllidaceae > Allium > Allium fistulosum. Next base: position 216,378,650 of record CM060905.1, read on the forward strand.
ATATAATTATTTCTATATTTGGATCCAATTCCATTTAACTACCAAAAATTTCTCAAAGAAATTCCTTCACAATGAAGTTGATATATCTTGAAACAACAATTGTTTCTTATAGAATAGGGATACATAAATGCTTTACGAGCCTTTTTATTTATAAAACTGATTTTAGTTTATAAAAATTTCGTTTAAAACATAAATATGTCATTTGATGACAGACCTTTCCAAAAAACGTTTTGGGGATTCATACAAGATCCCTCATGAACAATTATTACGTGCAATCTTTTGAATCGCACAACCTGCCAACTCCTTGGCCTAGAATATGTTGGGATTTCTTACAAACCCTTATCTTGTATGATTTTGTAAACTTTTGTTTAGATGAAATAATATCAACCTTGTGTACTACTCTTAAGTACATGACCTTATAGAAAGAAACTAACTCAACTTCACTCACAATTAATCGTAAATTGTCCAACAATGTCGATTACTCCTTATCGACACATCATTATGTATCACATGGAGGAGTGACTTATGAGATTGAATCTATATTCATTTTTAGGTACATTTGGAACTCTTTCCAATATACTCACTTATTCTACCAAATCAAATCATTTTATTCTATTGCATGTTATTTTATTTACTTTTCTTTTATATTCTATGATTTTATCATAAACTTACTGCATGTGTATCTAATACACATGTTCATGTTGGTAATAAATCATCGATGAATATAACAAAGTATGTGGAACCCTTTTGGTATTAATAGACTTGTGATTGCATACATCAATATGTATTAATTTAAAGAGTTCATCAACTCTTATGATGCTCCCACTGAATGGGTGCATAGCCATTAATTGTTTGAGATATAATTAACATGTATTATATGATTCATAATCATATAGTTAATTTATTTCTCAAAACTTCGGCTTAGTCTATAATTCCAAAACAACTGTAAATAATATTAGACACATATGTATTTTTGTTGCATCACTTTTACTATGAAAACAAATTCCATAATATAGTTCTATTTCATAATGAATATTCATAATACTCATATTGAAATATAGTTATATCTATTTTTCAATCAATAAAAAAAATAAACATTATTTCACAAATACTGTTCGGTACATCTTACGAAAACAATTTTCATAATTTGATGCAATCATAAGGTGCTATATGGCATTCTCCCACTATTTCCACCATTACTATAATAGTGTACTAAATTTAGAGGTCCACCATTCACTTAATATTGTTAATATTGTTTACTTATTTCATATGCTGCAACTAGTTTATAATGAAGAGTACTTTGATCAAATATCTTGAACTCAAAGAAATAAATGTTATAAAAAACAATTTTCTATATGAAAATACATTTCGGAATAAAAATCATATTTCATATTCCAATATTAAGTATCAATTATTATTACAATTCTTGTTTTCAATGTTTCTCTATGAAGCAAAAGTGACTGTTCATTCTCTTCATTCCAACTTTACCTTAAATTACATCTATTCTTATACATTCATTTTTCTTTCAAATAGTCAAACTATTTAAAAGAAAACCTTACTACAATATCATAACAAACTTTTTTCAAAAGCCCATACGATTATTCTTAACATTTAAGACATCAAATATGTTGCACTTTATGTAAACCGATCAAGATGACATTTCAATGATCGATTTCTTAAATGTATCTCATAGTTTATGGTCTTGTGTTATATTAACACAATATGATCCTTTTGAAATCATTCAAGTTGAATACATGATCTCAAAATACTATTTATTGGCTTACTTCGAATGAACTAACTTCATCGAAATATTGTACCACACAAACTATGACTATTCACCATATAACATTTATATGTGAAAGTGCATGGATCAAATATCCATAGTCTTGAATTGCATTTAGAGTTTAAAAACTCATAAAATGCAATACACGGTCTAAACCAAATAAACATATAAGTGACCAACTTACGAATGTATTAAGTAGTTGAAATTAGGCACTTGCATGGGTATAGAAATATTATATAACATGCAATTAGAATTATTAGTAAGTATATATTATATTTCTATTTGTCAACTTTCAATTCAGTTTGTTTATATATGTTAATTGACAAACGTTTTATCAATCATATTAAATGCACAAATTTATCATTGTAGATAATTATAACATTATATAGCATATGTTCTTACAATATTAGAAAGGTTAAATGTTGCCATTTCATTTTTCTAATAAGGCTCCCAGTAGTCTTTTATGTTTCTCCAAACCCTAAGATGAAACATAGAAGTCTTACAACTTCAATAGTGGGTGTTAGGACTCGTTTGTTTTGGTATTCTGACCTTGAGTTTGCTCAACAAATCATAGCCCCATAAACGATGGATAACTCCTTATTGGTTGTATCACATACAACTCCTAACCCATTTTTCCTTGTTCCAATCTCATTTCGATCTTGAGTTTGCTCAACAAATCGAAAGAGATTATTCACTCATACCTACTATATCGTGATGGCCTAAGTATAGTATATGTACCTTGAGTTTGCTCAACAAATACATATAGTTATCTTACCTCATATGTTCAATATATTAATAATACTACGCATAACATCCCTAGCTTGAGTTTGCTCAACAACTAAGGAGTATGTAAGTAATTTATTAATATATATGGTAGAGAACAACATTATATTGAAGATTCATAATCTTCAATATATATATTGAGTGACATCGACTTATAGAATAATATATTTCTTATGAAATACCCCAGCGATTCAAGTGTCAGACACATCAGAAATCACGGTATATGTACATTTACATATCTATTTATTTCTCAAATTTATTTATTTAATGTTCCACATTTAGTTTATTCACATATCATATAAGTTTTATTGTTATATAACTTTTATATTTCATATCACTTATATGATAGTCTTACGTATAATATATCATTAATTAAATCTTATCTAATTAATCTTAATCAATTAACTCTTTAATTAATTTTAAATTAGTATTCCAATATAACTTTTATATTGGACATATCTACTATAACATTTATAGTGTATACTATAACCTTTATAGTGTAACACACATATATCATATATATGTGTATTTTATTTTATTAATTAACCTTTAATTAATTTATTCAATTAAACAATTTTTATTAAAATTTATTAATTTATTAATTTCAAAATTTATCTTGTATACATACATGTATACTTATGTTATCTTAAACATTTTAAAATAACATAACATATATCAACATATATAATTAATGCATATATGCATTAATTAATTAACATATTTAATTAATTTATTTTATTAATCTTATTAATAAATTTAAAATTTGAAATTATTATATAAATATTTTCAAACATTTTGAAAACTTATGTAGTATTATAATTTTTTATAATAAACATGTTTTATTTTAAATTTAACTATTAAATTTAAAATCTTTAACATTAATTTTCAAAACGATTTTGAAAAATAGCCCAAGGCCCAAATTAAGTTGGGCCTTTTCTATTAGGAGCAACCTTTGGCTCACTTCACCTTTCGGGCTAGGCCGGTAACCAGGTAGGACAGGGTACTTGATTACCCAATTCCAATCCTAGACATTACCCTTCTAGACACTGTACTAAGTGGGCAAGCTTAATAAGTTAGCCCTAACATGACTAATTTAGACCACATAGGCTATTGGGCTCCGATACCATTGTTGGAACTGGGCCAACCCACAGTGGAAGTTATGGGTGAATTACAAAAAATTTACCTTATTGGATCTTTTATTGGGCCTATGAAGTCTAATTCATTTAGAAAAATTCTAAATTTAATTTAAATAAAATCATGTATTTTATTTAAATTTAAGTATTTTGTAATGTAAAGTTAATTTGAATGATTTAATTTATATATATACATGTATCATATACGTATACATATGTGTGTGCATGTGTAACATAATAATCCGTAAAAGGTATAACATGCCAGTATATATATGTTGGGATTTACATCGCAACGGACGTATTAGCTCATTTCATATGTATTGTACGTTGTCTAAATATGTGCATAAATCTATAATGCAAAGTATATTTATATAAATACATATACATATATTTGAAATATATTTTATAACTAAAAGTCTCAAAATTAAATACATATACATATATATATATATAATTTAAAACATTTGTATAAATATATATACATAATTAAACATATAAAATTATACATACATACATACATATATATATAATAATCAAAATTATATATATATAAGGTTAAATAAAATGTATATGTATGAATAATTAATTACATTCAAATACTTAAAATATAAATATATATATTTAAAAAAAATTCAAATCGAAATTAGCATAACAAACATAAAATAATAATTTTATAATTTTATCATTATTATATATATAATAAATAGTTTTGATCATAATAATTAAAAATATTAGTAATAAATATTAAAAAATCAAATTTTAAAATTTACGAAAATTTAGGATCATAAAATATAGGTTCAAAATTTTTTCATGATTTTTTGAAATAAAATATTATTTTTAATAAATAAAAGAAATTTCAACCGAAGTAATTTAATTATTAAAAATATTAAATATTAACAAAAAATTCTGAAAATATTTTCCTAGGTTACTACATTGACGTAGTAATTTTAAAAAATATAAAATCAAATTTCCAGTGCAATAATTATTTTAGATATAATAAAAAATTCAAATAATCAATAAAAGATAATTTAAAATTATTTTTATATATACAAAATTTATTTTTGAATTTGATAATTCATATTATGTATAAATATGTGTAAGGGATAATTCTAAGCTATTTATACATTATAAATTTACATATATGTAATTATATGTTTAAAATATACATTAGTCTATATTTAAATTAATATACATAAAATATTTAATAGTGACAAAATTTAATTATTTTACAGCAAATTAGATTTGTTTATACATAAATTATAACACATAATAATATAACCATGCACATAACCAAACTAATTTGTGACAACTACATGTACATACGAAAATCTCACATAACTAGATATACAACATTAATATATATACAGATTTGGGATTAATCAATATTAAATCATAAAATAAGATATGATTACTGTAATATATAAATAAAATACCAATTGATGATGCCTTTGAGTCCACTTGAATCAATGAATTCCCTTCTCTAGTTATGCTCGATCCGTCAGATTGCAAGTCTGGAATCGTCGACCTTTTCTATCAAATAGTGCTTTTACTTAACTTGAATTGATTTGAGATTCTTAGAACTGATATGGGGATTAATTTCGGCCAGCAAACTTGATAATTATAGCAGCCAAAAGTTATTTTTGATTAAGGGTTTAGAGATCCATATATATAGCCTTGTACAAGAGAGATATTAGGACAATCTCATTACCTATTCTCTCTTAATCTTAGCCATCCATCTCTTGGTCTAATCCTAAGTTTTAGCCGCCTCCAATAACTTGTCAAAACCGAAATTTTTAGCCCTAATGATGGGCTTTAAAGCCATTTAAGCCCTAGCCAAAATGATATGCAATTAAATCTAATTTAATCGCTTATCGATATCGTATATCGATTGGTACATTTATAACTATTATAAATATATATAACATTATTTATTTCTCAAATCATATTAAAATTTTATAATTAATATTTCATAAATATTAATTAATCTAACTAATATTTCATAAATATTAATTAATCTAATTAATTTATAACAATTATAAACTAATTAAATCGTTCGGTCTTAAGGGAATTCATCATTTCGGCTGTGTAACTCTTGGGTGTAAATTTGGTCAGCGATTAACATCGAATTATTCTAATGTTAATGTTCACATGTCACTTGGCAGGTGGTGTGACATTATGGCCAAATTTATCGCTTACTCATTTTAGGTAAAATTCAATTTTAGTTTAATAAGCGTTACCAGGTTGTGACATTTGTTTACACCAATTCTCTTCGTCAAACTATATCACTTTGGACTTATGGAATTTGGTAACGGTCAAAATTCCAACCTCATCCACATTCAACTTTATAGTCTAAATACAAAGTCCTTAGTTCAATAATAACAATTATTATTAACTGAAATGCTCTGGCCAGAGACTTTGACTTTGAGTTGACTGTTATACTAACCGCATATAACTGAGGAGACGAATCCTCTCTTGAATAGTGCTTCACTTCCAATACTTCCACTCGACCCAACTATAGTCACTCGATGGATGCCATGCCATGATTTGGCTACAATCAAAGTGGAGCTTTCATATTGAAGATCCACAATATTCTCAAGTCAAGAGAACTGTGTAAAACAGTCACATCGATATTTTTTGTTTGACCTTAGTTATATTAACCAACAGAAAACTACCGACTGAGTCATTCCATCGTTATCCAATAACTATTAGTACGTAACCCCTAGGTGCCCATAGCAGTCATGAGTAATACACTGCCCAATATTTAGAGAGCGTTATGTACTCCAGTCTCAATGGATACATCGATATCCAGTCTCGATGCTTCTTAACTAGGAATATTTAAAATGGTATATTTGTTTCGTTGTGATAAATTACTCACGGTTACAACACTTTGTAACTACTATCACAAAATATACCATTTATGGATTTTTCTATTAAATATACTTTTAATTAAGTTAATTAACTAATATAATCACATTATATCAAGTATATAATATGAAGAAAATAACTTTTATTTCGAACAAGATTGGTCAACGAGTTAGATATATGTAACAAATTACATAATTGCTCCTAGGGCATACCCGTAACTCTATCGAGACTTCCATTATATACTATTGTGCCACGATACCAAAATAATTGTACAAGCAAAAGGCCCAACAAAATTGATCTAAGCAATAGGGGAAAAATCAAAACGACAACATCACACAAGAAAATTATGGCGTAGTGTCTCCATACTATGCCACCACTTATGAAATTATTCTACCATACAAAGAAATTAGCTGGTAACTTTCAAGCATATAAAACAACCTCCATAACACATAAACATACCATGTCATAATAAGCAAGTGTAACAACTCCTATAATGCAAGATGGCACCAACATACCGCCTTGGAACTTGTCCGACCCAAACCAGGCCGGTCTGTGCAGTATATGTTAGCTCAAACAAACAAAACCAAATTGTTCTATCTTAACACAGCTATGTTTCATGATCCACTTGATTGTCCAAATGCAAAGTGGTCATCTAGATATATACGGTGCAACACCGAGGCTAATACCAATATAGTTCAACACACAGACATCAAAAACGCTGATTCAAATTTTAGTTATCCTGCCTAAATCCAAATTAGTTCCTGCCAAAGAACATCTTTCCCGCCTAGAGCCACGTCACTAATCCACACATTCTTAAAGTAGGCAACGGATGAATTACACGTGTTAATATCCAATGGAGGAGGAAGAGTACAAAAGAATGATGTCAGCAATAGAGAAAGCCTTACTATAAAGGGAAAGGAAAGGTAGCAATGTCAAGGGATCACAATTTTATTTTTTCCAAACCAACATATATTGTACAAAATATTCTCAGCCATGAAAAGAATGTAAGAGGAAATGATGAAATAATAATGTAAAGGAATTATCCCATGGATGTAGGATTTCTTAAAATCCAAACCACAAAAATTTACTTGATCTTTACTTATTTTCCTTTTTCATATTGGATCTGTGAATGTATTTATTTTGATCTAAATTAGATTATTTAAACAGTTCGGTAAAATAGATAAAGGTCAACTATCATGATTATGCAAGAAAACAGCGGCATGGTTACTTCTTCCTAAGGCGATTTTAGTATTACCTAAATTTTTTAATTCTTAGTAATGGAAGCATTCCGCACCATAGCTACTTCAAAAACTAAGTGGGTGTTGTAGGATGAAAAAATCTTATTAGCATTTTAGTGCTAGATTGAGGGCCCATTAGCCCCCAGCAATCTATTTTCCTAGAAAAACTCTCTTGTACTTCTCATGTTACCATTTCTTTACCCTTCCATTCTCATCTTAGAGACTTCGACACATTAGGTCATCACCCAATACCACTACCACATACCCTCGTTCACATTAGGAGAAATCACCTCAAATCACTAATGAATTAATACCGAGGGTCCTTAGTGTAGTCCAAATTCTAGGTACGACAAAGTATAATCAGCAATCTCAACACTTCTGTAGTTCACTGCCAACATTCGCTAGCTGAACAAATTATGTAGCCGACAAATACAATGGTGATCTCAACATTAAGAATGATGAAACTGAATGTAAACACACAAGGGCAAAGACTAATAGGCAAAACCCAAAACAAGCCAATCATGTCCTAAAATAAATAGCACAACGACTACACTAAAGGAGGGGGCATGCATAAAAAATAATATATATAATTATATAAAATTGCAGGCGGTAACCATCACCTAGTCATGGAAGTGCATACATGCAGTTTGGCTTTTTCTTCCAAATTACTACACTGGACATAGGGATATTGGACAGCTTGAACCAGCTATCAAAATACATGCGCATGAATTAAAAGGTTGCAAACACATGACCTAACTTCTCATTCAAAATACAAAAAGTCTGCACCAGCTAACGGAGCCGACCATGCCAAGCATATGACAAAGCATGAATGCCAAAGGCCAAGTTCAGAAAGCATGAATTGGATAAAAATGAATATTGGCGTAAGGAATCAATCAAAAGTGGCAAGAAAAGACAATGCATAAAAGGTAGTACAACCTAAAAATCATGTACAATTCTAGAAACTATGTAAAGCTTACTAGGTTAATATTAAAAACTGAAATCTACTCATATTTACATGTTCCACACATTTTTACATATGTCACAAGTGAAATTAAAATGACCATCACACAAATTACACCAAAAATTAAACTCAGAACTAAGGCTTGTAGTAAGACAAATTGCATCACGAGTCCAACTTAGACTCAAAGGAATCATCGATTTTGATTCTTCTGTGATGATGAGGTCTGTAGACATCCAACGTTGGACGTTGAATAGGCTAAGAAGCTAGGGATGGATCATTTAACTCAGTGATAACAACTGATGAACAACGAGGGACAACACCGCTAAAAGTAACTCTAGGATCATAGTTCACGTCGACCCAAACCTCACCAAAGTCCTGCAAATCAGAAACAAAACCCTTATGATTATATAAAAAGGCTGATTCAACTTCAAGCCAGAATTAGATAAAACATAGATTGCATGCTTCGTAACAATATTTTCCATGACTCACTTAACCCTCTCTTTATGAAGTTGCTCAATCAAGGAAGCCTTATCCAAATTTTTGAGAGAAGTAGTGGAAATCCAAGACAATGCAATGGTAGGAACTCATTCAAAGGCCTGTGAATTGGATTAAGACTCTAAGGCAGATATTTTGTTTTCAAAGACATTCACACACTCCATAGCCACCCTCCTAACCTGTTCAATCTTGTCCAACGATTGATTTTCAATCTTCTTCGTTATTTTAGAAAAAAGCGGAAAAGCTCATATGCAGTAGATATAACAGGTGAACAACTGCCTCTAGGGGTTAGTGATTTCTTTTTATATTAATCTTTCAACTCAAAAAACTTGGCCTCATAATTATTCTTCAAATCTTCCTTTCACCAAGAAATAACAGCAGGGTCTGCCCCCCACGGAAGCATAGGTGCAGCACCAGTTTAGAAACATTGCGAAGAGCCAACGCTATGGTACAATTATATTCCGCACTAATTTACTTAACGATCTATAGAGACAACTCATCAATTTTGAAATTCAATGCCTTGATCTCATCTTCATATAAAACCCAAATATACCTTTGGCATCTTTCTATTGTCCCTCTAGTTCAGTAATGCAAACCTGAGTAGATTTGAGTTTCTTTTCCAATTCTTTTATGTCCAAACGTTGTTTAGTGATACAAGCATACTACCGAAGAGTAGCTTGTTTAGATTCTTCCAACTCTCATGCTTTTTCATTATATTGGATATACAATTACTTTTGAATGTCATCAGCAGTGAATTCTTTCTCCTTAATAAGATCTGTGTTAGTAGCCTCAAGTTTTTTAATCTGGATTTCATAATCTTTAATAACAATCGAAGAAGTTGGTTCTTTCAAACGAGAAGTATAAGGGACGTGTGAGGGGCAACTTCCTTCTGGAAAATTAGTTAGGATAGCTTCGATAGGAGAAATGAGCGCAGTTTATTAATACGAAGTAAACAAGTAGGAAATCAATGAACATTCAAACATGAAAAACACACGTAAAACAAGAAAAAAGTCTTATTCAATTAAGTGTCGAAATTACATAAAAACAAACATTACACTCGCTCACGACTATGTCTATTTTGAACCACAACAAATAGAGATGTCCTAAAGAAAGAGGCTCATTCTTTAGTGAATAACTCCATCTGCGTAGTACTAAGTCATAAAGTGCATCTCCCTTATGAATGACTTGGGTAAACCTAAATAGAAGCCCTTGAGATCTCTCTTTAATTGCGATACAGACCTCCCAAGCTCATTTTTCCTTCTATGTACAAAGCCAATTTTACTTTGACAACCTCTCCATAGCTTGCTTTTCAAGACACTCAATACGCATCCTTAAGTGTTGAACTAAATTGTCTTCCTCACATGACTCTACCACAAGGATTTCTCAACACCTACTTCTCTTACCTAGAAGGAAAAGGTAGGAGAACACAAGTTTAAAATACACTAATGCATGTAGTTAAACAAAAACAAAATATGATAAGGTGAACAACCAAGATCTAATAAACCCACTGTTTCAATATACACAACCGAAACCAGTACGTACAAATTAGAACATACAAGAAAAATTGAAAAAGAAAAGTGTTCAAGCATTTACTTCTACATTACCTAAGGAACCCGACAAGGTGGGTTCCGATTACGCTCCAACGTTAGAAGGGTTCTGCTTTGTTTCAAGGTCATCAGGCATCACCTCCTCCTGAACTTCCCCAGAAGGGAATCAAGAATCCCTTTACGCTCTCGGGACCATTTTCTCCTGTAATAATCCATTGCATCCATTATAGCTTTGGGGTCCTTCAGAAAATCCAAATTAACTTCTGCATCTATCATGTCGAGCTGATCCAAAAAAGCTGCCTTTTCACCTGAGCATAAATTTTGTAAAGAACATCGAAGGTTATAATGTCGAGATCTTTCTCCATTTCGACAAGTTTCACTTCAACCCCTTGCCTTCTTCCTCCACTTGTCAACCTCTCCCTCCACCTTGACTGCCCATAGGTCAGCTTCCTTAAGCTTCTCATTAACACCATCAAGCTTTTTGGCAATCTCTTCTAATTTTGACTTGGCATCCCTCTCCCTCTACGTTCTTGCCTCAATATCCAATCTCAATTGGCTGATCTCAACCAGATCTCTAGCAGACGTCGACTCCAAATCCATAAGTCGTTTGTGCAAATCAATCGTATAAGCCATACCCTAGGTATATTGATATACTAAGGCATAAGAAATACTTTTAAATCACCATCAGACTAAGTTAACTAATGAATAATCAACAAACTTACTTAAAAGATACCATGATGTAAGCTAGAAAAAAGATCCTCAGCTAGCGGAGGACGAGATGCCACCAAGGTAAGTTAACTCAGTTACATCATCGATGAGAAGGCACCTCATTCGTCCGATCAAGTCAGGAATGATGCCCTCCCTCAAGATAGGTATAAAGCGGGAAGAAGATGGAAGCGTACTAATATGGGGCACCTGGATCGGAGCTACCGGAATAACTTGAGAAGAAGGAAGGTCTACTTTTTGTTTCTGGCTTGGGTCTTGTAGCACAATCAAATCATCTTTGAATCTCTTTGCATCTTTCTTCTACCTCATTGCAGCAACCAACTTTGACGACATGGTACCTACATAGTTTAAGTAACAACACGCTTAATAAAAGGTCATGTAAAAAAGCTTAACAGAGAAAAGGAATACATAAATGCAAAGTACATATAACTAAAATATACCACGTGGTGCAGTCGTGTCAAAAGCATAGAAAGAAATAGAACAAAAAAATGATGATGTTGACGGAGGAAATTATGTCTATGTGGTAGGTTTTCCATGAAAAGATTCGAACATTTACGAACCTCCAGATCATAACTAAATGCTATCATCCTATGAGATGAAAAGAGCTCTCAGTCGTCCTTAGAAAAATCATCAAAATTAACTAAAAAGAAAAGAAAATTTGAGTTAATGGAAGAAATCTCAGGAGCTGTAATAATGAAAAGGGCAAAGCAATAGCAGGTTCCCTAAACGAGGAAATAAATTCATCCTGGTTTGAAATAAAAAATAATTGATTCGCCCACTTATCAGTCTTACGCTGAGTTATCGACAAAAGAGATTTTGCAGTTTGAATATAATAAAATCCAATGCATCCCGAAGTTAGGCTCTTATGCATCAAATATAGAAAGAGTAGTTCTCAACAAGAGGGAGGTGTTGAGTGTTCGACATATAAAATGTCGGTACATGCTAGGAGATGATAGGATATAAGGCTAACTGAATATGGGATAAACCAATAGTAGCCAACCATTCTTAAAAAAATAGGGAGTAAAGAAAGGTAAAGGCCATATCAAATATGTTCCAAAGTAAGAGAAATATATCCCTCTGGGGGCAGATCAATAAGCCCCAAGGGTGTAGGGAGCTTAAACTTATAGCCCTAAATCCCAAACTTAGTCAAAATTTCCTCAGCTTGACCTTCCTCACATGTGGTTGAAATTAGATCTAAAAAAGACGAATCACGATCTGATGAATTGGGTCATTGATGACTTAAAGAAGGAGTGAATTAAAGCCAAAACTCATAAAATCCACTTTAATTCAAATAGCACAGAAATAAAAATAAGGAATTCGTGTTTAAAAGATACTTCAAAGTAAAGAACAAAGCCAACTAATTAAGCGAATGTAATGAAGATTTCATTCGATAATTTGAAAACACACCCAATTGCACAAACAACTTTAAGATCGAAGATAAACAAAAAAATCCCCAAAAATGACTTTCTCAAAATAACTGGAAAGTGAACCAATTTATACTAATAATTTCATTAAACAAATTAATCAACTACCTAAAATGTAAATAGGTGTAACAACCCGATTTTTTGAACCTCGAATATCGACACAAAATACATCCAAGGTATTCGCGTATCGAGCACCCAAGTGCCAAAAAGACATAAAGTTAGGGTAAAATAAAAAAACTTATAGAATAGGTGTTATCCCACCCTTTGGTCAAGGCTGGAATATCAACAAATTAGCTGGGAAAGGATGGATATCAGGATTGGAAATTGAGTGGGAACAAGGCTGTGATCGATGTCGTCAAAATTTGACCGAGCTCCAATTAAAGCAGGATCGATTGGGAATGATGATCAAGGCTAGGAGAGGCTACGTTTCAAATTTCAGGTCAATCGGAGTTCATATGCTCAAGATATGGTGGGTTAAAATACGTGAATAATGGTTCGTATCGATACATTTCGTATCGATCAGCAGGCAGCACTTCGAATCGATGTTGTTCGTATCGGTCCGGCATAGGTACGAACGTGTTATTCGTATCGATCAGCATGGATACGAACAGTGCGTTCATATCGATCAGGTAGGAAGGCTAGATGGATTTCGACTTGATGGCAGTGGACCCAGATCGGATAGGTAAGCGTGTGATGGTTTGTTCGACTCGATCAGTTCGTACCGATCAGGGTGGAAAGTTGGAGCTTACTTCGAATCGATGTACTTCGCATCGATGCAATGCGTATCAGTTGGATAGGTGCATGGGTGAACTTCGTATTGATCGTTGCTGGGTCGATACAGAATGGAAGCAATGGTTTCAGGGCTTTAGTTGGACATATCGTATCGATTGCTTGTGGGTCGATACGAGCAACGTGCTTGGGAAGGGTACGGAGGAAGCAGGTTTTGTGGATACGAAGTAATGGATTCGAAGCACGTTATGGACACAGATGAATACAAATGGGCATGAAGCCTGGATGCGAACTGGAAATATGCAAGAATCGAGGGAAGATGCGTTCAACGCGGCGTAGAAAATGGATCGAGCCTTGGAAGTAGCGCCACGTCATCGGCAAGCACGTGCGTTGTATCGATACGATCCGGTATCGATACGAAATTGATCGATGCGAACGTAATACCACACGAACACTACATCTCGTATCGATCATACCTGGAGATCTACAAGTCCAAATGCTATGAAATTTTGACAGGAGCTTACGTACAAGCTAAAGAATGTGCACACCTAGTTTCGACTCCATTGGATAAAATCTTAATCGATACGAATTATGTTCATATCGATCACGGATCGAGTCGAAACTTCATGGGATCGATCGAGTGGGACCACTCACGTGCCAGAAGAAGTCTCCAGAGATTTGAGCGAGATATTTGCATGGAGCGCCTATAAATAGAGTCCCAGAGCCTATAGAAAAGGGGACCTTGGGCTTTTCAATGTCCAGACTCTGCCCGATTCAACTTTGCACTCCATAGCTACTGTTATACTCGAATTTTATCATTATAATAAGCTGTAATCAGTTGTAACCAGCAAGGAAAGTTAATAAAAGATTAGCTTTTGGGGTGGACGTAGGCCGGAGATGGTCGAACCACTATAAATCCTGTGTCTCTGTCTGTTTCTTTCCGTTTTAAGTTTATTATTCTTCATTTTTCATCCTCTACATCACTTAGATCTGTGATTTATGATCATATACTGTTGATTTGGGTTCATACACTAGTGCTTTCACGACATTTGGGGTTTGTGGCCAATTTTGACACAAACACTTTGGTGCTTTCACTGAGAACGCTGAACTCAGGCCCGCTATACCAGATTTGAAGTTCAGAAGGCTTAAGGATTCAGATTAAGAGCTATGACAAGGCAATCATGTAGAAGAAAAAGAGCCGAGAGAAGTCAGCATGAAGGAAGCCAGGAGGCATCATCAGGGGCTAATCAAACTTCGGCTTTCATTACCAGATACGAGATGGAAATGATGATGGGAGCTATGCATGAAGAGTTTCTTAAAAGGCGGGAGGAGATGATGCAGAACAGTTTGGGCAAGCAGGAACAGCTGGAGCTTCAGGAGTTCAGATCCACGGAGCTGGAGCAGAAGGACCAAACAGGCAATCTAATGGAGCAGCTCAACAAGGCACAACCCCTGATTAGCATACAACTGCTGACCTGGATGGATCCAGGCTAAGGGGCACATCGCCCGGCAACGATGGACCAGTTCATGGAGGAATTCCAGTTGACCCTACACAACAAGATGCTGGTAGGAATGCAAGAGCACGTGATGAGGAATACGTACCGGAATTCCCTCAAGGACACGGGGGGCAACCCTTGACGGACAACGCTGGATTGGCTGAGATTATCAGGCGAACTATGCACGGAGGATTGACAAACAGGGATCTGGAAGGAGTAAACATGAGTCCGTTTACTCGTGAAATCAGAATGTCTCGGAACCCACCAGAGTTCAAGCTACCCACGCTAGAGGTGTACAATGGCAAAGCTGATCTGACTGGCCACTTGATGAGGTACACAAGACATATGGAAGTGCGGGGGGCATCAGAGGAAGTTATGGCCCGATGTTTCCCTCTGTACTTGACGGATATAGCTGCTATGTGGCTCAGACAGCTGGAAGAAGGATCTATTAGGACATGGACAGAATTGGTGGACAGGTTTCTGAAGCAGTTTCGGGTTCATATTAAGAGACCGAAGAATGTGATGATGCTGACATCAGTAAAGCAAAGGACAGACGAATCGCTCAAAGCTTTCTTAACTCGGTTCAATGCACCGGTTGCTTCAGTGGATCGGCCAGATCCATCGATGGTTTTAATGGCTACAGTATCAGGAGTCAGAGAGAATTCGGATTTCAAAGTGTCACAAATACGGGACCCCCCAATGGATCTCGGGGAATTCTTTCATGAAGCTGAGAGATTCCTTCGGCAGGAAGATGCATGTTCAGATATGAAGTTAAAGGAGGTGAACGCAACTGAGGATGGTGGGCCATCCAACGGAGGCTCGGATAAAGATAAAGATAAAGATAAAGCAAAAAGGAAGTTAGATGACGAATCAGGAAAAGCTAGGAAGCGGTGAAGGGAACCAAAGTTTTCCACTTACACAGGATTAAACGAGACGTTGGAACAGATATTCATGGAGACTCGAAATCGCCTTCCCTATTGAAGGCCAGCTAGAAAAGAACCCTCGGAACGTGAAAGGGCATCAGGGAGGCACTATCTTTTTCATGATTTAGACGTAAATGATACCAACAGTTGCAGGCATCTGAAGGACATAATTGAGGATCATGTAAGGAATGGACATTTGCGACAATATGTCGGGGCCCAGAATGCGGCGGTGGAGCAGGAGCAACCACCGTCTACCTCAAACAACGATGGCGCGAGGCCCAGGAATGATGGTCGATTGGTTATCAATTGACAGGAATGATATGAAATAAGTAGCAAACTGCTGACAAACAGCCAAATCATTTACTCATGTACGGGGACGGAGATGGCCCCTAGGCATGCTCTGAATGATGATAAATTGCGACGCTATGGTTTGCGAAATCTGCTTTTTCTTTTGGTTTGGACATTTGTCTTTTCTGGCTTGGTTTTGGAGTTTGGTTTGAACTCCTGATGTTGTTTGTTTTCTGGTTTGGACTTTCATTTGGATGATTGTTTTCATGTTTGGATATTGGTTTTGATTTCGGATGTTGATTTTTGGTTTCTCGATTTGATTTGGATTGGATTTTGATTGGATTTTTATCTGGTTTTTGGTAAATGGTCGTCGGGTATGGATTATGCCTGGCAAGGGGTAAGTCTCTTCGTCCGAACGTGGCGAATTGGCTTATTCAGGTCGTCGAGTATGGACTATGCTCGGCAAGGGTCCGGAGCGACCAGAATTCGGCCTAGGACTTAGGCCCTATATTATCGGTTTCTATTTCAGGTCGTCGAGTATGGACTATGCTCGACAAGGGTCCGGAGCGACAGGATTTGGCTTAGGACTTAATCCATGGAATTACTCAGCGTCTAGGGACACTGGACCACGGTCGTCAGGTGTGGATTGCGCTTGGCAAAAACCTGGAGAGGTTACAGATTTGGATATCGGCCCGGAGAGGTCCTAGATTCGGTTATTGGTTATTGGATAAGGATGGATTAGCACTCGGATATCGAGTACGGATGGATATGGAATTGGTTAAGGCTTTGGTTACAGGATTTGGAATCAGACATCGACTCGGAGCAGTCAAGAACGATGCACTTGGATGATATGGCTATGGACTTTGGATATCGGATTCTGAACCATTCAAAACGCACCTTCTTATCACAAGGCATGTTTTGGGGGGCAAATGTTATCCCACCCTTTGGTCAAGGCTAGAATATCAACAAATTAACTGGAAAAGGATGGATATCAGGATTGGAAATTGAGTGGGAACAAGGCTGTGATCGATGTCGTCAAAATTTGACCGAGCTCCAATCAAGGCGGGATCGATTGGGAACGATGATCAAGGCTAGGAGATGCTACATTTCAAATTTCAGGTCAATCGGAGTTCGTATGCTCGAGATATGGATGGGTTAAAATACATGAATAATGGTTCGTATCGATACATTTCGTATCAATCGGCAGGTAGCACTTCGAACCGATGTTGTTCGTATCGGTCCGGCATAGGTACGAACGTGTTATTCGTATCGATCAGCATGGATACGAACAGTGCGTTCGTATCGATCAGGTAGGAAGGCTAGATGGATTTCGACTTGATGGCAGTGGACCCGGATCGGATACGTAAGCGTGTGATGGTTTGTTCGACTCGATCAGTTCGTACCGATCAGGGTGGAAAGTTGGAGCTTACTTCGAATCGATGTACTTCGCATCGATGCAATGCGTATCAGTTGGATGGGCGCACGGGTGAACTTCGTATCGATCGTTGCTGGGTTGATACGGAATGGAAGCAATGGTTTCAGGGCTTTAGTTGGACATATCGTATCGATTGCTTGTGGGTCGATACGAGCAACGCGCTTGGGAAGGGTACAAAGGAAGCAGGTTTTGTGGATACGAAGTAATGGATTCGAAGCACGTTATGGACACAGATGAATACGAATGGGCATGAAGCCTAGATGCGAACTGGAAATATGCAAGAATCGAGGGAAGATGCGTTCAACGTGGCATAGAAAATGGATCGAGCCTTGGATGTAGCGCCACGTCATCGGCAAGCACGTGCGCTGTATCGATACGATCCGGTATCGATACGAAATTGATCGATGAGAACGTAATACCACACGAACACTACATCTCGTATCGATCATAACTGGAGATCTACAAGTCCAAATGCTATGAAATTTTGACATGAGCTTACGTACAAGCTAAAGAATGTTCACACCAAGTTTCGACTCCATTGGACAAAATATTGATCGATGCGAATTACATTCGTATCGATCACGGATCGAGTCGAAACTTCATGGGATCGATCGCATGGGCCCACTCACGTGCCAGAAGAAGTCTCCCGAGATTTGAGCGAGATATTTGCATGGAGCGCCTATAAATAGAGTCCCAGAGCCTACAGAAAAGGGGATCTTGGGCTTTTCAACGTCCAGACTCTGCCCGATTCAACTTTGCACTCCATAGCTGTTGTTATACTCGAATTTTATCATTATAATCGGCTGTAATCAGTTGTAACCAGCAAGGAAAGTCAATAAAAGATTAGCTTTTAGAGTGGACGTAGGTCGGAGATGGCCGAACCACTATAAATCCCGTGTCTCTGTCTGTTTCTTTCCGTTTTAAGTTTATTATTCTTCATTTTTTATCCTCTACATCACTTAGATCTGTGATTTGTGATCATATACTGTTGATTTGTGTTCATACACGGGTGCTTTCACGACATTTGGGGTTTGTGGCCAATTTTGACACAAACAATGGGAAAGGAAGAACACAACATCAGAATTTCACAATGGAACGATAATATATAATATCAAAGGAACGGTACAAAGGGTTACTCTGAATACAGAAATATCAGAGTTACTAAAACCTAAGTTTTATCATCAGCCTGGACAGTTATAATTTCTTGTCCTCACAATGCTAATATATATAAAATACAGAAATGCAGCGGAAATAAGAATACTATGGAAGGTAATCATCTAACTCTTTTCCATAAGCTCTAAAGCATCCATAGCTAAATCTAGAAACATACAAGAGCAGACCTGAGCATTATGAGAAAATAACACCTGGATCAATATAGTAAACCAGCATGAGAAACTCAAGACAATAGAGTGGCATATAATAGCACATTATTGAGACTGTATGGATTACCATAATGGTTTTCCCCTTAAATGAAACTAATTGTTGATTAAGTTTAACATGTAGTGATATGATAGATAATGTCTAGTGTGTAGCACATAGATCATATCAAATAGCTGCTGTGTGAACGCCACTATAACGACCCAGAATTTTAAGCATTTGAATTTGGAATATTTAATTAATTTTAAATATTGAAGTTTTAGTTTGATAAGTTAAAATAGCTTAAATTTCAAATATAGTGATTTATTTGAATAGTAAATTTAAATAATTGGAATATTTAAATAATTTGATCAAGAATTTAATATGAATACAAGTGATTTTAACATTGTATTTGAATTCAGTTTGGATAAGAATGGTGATAACAAACTTTTAATTTAGATTTAAAAGTGATCGATTTGGTTTTAATAATAATACGTTTTAATTAACATATGAAAATAGCATTTCGGGGAACTATCTCAGATTTTGATGAAACCAGTGCCATTGGAACCATAATAATGAATTATTGTATGCTGTCAAATATTATAACGATTGGATTATCGTTTGGTCGTGCAAGCTCGAAACGCGTAGAAATTTATTACAGGAATTAAATTAATATAATTTGATTTTGGAAAGCTAACTTTTATATATGATAGAATTGGCTCTTGATACTAATTTTATTATGTTCGAAATAGCGGTATTACATATAGAACGTTAGGTGGCACACCTCGATTGGAGTTCGAGATTATTGGTGTGTTTAGTGCTGAATATTTTAGTATAAAATAATAAATCTATCCTATTTTATGCCATACCCTTCACTCATACATCCCATGTATGCCCATACTTCCCACTATTTAGCCCTACATCTCCACATGTCTTGAGACCATACCCTCCCTAATATATAACTCCTGTAACCAGAGAAAGCAATACTTCCATGTTTTCTAATTAAATCCACGGTCAATCCAACGACCTCAGTTAATCGTCGCCACTAGAGGCGCAGATAGGCCTCGACCTCAACTATGAATTTGTTCGTGACATCGAGCTGACGAAGGTCAACGGTGGAGATTGGTTTTGGTGGTGCGAGGTGGAGCAAAACCCTAGATGAACGTCGAAGTTGAGTTGAGGCTCAAGGAGGCGTTATGGGCGAAGCTAGGTGGTGGAACCGGGCTCAGTGCATGGGCCTTGGTCGAGGGGAGCTACAGTAGCGATGAGGTGTTAGATGATCTACGTTGGCGGCGTCAAATTGTAGCTGAACGGAGTTCGGTTGCCGGTGAAATTCTATGTGAGGGTGGCGTTTCAAGAGGCCGCTCTGATGCCGTAGGGTTCAGCAAGGTCAGGAGGTTCGGTGGTAGGGTTGCGGCGACGTAGCAGACACTATAGCGGCGACAGCCCTGAGTTGAACGGGGCGACCTAATAACGAAGTGAAGTTGGTTCAATTGGGAATTAAATGACCGAGTTTAAATTAAGCTATTTATGGTTAAATATAGTTAATGACTTTGGATTAAGGAAATTTATATATTATTAAATTATAGGACGTTGTATACTTAATATATTGTTCGTAATAGGTCCAAATCAAATGCAAAGAGTTGCGTTAGGATCCTATCAACGAATACTACGAGATGGAATTGGTTTGGTGGAGATTAGAGCTAGTTGAATTTGACACTGAATTTGAATGTCATTCGAATTCCGATGGAACCAGAACGTGCAAGCGACGACTGGAATTTCGGTGAGTTAAACTCATCTTTTTTGTTAACCAGAAATATTATATAGTCGATACAAATTATTGATTAGATGTTTGGATGTTTATATGTGGATTGTTTGGTTTTGATGAGTTTTCGCTTTAGAAGCGATTAATATAAGAAATCAATTGCAGGAAAACAGGTTGGAAGAATCCAACTAGATTCCACACCACCGTTAAATTTTATTTATATATATGAGTGGTGATGTAGGGGACAGGTTGGAGGGATCAAACAAGATTCCTCACCATTGTTGATTTAATTTCAATTAGAATCCTGTTATATGATTATTGAATATCAAAAACCTGATTGGTTCATCTAATTGAATATGACATTATATATGTTCAACATAAACCCTGTATTTGTAGAAAATCATTAACAATGTTTGTTAAGTGATGTGTTAACCCATGATTGATGTTAGTAACAGTAATTAACTGAGTTAGTTAATTAAAATAAAATGGTAGCTTATTTAAGTACTATAGTGATTGCTAAGCCTCTTTTCAAATCTGAAAAGTTTTATATTCAAACCAACTACTGGATTTATAGGAAATATAGGAAATTGTGGAAATATCTTTGTAAAGGTATGTTGATACAAGTAATTATAAAGTGATTTTAATTATTAATAAGATTAATTAAAGAGGTTAGTGATTGCTTATGTGTTTAACCAATGTTGGTTTTCCTTATGGAATTAAATCCCTGATTTGGATATGTGTTTGTTGATAGTTAAATAACCGATTATCAAATATATACCCAAAAACGTAACATTGGAAATATCTAAGAGAAACACGTGAGTTATATAGGACAGTCATCTCTGATGATGTTGTACTATGCGTATAAATCTTGTTTCGTTCTCCTAGGACAAACGATAAGGAAATCCATCCACTAACAGTTAGAAGGTGAACTCCGCTCTTATCTTTGACTGTTTATTCCCTAAAGAACCAAGTTTGAGTTTACCAAAAATTATCTAATGTTGTTTCGAAGAGACCAGGATTGAATATGTTATCCGAAAACCACTTCGATCCAACTCAAGAGTTTTGAAGTGAAGACATCTTGAAGATGATGTAATTGAAGACAGAGCTCTTTGAAGTGCAAGGGCTACTTGCTACTAATCCCGAGGGTGATCCTAAAATGGATGTAGTAGAAGTAGTGCCTTCGGTTTCATTCAGTCTTAGAATGAACTTGTATGGATGAATGCTGGCATTGCTTTATTTCCTGGAGGGCAGTGTTAGCATTCCCAGTGGGAAGTGCTATATAAAATTAAAACGTAGCCTCAAACCTCATCAACCGGGAATAACTAAAACATGGAAGATGCAGCAGGGCTAAGTGGGTCGCTCCCAAGTGTGGCATGATCATCCCTATCTAGGGTTAATATTATCTCTCATTTGTATACTTCGGGGCCCATTAATGGAGGGGTGATCATATTCGATACTACTAGTCAAGTGGTAGATCGGTTATGTGTTGGCGGGGGATCCTGGTGAGGTCCTTGGTGTTATTTTATCTAGAGGTGCACCGTGACGGACGATACCCCAGTGGCATAGTCATTGTATGGAATCCATTCTCCAATAAGCGCCGTACGGACTTAGTCGTGCCCAACTATGTTGAAACGTGAGATGCAAGCATTTCAACTATATTCATAGTTTACTTTGACCTCTAAACATTATTATAATATCAATGGTTTTTCCATAGAAATGTTTTGGTTATCGTAAGGTAAAAACCAATCCATGTTTATGTGCGGTGTGGTCTTATGAGATACCTTTGTTTGAAAGGTTTTTGATAAACATTAAATTCCATTCGGATGTGTTTTTCTCACGCTGGTTTTCCAGACTGACTCGAGTGTTATTTTATTATAATGCTCGGGTCAGACCGACCATACTTACATATTTCTTTGGATTCATTGGAGCTCAGGAGACAAGCTGGAGGTCCAAGATGTATCTTCGTATTTCTTTGTGTTTCACTTTGTTGTATGTCGATTGTATTTATCAGTAATTTTAAGGACAGATTGTTATAACTGTCCAAGCTGAAATAGGTTAGTGTACTCTTGTAACGACCCGTAAATTTTAACGGTTTTATAACGTAATAAACTGAAATTTTGCTTGAAATTAAATAATTGAATTTGGAAATAAAAATTTGATATTTGTAATACGTCTACTTAAACGTAGCAAATGGTAAATTTTCATCAGATAATATGGAAGTTTATTTTATTGTGAAATTTTATTTAAATTTAAATCAGTTAATATTTGATGATAATAAAATATTTCTCAAATCTGAATATTATTATACAACAAAAATTGTATACCATCTTCTGAGTGAGGCGTCATATTTCGTTTCATCAAATTTGGACTGTTATTGCTCCGTTTATCTTATTTTCGGCGTTTTAGCAGGATTTTCGGTACCGAATATCGAATTTTGATAGTTCGATCGTATCACTGATATCTGTATGCTATTTTGATCGTCTCGTCATGCTGATCTCCGTAGTACATCCAATTGTGTGCTTCGGTGTTCGGTATGCGGTGGAAACCGTGAAATGGTTAGCCGTATCGGTATCCGTTGGAGCCTTAGGTTTCCTGTGTCCATTCATATTGCAACGGTTGAAATTCAAACTGCCATTGCTTTTAACATTTCCAGAAATCTCTCCCTGGCTTTTTATTTTCCACTAGTTCAGCATATTTATTTGGTTTTCCCCTTTCACGTTCAATCTCCCTTCATTTCTGTTCTCCGTTGACAAATT
Organism: Allium fistulosum; assembly: GCA_030737815.1. Taxonomy (NCBI): domain Eukaryota; kingdom Viridiplantae; phylum Streptophyta; class Magnoliopsida; order Asparagales; family Amaryllidaceae; genus Allium; species Allium fistulosum. Next base: position 216,402,353 of record CM060905.1, read on the forward strand.
AATAAATTATATAACGTTTGCTTTCTTATATTTGGTAACCTGACCGTATTCTTGTACCGTGTTTATACATATAAGTTTATTTCATCCGACACATGTTCATTTGCACTAGTTCATGTTCCCATCTCTTCCGTTACTCTTCTGTCGTTCTGTTTTAAACATTTATATATATATACAAAAAAACGTTTAGTGCATTTATGTTGACAGCTCAACACGTCCTATCTCCTGCTTTGTCATCTTCTCCCACACCCTTAAACCCGCACCATTCTTTTACAAACGGAGAAAAAAAATGAAAAACCTACAGCACATGTATTTGCCGAAAACACCCTGCCTTCTACTCCTGCTCCCCTTCCATTCTTCCCCACTTCAAACTCGATCCTCCCTCCCTGACTCACGAGGCCGAGACTTATCAACCTTCAACCACTTGACAACCGCCAAACCCATCAAGCCCGACCATGTCCCTGCCCTACCCAGCAGCAAGCAAGTCCCCTCATCCCAGTTCGACCACCAGAACACCACCCTCGACCTGTCCTCCCTCTCTCACCTCCACTCGCCAATCGCAGATAACCCCGCCAGCCACGCCGTTTGCTCCTTCACCTGGCATGCTTGCATCACTTGCCAAAGTCACCCCTCCTCTGTATACCATTTTCCTTTGGAAAAAAATCGCGTGCATGAACAAGTCGCGTGTGACTCTATTGTTGTATTTCTGTTGTCTCCTCCTCTTGGGTATGTAGCTTAGGTATATGTATAGTATGCTAGTATTATATATTTATAAAATAAGTTATATATTTGACAGTTTTTATAAATATATTTTAATATAAGCTATATTTTGTATAGCTATAGTTCATATTAGTATAAGCTATATTTTATAACATGAAATATGTTTGACAGTTATATATTTGTATATGTTATATATATATAGGTATAAGCTATAGTTTATATATTAGTTTATATATATTTCTATACAAGCTGCTTTGTTTCTTTTGTTTTATATCTTATAATTTTAGATATACGAATGTATATGAAGTCTGGCTTACAATGTTTTATTATAAAAATATTTTATCTATGCAAGTTTATATGGTTTAGTTATTAATGAAATACATAGGTTTATAATATATTGATCGGACTGTTGGTGTGTATATGGGTTACTGTATGAATGTCTACAGTATTTGAGCATGATATATGCGTTTAAATATATATGATATAGTTTTATATATATATATATTAGTTTTTCATAAGTCTGTATATATGTTTTATGTATGTGTTTATATATTTGTATGTATATTGTCCATGACAATGTTCATATTTTACAGTTTGTATAATTATATAATGGTTACATATATATATGAACTGTTGGGGTTCAAATATATATATATATATATATAGAATTTATTTTTATGCGTGTTTAAATTTAATATTGGTTTGAAATTTTTGTATAGAGAATTTTGTTTTATTGGCGTTAAAGTTAAATTATTGATTTGATATATATATATATATCTTATTTTAAATATATATTTAAGAAATGGTTTTAGAGAAAAATTATAATATATATTTTGTTTCAGTTATATCAAGATGGTTCTGATTCGTTTTCATCAATTCTTATCTATCAGCTCTGTCTAATTCGTGCCCATCTTGCTTTGCTTTGAAATTCGTGCTTGGATTCGTAACTCATCTCATTCTCGTTCATCTCTAGCCTCGAAAGGTGAGCAATCACTCACGATTAACGTTCTTATATTTATTAAATTTGATTTCATTTGAAATGACAATTGAAATATGCTGCTAAATAGAACTGTTAATCATTTAACTGCTTTATATGATATGTCATTATCTGTATCTGTTCACCTGTGAGATATGACACCATATCCTTTTATTTATATTTTATTTTATTTTTTATTGATAATATATGCTTGTTGTTGATATGTTATATTATTATCAAAATTGTTCCACTCTGCAAGTTCCCTGGTAGTATAGAATTCCCTATGGGTTGAAATAATACATACCCGAACGATCTTGTAGAATAGGGAAAAATCGTTATGGGTTGAGATGATAAACCCAAGCGATTTTCATCGACATTGAATTTGGGATTGCGGGTTAAAAAGATATATACCCGTAGATATTTAAATTGCGGATTGAAATGATAAATATCTGTATCACTTGACCATAGGATAGAAAATTATATACAAACATCGTTGGTCTATATATATATATATATATATATATATTTTGAATATGATTTCCAAGGTTTTGAAAAGAAATATATGTGGTTTTAATAAATATCGGTTTTAAGATATTATATTTTAATATAGATTTTATAATAACTTTAAATAAATTAAGTTGGAAAGAGAAATAGAAATAAATTCGAAATCTATTTGAATTTTACTTAAATAAAACCGATTTGAAACTTATTAGATTTAAGATTTTAAAGATAGAATTTATAACTTGATTTTGATTTAAAGTGACTAAATGGATATTTCAAGTCAATAAGTGAAGGGAATATTTAGTTTATATAAAGTATAATTTAAGGTTTTCTTTAAATGATATTGGATTGACTAAGTGAATTTTTTTAAATAATGGTAAAGTTGAATTTGAAATATAAATGAATTTAAGCTTTGAAATGTACTGAAATTGAAATGGTTAAATTGTAGTTTATATATGTATTTGAAATCGATATAAAATTTAAATGGTTTGAACTGAATAGAAATTGGTGAAACTATACTTTTTATTTTATATAAAGTATTTTAATATATAAAAATATTTTACTTTATGAATTATTTTTTATATAAACTATTTTAATATAAAACTATTTTTATATACTAATTATTTGAATATAAACTATTTTTAATTTATAACTATTTTAATATACAACTATTTTATTATATAATCTATTTTAGTATAAACCATTTTTATTTTTTTATAATCTATTTCATTATATATACTATTTTCAATATCTAAACTGTTTAAGTAGAAAGTGCTATGATTTCAAAGTGTTATGATTTCCTAAGTGTTATGGTTTCAAAAATGTTATAACTTCAGAAGTGTTAAAATTTTGGAAAGTGTTACGATTTTGGAAATGAATATTATTTTAAGTAAATAAGGATATCGTATTGATATGGCTTTGAAATGATATGATATTTTTGAAATGACCACGGTGTTATAATAACGTTTGGCTGTTAAAGAGACCGGGATCAGATATTGTCATACTCTCTACCAATACCGAAAACCACTTTAACAACTGTGTACGTGGTGGAGATTCCAGAATGAGTTAGGGTGGTTTGGTGACGATTATGTATGGTATTTACGTAGCCCTGATGTGACGACCCGGCTTTTTCTCCACAAAAAGTCGTATCATCAAGAAGAAAGAAAGGGATAGAAAAGAGATAAGATAGAGAAGAAAGAAAGAAACACATCAGAATCTAAACAGCGGAACGAATAAATTATATTAATCAAATAAGATATTACATTGTATCATATACATCAGAGATACACAGCTTATACAACACATACTAGACAGTTATAAACATCTGTCTAGTCATTACAACCCAAATACAACTCAACAAATGACTCATACAGACTAACACAGCGGAACACTATATCTACGAACGCTGAAGCCTCCTGCTCCATTGCTCCTCCAAAGATTCGTCAAAGCAAACCTGAATCCCTTAGCTACTCGTAAAAATTTGAGTACCCAAGAGTTTAATAAAACAGAAAATAAACACTTGGGTCAGACATGGGTCTGGTGTGAGTAAACGGTTTAAATTGCTTAACTTCAAAACCTTTTGAAAACAAAGGTATCACGTAAGACTCCCCACAAATAAACATGGGTAAGTTTTTACCTTACGCTAACCAAAACATTTGATAGGAAATCCAGTTATATTATAATAGGGTCTAGGGTTTTCAAGTAAAATACAGAAATAGCTGGAATGCTTACATCTCACGTTCCAACATAGTTGGCACAACTAAATCGTACGGCACTTATTGGATTTTGGATTCCATACAATGGCAGAGCTACCGGGGTACCGCTCGTCACAGTACGTGGCCTAGATCAACGTACCGAGGATCACGCCCAATCCCCTGCAACACAAGGCCGGAACATCCCTTACTGGATAATTCCCGCATAAGAAACCCCGTGGTTGCGGCCAAACAACCACCCACACAGCCGAAATAAAAAGGGACTCTAGACAGAGGAATCTTATACTACTTGGGCGCTACCCACTAACCTTGCTGCACCTCCCCTGTTTTAGCCATTCCCGGTTGATGAGGCTTGAGGCTACGATTACCTTTAATCAGAACACATCACTTAGAATGCTCATCGTCCACCTGACGATGTGCTGAAAGCATTCAATCCATACAAGTTCGTTCCGGGTTCGAACGAAACCGAAGGCATTATCTCGTTACACTCATTTTGGAATCACCCTCAGAGTTAACGACAATAACCCTTGCACTCTGAATCTTCATCTTCACTTGATTCACGACCTATCGTTAATTTGGATCGATGTGGTATTCGGATGTCCAAATCTGGAAACCCGATCCCGGTCTCATCGAATCCAAATCGCCATCTTTTAGGTCCAAGTTGTTTAAAGATTTAAACAATTCAATTCAATTCAATACTTGAATTTACACAGCAATTAACACAGATAAATATCACACATTTACCATAGATATATTCAATACAGAATATCACAGCATATCATCCAATAGATATCATCCAATTCAGATATTCTACATAACAATCATCCATAAGCAACAATTATTAATCCCTATTACAATTAATTTAAATTAAATTAATTACTTAAGAATTAATTCCTAACCTTGCTTAATCAATCATTAATTAATTATAAACCTTTAATTAATTAATTACTCATTAAATATTAATCATCCTTGATTAATTATTCATTAATTACATAAAGTAATTATTCTTAAATTAATTTCAAAAATTAATTATTCTTAACCATTAACAGTAATTAACCTTTAATTACTTTCATTAATTACATTAATTAATAATCCTTAATTAATTACTTCCATTAATTAATTAACTATAATTAATTACCTCCATTAATCCACCTTAATTAAATTTAAATAGTAATTATCATCGTGTAATTACTTACCTTAATTAATTAACTTCTTAATTAATTATATTAATCCTTTAATTAATTATACCAAATAATTAACCCTTAATTACTTTTATAAAGTAATCATACTTCAATTACTTCCCATTAAGTAATTCCCTTAATTAATTACATCTTGTAATTATACATTAATTACTTTACTAAGTAATTACACTTATCAATCTTATTAAGAATTCATACTTAATCTTTTATCAAGTGATTATCTTTAATTAATTTACAAATTAATTAACTTAAATTAATCACATTTATTTGTTAATTACACTTGAGTAATTCTTCCTTTAATTACCTTTAAACAAATTAATTAATCTTTAATTACAGATTAATTATTCTTTTAATTATTAATTAATAAACCTTAATTATCAATTAATAAAACTTAATAACAAATTAAATACTTCTTAATTATCAGTTAATTAATCCTTAATTACCATTTCGATTAATCCTTTAATTAATCTTTAATTGCAAATTAATCACCCCTTAATTAATAATTAATAAGACCTAATTATTTATTAATAAAACTTAATAACAAAATTAAGTACTTCTTAATTACTAATTTGTTTACCTCTAATTACTTAATTAATCAATCTTAATTACTTAATTAGTTAATACTTAATTAATTAATCACTAATCATTAATTAATTACTAAATTTATTAACCACTAATGATTAATAAATTATCTCTAATTATCTAATTAATAATTCTTAATTACGAATTAATTAACCTCTTAATTAATTAATTTATAATCCTTAATAATTAATTAATTAATTACTTAATCAATAATTAATATAATTAATCATATTTTAATTACTTCATTTAATTATCAAAATCTTAATTACCTTTAAGATAAATCATCATCTTTAATGCCTTTATTAACATTAACCTATTTAAACCAATTTCTCTTTATAATTAACATTCCTTAATTAAATCATTAATTAAATTTTCAAAAATAAAATAATCATTAACTTGATAAATTAAAGTTAACAAGACTTCCTTTAAATACTTTAAACATTATCAAGAAATATTTCAAACAAATTTCACTTTAAACCTTAAAGCTTACTTTTAGGAAAATCTTCAAATTTCCATAAACTTTGTTTTAAAATTTTTCTAAAACTTTGCCTCAACTTGCTTTGGGTCAACCCGAAGATTTACTCGGTCTAACCCGAGTTCCCTCCCCTTTCAAAATTTAGTTTAGTTTAGTTTAAATTTTTATAACCTGCAACTAAAATCACCCTTGCAACTATTCTAGCTTCCACTCGAGTTTCAAAACAATAAAACTCGATACACCTTCGAGTCATTCACGAATTCACCCGAGATCCAACTCGAGAACTTCTTCCCCAATATCGCAAACAACCCAGATCCACAGACGTGCACACGTGCATGTGCACATTCCCTCCGGCACCAGAGATCGACGCTCCGACCTTCGACACGTCGCCGAACATCTCCTCAGACGAACTACCACCCAGATCATCGATAACCACTGCAAATCGAAAAAGCGAATATCTATCGAAGCAGGAACCCAAAACCATGACGAAGAAAACACCTCGCCGCCGATGATCGTGACGACTGGAAACCCGGCTCTCCTCCCAGAGCACTACCACACCACCACGCATCTATCCCTCACCTCGCGATCGACTCCGGCCTTCCCACGATGGAGAAATCACCTCGAAATCACCCACGACCAAAACTACCTTTTGAACCCTAGTTCGATCCACCGCCAATGCCTCAACAAACTATTGACACTCCCACCATTTTTCCCATGATCAACATCCCTTAGACTATCTTCAGTCCAAACCCCTACCTTCTGATCGCCGCCGATCAACGGTAATTGGCCAAAACCCAAAAATCGAACATCACTAAATATCTCGACCAATACGCCATTAAAAATTACAAGATTTGTTTCTAAAATCATGATATGGATTCACTAACCATATTATAAAATCAGATATATAAATTTCCATATTTGATATTTACCCTTTTTCTGATTTTTACTGTAAATTTTAAATTTACAGTATATTTAACCAATAAAATAACCTGAAATTATTTTTATAAACAAGAACTCATTGTTATTAACAATTTGTTTCAGCAACCAAAGTCAAATATTGATTGTTTGAGAAGATAGGAAAGTTTTGATGATGATGATTGAGTCTGTTACAAATACAGAGCACCATATAAACACATACAGTCACATACTTAAAAAAACAAGCAAGTTTTTATACATATATCCAGATAAATAAGCATGCAAATCATATCATAACTTTATCACACAAAATCATCACATGCAATCATCTAAAAACTGTTTTTAAATAAGAGTTTACTCACCTGTTTTATGATGTGCAGAGAATTTGAAAAACAGGGATTTGAAAACTGAAGCTTTTAAAACTGGAACTTTGAATTGCTTTAAGACTTTGATTTTCTCTTTAAAACCAGAATTTGAAAAATGCTTGAAACTGAAGTAGCTCCTTGGTTTTGAAAACTGAATGCTACGATGGTCTTTGAAAGCTGAGATGAAGCTTGAACTTTGAAAACTTGTTACTGGAAAGTTTGCTTTGAAAATTTGAATTGCTTAGTTGTTGCCGAGAAGGTTGAAGCTTGAGTTACAGGGTTGGTTATAGGGTTTTAGATTTGTTGTTTTGAGAAGTGTTACAGGCTTTTATATTTGATTTTCTCTGGTTTGAGAATAGTTTGGAGGTTTAAGTTCCTTTTTTTTTTTAGAATTAAGAAGATAGAAAAGGAATTGAAGAGGAAGATATATGTTTATATAAGTTAATTTGGAATTTATTAAAAAGAAAAGAAAATCAAAATAAATGTGACACTTGTCTTAACCTTATTTAGTTTGCTAACACATGGTATTTAAGAGGTTTATAGATTAACACATGTAACTTTACATGCATAATTAAATTTATATTCTCTTAAATGGATTTAAAAGCTTTTATTATTAAATTTTCCTAATTAATAAATACATATCCTAAATTATAAATGCTTTTTCTAAACCTTATATAAATAAAATCTTTAAAAGAAAATAGAATATAAACCAATTATGATTTAAATAAAAACCATATAAAATATTTTAAGCTTATTTTTAAATGCTAATTTAAAAGCTTTTGTATTTATTCCTATTAAATAAATACTCTTCCAATTTCTATAAATATATTTCTTTAAAGAGAATAATACAAAACAAATCTTATTTTTAAATAAAAACTTTTATTCATATATTTTAAATCCAAACTATGTTATTATTTTATTTTAAGATTTAAGATATATATATTTCTTTAAATTCAATTCTTAAATTCAATTTCAAAGTTAATTTAAAATCTAAATTTAAAATCAACTCAAATAAATATAGATATCCATTTTAAACAATTACATTATAAATTGTAAATAATCATCTTATTTAAAATCAATTTAAATACACATATATATACATTTAAACAATACTTATTAAATTTGAAATAATATGTCTATTTAAAATCTGTTTATAACTATATTTAAAAATAACTTATTATTATTATTGTTTGAAAATAACTACTTTACCAATTAATTTAAAAGATTATCACATTTTAAATTCCCCGAAATCCCGGGATATCACACCTGACTCCCATGAGTCAGCTTGATGCGGCTAAAACAGGAGCCACGCAAGGCCAAGTGAGGTCATTCCTCATATCAGACACATTTCTTCGATACCATTCTATTGCTTTTGTGATTTGATTGAGTGCACCCTTTGATTTGGGAGTGTGTCACGAGGTGGATGGTAGTAGCTGCTATGCATTACCACCAGTCCGGATACGCAAACGGTATATCTACCCTGGCATTTCCTCGAGTGCCGTGTTGCATGCCCTATCGCGCCTTCTACGAGTTTGTTTTGTGTCGTACCTATGGAGTGCTCCCTGATAGCCCACTTGTGGGTGGATTTTACAGTATCTGTATAGACTACGACATTATAAAAATGTGTTAAGGGGGATATGGGTAACGCCTTAACGCTATTTTAATAGTTTACTTTACTATAGACATATTATAATAGCATATTGTACTACATAGTAGATAGTTCCACTGATCCTTAGAGGATGGGTATCCCAAACATCCTCTAAGTTATTTGTATTTCAGTTGATATTTCACTTGAGTTGAATTTATTGATATAAGAATGTTAATCCTGACTCGAGTGTTTTGTGTTTTGCTTTACGCTCGGGTCAGACTGAGTGTTCCAGCATTTGAGACTCACCTTTGGAGTTTGGAGATTCGCTTGGAGATCCATCTATATCTATTCAGGTTCCAACTATCCAGTTGTTTTGTTCAGATTTGTCATCCATTCGTAATTGAGACTACATTGTATGTGAGATGTTCTGTTGTATTTATTTCAAACTCTGATGTTTTATATGGTAGCTTCATGAACTACTATTTATCTATTCCGCTGCTTATTATTGTAATACTCTGTATCTGTGATTCTGTGATTGATTTATTTACTGTATATGCTGAGTTTTTGCCAAATATAAATTAACAATCTGATATTTTGAGCAATTCAAGTCTGACATGTGCGGATGCAAATGGCACGAAATACCGGGTCATTACAGTTGGTATCAGAGCCAGGTTTTAGGCAAAACTTAGCATATAGAGTAGATTTAATTATAGAATTACCTTCGTTCGAGCTTGAATCTCTTCCTCTTTTATTCGGGTGTCCTTTAAATTTTAGAACATTCCTTGTTCTAAAATCCATCCTTGTCTTTCCTATTCATGTTCTTTTGATTCTGGAGAATTCCATAACTCCACTCGTGTTGATCTCTATAATAAATCGGCGGTCCCGCCAATCCTACAACAGCATTGATTTACCGAAGATTTCTGTATCCTCAGTTTAGATGCTACTATATCTTGCTGTGCTCGAATTCTATCTCTTGCGATCGGATGTCGATTTGCCTCAGAATTCTGCATTGGTCTTATTCTTAAAGTCACGGTTAACCCAGTTAAGGTCGCCCGCGATTTATATAAGTCTATCCATCTTTTCTCTTTTGTTATTTAATCATCTTATCTTCATTTCGAGCCTATCTTCTAGTTAGAATTCTTTTGATTAGAGTCCCCTTGTATTTGAATCTCTATCCTTGTTCTAGAATCCATTTTGGAATCATCGAGTGAGGGTGTGTATTTGTAAATTAATATTAAAATATTTTATAGTGTGTTGTTTGAGTTGTTAAGTTTGAATTTTGGGTTTCAATCGATTCGTCTGATCAACGTATCTATAGGAATTCCAAAACACTTGAACAGAGCAAACTGACACAATATTTTTTTCAAATGTGGTAAATGAAATAAATTTTGTATGATTATATTATCTATAAAAGTATAATTTTCTGAAATCTTATAGTTAACTGAATTGGTTGTTAGAAATGATAATATTTAATTTTATTTGTGGTTTTGTAAACCACTAATTATTGCAACACGATATGAATAAATGAAATTATAAACATGGTATAAATTGATTTGGAATTGAAATGAATTTAAATTGAGAATTTGAGAACTCAATTTCCAGTATTTTTGATAATTTAGCTTTTGAATTTTTGAGTATATTATTTAAAAGCATTTTCGGATAGAAGTTGTTTCAAAAGAATAATTTTAAAATAATTAAATCTATACTCTTTTCTTTTGTTGCTGGAAAATAATTTCGGTGATGACTGCAGCATCATCGACATTCATTTTCGAGTTTCAAAGTGGAGAAGTAAGTTAGTAGCTTTGCTACACTTTAGTTTTGGAAAATGGATTTGATTTGAAATTCTTGAGTATGATTTGATTTATATAATATATATGTATATAATTATTTCAAAATAATTTGAAGTGAAACCGAAAATTTGAATCTTAAATTTTATATTAAGAAATGGTTTCAATTATTGAAAAAAAGTGAAATGTTTGAATAATTGGAATATCTGAGATGATAAATGGAATTCAACCAACCTGAAATAATGATTTGAACAAACTTATTTGTATAACACTAAATTACATTCTAATATATATAACTTGCCTAAAATATTCAAAAAGTTAAAATGTTAGGATAATAGGGTTGTACAAGAAGAAAACTTAAGTAATAAATTGTTCAAACTAAAATCTGGCTTAATATAAATGTTGTAGATAGAAGGAAAATTTGTATAATATTTAATTACACTCAGAAACATTAATATAACCTACCTAGAAAAGTTTTAATGTAATTGGAATGTAATTGGATAATATACACTAGGATATAAGTAATAGGATATCAAAATGATATTTTGTTAAGGGAATTTACAGATAATAGAATTTGATAATAAATTGGATAATAAAAAGGAAATTTTATTTGTTGAAAAATATATGGTTATAAAATGTACACACCTAATATATGTTGCAAATTTTGTTAAGTGAAATAAAATAAATAAAAGAGAAGACTATTTAAGCAGAGAAATATGAACTTAAGAATAGTGAACTTGAATTTTAGTGGAATCAGCTTAGCTGAAGATAAATGAATAAAATAAATGAGTTAATTTAAAAATGAATTTGTTTGAAAGAAATGTTAAATAAAATGGATTAAACCAAATTGTTGAACAATAATTTATTTAAAATTGAAATCTGTATAGTTTTGAATAGTTGAAGTTGAATGTTGAGGAGGAATTAACTATGGTTGATCAAATAGATTTAATAAATGAGTAAAATAAAACAAATTTTGTTGGGAAAGCTTTGTAATAAATGTTAATAAATGGGAAACAAATCAATTGAATAAAATATGGAAATGAAACCAAACAAATGTGAACATAATAAATTTGATTGATTAAATAAAATGAATCAGAATCAATTAATTGAATATAAACCAATTTTAAAATAAATGGAGTTTATATGGTTTAAAATTAATTGTGTATTGTTGTATTTCAATCTATTTTTCTTTATGGTTGCTTCTATTCTCCTTCCTCCTTCCTTTTCGGGGACAAAAATTTTGAGTGGGGGAGAGTGTAACGACCCGTAAATTTTAACGGTTTTATAACATAATTAACTGAAATTTTGCTTGAAATTAAATAATTGAATTTGAAAATAAAAATTTGATATTTGTAATACGTCTACTTAAACGTAGAAAATGGTAAATTTTCATCGGATAATATGGAAGTTTATTTTATTGTGAAATTTTATTTAAATTTAAATCAGTTAATATTTGATGATAATAAAATATTTCTCAAATCTGAATATTTTTATACAACAAAAATTGTATATCATCTTCTGAGTGAGGCGTCATATTTCGTTTCATCAAATTTGGGTTGCTATTGCTCCGTTTATCTTATTTTCGGCGTTTTAGCAGCATTTTCGGTACCGAATATCGACTTTTGATAGTTCGATCATATCACTAATATCTGTATGCCATTTTGATCGCCTCGTCGTGCTGATATCCGTAGTATATTCAATTGTGTGCTTCAGTGTTCGGTATGCATCGGAAACCGTGAAACGGTTAGCCGTATCGGTATCCGTTGGAGCCTTTGGTTTCCTGTGTCCATTCATATTGTAACAGTCGAAATTCAAACTGCCATTGATTTTAACATTTCCAGAAATCTCTCCCTGCCATTGATTCTCGTTGACCCACGACGAATTGAACGTCGTGATCAATGGTGGAGGAGGCCTGAATGGTGGCGAACCCAGGAAAAATGCTCGCAAATTTTTTTATCAATCGTGGTGGTCGGGCGAAATGATTCTAGGGTTTAAAACCCGGTTGTGCTTGACAAGGTTTCAGAGACGATTTCATCACCTACGGGGAATCGGACAAGGCCGGGTCTGGTGAAATCGAAGCATGGATCGTTGACGAAGAGGTGAGCGTGAAGGCGAAGGTTCAGGTGGCCTGAGGCGAAGGAGCGAGGCGATTAGGTTGATCGAAGTGGAGTTTCAGGTTTGGTCGAATAGCTCGTTTGCGAGTTCGTCGTCGATTCGGGTTGATAGGTGGCCTGAGGGTTCGAGTCGATCGTCGACAAGTTGTGGAGGATGGCAGAGTTGATCGTAGTTTGTCGGATGGACTGTGCATGTGCACAGGTATCATATATATATCTAGAGGTAATTCTGATGTTTTGGGAAGACGGAGTTTACTCGAGGTCGAACTCGAAGTTGAACTGGGTTTGACTCGAAGCGAAAGGGAAAATGTAGGTTACTCGAAGTTGGACTCGGGTATTCTAAACAATTGGCTCGGGTTTTAGTTGAATAGAAGTAAGCAAGTTTTAATTTAAAAGAAATAACAAGTTTTAAAGTTTAAAACTTAATCAAGATTTAATAATTTATTAACCATTTCTTTTAAAATAATTAATGTTTAATTAAGATGGAGTTTATTAAAGGCTTGAAAAAAAATTATTTGAGTTTAAAGTATTTCAATATATATATAACCTTTGTTTTAAAAAGTTTATTTTAAATAAACTTAATATTGTAATTAAGTAAATGATTTAAAGATGAAGTGTTTTAATCCTTAATTTAACTTAAAGGTTTTGGTTAAGTGGTTAATGATAATTAATTACAAGATTATTAAACAAGGTTTAAATGGTAATTAAAGAAATCAAGATAAAATGTTTTATCTTTTAATTAATTAAGATTTTATGTTATTAATGATTTATTAATGAATGTAAGTAATTAAAGTATAATTACTTGAAGAATAATTACTTAATTAAAGATTGATTAGGGTTAATTAATTAAAAATTTAAGGTTAATTAAGTTAATGATTAAGGTTAATGAATTAATGATTAAAGGTTAATTAATTTATGATTAAAGGGTTAATTGGTTGATGTAATTAATTAAGGATGATTAGTTAATTAAAGAATAATTAACTAAGGGTTAATTAACTAATTAACATAAGGTTAATTTACCTATGTGATTAATTAAGGTTAATTAATTAATTAAGGATAATTAATTAAATTAATTGGGAATTACATGTCTAATAAATCTTGGTTATGGATGTTGAATAATATTGGATTGCTGGGATTGTTGATATCTTTGATGGGCGATTGAGATGTGCTGTGATAAGAATAAGTTGAACTGTGATAATGTGGTTTACCTATCTGAGTTGAATTGTTGTGAGGTATGATGTCCTGAATATAAATTGTATTGCTTAAACTTAACAACTTGGAATAGAGATGACATTGAAATCGAAGCGACCGGAATTGGGTATTAGCAAATACCTGGAACCACTTCGTTTGTAATCTAAATTCTTTATACTTTGATTTTAGGAGTAAACAGGCTGGAATAAAATAAGTTAAGAATCATGGATATTTAAACTGAGTAATGATTCTTAGATATTGTTTGAAATAAATGATTGTCTTAAATAAGATGAGAACTCGTAGAAGGTATGAGTTACCCTAGTGTTGCAAATAAGTTTTTGTAACTTAGTATTTCATGTTATCTGGGTTTACTCACGCTGGTTTCCAGCCTGACCCGGGTGTTACTTTGTTGTAATGCTCGGGTCAGACCGAGTATTACAGCTTTTCAGGTAAGGACGTTCTGAAGCCCAGGAGGCGAGCTGGATGGCAGGAACATATGGAGTGTATTCCGCTATGATATTGTTATTTATCTGGGACAAGTTATTTTAACTGTCTAGCGATTGTGAAATGTTGAAACTCTAATGTATAAAAATGTAAATTAACTGATACAATATTCCTTTGTATAACTGCTATTTATTTGATATTATATTTTGATCCGCTGCGAATGTGAGAGTCTGTGTTGTGTTCTGTTTCTTCTTCTTCTATCTCTTTCTTCTTTTCCTAACTATCTGGAATTTTTGCGATCGAAAATTCCGGGTCGTTACACTTGGTATCAGAGCCGAAGGTTAAGCGAGAACCTTGGCTCTGGTGGGATTTACTCATCAGGGATAGGGTTAGTATTACCCTAGGATGAGTTGAGTGTGTGTGTGTATATATATATATATATGAGAGCGTACTTGTTATTTCTTATATAAAGGTTTTAAACATGGTTTTAAAACTGGATGATTTTATAAAAGCTTATATCATATGTATAAAGCAATAATTGGTTATTAAATAAGAAATTAAGTAACATATATATACATATCCAAATAAGGATTGGATAAAATGAACTATATAAATAAGATGAATTAGAATTGGTTTCAAAGCAGAAATGGAATGGTTAATAGGATGATGGTTTTCCAATAAACACATAAATGTTTTAAGGAAGTAACCATTAGACGTGAATAACTTGTAAATTAGAAAGGATGTAAATTGAAAAGTTTTGAAATTGTTTCAAATGTTAAAAGAAATAATAAAGAGTATTATTTAGAATATTTTTAATGTGATCTTATTTTAAAATAAGAGTTGTTTGAAAGCATTAAAAGAAACTGTTTGAACTAAAACCAAAAGTGGTTTAAAATTTAAGGATAACTTAGAGTGAAAAGGAAATAATATGTATATATGAGGGATATACATAATATCAAAAATGGGTTGAAATAAACTCTAAATGTTGAGTTTTAAATTTGGAATGAGATGTGATACCCAAGGTGATAAGTTTTTGAACTTATAAGATTATTAATGTGAAGTTTAAAATTTGAAAGGGGAATCCAAATTGGGTAAGGTTGGTTGGATTAAGTAAATTTAATTTAATTTTGGGAAAGTTAAATAATTTAACAAGCAACCTGAATTGGAAATTTCAAGATGAAATTGAGATTTAACTTGGAAAGTTAAATGGTTAATTTGAATTGGGAGTTTGTGTGATCTCAAAATGGGTTTGAGATCTGGAAATTGAAAATGGATGGATGTTTTAAAATAAATTGGATAATATCATCCTATTGTTATTAATAATCTTTAAATTGTGAATTGGATTTGTTTAAATGAATGAGGAATGGAGTGGGGTAATATATCCACTATTGTGATAAAAGGGAAATTAAACTTTAATTTGAAATTAAGGATATGGAATTACTTTGAACTGAAAATTTAAATAATTAAATTTGTAAATTAAAATTTGTTTAAGAATTGGTTTCAGAACTGGAAGATAAAAATTGGGTAATAAATTGAATTTTTAAGATAAAATTGTTTTGAACTCTTATTTGAACTTTGAAATAAGTTAAGTAAAGATAATTTAAATGGAATTTTGAAAATTTGAACTAAGAATTAAATTATTTAAAGAATTTAATTGTTGAGTTAAAATAAAGATTAATTTGATTTAAGGGGTTAAATCAACATTTGAAGATTTAACTCGAATTTATATAAGTCGAGATGGTTTAAGATTGAGATTTAGATTTCATTAGTTCAAACTGAATTGATTTGAATTAATGGGAATTGTGATTTTAAGATGGATAAGTTTAAAATTCAGATGGAAAATTTGAATTGGGTTAATTTGAAATAAAATTGAAGATTGAATGAGTTCAAATTCAAATGGAATTGGGATTAATTCATATAGAAATTTAAATGATTTGAAATTGAAGTGGATTTAATTTGAAATTAGTCTAAATTAATTTGAAATAAATTGAAATGAATTGTAATTGAAGTGAATATGTTTAAAATCAAATGGAATTTGATCTGAATTTGGAAAGAAGTTGAGGTTAACTCAACTTGAATTGGGGATAAATCAAGTTCAAGGGAAATTGAAGTTATTCAAATTAGAAGTGAGTCAATTTAAATGGAAGTAGAAATTTAAATTGAATTGATGGGGAATTGAACAGTTTGACTTTGGACTATTTTCAAAATAAATTGTTTTAATATAAA
Source organism: Allium fistulosum (assembly GCA_030737815.1). Lineage (NCBI taxonomy): Eukaryota > Viridiplantae > Streptophyta > Magnoliopsida > Asparagales > Amaryllidaceae > Allium > Allium fistulosum. Next base: position 216,419,145 of record CM060905.1, read on the forward strand.
TCTATTTTTCCAAACTATTTACTATACAACTTTTCTTTTTAAACCTAAAACTATCTTAAGCTTGTTTTACAATTACTTTTGGAACTATTTAACTATTTTACAACTGTTTTATAAGCTAATTACTATTTTTCTACCACTTTATAACTGATTACTATTTTACAAATATTTTGTAATTATTTAAAATTTCTATAACTATTTGACTATTTTTCAACTATTTTACAATTTCTCAACCATTTTACAAACTAATAAGTATTTTTCTACTACTTATCTATTTTTAAAATTTTCAAGCTATTTTCTAAATATAAGCGGACAGAGTTCAAACTGTTATTGATTAAATACCCAATTGAGATAAAAATTTAGGTGATTATCCAAATGAGGATTGAAGTAACTATGAATAAGTGAATGTGAATAGAAAAAATTATTTGGCTAATAATCAATGAGGATAGATATGTAAGATGTACGTATATTATTCTATTCGCATAGTGATTTGATCCAGATTCGAGCATAGAATTTCAAGATAGTATTATCGATCCGAGTTGGGATTTTTCGTTCGATTTTCAACGACGAACCTGGATATGGATTTTTGATTGGTTCTGGATATTCCCTATCATAGTTGTGACCTATGCAAGGAGAATGACGATTTCTGATCAAGAAACCAGATCTGAGTCCGCACTAGGAAGTCGGGTGGACAATACTAGTTCGGAAATGAAATAGTGTGATCGAGTGAGCGATCAGATTGATATAGCGTACGGATGGTATGTGTACATCGTACGGGTTTGAATGAAATTGGCATTGAAAATTTATGGATAAGAATTGTAAAATGGTCTTTGAAATGAAGAGTATATTTTGTGAAATATATGATGAGGTAAAATGGAAATTGGAAATCTCTATGATTTAAGATTCACTTTATAAAGAAAAGTAATGTGGTTAATAACTTTATAAAAGAGTATTCAAATTTGAATATTTGATTTGGATAAACAAAGTTATATATCTTTGTTATATATGGTAAACTTCCCTTGTTGAATCTATTGACAGAAGAAAAGGGTTTTGAAAATATTTGAAGTATAAAAGTGAATTTATACAAGTATGAAGTGATTCAAAAATTTCCCAAGGTTATTATATATATATATATATGTATGTATATATAAAGGATTTTCTGAAAATGATTTTGGGGAAAAGTTTTGGGAACCTATGGATTTCTAAAAAAGAGGCTTTTGATTTTTGAGAAAAATCAAATTTGGAAAGCCTAGTTTGTGAATTATCGATTTTGGGATAATCGATTTTGAGAAAGGAAATTTATATGAAATTCATACTAGATGTATGATTTGGAAAATACTATATGTGTATAGTATAAAGTGATTTGAAGTGGCTCTGGGGAAAAAGGCGCTCCCTTGAATGAACTTCTCAGGAGTGCCACAGGGTGGTACTGCCTTGAACCCTAAGGGGGTTCTAAAGTTGATCCTGTGAGGAGTCCGGAAAAAACTAGTTCATGAGGATCATGTATAGTGTGTAGCGGAAGTCGAGGGCGCTGATGCCTACAAAGGCATTTGGGTTATGCTGTGACAACAGTTTAACTCGATGTCACTGCGATCTACTGCAGACCATAGTGAAAGTCGTGTGTGCCGCTGAGAGCCAACAGTCTACGTTTGATTTTATATCGGTAGACTGAAACACTATGGTAACATAGCGAAAGTCGTGTGTGCTGCTGAGAGCCAACAGTCTGCGTTTGATTTTACATCGGTAGACTGCGACCTATGTGGGAGTGGAGAAGTTTTATTTTTGACAGCGAAAATCGAGGGCGCTGATGCCTACAGTTACATGGACTTTTGTTGTGATGGCAACGTAACCCTGGAATGTAACTGCGATCTGTTGTGGGTTCCATGGCGTAATCGAGGGGCGCGGAGTGCCTACAGTTACATGGACTTTTGCTGCGATGGCAACGTTACCCAAGATGTAACTGCGACCATGGATGGGGGTGATGATTTCCAGAGCATTCTCACCAAAGATATTTTCTCTATTTTCGAAACTGTTTTCTATATTTTCAATAAAATTATTTTCCAAGTATTTTCACTGGGTGTTGAAAACGGGTTTACCAAGTACTTATAGATTTTCAGTCCTACGCCTGATCAACGTATGACCGAATTTCTATGAGAACAAGGCTGGACTTGTTGAAACATCGAGTTATAAAATCATTTTTATAAAAACTACTTTGAAATAATATTATATAGATATTAAAAAGTGTTTTAAAAAAAAGATCAAAGAATATTTATCTGATTTTAAACATTTTCATAAATTCGTTTCGTTCCTTTTCAAGGACGAAAAGTTCTAAAGGGGGGAGGAATGTGACGACCTAGGTTTTTAACGGGTGTTAATTGGTGATTAACTGATTTAGTATTGGAGTATTAACTTTAATTAGTCAAAACAAATAGATTTATAACATCTAAAATATCCGGATATATATAAGTTAATTTTAAAGGCCATATTAAATATTAAATCTCTAGGATATGATAAATCTTTTAAGAAGTAAATTATATGTACATAATAAACTCCACAATTAGATTAAGATAAAATATCTATAAATATATAAATAGATATATACAAGCTTTATGGCATTTGATAGTATATGTAAGTATATAAATATATATATGTGTATATATACCCATATGAAGTAAAAATGTATGTTGTGTAAAAGATGAAACATATGTATAAGAGAATACCTATAAGAGGCTTATATTGTGTATATAAATGGCTGTGAAAGGTATGTATGTAAAACATAGGTGGATAAGGCGAAACCAGAAGAAAAAAAAGAATACTTGTACATATGAAATATAGATGTACACAAGAATGGATAAGCATGTAAACACAAAGGGGAGCATGCATTTAATGCACATTCATAACTGTTTTAACTACACATTCGTAACCCCTTAATGCCCCAATAGTCATTAGTAATTCAATTTCCATCATATGGAGAGCATTATGTGCGCTAGTCTCAAATGATATATTGATATCTCATTCTCGATACATCTTGACTAGGAATATTTAAGGAGAATTATCGATTCGATACTCATGGTTACTAAAACATTCGTAACTGCAACAGATTAAATACTTTTCTAAGGGATTTTCTACTTGATATATTTAATGTATTGAAAACATTATTTATATCCGAATATAACAATATATACAATAGAAAATAAAACCAAAAGCTTATTGTCACGTACCGGAATTATCGACTTTCGAAAATTCGACATCGATACTCACTTTATCGACTGCCGAGCAATCGAGTGCCGGAAACTCCAATAGTGAGGGTTTTAGATAAAGAAAAAGGCAGAAGAAGAAGAAGGTAGAAGAAAGAAGAGAAGAACAACAGAACAACATCAGAACAGAAAATAATATCAGAATCTCACATATCGCAGCGGAACAATATATAATAGATAACACTAGTCTTTTAAAACAAAGAACTATATCAGTTTATACATACATCAATCATCAGAGTCAATATACAACAATGGACAATTATATAAACTTGTCCTCATACAGAATACACATTGGAATAAATACTATCAAATACAAATACTACGTCTCGTCCTCCAGCTTATCTCCAAAGCTCCAGAATATCCAGAATATCCTGATAATCTAACTCTAGACTGCCCGTGTGGAAATTGGTGGGCACCCAGAGTTTAGAAGGGAAACAATAAACTCCGAGTCAGTCATGGTGACTGGTGTGAGATCGTAAAACAGTTGTTTTTTTATAACAACAAAATAATTTTTAAAGTCAATTCGAAATGCTTTTGGAAAATGAAACTACCATAAGACCTCCCACCACACACACAATGCAAACGCAGAATTGGAGGAGATTTCTTCTTATGATAGTCAAAGATGCTTGATACGCAAAATCAAATCATTTTTGATATTATTATTAGTGCATAGTGTAGAAAACATTTCGAAAGTATAATATTAATCTTAGCCAGCATAGGCATTCCGCACTTATGCCTACTATAGCTACTATGTTCAATAGCAGGTTACCGCCACATTCCATAGCAGGTAATACAACTAAAACCGTACAAATCGCGTATTGTTTCTTTGGATTTCCAACAAATGGTCAGGCTAAGGAACTTCCTATCCACGATGGGTACGTCCCTGGAATAGACGACCCGAGAACCTAACCGGATCTCTGCCAACACAAGGCCGGGTTACCTCTGCAAAAATAGGTAACTACTGACACGCGTATGCCATCCCCCGATCGTAACCGATCTTCCCGAGGATCCCCGATTTCCAACAAACCACATAGATAATAATAATGCAGTAACCACAGAGGTTAAGTATCTGGGCTCCATACCATGATACCACCTTTATCCAGAAGGAATGACATACACTAAGGGGCGCTACTCCCTAGAACCTTGCCGCATCCTTCCTGTTTCGACCATTTCCGGGGTGTGAGGTTCGACGAAGTCTCGTCCACAAAGCTACGCTTTCTACAAAGCCCTGCTTCGGGTCAAACAAAATGATCAACCTATGATCACAAAGATATAAGATCAAACAAATGATCATATCGCAAATGATCAAACACTGATCATTTCACAGCAACACTCAGTATGCCACGTTACCAAATTGGGATATATCGTTGATAAATTTCAACTACATAACCTCTGAGCTCGTACGTCTCAGAGAAGGGTGTTAAGCTAAGAGAATAAATTCTCCGCCACCAACAGAAATGTATTTGAAAGAAATCAGCTTTATATCTCAAATTGTAACGTCAAACACACAATCCATACAAGTCTGTTCCGGGATCGAACAGAACCGAAGGCACTTCTCACGAAGCCCTTGCACATCCAGATAATTTTCTAATCACGTCCGGACTTCCCGTCACTAAGGGTGATAAAACCTCTAAATCGGAGATCAGCCGATGTAGAGTAACTCGACGGTAATCCTTCCTTTTTCAAAAATATCCGGTCTTCAACACCGGTCTTCAAATGCGATTCATAACGACGTATCACATATTCGGAATGGGTTATACGACCCCATGGTCCTTTCCCGGCTAACCCGAATAGTGAGCGATTATTTAAAAATAAGTGTGGCATTCAAATTCATCCAATTCACAACAAATACCTGTCTAAAGGTAATTATTGATAGTCGGTTATTTAACTATCAATAAAGATGCGCAACATCATCAGATTCCAAATAATTTTCCAAATAATTTCATCTTCAAAAATATCTTCACTAGATATAAAATTTCCACACATCAAAAATAAATCAATATTTATTTTTAAAACGAATTCCCATTTTTTTTTATACCATAGTGAATTTATATTTATCGAATATCTACTGATATTCGATTTTTCAAATCGATTTCAATATTCAATTTTGATTTATCTTTAAGAAGATAAATTCTTAAAAACATTTCGTTTCTTTTGGAAAACATTCCCATACTTATTTAAAAATAAGTCAGTAATTCACAAATCCATTTATTTTCAACATTTGAAAATACTCGATATACTTAAATCAAATTAAGTATATATTTCATTCTTTAAGGAAATCTATTTTCTATAACAACATCAATTTGAGTCAAAACGAATGTTGCGTAAAACATCGTTACGACAACTCAAAATCATTAGTATAGGGATTCGAAATTTAGATAGATATGTAAATCCCAATACTAGATAAAAACATTTCCTTTCGGAAATCATTTACTATAACAACAGTGCTATAGTCCATCATTTCCTTATTTCTCGAAAACGTCTATTTCAACAATGAACGTTGAAATCTATGCTTTCGATTCATAATACATTTTAAAACATCTTTAAAATGTTTACTTCATTTTTATGATATCGCTTTCCCAAAACCATATCCATTCTACTTTAAAAATATATTCACTGTCCAAAATCGTGAATATACTTCACTTAACCATATTTAAATCTTTTCTACACATTTATTATTTCAATAAAAATTCGCTATCCAAAATCGCGAATATATCTTCTTTAATGATCTTCTATCTTAAATTTGTCAAATTCAATCGATTTCGAATTTATAAACACTTTTTTATAAATTCTATTTGTATTCATTTACAATATTAACAAAATTCCTTTAAAATTTCATCACTTTGATTTATACAAAATCAAATTTTATAAATCTTCTATATAATGCTTTTATTTCACAATGGTCCATTTAAACCAATTAAATAAATCCTTATCGATTTATTTAAATCTTTATTCCAAATTCGTAAATCTATTTCCACAATTTAAAAATAAATCAATATTTATTTTTTTACACCAATTTCCCTTATTTCAATTTAATTCATTTTCCAATTCTTCACTTTAACCCCAAAATCAGATTCCAAATTAATTTCTAATTCTACTTCAATACCAAATCAATTTCAATCTTCATTTCTAAATAAATTTCCCATCCCAACTCATTTTATATTAACTTTCCAAATTCGTTTCAATTTGCCAATTAAATTTATAGTTGGACTTCCAACTTATTTCCTTATAAATAAATTCCCCTTAAAGAAAATAAATCTCTTTATCTTTTTCAAACTATTTAGAAATCCAAATTTTAATTAAATTCTTCAATTTAAAATCACTATTATACGAAATTCATTTATTTGACATTTTCACTTGATTCTGGAATTTATTCAATACGATTATAAAAATTTACTTTTTATACTTTAAAAATTCCTTTCTTCAAAATTTCTTCAATTTCAAAAATTGATTCACTTAGAAATTTTCTACTTGAATTTCAAAAATTCAATTTCATTTATCTTTGGAATCCAATGATGTCAAAACATCCATTCAGCTAAATTTTAGCTTTCAAACAATTTCCAGATATCAATATGATTAATAGCATCACTATAATCATTCACATATTCATATCACAATAGAAATAAATTCAATCAATGTGAGGGGTCCAGTTGGATCCCTCCAACCTGTTTCCCTGCATCCAAAGATGTTAGCACAATACCAATTCCGCTCCAGTACGGAATTATCGCGGTATATGGGTTTTATAAAAATCCGCTTACTAACGGCGCAATAGGGTCTCATCCGCTATACGAGGCGGGAAATCAATCAATCCAATATATACATATGCCAATATGTATATATTGCTATATATATAATAGATATATCCTACTATATCTAATATCACAATCAATAGCAATCAACACAATCAATAAATAACTGAAAATTCCACTTTCATTTTTGAGTGAGAAAAATCTCACCTTTGCTTTTATTTGCAATCCATTTCGATTCCAGTTTGTTTTTCACGATCTTTTGACCTTGTATAAATAATTATACAATTTGTTAACACTTGAATTAATCGAACTATTAAATTTTCATTTTGATAAATATATTTAATTTGGCTAACGATTTGGGTTTAAACCAATAACTTATTCTTAATATAATATTTTAAACTAATATTTTCCTTTAATAAATCGTTTCACCTAATAAATTGAATTTCTAACAAATTTTCTTTTAAATACATTTCCTTAGTTACTAAAATAATTTTTAATAAGTAAATTTGAATGAGTTAATCACCATTATATACATATACTATTTTTTTATAAGATAATCTATTTACCCGAAAGTCCAATTTTTAATACAACTGTCCAAATCAAAAATGTTTTAAAACTCCTGTTTTAACCCTATATAGTTTCCTAAACTGTATATAAATTTTCTGCTTCTGGATATATACATATATATATAACTGTAAACAAAATCTTGTCCCAAAAAAAAACATTTTCTGTTTTCCCATAAACGTCTACATTAAAATATACCAGAGTGTTTATGTGTGTGTATATATATATATAAATTTATGTTCAATCTTAAATTGAATCTGATAAATTGTGAATACCTTACTGTCGAACGCAAAGAACACTGGCCATCACTGCTTGACACTCCAGCTTCCATGTCACTGCCCTCGAAGACGCGCGCCAGACATCGCGACTCAGACAACAACAAACCATAGTTCGAGCATCACCGCGCGCCTCCCCACCGGAATCAACGACCACTGCGAGCATGTCTTCTTCGATCGCAAATCGTTGCCTGCTCCACGATCTCGACCAAATCGCGACCATGACGACGAGCGCGCACGTGATGAACTCGCATCGACCCCCATCTCGTTCGAGCTATTCGCCGCCGACACCATTCCACCTCGCGTCCCAGATTTCGAAACCCCTTCTGTTCGCGACTTCGAAAACATTCCCAAAATTGAACGCGAACCCCCATATCGATTTGCTCGATGCCCTTTGAATGAAATCGATTGCCCTCCCCCATTTACAGTTTGAATGAAAAATTGATCTCGTTCGTTGGATGATGCGAACGAATATACGAGGAGGAAGAGAAAAGAAATAAACGTGGAGGTAGAGATCTGAGGCCGCCATTATATTTGTTTTTGAATTGATTTCGTTTGTTCGAACGAGTTGTTTTGAAGTGGGATTTTAAAAAGAAACAAAGAGGAGACAAAAGTGCGTGATTTTCTTTTGAACGAGACTTCGGCCATGCCTTTGCACGATTTCTTTCGTGATTCCAGGCGTGATTAAAGGAGACGACGTGTTGACCCAATTTTTAAATTTAAAATTTAAATCAATTTCGATTTAACTTCAATGCGTTTACCCACCGTATGGTCACACTACAACTCAGATCGATACGAAATTTAAAATCCAACAATAATTCAATATTACGAACCCAATGGAACTGGTTTCGTCAAGTTCCGAGACTACGCCTCGGACGGCTATTTTCAAATATCAATTCAAACGTTTAAATTTCAAAACTGAACCAAACCGTTTGAAATTTCATTCTGAAGCTTCTATTATCTCCAGTGTTATCATCACGAATTTTAAAAGCTTTTGAAATATTTTTCATCGGCCTAAAATTGAAGATTCAAATTTTTATTCAACTTCCAATCGATTAAATTTTATAATTTAATCGCCAAATCCAAATTTAAATCGGGGATTCAAATTAAATTACCGTTCAAATATTTAAAATAAATTAAATATTCTCAATTTAATTCGTTCAAAATTCCGGGTCATTACAGACTTCCCCCCTTAAAAGAATTTCGTCCCGAAATTACAAGTCAGGAAGAAAAAGTCCTTAACTCGTCTACTATCTTTCACAATCTAAATAGTTTTATCAAATTTTCAAAACAAATCTTTCTATTAAAGATTCGTTATTAATTCAACTAACTTTCTAAACATTTTCATAATTTTCAAACATCATTGTTTACTTCAAAATTCAAATTCGAGTTTAAATTCAAATTTTAAACTTTCAAAATTTCTCAAAAATTTTCTAACGCCCTAAATTTCCGAAAAATTTCGCCAGCGTCTCCTTTGCACGGCTAATACGGCACGACTACAAAACGTCCCTACGGACTCTCAGATTTCAAAAAGAAAAAGAAAAAGCCAAGCGGCTAGAGAGAAATCATCAAAAACTCATATTAAAACTCAAATACATACCTTTTTCGAGCAATTCAAATTTATCTTCGAAATCAAATTCCAATTCCTTTATACCTGTATATCATACTAGCCATAATATCTAGTTACACATTCAAATCATTTTGCAAATTCTATTACAAAATTTTCAATATAACTGCTTATATCATCATTACTTCACTATTTAAGTTATACCTATTCAATTTTGTTCAATCTTTACATTTCAATTTCATTTGAATTTAATTCACAATTTCAATTCTATTTGAGTTCAATTTATCTTCAATTCTGAAATATTGAATTTATCAATTATCTTTCATTCATAACTGCACTATTTTAAATTAGTTTCAATTACTAATTCATTCGTCTTCAATTTGAGTTTCATTCCCATCAGATTTCAAATATTCTATAAGTTATCAACTTATTTACATCTTGATTTATACAATCATTTATACATTCACATTCACAATTCCATTTCATTAAGGAATTTTATTTTCAATTATCTTTTTGGAATTCTATTTTCATTTATGAATCATATTTACAATTCATATTCATAATTTTTGTTCATATATGAATTTATTTCCTTATACTTTCAATTCACATTTATAGATTTCATTTGTTAATGAACTTTAATTCCAATCACAATTACATAATTTACATTAACAATTTCTATTTGTATAAGTTATCAATTCAATCATATTCCATAAATATTCTTATACAGTATTCCAGAGTCTTTTCAACCTTTCAAAACCATTTTGAAAACAATTCAAATTTATCTTTTGAATTTTCAAAACAAAACTCAATTTTCCAAACAACTTTCATTTAAAACAATTTGGCAGCAATTCCTCTTTTGGAAACCCGAAAATGAATTCTAATGATGTGGCCACCATCATCAAGATTATTTTCCAGCGACCTAAAAGAGTTTAGAGCTTTCATCTCTTTAGAACATTTTTCAAAACCTTTGAAATTCATTTTCCAATCAAAAAGGATTTAAACTTTTCGAATCTCCAAAAATTTCAAATCCTTTTCAAAACATTTCCAAATACTTCTCTGGAATCCCGTTTTAAATTACAATTCACATTTATAATTTACATTCTTTAATTTCATTCGTACATGGATTTATTTCTTAACTTTTGGAGTTATAATTCCAATTTCTCATTTAATTTTAATGATAATAGTTTAATATTATCACTTCTAACAAACATGCAACCATATACTATAGTACTTCATAGAAAAACATTTCTTTTATATACAAAAATAGTTTTGGGTAAAATTATCTCATTTACCCCATTTAAAACAATACTGTGCCGAATTGTTCTATTCAAGTGTTTAGAGATCCCTATCAATGATCGTTAATTACTCGTATTGACCAGAATCCATATACCACTCAATAAATCAATCATCACAATATAAAACAATTTTTATATTCACTAACAAATACGCACTCGTATCTATTATTACACTCAACTCATTCTAGAGTACTACTGACTCTATCTCTAATGAGTAACACCCAACAGAGCAGGGTTGTCGCTTAACCATATGCTCTGATACCACTTTGTCACGTACCGGAATTATCGACTTTCGAAAATTCGACATCGATACTCACTTTATCGACTGCCGAGCAATCGAGTGCCGGAAACTCCAATAGTGAGGGTTTTAGATAAAGAAAAAGGCAGAAGAAGAAGAAGGTAGAAGAAAGAAGAGAAGAACAACAGAACAACATCAGAACAGAAAACAATATCAGAATCTCACATATCGCAGCGGAACAATATATAATAGATAACACTAGTCTTTTAAAACAAAGAACTATATCAGTTTATACATACATCAATCATCAGAGTCAATATACAACAATGGACAATTATATAAACTTGTCCTCATACAGAATACACATTGGAATAAATACTATCAGATACAAATACTACGTCTCGTCCTCCAGCTTATCTCCAAAGCTCCAGAATATCCAGAATATCCTGATAATCTAACTCTAGACTGCCCGTGTGGAAATTGGTGGGCACCCAGAGTTTAGAAGGGAAACAATAAACTCCGAGTCAGTCATGGTGACTGGTGTGAGATCGTAAAACAGTTGTTTTTTTATAACAACAAAATAATTTTTAAAGTCAATTCGAAATGCTTATGGAAAATGAAACTACCATAAGACCTCCCACCACACACACAATGCAAACGCAGAATTGGAGGAGATTTCTTCTTATGATAGTCAAAGACGCTTGATACGCAAAATCAAATCATTTTTGATATTATTATTAGTGCATAGTGTAGAAAACATTTCGAAAGTATAATATTAATCTTAGCCAGCATAGGCATTCCGCACTTATGCCTACTATAGCTACTATGTTCAATAGCAGGTTACCGCCACATTCCATAGCAGGTAATACAACTAAAACCATACAAATCGCGTATTGTTTCTTTGGATTTCCAACAAATGGTCAGGCTAAGGAACTTCCTATCCACGATGGGTACGTCCCTGGAATAGACAACCCGAGAACCTAACCGGATCTCTGCCAACACAAGGCCGGGTTACCTCTGCAAAAATAGGTAACTACTGACACGCGTATGCCATCCCCCGATCGTAACCGATCTTCCCGAGGATCCCCGATTTCCAACAAACCACATAGATAATAATAATGCAGTAACCACAGAGGTTAAGTATCTGGGCTCCATACCATGATACCACCTTTATCCAGAAGGAATGACATACACTAAGGGGCGCTACTCCCTAGAACCTTGCCGCATCCTTCCTGTTTCGACCATTTCCGGGGTGTGAGGCTCGACGAAGTCTCGTCCACAAAGCTACGCTTTCTACAAAGCCCTGCTTCGGGTCAAACAAAATGATCAACCTATGATCACAAAGATATAAGATCAAACAAATGTTCATATCGCAAATGATCAAACACTGATCATTTCACAGCAACACTCAGTATGCCACGTTACCAAATTGGGATATATCGCTGATAAATTTCAACTACATAACCTCTGAGCTCGTACGTCTCAGAGAAGGGTGTTAAGCTAAGAGAATAAATTCTCCGCCACCAACAGAAATGTATTTGAAAGAAATCAGCTTTATATCTCAAATTGTAACGTCAGACACACAATCCATACAAGTCTGTTCCGGGATCGAACAGAACCGAAGGCACTTCTCACGAAGCCCTTGCACATCCGGATAATTTTCTAATCACGTCCGGACTTCCCGTCACTAAGGGTGATAAAACCTCTAAATCGGAGATCAGCCGATGTAGAGTAACTCGACGGTAATCCTTCCGTTTTAAAAAATATCCGGTCTTCAACACCGGTCTTCAAATGCGATTCATAACGACGTATCACATATTCGGAATGGGTTATACGACCCCATGGTCCTTTCCCGGCTAACCCGAATAGTGAGCGATTATTTAAAAATAAGTGTGGCATTCAAATTCATCCAATTCACAACAAATACCTGTCTAAAGGTAATTATTGATAGTCGGTTATTTAACTATCAATAAAGATGCGCAACATCATCAGATTCCAAATAATTTTCCAAATTATTTCATCTTCAAAAATATCTTCACTAGATATAAAATTTCCACACTTCAAAAATAAATCAATATTTATTTTTAAAACGAATTCCCATTTTTTTTTTATAAATTCCATAGTGAATTTATATTTATCGAATATCTACTGATATTCGATTTTTCAAATCGATTTCAATATTCAATTTTGATTTATCTTTAAGAAGATAAATTCTTAAAAACGTTTCGTTTCTTTTGGAAAACATTCCCATACTTATTTAAAAATAAGTCAGTAATTCACAAATCCATTTATTTTCAACATTTGAAAATACTCGATATACTTAAATCAAATTAAGTATATATTTCATTCTTTAAGGAAATCTATTTTCTATAACAACATCAATTTGAGTCAAAACGAATGTTGCGTAAAACATCGTTACGACAACTCAAAATCATTAGTATAGGGATTCGAAATTTAGATAGATATGTAAATCCCAATACTAGATAAAAACATTTCCTTTCGGAAATCATTTACTATAACAACAGTGCTATAGTCCATCATTTCCTTATTTCTCGAAAACGTCTATTTCAACAATGAACGTTGAAATCTATGCTTTCGATTCATAATACATTTTAAAACATCTTTAAAATGTTTACTTCATTTTTATAGTATCGCTTTCCCAAAACCATATCCATTCTACTTTAAAAATATATTCACTGTCCAAAATCGTGAATATACTTCACTTAACCATATTTAAATCTTTTCTACACATTTATTATTTCAATAAAAATTCGCTATCCAAAATCGCGAATATATCTTCTTTAATGATCTTCTATCTTAAATTTGTCAAATTCAATCGATTTCGAATTTATAAACACTTTTTTATAAATTCTATTTGTATTCATTTACAATATTAACAAAATTCCTTTAAAATTTCATCACTTTGATTTATACAAAATCAAATTTTATAAATCTTCTATATAATGCTTTTATTTCACAATGGTCCATTTAAACCAATTAAATAAATCCTTATCGATTTATTTAAATCTTTATTCCAAATTCGTAAATCTATTTCCACAATTTAAAAATAAATCAATATTTATTTTTTTACACCAATTTCCCTTATTTCAATTTAATTCATTTTCCAATTCTTCACTTTAACCCCAAAATCAGATTCCAAATTAATTTCTAATTCTACTTCAATACCAAATCAATTTCAATCTTCATTTCTAAATAAATTTCCCATCCCAACTCATTTTATATTAACTTTCCAAATTCGTTTCAATTTGCCAATTAAATTTATAGTTGGACTTCCAACTTATTTCCTTTTAAATAAATTCCCCTTAAAGAAAATAAATCTCTTTATCTTTTTCAAACTATTTAGAAATCCAAATTTTAATTAAATTCTTCAATTTAAAATCACTATTATACGAAATTCATTTATTTGACATTTTCACTTGATTCTGGAATTTATTCAATACGATTATAAAAATTTACTTTTTATACTTTAAAAATTCCTTTCTTCAAAATTTCTTCAATTTCAAAAATTGATTCACTTAGAAATTTTCTACTTGAATTTCAAAAATTCAATTTCATTTATCTTTGGAATCCAATGATGTCAAAACATCCATTCAGCTAAATTTTAGCTTTCAAACAATTTCCAGATATCAATATGATTAATAGCATCACTATAATCATTCACAGATTCATATCACAATAGAAATAAATTCAATCAATGTGAGGGGTCCAGTTGGATCCCTCCAACCTGTTTCCCTGCATCCAAAGATGTTAGCACAATACCAATTCCGCTCCAGTACGGAATTATCGCGGTATATGGGTTTTATAAAAATCCGCTTACTAACGGCGCAATAGGGTCTCATCCGCTATACGAGGCGGGAAATCAATCAATCCAATATATACATATGCCAATATGTATATATTGCTATATATATAATAGATATATCCTACTATATCTAATATCACATTCAATAGCAATCAACACAATCAATAAATAACTGAAAATTCCACTTTCATTTTTGAGTGAGAAAAATCTCACCTTTGCTTTTATTTGCAATCCATTTCGATTCCAGTTTGTTTTTCACGATCTTTTGACCTTGTATAAATAATTATACAATTTGTTAACACTTGAATTGATCGAACTATTAAATTTTCATTTTGATAAATATATTTAATTTGGCTAACGATTTGGGTTTAAACCAATAACTTATTCTTAATATAATATTTTAAACTAATATTTTCCTTTAATAAATCGTTTCACCTAATAAATTGAATTTCTAACAAATTTTCTTTTAAATACATTTCCTTAGTTACTAAAATAATTTTTAATAAGTAAATTTGAATGAGTTAATCACCATTATATACATATACTATTTTTTTATAAGATAATCTATTTACCCGAAAGTCCAATTTTTAATACAACTGTCCAAATCAAAAATGTTTTAAAACTCCTGTTTTAACCCTATATAGTTTCCTAAACTGTATATAAATTTTCTGCTTCTGGATATATACATATATATATAACTGTAAACAAAATCTTGTCCCAAAAAAAAAACATTTTCTGTTTTCCCATAAACGTCTACATTAAAATATACCAGAGTGTTTATGTGTGTGTATATATATATATATAAATTTATGTTCAATCTTAAATTGAATCTGATAAATTGTGAATACCTTACTGTCGAACGCAAAGAACACTGGCCATCACTGCTTGACACTCCAGCTTCCATGTCACTGCCCTCGAAGATGCGCGCCAAACATCGCGACTCAGACAACAACAAACCATAGTTCGAGCATCACCGCGCGCCTCCCCACCGGAATCAACGACCACTGCGAGCATGTCTTCTTCGATCGCAAATCGTTGCCTGCTCCACGATCTCGACCAAATCGCGACCATGACGACAAGCGCGCACGTGATGAACTCGCATCGACCCCCATCTCGTTCGAGCTATTCGCCGCCGACACCATTCCACCTCGCGTCCCAGATTTCGAAACCCCTTCTGTTCGCGACTTCGAAAACATTCCCAAAATTGAACGCGAACCCCCATATCGATTTGCTCGATGCCCTTTGAATGAAATCGATTCCCCTCCCCCATTTACAGTTTGAATGAAAAATTGATCTCGTTCGTTGGATGATGCGAACGAATATACGAGGAGGAAGAGAAAAGAAATAAACGTGGAGGTAGAGATCTGAGGCCGCCATTATATTTGTTTTTGAATTGATTTCGTTTGTTCGAACGAGTTGTTTTGAAGTGGGATTTTAAAAAGAAACGAAGAGGAGACAAAAGTGCGTGATTTTATTTTGAACGAGACTTCGGCCGTGCCTTTGCACGATTTCTTTCGTGATTCCAGGCGTGATTAAAGGAGACGACGTGTTGACCCAATTTTTAAATTTAAAATTTAAATCAGTTTCGATTTAACTTCAATGCGTTTACCCACCGTATGGTCACACTACAACTCAGATCGATACGAAATTTAAAATCCAACAATAATTCAATATTACGAACCCAATGGAACTGGTTTCGTCAAGTTCCGAGACTACGTCTCGGACGGCTATTTTCAAATATTAATTCAAACGTTTAAATTTCAAAACTGAACCAAACCGTTTGAAATTTCATTCTGAAGCTTCTATTATCTCCAGTGTTATCATCACGAATTTTAAAAGCTTTTGAAATATTTTTCATCGGCCTAAAATTGAAGATTCAAATTTTTATTCAACTTCCAATCGATTAAATTTTATAATTTAATCGCCAAATCCAAATTTAAATCGGGGATTCAAATTAAATTACCGTTCAAATATTTAAAATAAATTAAATATTCTCAATTTAATTCGTTCAAAATTCCGGGTTGTTAATCTTATTTTATTTCGAACAAGGTTTGCTATAAGAGTTAATTTATGTAATCAAATTATATAATTGCTCCTATAGCTCACCCTTAACTCTGTTATGGTCTTCATTCATAAGACTAACGTCTTCAAGCTGTGCCCAGTATGAAGCCCTAGGAGTCCGTAAAAATGTTGCTTCGACAACAAATGTCGAGCCATGACCTAGACTCCATCAAGTCATTCCAATCATTGTCGAAGCATGCTACGCATATTGAAACATCTCCCATCATTTCATCCTCGGAATGTAATGCGTGAGAGACTAGCTCCTTATCCCTTAGATGCGAGGATGCATGTTTGCCATGTACACATAATACCATAACAGAAACATGTACCCAAAAGCTGACATCTGTTTAACCAAGCGCAAACAAATCCAATGTTGTGTACAAAGTACCAAGAATGGTCATGCCCTAGTTTATGTTATGAAGCTACTTCAGGTTAACTATTGCTACTAGGTAGCCAAGACGAATTATACCTTTTTGGTTCACGAAGAAAGTCAAACCAAACAAATATAGTAAAAATACCCGCATGACTGGTCATCTCTGTACAAGATGATGTAGTGTTGAAGATATGTCAAGGGGACGATGCCGGTGTGAATAATCATGGGATCATAATGTGGTAGAAAAATGATGTAAAAATATGGAGACTCCTGCACATCGTCGAAAGGGAAAGGTTTACGCCCATGTGCTCGATCTCTATACTGGAAAGCATGTAGAAGTCGATAAGGTTAACACCCAACTCAAAGTCAAAAAGGTGAAAAGTATGCATGGTAGGCCACCACCTCTCTACTAAGACCCGAATCAAGGATGGATCAAAAGACTGGACATGCCCAATCCAAAAGAAGTCGTCTGGAGCTTGTCTATAATGGAAAAGGGAAGAATGTCGTAAAAGTGTACAATGCACTTGGGCCAACTGCCACGCAAATGTATCTACTGGTCATATATATAATTTAATGCTGCATAAATAAACATAGTAGCTTTTATTTAATATGAATTAGGGAGAGGACTACAATGATTGATTGTAAAATAAAATGATTATAGAAATATATATGCGTGGAAGACAACACGGTTTCATCCCTATGCCGATAGCCGGGTGGAATACACTGCAATATCCGCAGATCTTCAATCCTCAACCCAAGAGCTGAAGAAACGTGTATAGGACCAGCTTCTTCTTCTCATGTCTGCAAAAAGGTTCTCCTTGCGATTTTGGTTCGACGTGGTGACATCTTGGTGTATATTGTAGTAAAAAAAAAACTTTAAAAAATAGAATTGAAAATAAAAAAGTGAACGATTTGAAAGTTTGTAGGGTGAGATTTTCAAGTTTTCACTTAACGGGCGTTTGAGTTTCAACCGTTCATGAAATGGTTGTTGGTTGTTGGGTTTTCCTTTTGATACTAATTATTTAATGCCTTCAGTATACAAGGTTGAAGGGGTTGGAGATGCTGTTGTCGTCTTAACATAATCTAGGATAGCTAATAAAGACTCAAGCATAATCTAAGGATAGCTAATACAGACTTGAAGAGAAAAGGAGGAAAAATAAAATAACCCCCGAATCACTCTCCTACTCTCCCGCGTCCCCCAAACTCTGGCATCCATGGCGAGAAAACATCTTCACCTTCAGCAAGCTCAATTCCAAATCAACAATGATGTCCAAAAAAATCCTGAAAACAGCAATAAGCCAGGTAACTCAAGATCTAATCTCATCACTCCACTCTCTAATCCCTCTTCTTTCCCTCCCAAACCCGCTACCATACCCTTTCGAGCAATCTCGCATACTCGATCCAGGAGGTGAAGAAATCCTCCGTTGGAACCGAGTGTTCCTGATAGTATGTCTAGTCGCGCTTTTCCTCGATCCCATGTATTTCTACCTCATGTTCATCGGTGGAGATCTTTGCATGAAGATTGCCTACGACATCGGAGTGACCGTGACGATTTTCAGAACGATGGCGGATTTCTTTTACTTCGCACATTTGTTGCTCAAGTTCAGAACGGCGTTCATTGCTCCAAGCAGCAGGGTGTTTGGGCGGGGAGATTTAGTTAGAGATTATCATCAGATTGCTGTTCATTACGTTAAAAAAGATTTCGTCTTTGATCTCATTGCTACATTGCCTATTCCTCAGGTGATTGTTCATTTTTTATTTTTCCTTTTTATGAGTTTGATCTCATTTTTGTCTTTGGCTATGTATATAGTTTGTGATATGGGGGGTAGTGAGTGGAAGCGATGCGAATCACAGTAACAACACATTGAGCATGCTCGTGTTTCTTCAGTACATTCCCCGGCTGCTTCTGATCATTCCTTTGAATAAAAGGATTGTGAAGGCTACTGGAGTTCTCACCAAGACTGCTTGGGCAGGCGCTTTCTACAATCTTCTTCTTTACTTGCTTGCTAGCCATGTAAGTGAGTATATCGTATGTTCAACTAACGTATATTTGTTGTTAGAATTTTTGGTGATTCTAAGTCATGGTAGAAGTTTTAACGGTACTCAGCATATTATTCCCTAATATGTGTAACTTGTCATACAAAGATAATCAGACATGTAAATAAATTCAAATTTGAATTTTGAATGGTAACTTTAAATATTATCTTCTTATTCTTAATTCAGTTGCAAGAAAATTTTGCATAATAATGTATGTAAATTAGGTCTTTAATTTAAAAAAAAAAACATTATATATATGTATAGCAATGATCGGCTACACCTCATTTTTGCTACAAGTCAAATCCCATTTGATATTAATCACAAGTTTCGAATTAAATAACAGAGTGAGGTGGCAAGAGAGAGAAAGTATATTATTTAATTAGGAACTTGTGGTTGATATCAATGTGGATTTGAGGTGTAGCAAATATGAGGTGTAGCCGATCCTTGCCTATATGTGTGTGTTCATGAACGAGTGTAATGCACCAAAAATATGTGTAAAACACGGATAGAATTAAAGTTAAAAGAAAAAATGATATATGATTCTTGATATTATATAAATAAAAGTTTAACAATAAAATAATGAAAAAGAAAAAATAAATAGGATTTTGATCACATATATTATATTGAAAAGTGACTTTTAACCGTATTGCAACATTGAAACTAGGGATCTAGGAGCCATCCCTTGTTTTGAATAAATGGTTATGGTAGTTTTATAACTTCTTGATGTGTGCCGTTGTAAATACCAGAGAAGTTCAATGTCTAATATTTAGTATTAATTTTCTCCACTAAGAGCCCCGTGTAAAATTAGTTTAGCATACAAGAAATAATGATATTTATATTTCTGCATCATCAGTGCAGCAAAGTTAGGTGTTAAGAGATAGTAGATGCGAAAAAAAGGTATGATAGTTGTATACATACTCGTGTTTAGTATGTACGTGAAGTGAGTTATAATAATAATAATAATAATTATTACTACTATTTAGCATGGCAATTGATTCAATCCTAACGCAATCTAAAAACATGCCATTGTTCTATAGGGATTGATATAAATTGATGTTGATGATACAATAAGTTTTGAGAATGAATTATTTCTCACATTAGCTGCTTTTATGCACATGTTTATGATACTATAAGCAGTCTTGGAGTTCTAAGACCGTAAATGAATACCCAAAAATTCAAAATTTATTTGTATCTGTATCTTAAAAATGGATAAATATCTTATATGCAGAAAAACCGATACGAAATGAATGCGAATAAGAATGCATCTGCATCCGAAAATTATTCGTCCGTTTTTTGTCAAGATTATTTTTCATATTATGTGTATTTTAGTACAATAAAAAATATGCATTCATTGTTTTAAGGCATTGTCAAAAAGACACTATTTTTGAATAAGGGAGACAAATTTAGGGACACTCCACGTAGGAAAAAAACTATTATGGGGACTTCATCTGAATAATACATTTTGCAATTATATCTCTCATGCAAAGTAAAATTTGACATTAACCCATCGAAAAATGAGGAAAAAAAAGATGGTGGTTCATCAAAAATCATTTTTGACGGGGCTTGATCAAAAAAATGATAGTTGATCGCCAAAAAATGGAGGTGGTTATGTTTTTTTTCCTGTTAAGGAAAGACAATTTTTTTGTACATTCTCTAGCAATTTTTCGAACAGTTAAAAAAATGACCCTCCTTATCCAGTTTTGAAGTCCTTTTAACAATACCATTGTTTTATTAAATTAATAGTTCTATTTGCATTTTGTGTATATTTACTGCTCAAAACTATTTATTATTATCACTTTTATACTTTTATAATCAATGAGTTTGAAAAATAAAATCATATTGAACCAACATTTTCTATATATGTTTCTTGGTTTATCGATCGTCTACCGATGTGATAAATATCCATCACATCGATGAGGATATCCGGTATCCGAAAATGATTTTGGATGCGGATACGAATATGATATTATCAACATACGAAAGTATCCATTAACAAACCTATGGAGTTCTCACCAAGAGTGCTTGGGTTGCTACTATCCAGAATCTTCTTTTAAACTTGGTTGCTGGCCATAAATGTTCTTAGGTTCATTTTTGTATGCTATGTTTGTTTTGTTAAAATTAATAATTTTTTAACCATGTAATGTGATTAAAAATAATAAATATGAACATATACAGTCATATACCTCTTCAACTTACAAAGACATATATGGTTACCTTCACGAAGTCCAAAGAAGGGGAATATTATTAATATTAAACCATTTCTTGCCTATTTCAGTTCCTTCGTGATCCTTTTGGCCGAAATCATGAATGGTGTATATTAGACAAATTTCACTCTCATGGTAAAATTGTAGAGGAAAGACCAATTTAAATAATAATGAATTAAGTTGGAGAAATCTTTTAAACCAAGGATACCACCTCAAAAGTTTAGTCCGAAGGAAAAATTAACAAAATGTTATATTAATATAACATTATCTATGTAAATGCTGAATTAAATTAGCACTAGATTTACAGCAAAAATACTATGTTTATAGCAAATATTATATACATGTAGCATTATTTTACAACAAATGTTGGATACATACAACCTTACTTTGTCCTTCAACCTAAAATTTTTGACCAGCGTCATTGGTTCAAAAAAAATCCTAAATTATTTTCTTCAACCTATTTCCCTCTTTAAATAACTTACATCATGATAACTACCACCTTTATAGTTTGAATATTTAATCTTGAATTCAAGTTATTTTTTTCATGATAAATTACATGATATGTATTATTGTACGCTAATGTATACTAAATGACGTTAATAATAATTAAGAGCATCTTCGACCCAAACACGATGTAAATGTAAAAGTAATCCATGTGTAAATTGTAATTTGCAATTTGCAATGCAAATTCAATGTGATGAAAAAACATTTAGACATGCATCAAACTTATAAATAAAACCACTTCAATGCAAATGCCAATAAAGAAACGCTTCTAATGCATGCCAATCAATTACTTCATATTTGGTTCACATTGTTAAGTGCAGCGCCTAAAGTTGGCATTGCACTTGATAATGTATGGTGGATTTTTTTCCACACCACATAACATTTTATTTAACATTGTTACCGGAGATTGAATTTTGAATTAAATGATTAATTCATGATGTGTAGTTCACTTTTCATTAAAATGAAATATGGGTTTGGAGATGCTTAAGAGTTGCATAAAATTTCTAACGCGATTATAATATATTAGGTGTTGGGATCTCTATGGTACTTACTATCCATGGAACGGCAGTACCATTGTTGGAGGATGGAATGTGCAAATGAAATCGGAACGGGAAAAACACCAAAGTGCGATCCATTATACCTTGACTGTAGCTATAGGAACAGCACGGAGTTTATCAAATGGTTTGAGTCAACAAGCTTGCTTACGAAGTGCAATGCTGAAAGCGAAGATGCTACTTTCGAGTTTGGTATGTTCACTGATGCTCTTAGAAGTGAGATTGTTGATGCTTCCTTTATTGCCAAGTATCTCTATTGCCTTTGGTGGGGATTGAGGAGTTTGACGTATGTATGCTTCATCCTCTTTAGTTTGAGATGTTGTTTAGATTTATCGATTTCTGTTTCATTAATGTTACATGTGCTTTTCAGTTCATATGGACAAAATCTTCTGACAAGCACTTGGGTTGGAGAAACTGCTTTCGCCATTCTAATCTGTCTCATGGGACTTGTTCTGTTTGCACACCTGATTGGAAATATGCAGGTTCGCCTTTCTATATCTCTCTCTCACACACACACGCACACACACACACACCACAAACACACGCACACACGCGCGCGCGTGCACACACACACACACACACACACACATATATATAAATATATAATGATTTGCTTTCATATGCAGACGTTTTTGCAATCAACCACGGTGAAACTTGAGGAATGGAGAGTGAAAAGAAGGGATATAGATGAATGGATGAGACATAGGCAACTGCCTCAGGATCTTCAAGACAGAGTTCAAAGATTTGTTCAGTATAAATGGATTGCCACTAGAGGAGTGAATGAAGAGTCTATTTTGCAAGATTTGCCCCTTGATTTACGTCGTGAAATTCAGCGCCATTTGTGTCTTGCTCTTGTTCGTCGTGTAAGTAAACCTTTTCAGTGTCATTCTTTCATGTCTTTAGGGAAAAAAGATTTAGTAAAATGCTTGTTTTGGTTAACATGTAACTAGATAAAAATTTCAAGTTAATTAAATCCGCAGCTTTGCCATCAACATTATTTTGTACTCAAAGCTATGTAATCTCAAATCTAACATGGAAAATATTAAGATGTGCAGTTTTTCCATATATTTTTCCAAAATCCGAATGCTTTTCCAAATTCAATTTTTCTTTACCTTTCCAAATTTATCTTAACTCAAAAAATTTCAGACAATGTTTTTTTTTTCATACTTCCTTTTTTTAAAGCACAAAAAGAAAAATAGTACAAGTAGGATCGCTCTGAACAGCATTTCAGTAGATCTTTTGTTATACTGCTATTCAAACTCAACTTTTGTTGTAGTGGACTTCTGCCATTGCAATCTAGGTTGCAGTAAAATCAGCTAAGCTATCTAATGGTTCATATACTTCAATAAACTGATATAACTTTGATTTCTTCTTGAATTATGAATTTATTTATATTCATACTTTTGACAAAACTTCAAAATTGAGTTATATAAGGTTGAATTGCCAAAAATAATGAGTTTCTTTTGTTTTTGTTTTGTTTTTTTTTTGAGTTGAGAAAAAAATGGTTTGGAGAAAAAACAATGAATTTATAAATTCTGAAAAATATTTTCTTTTATTTATTAAGCAAAGAAAAAAAATGTTGTTAGAAATCTTTTTTTGAATAATTCTTTGTTTCTGAACTTCCCATGTCAAAAACATGGAGTTGAAAACAATCTACCACATTAGAAACACAAAAGTTGAACTGAAAAGGAAGGAAATATGACAAATACATGTGAATTTAACATGACTCAATACATATTACATTAAAATTTATAGCATACATACAATTTGATAAACAGGTTCCATTTTTCTCGCAAATGGATGATCAACTGCTAGACGCGATATGTGAGCGGCTCATTCCATCACTGAGCACCAAAGACACGTACATTGTACGCGAAGGCGACCCAGTAAACGTCATGCTCTTCATAATCCATGGCACTTTGGAAAGTTCAACCACAGATGGTGGCAGAAGTGGATTTTTCAACTCCATAACTCTTCGGGCTGGAGATTTCTGTGGCGAGGAGCTCCTAACATGGGCGCTGATGCCGAACCCAAACGTTAACTATCCGCTATCCACGCGTACAGTGAAGGCTGTCGATGAAGTGGAGGCTTTCGCCTTACGAGCTGAAGACCTTAGATTTGTTGCCAACCAGTTCAGACGCCTTCATAGCAAGAAGCTTCAGCATGCTTTCAGGTTAGAAATATAATGTTATCATAATGTACAGATTCATAGCTGTGCCACCAGTACAATTTGGGTTGAGACCGCCTGACTTGGTTGAATACTTGAGTGTGGTGAATTTTAGCAGAGCCAATTTTGCTAAAATGCACTGATGTTTGAAAACCATTAACTTGAAAATCAAATAGTTCAAAAGTTTTGGTGAATATTGCTTTGTTATTCCATTAGAGAAGGTGATCTCAATATGAACAATATAAACATCATGTAATACTCTTAATTGGTACAAATCCCCCTTGGTTTCTGTTATGATACAGTTAGGAATTACAACCATGATCAGGGTTGACCTTAAAAATTTTGGGATTAGTGCAAAAACTAAAATTGGACCTCTTATATATACATATATATCATAAAATGTATTATCAATATAAATGAGTTTGAAGTAAATTATTATATTGATTGATACTATTACCACTGATTCAAAGCATTCTCTCGATAGAGAAGTGTCCAAAGTTGACTTATTTACCTAGATTAGTTAAATTATGTACCGAGTATAAAGTTTTTTTAGCAAAGAAAATAATGATATGTGAAGTATTTGCACCTATAAACTCTTACAAATGCTGTTAATTTTCTACCGATGACTACTTCGTCTTATGGAAACAATATCACAAATATAATATATTTTTAAACTTGTGAAAGTAAATTTCTACACTCCTTAACTTTCGGGCCAGCTTAAAAATGGGGCATAGGGAGGTAATGCATTGGCCCTCCCTAAGGGCAGACCCTGACCGTGATACAGATTCGGATAACTCACCTATGAATGTGTCATACAACATAAACTAATTGTTATGTCAATGATTTGTAAGACGGTTGTTTGTGTAATCAATGATTGTGAACCTTCAATATTCCAAGATATACATATTGCCAAGTTATATTTCTTTTTAGAAAAAAAGTTCTAAAAATTTAAATAAAACACTAATTGTTATGATGAATGTTTTAGGTATTACTCACATCAATGGAGGACATGGGGAGCATGCCTAATACAAGCGGCATGGAGAAGGTTCAAGAAGAGGAAGCTAGGGAAGGAGCTAGCAAAACAAGAAAGCCTGTACTACAACGAGGAGTCTGAAACTTACCCATTGATCGAACCTGGTGAAGATTCATCATCTGCTGATGCCACGGGTAATCATCAGCAGTTAGGCGTGACCTTACTGGCTTCTAAGTTTGCTAAAAATACAAAGAGAGGAGCACAGCAGAAACGTGAAACTAAGATCGTGCAGACTCCTCCTTCTAGTGATAGCTTGAAGATGCCTCGGCTGCTGAAGCCTGATGAGCCTGATTTTTCTATGAGCAGTGATCTCAGCCTCATATGATGATGTTCTTCAGTGATACTAGTGTTAAATATTCATATGCTGTTAACAAAGGAAAATAATTAGAGAAGATAAGATTGTTTGTATAGCGAAAAATAGTATTGTAAAATAGCATCGGATACTGAGCGTAAAAGATGGTGAAATATGTTGATCAAAATAGTCTTATGCCGACAATAAGAAGTGCAAACATTGATTCTGTGTTGGGAAATTTGTGGTTCGAAACGAGAAAGATGATAACAATGCCGTACTTCCAACTTCAAGGATGTAGAATATAGATTCTTTTGGACAATAGTTCAACCTACCAAGTATAAACGGGTTATCAGACTATTGACTTCAGGATTCAATGAAGTCTTGGAATAGCGTAACCAGATTCAGTATTTGTACGATCTTGATCTGACCGATAACACTTTATTATAGTTTTTGATGATGCTAATTTGTAGAGAATAGAATGGAGAAGAAGAAGAGATTAGATTTGTAACGTTTCTGCATTTGCAACACCTCACAAGCATCGCAAAATCTGGTTGTGATGAATGTGTTTTGCAACACTTCATAACGTTGCGAAATCTGGAAGAAGTTAAGTTTTTTAAATTTGCAATGGTTCTGGACGTCGTTATAGCATTGGAGAGGTGTCTATTCATCTAGAGATGCATCTGTTCAAAACGTTGCATCCATTCCCAACGGTTTAAAACTGTTGCTAATGGTCATGACCGTTCATTCAAATATCCCACCATCACCAACTGTCGCATCTCCCGTCAAATCTGTCCGTTTAAATTTCAATTTAAATCTAGTCCGTTTCAACAAAATTAATTCTATCAATTTAGACCCGAACCGGTACAGTGGACGGACGGCGATGGCGGCGTCCGTACGTGTGGTGGTTATGCATGACTTCCCTTCTCACAACAAAGCAAACATTTGGGTGTTCAAAGGGTCCAACCTTCTCAAGAGGAACTTATATTTAAACAAATATAGTTTCATATTTTTCAAAATGTGGGACTATTCTTCGTTCCCTCTTCTTCTCTCTTTAAAATAAAAAAAACTATGGAGGC
Source organism: Allium fistulosum (assembly GCA_030737815.1). Classification (NCBI taxonomy): domain Eukaryota; kingdom Viridiplantae; phylum Streptophyta; class Magnoliopsida; order Asparagales; family Amaryllidaceae; genus Allium; species Allium fistulosum. The sequence continues at coordinate 216,446,211 of CM060905.1, forward strand.
AATGTTGAAAATATCCAACATTCTCCCCCTATTTTCAAGATTGAATATTTTAAAATATTTTAAGTTTAAAACGGAATAGCTGCATCACTTGAGTGATTGCCTACGTACCCAAGTGGGATCAAGCCTGACGTAGTTCAAGGTCAAGGAATTGCATCATTGTGAAAACCAACACAATAATGAAAGGTATCTTTTGGATTTGAACCTTTACTCGGTGTAAATCATTCAAAGCTTTATTGAGATTCTATGGTGAACGAATCTTGAACCAAGTATCCCTAATGTTAAAACCGGAACAATCACATATGTTGATTTTCTTAGGTAAAGCGTTCTATATTGCTCAGCACGTTAATGACCATGTGCTTTTAATCCTGGGTTCATGAGTCTACTTTAAAAAGCGGTCTAACTTTCTTAGGAAACGGCCTAATTTCCATACTCATATAGGTAAGTCTCTTAGGTGGTTCTACGATGCACCTTTTAGTTATCTAAACCAATTAAGGATATTTTATCCATCCTTTATTCTTGCAGAATCCAACACTAAACATAATGGGAATTCTTGATTTAGTGTTCCATAACCATTCTCTTAACTTATTGGTACCCATTGAACCATGCTTATCATTTTCAAAACATAGGTTGGGTTTCTATTAAGGATGATCAACCTTCATTCACAGACCTTAGTCCTATTTCCTTCAATTTTATAGAAACCATTGCCTTTGGAAGACTCTTAGTGAGTGGGTCAGCCAAGTTTTTCTTTGTTTCTATGCAGTCAACAGTTATTACTCCTCTTTTGAATAATTGTCTTATCGTTTGATGTCTTAGAATCACAAGTCTAGACTTCCCATTATATGTCTTATTAAAGACATTGTATATCATAGCCTGATTATCACAGTTAATCAAGACTGTTGGAGATGGCTTCTTTCATAGTGGAATTTCTATTAATAAATTCCTAAACCATTCTGCTTCCTTACATGCATCTGCTAATGCAATCAACTCTGACAACATTGTTGAGTCAGATATACAGGTTTGCTTCTTGAAACCCCAAGACATGGCAGCACCTCCTAATGTAAAGATCCATCCAGTCATAGACTTGGATTTGGATTCTACATTGTTCCAAGTCGCATCACTATATCCTTCTATTATAGCTGGATATCCTTTACAAGATAAACCATAGTTAATGGTTCTTTTCAAATAAGCTAAAACTCTAGAAATAGCTTTCTAATGTTCGTAAACTGGATTACTCGTAAATCGACACAACATGCTTATAACATTTGCAATGTCGGGTCTAGTGCAATGCATAACATACATAAGACTTCCAATAACATTGGAATACTCAAGTTGAGAAATGGTACGCCCAGTGTTCTTTACTAATATAATACTAGGATCTAAAGGAGTTGGTGCTGGTTTGTCATTATAATGACCATACCTTTTGAGGAACTTCTTAATGTAATAAGATTGTGTTAGTAACAACTCCCCCTCTTTCCTAATGATTTTAATTTCTAAAATTACGCCAGCCTCTCCTAGATCTTTCATATCAAACTTAGAATATAGAAACTTCTTAGTTTCATTCACACAGGATACATTAGAACCAAATATTAGCATGTCATCAACGTATAAACATATTATAACATAACCAGTGCTATCCGATTTGCTATAAATACATTTATCAACATCATTAACAATGAATCCATATGACAATGTTACTTTATAAAACTTCTCTTGCCATTGCATGGGAGCTTGCTTCAGACTATAAAGAGACTTTACTAATTTGCACACTTTCTTTTCTTGGCCAGGGATTTTGAAACCTTCAGGTTGTTCCATATATATCTCGTCTTCTAAATCTCCATTTAGAAAAGCGGTCTTTGCATCCATTTGATGTATGACCAATTTATGAATGGATGCAAGTGCTATTAAACAGTGTATAGAAGATATGCGAGCAGTTGGCGCATATGTATCAAAATAATCTACTACATGTCTTTGTTTACAATCCTTAGCAACTAATATGACTTTAAACTTATCGATGGATCCATTCGTACTCAACTTTTTCTTGAATATCCATTTACATCATATAGGTTTAGCACCAGGAGGTAAATTAGTTAAAACCCAAGTTTTGTTTGACAGTATGGAACTCATTTCATCATTGATAGCATCTTTCCAGAAAATGGAATCTATGAAATTCATAACTTCAGAATAAGTTATAGGATCATCATCCACATTCATTACATATCTTGTCACATTAAGGACTTCGTCCTTACTGCCTTCTACAAGATAAGTTATGAAGTCAGGACCATAGTCCTTCTCTATTCTAGCTCTTTTACTTCTCTTTGTTCAGTACTACTATCTGGTACCGATACATCCTTGCTATTTTGACCAGGAGCATAGTCATCATCATTAATATCATTAGTCGTATTAGGTTATGGACTAGATGATCTCAATGGAATCTCAACTATTTGATTTTCAAAGAATTCTACATCTATAGATTCTATAACTTCTAAGGTGTCAAGAATTAGGAACCTATAAGTTATACTGTTAAGGGAATAACTTATGAAAACACATTTAAATGTTACCTAACTTTAGTCGTTTAGGGTCTAATTTCTAACCTATGCTAAACAACCCCAAACTTTAAGTCTTGTAAGATTAGGTTTCCTATTAAACCATAATTTATATGGAGAAACATTATTCTTTTTAAGTGGTACTCTATTTAAAATATAACATGTGTAACGACCCTAAATTTTCGACCTAATTTAAAATTTTAAATTCATCGTTTCAATAAAAAAATTTGAAATTATAAACGATCTCAATTTACGTCCAAACTTTATTTATGACATACGTCTAGTTAGATATGGACATAGAAAAAGTTTCGTTGCAAATTATTACAGTAAAATCCGTTCGCGTTTTACTGTATATCAGTCCATATAAAGCTGCGTAAAATTTATCTTCCAAATCCAAATATTTTTACACAGTTATGTTGTAAAAATTATTCTGATCAAGATTATGTAATTCGTTTCGTCTAAAATTGTCATCGCCTGCTCCGTTTAAATTGTTTTGCAAATCGTACAATTTAAGCGGCGTAAATGCAAATTTTATAAAATCATCGTATCGCAATAATCTGTGTACCGTTGGAAGCGCATCGTCACCCTGATCATAACGGTATATTTATTTGCGCGAATCGAAGGCCGACATCATCCGGCACGTTAATTTAATCGCTCCGTACGGTCCGGGTACACAATTGCAACCCAAAATCTTTAACCCGTTTACAAAAGGAAGTTTGAAAATAAGTCAGCCCTGTATTTAATGGAGTAGTTAGAAGCTAGGAGTTGCTTGGGAAATGGGAAACGTTTGGGAATTCGGTGTAGACTTTGGAATAGGGTGTGGCGTTTGGAAAGCTCAAAAATCTATTCACTGTACCGAGATTTAAAAGCAAAGAATTAAGTTCACTTTACATTTTATTCACTGTTTCCATTCCCATTTTACAAGCTACAGGTAAACACCCATTTCCTTTCCTCTTTTCTTCCTCCTTTCTTTATTCTTCCTACTTCTTTCTGAAAGAAAAAAAAATAATATATATACAAACAAGCATTCGTCCCCTCTCCACTACGATTGACCAACAATTCATTTTCCTTCAGCGTCCCTTCTTCACCCACCTACCAATCACCGCCTCCGCACCACCTCTTCCCTACCACTGGCCTCAGCCTACCACCAGCAACCACCACCCAGACGCCCAAAGCCACCCCTGCCGAAACTTCCCACCCACCTTCCGTTCGCACACGTCCCCAGCAACCACATCCGGCACCTCCGCGCACACCACCCAGCCACCAGTCACACCGCCCCTGACCCACTGCCTCCAACCACCACCAGCAACCCATCCTCCCCAGCCGCACCGCCCAATCTCCATCCTCCGCCTTAGCTGCCTTGCACCAACCACCTACCAGCCCAACCTTTCCACCTCGTGCCATTCACTACACCGCCATTCCCTACCACCGCCCGCTGGCCTTCAGCCACCACCCAGACAGCTCACCCTTCCATCGCGAGTCCACGCCCTCCATCACCACTATCCCCTTTACCTGAAACTGCCGAAGCCACCACTGCCACGCCTCTCTCCGCCTTCGCCCACGCCGGCCACCAGGGCGCCACTCCCTCCACCGTCTTGCCGGTATCCAGGCGAGTAGTGCATGCAGTATGCACGTGCACGTGTGCAAGTATATGCAGATGCGATGTGTTGCCTGTTATTTCCTTTGCGGAGTGCAGTAAGGGCCAGAATGCATGTTTCATGGGCCAAGTAGTCATGCAGATGCGTGTGTTACAGGGGATGTAAATGTTTGGCTGTGTGTGCTGGGTGTGGTGATTTAGTGTTTTAGTGTATTGGGGGTTACGCAGATGGGAGAATGCATGTTGCTGGCAACGTGTACAATTCTATGAAGTCACGGCCTATATATATATATTAAAAAAAAATGAGTTTAGCTTATAATTCTAGATTTTGCTGAAAAGCATTCAAGCAAATATCTTTTGGTACCGACTTTTCTTTTTTCGCTGTGTGCAGAAACAACCGACTGATTTCTTTCACAGCAGCATCGATCTTCAGCTTTTGTTTCTTCGTCGTCGGTAAGCGCATTTATATAAATTTATAAATTATATACAAACGTTCATTGTATTAATATCGTTTTCTTTTTTCGATATTATAGTGTCCGTCGTTCGTGCTGTACCGACTCTTTTCGAGCTCCTTTTGCTTCGTCGTCAAATTTCTTTATCCACGAAAGGTGAATTAATTTTCACGACTATATTCTTATGCTAGTTTGTTTTGATGAATGATTGCTATGTGACGTTGAATTGGATGTTAATTGTATTGTTAAGTGATAAAATAATTTGCAAGTGAATTTGATATAGGATAACGAATTAGATTTGGATTATATATGTTAAATTTTGATTTGTTAAAACCTGACCCCTTCATATGTTAAATTCAATTAGTTAAAATTGACTCTTTTATTTGTAAGTTAACTGACACGTAGAATTTGATGAATCTCACTTTGGACCCTTATTGAATTAACTGTTGTGGTTGAAAATTGAACGACAAGTGAAACAGTAATGTTATAATCTTTAATCTACTTGAAATGATAGAGTAGATTCTAGAAATAGTTATATTAATTTGCGTAAATAACAAACGCGAATTAATACGATTATTTCGGGATTATTTGAAAATTGTTGAATTGTTGTGTATGGATGCTATTGCTTGTTTATTTACTTTGACACCATCCCAGCTATCACACTGCAAGTTCCCTTTGTATGTTTTGATTTTTGAATTGAAATGGAATCGGGTTGAAATGATAAATACCCAAATAACTTTGACTTAGGATAGAAAAATTAAAATAAAACCCGATTGGTCAATGTTTTGATTTAAATAAAATAAAGTTTTATTTGACTAATAACAAGGTTTTGAATAAATTGGAATTTAAATTCGAATGAATGTAAATGTGAGTATTTGAATTTGAAACAAATATTTAACGTAGTAATTGACAAATGAATATTGTTTAAAATTTAATTATTTAATAATTAAACTTAGAATTATTTGATAATTAATTTTTGAAATTATAAATATTTAAGTTTTGAGATTAATAATAATTAACTTTTGAAATTATTAATAGTTAAGTGGTGAAATTGTTAATATCAATTAAGTTTGAAATTATTAATGAATGAGTTTGAAATAATTAATAATTAAGATTTGAAATTATTGAAAATTTGATGAGATCGAATTTAAATAAATTGAATTGAATATCTTTATTAAGAGAAATTGAATTATTGAATAAGTGAAACTAAGTTTCTTTAACTAAGTTTTGAAATTTGAAAGGAATTTCTTTGATAAGAAATAGAATGCGCTTTATCGAAACAAATGAAAGACTTGTAATTTAAAGAATTGGATTTGACAAATGTAATGGTAAATAAGTTGTAAACTTTGATTATGAAATCGAACTTAAGACGTAACGTAATGAATTGGAAATTTAATTGAAATTGTTGAAGGATAAATTAATTTATTGAATATCGAATGAAAGCGATAATTGATTTAAATCGTTTTGAACGTTAAATTTAGATAAATGATTTTGGAATGAACTTATATACGAAATGCAATGAATATTTGAATTGTTTTAATTGAAACTTTGAAATTGAATTATAGAGATTTTGAAAACGAAATTGGGAAGTTATAAGACGTAATTTTGGAAATTGATTTAGAAAGACTAACGAATTGTCGATTACGAATTCCAATTGAAATTGAAATTGATTTGGTTTTGAAATATAGTAACGACCAATCGGTGTTATAATCACGAAAGTTATTAAAGGAACCGGAATCGGTTAGGGACATACTCACTGTCTAAACCGGAAACCACTTTAATAACTACACGCGAAGTGATGATCCAAAATGAAGTGGTTGGATTGACGAACGCGATGACTGAAGAAAGTGAACGATAATGGATAGCCTTGACACTTGTGTCAAATTGGAAATGACTAAAACAGGAGCCGTGCCGGGCCAATGGAGGATTAGCTACCTCAAGTGGACACACTTCTTCGTAAACTATTCATTTACTTTGTGATTGATTGGTGCGCACCCTTGATTTGGGAGTGTTGTTTCACGGTGTTGCGGGCGCTGCGGCGTTGCGTTCTCACCAGTCCGGATCAGGCGAACGGTAGTGTCACTACCTTGGGTATTGCCTCATGTGCCTTGTCATACTTGTATTCCTTTATACGCGACCACTACGATTTTGGTTTGTACCTTTAGTATATGGATTGCCCTCTGGTGACTTCCGGTTTTGGGGAAACTAAGGTCTTGTATATGCTCTTGGGAATAAAAATGTGTTAAGGGTGGAATGGGCCATGACTTAACACTATTTTGATATCTTTATATTACTGATAGACATTATCTATTTATCGTACTCTACTATGTATAGATAGTTTATCGGATCCTGAAAGATGCTTATTCCAATCATCTTTGAGTTATTGTAATTTCAAATTCTGAACCATATTATCTGTATAAGAATATATGTCCTGATTCGAGAGTTTGTTTGTGCATATGCTCGGATCAGACTGAGGATTGCTGTTGTTGCTTACTTGGAGCTGAAGACCGAAGGCTATTACTATCTTATCTTATCAGTATTGTTCTTTCTATTTGGACATCTATGTTGTTGTATTTCTTTTATTTGAGACATTGTTGTATTTCTGGGTAGCTTCATGAACTACTCTTTTGACTATGTTGTAAATTCCGCTGCACTATTCTGTTATGTTATATTTTCTGTGATTCTGTGATGATTCTCATTTATATACATATACTCCATTAATGATTCGTGTTTTGTACTATTTAAGTTGACATGTGTGGATTATTGTCAATTTAAATGGTCCAAATATACGGGTTGTTACAGTTGGTATCAGAGCTTTGGTTCCCGATAACCTTAGCCTGTGGAGTTTAAAGCTCATTAGAGATAGGGTAAACATACCCTAGAATGAGGAGAATCAATTCAGAATCCACATCCTTTGATTCATCTTTCTTATTGAAATCGTTGAATAGAATTTCCTTAAGTTCTATAAATTCCTATCTTTGATTCTAAATCACTTTTGGTATTCCAGGATGGCTACCAGAAGAAATGTTAGAGGCAGGGGTGGAAATGCTCCTGGTCCACATGCTCCAGCTCCCGCAGTCCGGTTCTCCACTCTTAGCAAGGAGTATACTCAGCTTGGAGGAGTCAAATTTACTAGCTCCGAGAGTATTATCGAAGCACAACAATGGCTAAAGAGTTTGGAAAGGATCTTTTCTGGCTTGGAGATTGCAGATGCTCAGAAGCGCAAGTTGGCCGCTTGGCAGCTTCAGGATGCTGCACAAGATTGGTGGGAATCAGTCACTTCTCGAACTGATGAGGAAACCATCACTTGGGCCCAGTTTAGGTAGTAATCTATCTAAATTCTAACTAAATAAAATTCTCTCTTATCTCGTCATAATTCTGATTCGTTTCATATCACTTGTAATAGGGATTCCTTTATGGCTCAGTGGATGCCAGCTGCTGGGAAGGCCCAACTCTATCGGTCTTTCATGGATCTCAAGCAAGGCAACATGACCTTCACTGAGTATGAAAGGAAGTTCAACGAACTATCTAAGTTCGGACCTGGTTTGATCGACACATCTCTGCTTAAGAATGAGAAGTTCATACATGGCGCACGCCAAGAGTATTACGAGCTCCTCACCGCTCATGTCCATGGAACTTTCACTGAGTTGATGGATTTTGCTCTTCGATACGAGGGAAAGCCTAAGGGAACATCTGTCCCCAAAGCTCCAGTTACTCAAACACCAGCTAATCAGTCGGGAAAGAGGAAGCAAAATTTTGAGCAACAAAAGAAGAATTGGCAGCAGAAATCCGGGCTTGGCTATTCTCAGAAGAAGCCTATTGACTTATCCTCCATCGCTTGTTTCAAATGCGATCAGAGGGGTCACTACGCCAACAGCTGTCCAACATCTGCCAGTGCCGCTGTTCCGCCCCCTCAGAATACCAGGAACGACCTCTGTCACGTATGTCTGCAGCCGGGCCATTTCAAGAGGGATTGTCCTATGTATAAAAAGGGAAAGACGGCTGGAGTATTTGCTATGACTTCTTCCGTCCATGATCCACCTACCCCTCCTGCTCCTACTGATAACCAAGGTACATTACATAGTACTTTTATGTTGCATGCTTTACCCGTTAAAGTTCTATTTGATACCGGAGCAACACATAGTTTCATATCTATTGATTTGTGCAATAAACTTGGTTTGGAACCCATCCTTTCATCTACTTTCTTATGTGTATCAAACCCTATTGGAGGGCCTGCTAACCTTAAAAGGGTTTGTAAATATGTCACTCTTATGCATGGCATTCACCACTTCACCTGGGATTTCTATGTCCTTGGATTCGAGGCATTTGATATTTTATTAGGCATTGATTGGCTACGGAAGTTCGAAGCCAATATCTCATGCAAAGCTCGAACAGTCTCTCTCATCGATGACAAGAGTATGCCTTTGGTTATAAAAGGCAAATCACCTCAAGAATATGCTGGGAGTTTTATATTCTCACTTGACTCCCATCCAAATGAACTAAGCTCTACTCCAGTGGTCCAATCCTTTTCTGATGTGTTTGGAGAAGTCAATTCTCTACCACCACCGCGGGAAATCGAATTCCGCATTGACCTTATTCCTGGTGCCCGACCAGTAGTTCTCCCTCCTCGGAGAATGGCTCCCAAAGAAAAGGCTGAACTAAATGCTCAAATTGAAGACTTATTTTCTAAAGGCTTGATTCGGCGAAGTCATTCAGAATGGGGTGCTGCAGTGGTATTCGTCACAAAATCTGATGGTTCTCTCAGAATGTGTGTGGACTATAGAGAGCTAAACAAGCTCACACACAAGAACCGATATCCGATGCCCCGCATCAACGATCTATTCGACCAGCTCCATGGAGCTAAAGTATTCTCTCAACTCGATCTGGCTACTGGCTTTCACCAACTCATAATTGCTGAGGAGAGTATTCCTAAGACAACATTTCGCACTGAGAATGGTTTCTTTGAATGGCTGGTTATGCCGTTCGGTCTTACTAATGCTCCAGCTTATTTCGTCGACTTAATGAATAGAGTTTTCCAGGATGTTCTTAACAAGTTTGTTCTTGTTTTCATCGATGACATTCTCGTCTTCTCTAAGGATGAGGAAGAGCATAGGTCACATTTGGCTTTTGTTCTTGAAACTCTACGCAGCCATCAGCTTAAAGCCAAGTTTTCAAAATGCCATTTTTGGAAAGATGAAGTTCGATTTCTTGGCCATATTGTTTCAGAGAATGGGATTTCGGTCGATCCAGCTAAGATCGCCGTAATCAATGTAAGTTCCATTCATACCTGTCAATTCTATCAAAATAACTTATCAATTTCTTAATTCGAATCTTTGGAATTTGCAGGATTGGGAGACTCCCAAAACTCCTACAGACATCCGCAGTTTCTTGGGTTTGGCCGGCTATTACCGCAGATTTATAGAAAACTTTGCTCGTATTGCCGCACCACTTACCGCACTGACCAGAAAGAATGTGAAATTTATTTGGAGCGAAAAGTGCGAAGCAGCTTTCAATGAGATGAAGCGAAAGTTGACATCTGCCCCGGTTCTTATAGTTATTGATGGTAGCGAAGGATTGACTGTCTATACAGATGCCTGTCGAGATGGACTTGGAGCAGTTTTAATGCCGAAAGGAAAAGTTATTGCCTATGCGGGTCGTCGGTTAAAGACCCATGAAACAAACTATGCAACCCATGATTTAGAGCTTCTTGCGGTTGTATTTGCTCTTAAGCTATGGAGGCACTATCTATTGGGAACAAAATTCGAGTTATTCACTGACCATAAGTCATTGAGATATATCTTCTCGCAAAAGGATTTGAATCAGAGACAAGTCCGATGGCTCGAATTCCTAGCTACATATGATCTTGATATTAACTACACTCCGGGGAAAGCAAATGCCGTAGCCGATGCTTTGAGCAGAAACCAAGCTATGATATGTTGTAATCTTGTTGAAGGGATGTTATTCCAGCTTTCCGTCTCCCCAGCTCTTATGGATCGTATTATAGCCAAGCAATATGAGGACACTTTGCTTTATCGCATCAAAGAAATAGTTCTTGGCAGAGTTGAAAATGCTGATAATAAATTGGGTGCACATGTTGATAGTAATGGAATCTTGAGAATTGATAATCGGATCTGTGTTCCTAATGTTGATGGTCTAAGACAGAAAGTGCTGAGAGAAAACCATAAGTCTTCACTTTCATTTCATCCCGGTGTCACTAAAATGTACCAGAATATGAAAAAGTTATATTGGTGGAGTGGGATGAAGCGCGATATCTCTACATATGTCAGCAGATGCACAACTTGCCAGCAAGTTAAAGCAGATCACAGGAAGACAGCAGGATTGCTCCAACCTCTAGAGATTCCAGGTTGGAAATGGGAGCAAATTTCTATGGACTTTATTGATGGGCTGCCAAGAACTAGAAAAGGTAACGAAAGCATTTGGGTGATTGTCGATAGACTGACGAAGTCCGCTCATTTTATTCCAGTCAAGACCACTCGTACAGCTTCGAGTTTGGCCGAGATATACATGAGAGAGGTTGTTAAACTTCATGGTGTACCATCTAGTATTGTATGCGATCGAGATCCTATTTTCACCAGTAAATTCTAGAAAGCATTCCAGGATACTTTGGGCACCAAACTGAATCTGAGCACAGCTTATCATCCTCAGACAGATGGCCAAACTGAGAGGGTGAATCGGATTTTGGAAGATCTTCTCCGAGCTTGTATTATTGACTTTGGTGGATCTTGGGAAGACCATCTTCACTTGGTTGAATTCACTTATAATAATAGTTACCAGGTAAAGAAATTGAATTTCAAATTTGAATAAGTATACTTGAATTTGAATTAATTATCTTCAATAACCAGGCAAGCATTGGTATGGCACCGTTCGAAGCCTTATATGGACGGCCGTGCAAATCGCCAGCTTGTTGGATTGAGTCTGGAGATCGATTAGTGCTTGGACCAGAAATGATTATGGAAGCTTCTGAAAAAGTCGAAGAAATCAGGGAGAAGATAAAGACGGCACAGGATAGACAGAAGAGCTATGCTGACAAAAGGAGAAGAGATCTCGAATTCAGTGTAGGAGACAAAGTATTTCTGAAAGTGTCGCCTTTGAAGAATATTGTTCGATTTGGAAGGAAAGGGAAGCTAGCTCCCAGATTTGTTGGTCCGTTTGAGATTACAGAAAGAGTCGGAACATTAGCATATAGAGTTGCATTACCAGAGAAGTTCGCCGGTGTGCACAACATGTTCCACGTCTCACATCTTCGTAAAGTTGTGCACGATCCATCTATGACCATCCCTACTGCTCAGTTAGAAGAGATAGTTATTGAGCCTGAGTTGACTATTGAGCGAAAGCCACTTCGGATAGTCGATCGTGAGACAAAGAAACTCAGAAGGAAGTCGGTAAATCTCGTCAAAGTACAGTGGAATGCAGATGAGCGAGATTGCACATGGGAAACTGAGGATAGTATTCGGGATTCAAACCCCGAACTATTAATTTCAGGTATTATTCAAATTTCTCGAAATCTATCTTGACTTTCGTACTTATTCATTGCTACTTCACTCGTCTCGTTCCTTTTCGAGGACGAAAAGTTTTGAGTGGGGGAGATTGTAACGACCCTAAATTTTCGACCTAATTTAAAATTTTAAATTCATCGTTTCAATAAAAAAATTTGAAATTATAAACGATCTCAATTTACGTCCAAACTTTATTTATGACATACGTCTAGTTAGATATGGACATAGAAAAAGTTTCGTTGCAAATTATTACAGTAAAATCCGTTCGCGTTTTACTGTATATCAGTCCATATAAAGCTGCGTAAAATTTATCTTCCAAATCCAAATATTTTTACACAATTATGTTGTAAAAATTATTCTGATCAAGATTATGTAATTCGTTTCGTCTAAAATTGTCATCGCCTGCTCCGTTTAAATTGTTTTGCAAATCGTACAATTTAAGCGGCGTAAATGCAAATTTTATAAAATCATCGTATCGCAATAATCTGTGTACCGTTGGAAGCGCATCGTCACACTGATCATAACGGTATATTTATTTGCGCGACTCGAAGGCCGACATCATCCGGCGCGTTAATTTAATCGATTCGTACGGTCCGGGTACACAATTGCAACCCAAAATCTTTAACCCGTTTACAAAAGGAAGTTTGAAAATAAGTCAGCCATGTATTTAATGGAGTAGTTAGAAGCTAGGAGTTGCTTGGGAAATGGGAAACGTTTGGGAATTCGGTGTAGACTTTGGAATAGGGTGTGGCGTTTGGGAAGCTCAAAAATCTATTCACTGTACCGAGATTTAAAAGCAAAGAATTAAGTTCACTTTACATTTTATTCACTGTTTCCATTCCCATTTTACAAGCTACAGGTAAACACCCATTTCCTTTCCTCTTTTCTTCCTCCTTTCTTTATTCTTCATACTTCTTTCTGAAAGAAAAAAAAATAATATATATACAAACAAGCATTCGTCCCCTCTCCACTACGATTGACCAACAATTCATTTCCCTTCAGCGTCCCTTCTTCACCCACCTACCAATCACCGCCTCCGCACCACCTCTTCCCTACCACTGGCCTCAGCCCACCACCAGCAACCACCACCCAGACGCCCAAAGCCACCCCTGCCGAAACTTCCCACCCACCTTCCGTTCGCACACGTCCCCAGCAACCACATCCGGCACCGCCGCGCACACCACCCAACCACCAGTCACACCGCCTCTGACCCACTGCCTCCAACCACCACCAGCAACCCATCCTCCCCTGCCGCACCGCCCAATCTCCATCCTCCGCCTTAGCTGCCTTGCACCAACCACCTACCAGCCCAACCTTTCCACCTCGTGCCATTCACTACACCGCCATTCCCTACCACCGCCCGCTGGCCTTCAGCCACCACCCAGACAGCTCACCCTTCCATCGCGAGTCCACGCCCTCCATCACCACTATCCCCTTTACCTGAAACTGCCGAAGCCACCACTGCCACGCCTCTCTCCGCCTTCGCCCACGCCGGCCACCAGGGCGCCACTCCCTCCACTGTCTTGCCGGTATCCAGGCGAGTAGTGCATGCAGTATGCACGTGCACGTGTGCAAGTATATGCAGATGCGCTGTGTTGCCTGTTATTTCCTTTGCGGAGTGCAGTAAGGGCCAGAATGCATGTTTCATGGGCCAAGTAGTCATGCAGATGCGTGTGTTACAGGGGATGTAAATGTTTGGCTGTGTGTGCTGGGTGTGGTGATTTAGTGTTTTAGTGTATTGGGGGTTACGCAGATGGGAGAATGCATGTTGCTGGCAACGTGTACAATTCTATGAAGTCACGGCCTATATATATATAAAAAAATATATGAGTTTAGCTTATAATTCTAGATTTTGCTGAAAAGCATTCAAGCAAATATCTTTTGGTACCGACTTTTCTTTTTTCGCTGTGTGCAGAAACAACCGACTGATTTCTTTCGCAGCAGCATCGATCTTCAGCTTTTGTTTCTCCGTCGTCGGTAAGCGCATTTATATAAATTTATAAATTATATACAAACGTTCATTGTATTAATATCGTTTTCTTTTGTCGATATTACAGTGTCCGTCGTTCGTGCTGTACCGACTCTTTTCGAGCTTCTTTTGCTTCGTCGTCAAATTTCTTTATCCACGAAAGGTGAATTAATTTTCACAACTATATTCTTATGCTAGTTTGTTTTGATGAATGATTGCTATGTGACGTTGAATTGGATGTTAATTGTATTGTTAAGTGATAAAATAATTTGCAAGTGAATTTGATATAGGATAGTTAACGAATTAGATTTGGATTATGTATGTTAAATTTTGATTTGTTAAAACCTGACCCCTTCATATGTTAAATTCAATTAGTTAAAATTGACTCTTTTATTTGTAAGTTAACTGACACGTAGAATTTGATGAATCTCACTTTGGACCCTTATTGAATTAACTGTTGTGGTTGAAAATTGAACGACAAGTGAAACCGTAATGTTATAATCTTTAATCTACTTGAAATGATAGAGTAGATTCTAGAAATAGTTATATTAATTTGCGTAAATAACAAACGCGAATTAATACGATTATTTTGGGATTATTTGAAAATTGTTGAATTGTTGTGTATGGATGCTATTGCTTGTTTATTTACTTTGACACCATCCCAGCTATCACACTGCAAGTTCCCTTTGTATGTTTTGATTTTTGAATTGAAATGGAATCGGGTTGAAATGATAAATACCCAAATAACTTTGACTTAGGATAGAAAAATTAAAATAAAACCCAATTGGTCAATGTTTTGATTTAAATAAAATAAAGTTTTATTTGACTAATAACAAGGTTTTGAATAAATTGGAATTTAAATTCGAATGAATGTAAATGTGAGTATTTGAATTTGAAACAAATATTTAACGTAGTAATTGACAAATGAATATTGTTTAAAATTTAATTATTTAATAATTAAACTTAGAATTATTTGATAATTAATTTTTGAAATTATAAATATTTAAGTTTTGAGATTATTAATAATTAACTTTTGAAATTATTAATAGTTAAGTGGTGAAATTGTTAATAACAATTAAGTTTGAAATTATTAATGAATGAGTTTGAAATAATTAATAATTAAGATTTGAAATTATTGAAAACTTGATGAGATCGAATTTAAATAAATTGAATTGAATATCTTTATTAAGAGAAATTGAATTATTGAATAAGTGAAACTAAGTTTCTTTAACTAAGTTTTGAAATTTGAAAGGAATTTCTTTGATAAGAAATAGAATGCGCTTTATCGAAACAAATGAAAGACTTGTAATTTAAAGAATTGGATTTGACAAATGTAATGGTAAATAAGTTGTAAACTTTGATTATGAAATCGAACTTAAGACGTAACGTAATGAATTGGAAATTTAATTGAAATTGTTTAAGGATAAATTAATTTATTGAATATCGAATGAAAGCGATAATTGATTTAAATCGTTTTGAACGTTAAATTTAGATAAATGATTTTGGAATGAACTTATATACGAAATGCAATGAATATTTGAATTGTTTTAATTGAAACTTTGAAATTGAATTATAGAGATTTTGAAAATGAAATTGGGAAGTTATAAGACGTAATTTTGGAAATTGATTTAGAAAGACTAACGAATTGTCGATTATGAATTCCAATTGAAATTGAAATTGATTTGGTTTTGAAATATAGTAACGACCAATCGGTGTTATAATCACGAAGGTTATTAAAGGAACCGGAATCGGTTAGGGACATACTCACTGTCTAAACCGGAAACCACTTTAATAACTACACGCGAAGTGATGATCCAGAATGAAGTGGTTGGATTGACGAACGCGATGACTGAAGAAAGTGAACGATAATGGATAGCCTTGACACTTGTGTCAAATTGGAAATGACTAAAACAGGAGCCGTGCCGGGCCAATGGAGGATTAGCTACCTCAAGTGGACACACTTCTTCGTAAACTATTCATTTACTTTGTGATTGATTGGTGCACACCCTTGATTTGGGAGTGTTGTTTCACGGTGTTGCGGGCGCTGCGGCGTTGCGTTCTCACCAGTCCGAATCAGGCGAACGGTAGTGTCACTACCTTGGGTATTGCCTCATGTGCCTTGTCATACTTGTATTCCTTTATACGCGACCACTACGATTTTGGTTTGTACCTTTAGTATATGGATTGCCCTCTGGTGACTTCCGGTTTTGGGGAAACTACGGTCTTGTATATGCTCTTGGGAATAAAAATGTGTTAAGGGTGGAATGGGCCATGACTTAACACTATTTTGATATCTTTATATTACTGATAGACATTATCTATTTATCGTACTCTACTATGTATAGATAGTTTATCGGATCCTGAAAGATGCTTATTCCAATCATCTTTGAGTTATTGTAATTTCAAATTCTGAACCATATTATCTGTATAAGAATATATGTCCTGATTCGAGTGTTTGTTTGTGCATATGCTCGGATCAGACTGAGGATTGCTGTTGCTGCTTACTTGGAGCTGAAGACCGAAGACTATTACTATCTTATCTTATCAGTATTGTTCTTTCTATTTAGACATCTATGTTGTTGTATTTCTTTTATTTGAGACATTGTTGTATTTCTGGGTAGCTTCATGAACTACTCTTATGACTATGTTGTAAATTCCGCTGCACTATTCTGTTATGTTATATTTTCTGTGATTCTGTGATGAATCTCATTTATATACATATACTCCATTAATGATTCGTGTTTTGTACTATTTAAGTTGACATGTGTGGATTATTGTCAATTTAAATGGTCCAAATATACGGGTTGTTACAACATGCAGATAACATAGCATCACCCAATAAGTTATTAGGTAAATTTGAACTTATAAGAATGGCATTAACCATTTCTACTAAAGTTCTATTTTTTCTTTCAGCAACACCATTTTGTTATGGTGTATAAGGGGCAGTGTATTGGTGAACTAAACCATGTTGTTTACAAAACAAGGTGAATTCACCATGATCTGAATGTAATACTTTGATTTTAACTCTTAATTGTGTTTCCACTTCAGCTTTGTAAGTATTAAATTTATCAAAAGCCTCATCTTTAGTTTTCATTATATCCACGTAAGCATATCTAGTATAATCATCAATAAATATGATATAGTATTGGTTACCACCATAGGTGATATGACTTTTTAAGTCACCCACCTCATTATATACCAAATCAAGCAAACTAGTTTTCCTTTCTATAGATTTAAAGGATTTTCGATGTATTTTTTCTTGAACACATATTTCACATTTAGAGATAGAATCGAAATAACAATCAGAAATTAATCCTAATTTATGCATATTTTTAAGGAAATTATAATTAACATGTCCTAATCTACCATGCCATAAACTAGCAGAATCAACAATGTAAGCAGAAGATTTCTCTATTAAATTCAACTTAATCATGTCATTACAAGAGTATCCCTGTCCAATGAATTTTCTGTTCTTGGACAACACTAACTTATGAGACTCGTATATCATCTTGAATCCTCCTTTGTTAAGAAGGTATATAGAGACCAAATTCTTACATATGTCTGGTACATAAAATACATTGACTAGCGTAAGACTTTTCCAGAGGTGAGTGGAAGTTCTATGGTGCCTTTTCCCATAACTTTGCTTGAAACCTTATTTGCTCCAGTAACTTCGTTGCATTCTCCATTATTTTCTTCGTAAATCTTAAAAAAACTACAGTCTTTGCAAATATGAATGGTTGCTCCAGTATCAAGCCACCAATCATTATCTATGCCATTAATGGAGTTTTCTTCTTGCACTACAGCCAAAAGCGAGTCTTCAACCAAATTCACTTTTTGTTTCTTCCACAGACGACAGTCTTGGGCATAGTGGCCGGGCTTGTTACAGAAATAACATGCACCTTTCTTTTTGTTGTTCTTAGGACGATTTTTCCTTTTAAACTGTGTCTCATTCTTAGGCTTCAACTTGTCAGTTATTTTAACATTATTTGCCTTAGAATAGGACTCAGTTTGCGGATTATCATCTAGTTCTCATTTACGAGATTCCTCTTCAATACGAAGATGACGCTGTAAGCCGTCTAAATCTTAATCCGTTTTTGCATACTTCAATTTTTTCTTATAATCATTCCAAGAATTAGGGAGTCTAGAAATTATGGCTCCAACAACAAAAGATTATGGGAGATTTATTTTAGCATCTATAAGTTGATTCACCAATAGTAAGATTTCACTTACTTGTCATATTATGGACTTATTGGCAACCAGTTTGAAATCCATAAAATTGAAAATATGAAACTTCTTTTACTTGCCTCTGATATGTGGTATTTGCTTTCCAGTGCAGTCCAAAGAGCCTTCGCAATTTCCAAGGTCTTATGTGTGTTGTAGACAAAAGTAGACAGTGCATTCAGAATATGCCCTCTACACAGAAAATCATCTTCTTTGCACTTTACACATTTCGCCTTTAGAGTAGCATCATCTATTGCAGTTTCCTCCGATATTACCTCTAAGCCATCTTCCAAAATGTAGAACAATTTGACAGTGATAAGGAAGAACTTCATCGTCTCTTGCCAATGAGTAAAATTATCTCCATCAAAACGCTCCAATCGAGTTAAGTGCCGATTCATGACTTGCAAGGTTCTCAAACTTTCCATGGATGAAAAATATTGTCTAAAAATTGTTGTAAAAATTTATGGTTCGAGGCGAGGAAGATGATGACAATGTCGTACTTCTTACTTCAAGGATCTAGAGTATAGATTCTTTTAGACAATATTTCAACCCACCAAGTACAAACGGGTTATCAAACTATTAACTTTAGGATTCAATAAAGTCTTGGAATAGCGTAACCAGATTCAGGATTTGTACGGTCTTGTTCTGGCCAAGAACACTTTATTATAGTTTCTAATGATGCTAATTTGTAGAGAATAGAATGGAAAAGAAGAAGAGAACAGATTTGCAACGTTTTTGTGTTTGCAACACCTCACAAGCATCGTAAAACCTGGTTGTGACGAAAGTGTTTTGCAACACTTTCTGGTGTTGCGAAATCTGGAAGAAGAAGATAAGAGTTGTTGTTAAATTTGCAACGGTTCTGGACGTCGCTATTTATAGCATTAGAGAGGTGTCTATTCGTCTAGAGATGTATTTGTTCAAAATGTTGCACCCCTTCCCAACGGTTCAAAACTGTTGCTAACGGTCGTGACCGTTCATTCAAATATCCCGCCATCACCAACCGTCGCATCCCCGAACCCGGCCTGGTTCGGTCAGTCAGACGGCGGTGGCAGTGCGTGTACATGTGGTGGTTATGCATGACTTCTCTCCTTACAACAAAGTAAACATTTAGGTTTCCAAAGGGCCCAACCTTCTCGGAACCTATATTTAAAAAAATGTAGTTCAATATTTCCCAAGATATGGGACTATTCTTCCTTCCCTCTTCTTCTCTCTTTAAAACAAAAAACTATGGAGGCAGTGTTGGGAATATCCAACATTCTATTTATGGAGTTGATAATTTGACGACATTCTTGAAGAAGAGTTGATAAGTAGGTGTGATATTCACACCCATCAAGTAACTTCTAAGTACCGCTTGAGACAAACAATTTAGTAGGTGAATGAAGGTCCATGCAGTTAAAGCACTATGCGGTTTTACAGCAGTGGAAGTGCAAAAATTTATAACAGAGATAAAATGAGGATATAACGGAGGTGCACAAAGTTTCATTACATATAAAACCAAATATTTAAAGTTTATTTATTCTCATTCTCACATCATTTGTATAAAAGAAAATAATGTTGTTTAATCTTATATAACAAAATTGAAGAATATCATGATTTATGCAATTCAGATTTGATGACTATAACAAATTTTAAACTTATATCGTGCACTTTATACCCTAACTTTATTAATTTGGTTTAAAAAAGAATTAGCAAAATCAACCTTTTTATATTAATGTTGCTAAAGCGGATGCTAAAAAGCCTTGATTTAGTTGGTACAGTGGAAAATAACGGGACTTAAAACAGATATATTATTTAATAGCGTTAAACAGAAAAAGCGTAGCGGTCATAGAATGCTATATGTTATATTAGGAATTTTACAGGGTTTCAGCGGGGCTTTAACCGCACAAATGAAGATGGAATGTGAATGTATATATGTTAGGATTTCAATATAATTTAGTATCAATAATTATGAAACTCTGAATTCGGATAGATTACCCATATTAATTTGATTAAGAAGAAACCAGAGAAAAGTAAATAAATTAGCAAAATACTGAATTTATAGTTGTTAGTTGAAAGAGAAAAATTGGTTTGGTCTTCCAACTTGACACAACCTTAAATCAAATATTATCTCTTTATAGAAGAGGGTTAGAGAGTTATTAAGGCTTGTGTAATTTAAGGACCATAACCCTTTATTTATAATGTTGACATTTTCTAATTTGACACTTCAACAAATTGGAATAGCATTTGGTATCTACGCATTAATACCATGATAATGAGATTTTTTAATCCATAATTTGACCACTTTAATTAGGCTTTACACCAAAATAGCATAACACATTTTATTTTACATTTGTCCACCGCATGTTGAAATATTCCAACAATCTCCCCTAGGTTATATATGACATAACCTTATAAATGTGTTTTTCTTATGAGCTTCAAAATTTGCTATTTATAACATAAAGTGTATTCGAAATAATCTCGCCCATTAACCGTGTTAACAATGGATCAAAGCGGTCTTCGTTACCTTTATCGTAACTAAACTCATCAATGGTCACATATATCAGTACAACCAAATGACATAAATCAATCATAGATGCGTTGCATGGAATTTACATAAAATGTAATCTATACGTGTCTATTTCCAACTGGTTCTACTTTAGTGAGGGCAAAATATTTAATATTTGAACAACATAGAGTGCAAATAGAAGTTTATTACTTTATTTTTTATCAGAAGAAAATATTAATATATCCATAAACAATGTATAGAACAATGTGTCATACGACAATGCCAAATACAAACTCCTCCCGAAGTAAATTATCCTTACATAAAAAGTACATTCATTCAAGCAACATGCTCATAAAAGACCTACGATACAGTCCTTTTGTAAGCGGATCCGATATCATGGAGTTTGCCTAGTTTGCTCTATGAATCATTCTTCCCTCATTTGAAAATAATATTATCGTTTATTGTCGTAATATTACTTTAATGTTCTTTAAATTTCTTTTTCAACATTTCACAACTTTATGATAAAATTTTACAATTATTTTTCATCATTGGATACGTAATAGAAAAAAATATTAGTTCCATAGTGGAGGAGGCTATAAGTGTCCAAATGACAACTTTCCTAGTATAGCTCTGTGGGAAACGGTGTAGCATAAATTATACTGGTGTGAACGGATCTTAAGGCTACTTTAACATTAGAGAGGAGGTTAATAGTGTTTTATAACTTATATAGAATTATTTTTAAATTGTTTCAAGATTTTAAATCAAAAATAGATAATCAACACAAATATATATTAAGAAGAAGTCATAGATATACGTATGTATGTATGTATTAAAAATAAAGTAAAAGTAAGAGAGATGACACTAGGAGTTTTTATACTAGTTCGGTTAACCAATCCTACGTTCAGTCCTGTACAATACATGTACAAATTTCCTTTCAAATGCCCACTTTAAATAGGTAGCAAGTAAACCAGAATACCGTCTCGATTTCAAGGCAACCAGAAACACCCTCTTGACTCTCCATGCTTATGGTAGACTCTCTTGATTTAATCGGGTAACAAGATCACCTACATGATTTAAACGGGGAACAAGCACACCCATTTGATTTGAACGGACAACAAGCACACTTACACAAATAGTAGTAGAGATTTGTTAATTTCAAATATAAATAGTTGTACTTTGGGTAAAGAATATCCTTTAGCCCTTTGATAGCACTTTGATCTTTGAACTGATGAGAGAATACTTGCAAATCAGTGAGTAGATTGTAGAGAATGAATGTAGTAAAATGGAGATGGAATTCGATTGAATTTGAAGAGTATGGAAAGTGGATGTTGTGAAATATATAAAGAGAATTTGAAGTAAGAAGAATGTAGAGAAAGTAGGTGTTAAAATACATTTTCCAATCCCCTTTATATAGTATTTGAAGGGACGTATCTATTCGCAAATAGATGCTGTTATCCCACCTTTTGGCAAGGCCGTGACACCAAGGACTTGACTAAAGACCGGTGACAGATCGTCTCGGAAATCGGTTATGCACAAGGATCGCTATGGATATCGGTGGAATTTGTCCGAGTCCGGATCGGGCTACAATTGACAAGGCATGTCAAACAAAGTCGTAGGAACCAACGTTCCGGATTTCAAGTCAATCCGAGTTCGTACGTCCGGGATATCATCAACGCAATTGAAGGGCATAGCCGTAAGATCGCCTCCGCTTGGTTCGAATCGACTAAGGGTCGAATCCATCAAAGATCGACTCCAACAAGTTCGACTCGGTCTACTTCGAGTCCATTTGGACACACGTTGGTACCAGAGCCATCTTATTCGAAACCATCAGACGGCTAAGCTTCGTATCCACCGCCCAAGGCAGCATGTTCGAATCGATAGAAGTTCCCTTGATTGCTTCGAATCCACTAGGAGAACTTTGGCTTTGAATCCATCGAGCGGGGGCCTAGTTCGAATCCATTAGGCCATCACTTCCTTCGAATCCACAGAGCTGCAGATACTTCGAATCCACACTATTTGAGGCAACTTCGAATCCATCGACTTTAACGCACCTAGATCGATTCGAAGAGACCTATGTTCGTTCGATTCGAAGAGGGATATCTTCGAATCCACTACCACGAATCCACCTGGTCAAAGCGGCGAAGAACATGGAGTCGACCCAGTCAATCCGGAGTGAGAAGCGGATCGATACGAAGCATACACATCACGTCATCATCTTCACGTGCAGGAGAATCGATTCGAACGAATCGATTCGAACCATATCGATTCGAACAGAGCACTGCCACCAGAAATGCAATCTTGAATCAATCATAACTCGAGTTCTACAAGTCCAAATGTCATGAAATTTTCACAGGAGCTTAAGCACATGATGAAGAATGTTCACACCAAATTTCAGCTCGATTGGATGATTTCTTGATCGATTCGAACCAAGGGTCGAATCGATCCCAAAGTGGGCCCGGATCTCCAGGTTTCGGCCATGTGGGCCCCCTGACGTACCAGAACTGGTCTCCCCTCATTTTAGGCGAAATATCAGCCTCCTACACCTATAAATAGAGCCTATAGTCATTCAGAAAAGGGGTCAGATAATTCTAAGTACTAAAGAGCGCCCAGATTCTGCCAGATTTACTCCAGAACACCGCCGCTGCTTTAGATTGAGACTTAGCATATAAATTCAGTTGTATTACATTATAAACTACTGTAACCTTCAAGTATCGAGCAATAAAGTCATCAAACTTCATAGTGGACGTAGGCAAAACGCCGAACCACTCTAAATCGCTTGTCTTTGCAATTTATTTTCTGTTATTTGGAGTTTTTGTTAGATAATCCACAGTTTTAATTTTCATTCTTCACTTCTATCTCTTCAAAAACTTCCGAAGAGTGTTGTGCCCATTTTTGGTACAAACACTTTGGTGCTTTCACTGAGAAAAAACCAGCTTTTTTCTCCTGCTCCTTGGATCTACCGTCGATACCGGATTGCACAAATCCAAGAGGAAGATCCAGATCTCTAATTCAGCATCCTTCCATTCTATTCAGATTTGCATAAAGTCTAGGAAAAGGATCCATCATTCAAAATGGTTAGCACAAGAACCACTTCTACAGCTGCTGGACAAGAAGGTAGGGATGGACAGAATCCTGCTCAACAGCAGCCATCCAACCAAGACAACACTGCCCATTCAGATCCGTCTGGGGCAGTCACCAGGCAAGAATTCCATGTGTTGCTTCAAGAGTTGACTCAAAGTCGGCAACAATTGGCCGAACAGTTGCGTGCTAATATTGAATTGACAAACCAACGGAACCGCCAGGGCCGTAGGAGGTCCAGAAGGGATGATGTTTCTCGCTCATCCACTGAAAGTTCTGCCTCATCTGACTATCATCATAGATCTACCCGTCCCCGATTGGACGGAAGTCATGCTCAAGCTGCTGGATATCAACCCGCCCTGACTGTCGGACAATTGAGAGTAGGACCGTCAACCAGCTTCCAGGCTGGGCCATCAGCACGAGGTGGTCGTACTCCACAATATACAACGGACAATCATGTCACAGCTGCCACAGTAGAAACAAGGGTTCATACCCGACATCTTCCAGATTCAAGTAATCAACAGCAGGGACGTACTTCTGAACCATACGTCCCGGAAGACGCTGAGCCAAGGAGGCGAAACTTGGACCGTCGACAGCGCCCGGTCCAAACTTGCACTGTGGAACCCGACCACACCTTAGCTCGGCATGCTCAAAATGTAGCAATGCCAGACATCTCGACTATGATACGTCAGATGATCCGCGAAAGCCAAGGTCTTACCAACGATGATTGGGGGATTTCTCGAAGTCATACTCCTTTCACGGACGAGATACTATACGCTGAACCTCCTCGGCGATTCAGAATGCCAACTCTCCCTATGTACGAAGGAAATTCTGATCCCAATCAGCACATATTGAAATATGAATGGTCAATGAGCGCCGCAAGGGCCGACGATGCAGTGAAATGTCGAAGTTTCCCCATCTCACTGGGAGGAATTGCAACAATGTGGTTTACAAGATTACCTCCAAGATCTATCTCTTCATTTGACCAATTGGCTAAGAAATTTGTTGAACAATTTCGCATGCATGTCGCTAGACCCAAAGATGTTAACACCCTGTCCAGTGTTACCCAAGCTCGTGGGGAAACACTAAGGCGTTACTTGGAGAGATTCCATGCGGCATGTGTGGAAATTAGTAATCCCAACGATAACTCGATTTTAATGGCATTAACAAAGGGAATTGATCCCGATTCCGAATTTGGAAACTGGTTGGCCGGAAAGCCACCCGCATCATTGGACCGTTTCTACTCCAAAGCCGCTCAATTCTTACGGCAAGAGGACGCGAAACAGTCTAGGAAGCTGGACGATGCAAAGCCCGGAAATGAGGGAATACAGAGCAATGTAGCAGTTAAACAGTCCGGTGACAATTCTGGGAAAGTTCAGTTAAACATACAGAACAAACAAACTCAGCCAAGAGGTAGCAATGGTCAAAATAAGAAGAGAGATCTGAATCCAGGCCCACGGCGTAGGGATCCGATGTTCGAAAGTTATACACCATTAAACACATCGCTGGAAAATGTGTACCTACAAACTTGCAACACTGAACAGTATAAGAAACCCGCTCCGAAGCGGTCATCAGAGAGGCAGATTCAGTCAGGAAAGTTTTGTAGGTTTCATGAAAGTTATGGCCACAATACTAATGACTGTCGTCATTTGCAGGATCTCATAGAAAAGTTGATCAGGGAGAGAAAGTTAGATCAATTCGTGCGGGCACCGCAGTCAGGTGATGCGGGTCCATCAAACCCAAACCATGCGCAAGACCAAGAAAGACAAGAGGAACCCGCACGTACAGGCGGGAGGCTAGTTATCAATACCATAAGTGGTGGTCCTCATCCAGCGGACAGGAGCTGGAGGGAAATGGAGTCGTATGCTAGCTCTATCAGGCATGCGAGCTTCGAATGCTGCAGTAATTGTGAGGATGGAACCCCGGCTAAGCAACAAAAGACGATGTCTGGCGATATCATATTTAGAAGCAGAGATGCTGACAAAATCAAAGCTCCAACAATTGACCCACTGGTCATATCTGCCCAGGTTGGTCCTGCTTGGATGAAGAGGATCCTGGTTGACAGTGGGAGTTCCGTAAACATTCTATTCAAACGAGCTTATGATTTAATGAAGATGGAAGCAAAAGACTTGAAACCCTGCCAGTCTCGAGTTCACGGCTTCAATGGGAGTGCAACAATACCCACTGGGATAGTGGAACTGCTGGTGGAACTGGGGGTTGGAGAACGCAGGAGAGTCCGACTGCTACAATTCGTTGTTCTTGACATCGCTTCACCGTACAATGCATTTTTGGGCCGACCGGCCCTTGCTGAATTCAGGGCAGCCATTGCCCCGTGGTGTTTGACTTTGAAATTCCCAACTGACCATGGGATTGGAATCATTCAAGGAGATCAGGCAGCGGGAAGAGCCTGTTATGTTGCTGAATTGCGTGAAGCATAGAAGAAGGAGAAAGGAAAGGGCATGGAGGAATCTCTCTGCGTCCGTTTTACTGATAATTGACAACTAGCGCCTGGGTCCCGGCCTGGGCGCCACTACCAATTCCTTAAAGATCTTGACCCTAGAGATAACGAAGATAAAGATGAAGTCAAAGAGAATCAAGCGTCTCCAGCCGAACTGACTGTGGACGTCCCAGTCAGTGAGGATGACGACTCAAAAGTACTAAAAGTTGGGTCTCAACTGGGAAAACAGATACAACAGGAATTGGTTGAATTTCTTTAAGCGAATCTCGATGTCTTTGCCTGGACACACTCTGACATGTGCGGAATCTCACCGAACATTGCAAGTCACTCCTTGAATATTGATCCACGACATGTTCCGGTCAAGCAAAAGAGGCGTGGTATGGATCCAGAGAGATCTGCCGCCCTTAAAGAAGAAATTGACAAGTTGCAATCAAATGGTTTCATCCGAGATGCTCTATACCCGGAGTGGGTGTCAAATCCGGTAATGGTTCGAAAACCGAATGGGAAATGGAGAACTTGTGTCGACTACTCCGACTTAAACAAAGCTTGTCCAAAAGATAGTTTTCCACTTCCTCGAATTGACCAACTCGTAGACTCAACTGCAGGCCATGAATTGTTATCCTTTATGGATGCTTATTCCGGTTATAATCAAATACCTATGCATCTACCCGATCAAGAACATACCAGTTTCGTGACCGATCTGGGGCTCTACTGTTACAGAGTCATGCCTTTTGGTTTAAAGAATGCCGGAGCAACTTACCAACGCTTGGTTAATCGAATGTTCGCTGACCAGATCGGAAAGACCATAGAGGTTTATGTGGACGACATGTTAGTTAAGTCCCGATTTTCCATAGATCACGTCAGGGATTTAGATTCAATGTTCCGCATCCTACGTGAATATAGAATGAAGCTCAACCCGTTGAAGTGCCACTTTGGTGTTGCATCCGGAAAGTTCCTCGGTTTCATCGTCAACGCTCGTAGGATAGAAGCAAATCCCGAAAAGATCTGGGCAATAAGGAATTTGCAAACTCCAAGGACCATAAAGCAAGTCCAGAGTCTCAACGGGAAGGTAGCAGCACTAAGCAGGTTCATTTCAAAATCCACTGATAAATGCATTCCTTTCTTTGATCTAATCCGGAAGGGAAAACGAAACTTTGAATGGACCATGGAATGTGAAGGCGCATTCCGATCGCTGGTTCAGCACCTCTCTACACCACTGATTTTGTCAAAACCGATTGATCACGAACAATTATACCTTTATCTGGCAGTATCAGAGCATGCGATCAGTGCTGCTCTGGTCCGAGAAGAGGATCGAGTGCAGAAACCGATTTATTATGTTAGTAAACGATTGACCGGAGCTGAAAGAAATTACCCCAGGTTGGAGAAACTGGCTTATTGCTTGGTCATTGCCTCAAGAAAGCTTCGTCCTTATTTCCAAGCTCATCCGCTTACTGTGTATACCGATCAGCCGTTACGACAGGTCCTCACGCGGCCTGAGACGTCTGGAAGGTTACTCAAGTGGAATATCGAACTGAGTCAATTTGACATTACTTATGCACCGCGGAGGGCCATTCAAGGGCAAGTCCTGGCTGACTTCATAGCTGAATTTACTGTTCCAGACGACTTACCTGAAACCAACGAACCTCCTGAATGTGTCTGGAAGCTTTATACAGACGGTGCATCAAACGATCGGTGTTCGGGCGCTGGTGTTGTACTAGAAACCCCCGAAGGTCGATCCATATGCTATGCATTGAAGTTCGATTTTCACGCAACCAACAATGAAGCTGAATATGAAGCTCTATTGACTGGGTTAAAGCTTGCCAGAGATTTGAGAATTGTTGCTATAGAAATTTATTGTGATTCACAGTTGGTTGTGTGCCAGGTACGGGGAGAATATCAAGCAAGAGATCGAAGAATAGCTGCTTATCTAGCCCGAGTTCAGGAAGCACTGGATCAGTTTGATTATTATGCCATTTACTATATACCACGAGATCGCAATCAAAAGGCCGATTCATTGGCAAAGTTGGCCAACACAGGTGAAGCACAACAAATGGGACTTGTCCCGGTCGAAACTTTGTCCTTCCCAAGCATCGATCAAATAAAAACGAATGATGTGTTGGAAACCTCACCCAGCAAAGAATCATGGATGACTCCGTATCGAAATTATATTGAGAATGGGGTATTGCCTGAGCACCGAAATGAGAAAAGACAAATTCTACGAAAAGCTTCGCGATTCATCATTCAGGACGGGATCATGTATAGAAAAGGTTATTCTGTTCCACTCCTCCGGTGTATCGCTCACGACGAAGTCAAACGAGTGTTACATGACGTGCACGAAGGAGAATGTGGCGATCACACCGGTGGACAAGCGCTTGCTAAGAAAATACTCCGATATGGATATTACTGGCCGACAGTGAACCGAGATGCAGCCAATTATGCCAGAAAGTGCGACAAGTGCCAGAAACACGCTCGAATTCCAAGAGCCCCACCTACCGAGATAACTCAAATGGTCAGTCCCTGGCCGTTCGCTATGTGGGGTATCGATATCATCGGCGCTTTACCTCTGGCAAGAGGTGGTGCGAAGTATGCCATCGTCGCAGTTGACTACTTCACGAAATGGGCCGAGGCCGAAGCTCTCGCAACGATTACGTCGAAGAAAGTGATAAACTTTGTAGTCCGCAATATCATTTGTCGATTTGGACTCCCGCGTACCATCATCACCGATAATGGGACCCAATTCGAAAGTTCGGAGTTCAAGAATTTCTGTCAACGATTTCATATTCATAAAAAGTTCTCTGCAGTCGCACATCCACAAGCAAACGGTCAGGTCGAAGCTGTTAACAAAGTTATCAAATCCATCTTAAAGAAACGATTGGAAAAGGCTGGGGGCAAATGGGTCGATGAACTTCCTATGGCATTATGGGCTTATCGAACGACTCACAAGACCGCAACTGGACACACCCCATTTTCCTTATCCTATGGCTCGGAGGCCGTTATTCCAGTTGAGACAGAAGTATTTTCTCACCGCGTAACTTATTATGATCCAAAAACAAATTCTATATTACTCGCTGAATCTTTGGATCTATTGGACGAGAAACGGGAAGAAGCTGATTTGAGAGCGGTCGCATACCGAAGTCGGGTCGCCCGGTTATATAACACCAAAGTTTGACCCCGAACCTTTGACCTCGGTGATCTTGTCCTCAAGAGAATCTACCCGGTTCCTTCACACATGAAACCAAATTGGGAAGGACCGTACGTGATTACACAAAGACTTGGGGATGGCACATTCAAACTATCAACCGTGGACGGTCTAGTTTTACCAAGGGCCTGGAACAGCGAGAGTCTCCGTCGCTACTACATATGACAGGCTTTATTTATTTCATTATGTTTTTTATTCAGCAATTTACTTTTGCATTTCGAAATTAGAATTTGTATTAAGGCAACTGACTTTGCCATGTTTTCTTATTTCAGCAATAAAATGCCATCTCTTCGAGCCAGGGCTGTGATTCATTAAATACAATGTACAACATCACGATGCACGAAGAGCTAAATTCCATCACACAATGGGATTTATTCAAGTAGGGAGTGGCTATGAAGCAATCAACCACTCACTAAATGAAACCCGAGCTCGGGGGCAAGCCATCACATCAGGCCAGAAATGGGTTGATACACGACAACCCTTCACTTAACTCCGTACTCCCAGAGTGCGAGGCGGAGTATAAACATTTTCCTAAATCCCAGAGTACTCCGAGAGCACGAGCTGGGTACAAACTTTTTACTTAACTCCGTACTCCCAGAGTGCGAGGCGGAGTATAAACATTTTCCTAAATCCCAGAGTACTCCGAGAGCACGAGCTGGGTACAAACTTTTTACTTAACTCCGTACTCCCAGAGTGCGAGGCGGAGTATAAACATTTTCCTAAATCCCAGAGTACTCCGAGAGCGCGAGTTGGGTACAAACTTTTTACTTAACTCCGTACTCCCAGAGTGTGAGGCGGAGTATAAACATTCCTTAACTCCGTACTCCCAGAGTGCGAGGCGGAGTATAAACATTCATTCAACTCCGTACTCCCAGAGCGCGAAACGGAGTATAAACATTCACAAAACCCCAGAGTACTCCGAGAGCGCGAGCTGGGTATAAATATCAGCAAACTCCGGACTCCGAGAGCGCGAGCTGGAGTATGAACATTGCTCAACTCCGTACTCCCAGAGCGCGAGGCGGAGTATAAACATACGTCAACTCCACACTTATCCCTAATACTGGGGGCAGAACCATAACACACAACAAGTTGAAGACAAAAAGGAATAAATTTTCATTTCCACTATCAACAAAAAGAATCTGATTACAAAGTGGTTCAAAAAATTGCTACTAGTGGGAGCCGAATCCACATCTATACACGGCTATAGAAAAATCAACAAAATACTACCCTTCACAACAGAAAGTTAAAGAAAGAGTTCAATCTTTCTTCTTTCGTATTTTCTTCTTCGGGGTAGCTCCACCAGATCCGCTGCCTGATTTTCCCCTCGACCGCTTGCTCTTTTCAGGCTTGTCCTCCGGCGGCGACATAATATCAACGTCTTCCTCGGAGCTTGAGACGACGGAAATTCTTCTCGGAGGACGAGTTGAAGGCATGGGAGCAGTAGCAGGAAGTGGGACAGGAGCGGCTTCGATCATTACAGTACCGCCCGGTGAGATCACCATTAATGGGGCAGGCCCTGACGGATTCATACCAGCATTCCCTGTTGCCATCTCGGCATCAATCTCGGCAATAATTTCGTCCTCACGGGAGGCTTGGGCCGCATCAGATGCAACCATAGCGGGCATAGATGAACTAACGGCCGGAGCAGCCCCACTCATAGCATCGGACAGATTGACGGAGGGGTTGTTGGGTTCATTGAGAAGCTCCTCAATCATTTGAGCGCTAAAAGAAAACATGTTTGCATCTCCCTCTTCGCCGACCAAGGTGGAAGTCGTGATGGCTTCCGTAAAAACAACCCCTTGTGTTTGATGTGAAACTGATAGTGCAAGAGGCACAGAAACAACGACTTCAGTCACTGAAATGCGACAAAGCGAAGATTGTTAGCCAAGAGTGTTGCCTAAGGTTCTTCATAACTAAAATACGGGAAGCGTTCAAATACCTTCCTTAGTCAGGACCGAAACGTGGGCAGAATCATCGGTGGAAGATAATAGCGGTTGGTCAGGATTATATGCAGGAACATGCCGGGGATCTATCGCACCAGTGGTTTCAGGCAATGTTGGAATTACAGCTTCAAAACTTGCCTCGTGATGCGCGATCCCCGAGCCTTCGCCTGTCTCTAGAGATTGAACACCAAGCTTTTCTTTCGCCATAGAGATCACCGTCTCATGAAGGACCTTCCTCTCATCCTCGGTGAGCAAACGCATCTCCAACTCAAAGTCGTCAAGTGTCTCATCTGGATGCGCTGCTCTCTTTTCATCCACCAGCCGGGTCCAGGCATTGTACAAGATCATGGAGTCATCTCCCAGCCACGCTAAATTTCTGTGTTCCAGCACATTAGCGTTGTACGTGACTAAGAGATCATCAAACTCAGCATCTAGCCTGGACCTCTCCTCCAAAATCTTTTCTTGAATGTCTGCTTCCGCAGACTTAGCCTTGACCGCCACCGCAGCAAGTTCGGCCCTGAGAGATACTGCTTGGTCGCAAGCCTCTTGAGCAGTGGCGTTTGCATCGTCCTTCTCCTTCACCATTTCAGTAAATTTGGCCTTGAGCTCGTTCGGCTCTTTAACGGCTAAGTCTCGCTCAGCTGCAATGGTGGTGTTGCGGTGGCCCATCTCCTCTACCGTGGCGCAATGTTCTTGTTGCATCCTAGCCATTTTGGCCACGGCGTCCTCGTGCTTCTGGAGAGCTTGAAGTTCAGAATTCCGGGACGTCTCCATTTCAGATTGAAGAACTTCAATGATGCGCTTCTGTTTAGCAATTTCAGCATCACGTTCAGCGATAATCTTCGCCTGGTCAAAAGCTACTCTAGAAGCCTTCACGGCTGCCTTGTACCACTCCTTATACTGAGCGTAGAAGTCGCGGATATAACTATGGGCAGTGGTCTCAGCGTCCGAAGGAATTCTTTTAAAGTTAGGAGGGAAGACATAGCCATCCATGCAAATTTCAGGGTAGTCATTTTTCATTTGGGCGAGCTTAGCAGCTCCCTCACTTGTCAACTCAGCCGGAGCTTGTTCTATTATAGCGGCTGCTGTCGGTTCCATTCTTGGCCGCTGAGCATCAGGCCAAAAAGATTGAGAAGGCGGCTGCTGCTGATGAGAAGGCCCTGGGAGGTCTACTGGGGCCCTAGGAGGTGGAGGAGAGCGAGATCGGGGTCGGTACTGGTATCCCCGGTCTCTGTCAGAATAATCATAGCCAGAACGGCCACGCGAGTAATCTCTATCTCTATCATAACGTTCTTGACTTGAATAGCCTCGCCCATGTTCCCTATCTGTCTCTCTCCTGCGGGAATCATAAAATGGAGAAGATTGGCGCACGTTCCGAAGCCTATCCAAAGTGGAGCCTCTGCCTGACATTTCACCTGCGATAAAGAAGGATTACGGGTTAGGATCCGATAAAGCAATGCTTACTATGCAAAAGTCATGAAGTGCTGTGGAAGTGTGTGTAAATGTGTAAACCCCCAAACCGACCGGAGGTGTTGACCGCACTTAAAGGAAAGGGCTCGTTCATATTTAGGACATCTTGAAATTCCTCCAACCCAGGATTATGAGAAATCGATATATAATCTGGGATAGGAATATCGTCAAGCCCTTTGAAAGAATCTGTCGAATGAGAAGGGGCGGCCTCAGAAATCATGACTCCGGAAGCGGGAAGAAACACATCTACAGATTTCCCCCCTTTGGACTTAAGTTTTTTGGAAACGGCGGCCTTGCCTTTCCGTTTTTCTCCCGATTCTTCAAAGTTTCCCGAGAGATCAGCCATCGGCTCCGAATCTGTGTGGGTTCTTTCTTCGTCACTCGCCTCGATTATTCTGATTCCGAGCGACTTCTTCACCTTTCTCTTCTTGGTTTTCTTCTTATCTTCCTTCTTGGAGGCGGGCTTTGCCAATCCCTCGACGACTATACTTTGATTGATGTCGATCAAACCAAGAATTCTTAAGTTATAATCGTTCAGCACCGAGTCAATATGTCTCAACTCGCTTGGAACTTCTTGAAGACTTCGGACGATACCCTTGAAACGCCCGCCATCGGGTCTGGAGATAATGGCTGTAAAGAGAATGAAATGTCAATTTTAATACCAAAGAGCTATTGGTCAAAAGAACAGGTTAAGACGCTTACGTCTAGACAACCATCGCCTAGCAAAACCCGGAGGGCATCGAACATAGAACCATTCGTTCTTGAAATAACTCAGTCGGGTCCAGGCTCCGACAACAACTTGGCAATTCCTAACTGCCTCCAAAAATGTGAAAGACGGGCTATCACCCCTACTCTTGAAGTTAAATATGTGTCTAATCTCGGTTGGCCTTGGCGGGCGAAAGAGACAGTCCATAAATATGACAAAGGCACTGTTCAGCAACGCATGCCCGTTGGGATGAAGTTGTGAAGGAGCGATTCCTAAATATGATAGCATCCCTCTGATATATTGATTGAAAGGAGGGAGAGTTCCGGCCGTGCAAGCATGGCGATAGAATGCTGTATATCCTTCAGGCGGATTATGCGGTCTATCAGTGGCACTGGGCAATAATACATCACCTAGAGATATGTTATGTCTCAAACAAATTCGGCCCAATAAGGATTCGGAAATGTTAGATTGGACAGAGTCAACAGGGTCCTCAATAAATATAGCATCCAGCAATTCATCTGGAGCTAGATCGATTACATCGGCAGGAATATCGGGAATCTCAAGCACCGGAGGAGTCGAGCTCTGTACCTCTTGTTGTTGGGAGCTCAAAGATTCCATAATTAACTAACTCATCATAAAGAAACGTTAAGTACATACAGAGCCCGTGCATTCCCCAGTGTGAAGTGTATGAACGTGTCGTGCAGTGCAAGTGCTGTGCATTACTTGAGCAGATTCTACAGATTAAAGCAAGATGTCCGTACGACAAAAAACTTGAGGATTTGAGAACGAAGATGACCGTCATCGCTGACCGTCACTTCCACACCATCCAGAGGCTACTACCCACTTCAAGTATAAATCTATCAGTTGTATTATTGGTTAAGTCATAGTTCCATCGACGAGCCTCAAAGGAAATCCAAGTTAAATCTTTTAGTCAAAATCGATTATGCAAGGCCGAAGCTCGTCGGAGTCAAGTATGCTAAAGTTCATTACGTTCGTCAGAGTACAAACTTGAAGTTGGTCGTAGCTCAGATAATGGAGCAAATCAAAGGAGCAATTGTCTCAGAGGACGAAGGCGTTCGAATCCATCGGCACAGAACAATGAGGGTCGAATCGATGAAGTTCGACTCCAGGTGTTTCGAATCCATATGGTTCGACTCGATGTAGCCTTATAATGAAGGAACGCTTCGAATCCATGAGCTCCACGTTACTTCGAATCGATCGATATTCAACTCCTTCGAATCGATCTGGATGATATCACTTCGAATCGATCAACTCAATGCCATTTCCCTCCAAGTCGTCGATTCGAAGCCTTGACCACAAGATCGATTCGAACCGGTCGTTCTAGGATCGATGCGAAGCAGCGGAAGACAACGCTCTAATCGATTCAACTCGAATAGCATCACTCCTCGACTCCATCGAGTCGACCCATTTCATTCAGATCTCGTCACTCCCCAGAATTTTCTAAGGAGAAGATAGTTCTATTTTTTCTCATCTCGAATCGGTCCCTTGAGTACCTGATTTGATTACGAGTGGAAGCGTAGACGAGCTTAATCGATTCGTAACAGGCACGACAGTTGTAACTCTGAAAAATCGATTCGAAGGAACAACTGAAGCAATGGTGAAAAGTAAAAAGTGAGAAGTGAATAGGACCCCGGTATATATAGGGGAAATATGACGATTCGCCTCCCGGTACGCTTGACCGGATTCTGCAGGTGAGAAAATTGAATCGAATCGATTCGTTGCAGCAAATACGAATCCGTTGTAACCCACTGCTTCGAATCCATCACAACACGGAGTCGTTGCTTCGAATCCATCCTTTAGTGCGAATCCATCCGGTTTCAAATCCTTTGCAACGTCGAATCCATTCATGCGAGTATCGATACAAAGCGTCATCGATTCGAAGGAGTAGCCGAACAGAGGCTGAGATGATAATCTTATCGACTCGAAGCGCACACCCCACGAACCATCATTTCGAAAGGCCATCGGTTCGAGCATTCACGACTTCGACTCCATTAACTCAGACAACCACATCGAATCCACACTGCATCGATTCGAAGCAACATCGATTCGAAGAAACCACCGAACATCCGATGGATTGAAAGTCTTATCGATTCGAAGCATGAGGTCCCTAGGGCCATCAATTCGACAGCCATCAATTCAAACCAACATAGCTTCGAATCCATTAAAGACCGCAGATGAAAAGGGACGAATCGTTTCGATATGAAAAAATTGCTTGTCCACTCTTTATACCGATTCAGGAGAGGATCAATACAAGAGGATGATCATAAGCAATCATAAAGGCAATGTTTTAACTCGAGTCTCAAACCAGTTCAGGAGAGGACCGATGCAGATTTCGATAGCAAACCGAACTGACAACGACTTGCGATCATGCGACGTTAACCAAAGTCAGGATAATAAGCATACGCACACATTTCTGACTAATGTTTGATCTTTATCATTTACAGGGATCGAATGTTCATCTCGTCATTCGAAAAAAAAAAAACTAA
The DNA here is from genome assembly GCA_030737815.1 of Allium fistulosum. Classification (NCBI taxonomy): domain Eukaryota; kingdom Viridiplantae; phylum Streptophyta; class Magnoliopsida; order Asparagales; family Amaryllidaceae; genus Allium; species Allium fistulosum. The sequence continues at coordinate 216,482,356 of CM060905.1, forward strand.
CAGCCAGTCACAATTATACGATGGTCGATTACAGTGATACAGAAGGCAACTTTCAGTAAAGCATGTCATAGCTGTCCAGTGAGAGACTGCAACTTTTCAAAGCACGTCATGTTTACACAAGACGTACTTTGGGGGGCAAATGTTATCCCACCTTTTGGCAAGGCCGTGACACCAAGGACTTGACTAAAGACCGGTGATAGATCGTCTCGGAAATCGGTTACGCGCAAGGATCGCTATGGATATCGGTGGAATTTGTTCGAGTCCGGATCGGGCTACAATTGACAAGGCATGTCAAACAAAGTCGTAGGAACCAACGTTCCGGATTTCAAGTCAATCCGAGTTCGTACGCCCGGGATATCATCAACGCAATTGAAGGGCATAGCCGTAAGATCGCCTCCGCTTGGTTCGAATCGACTAAGGTTCGAATCCATCAAAGATCGACTCCAACAAGTTCGACTCGGTCTACTTCGAGTCCATTTGGACACACGTTGGTACCAGAGCCATCTTATTCGAAACCATCAGACGGCTAAGCTTCGTATCCACCGCCCAAGGCAGCATGTTCGAATCGATAGAAGTTTCCCTTGATTGCTTCGAATCCACTAGGAGAACTTTGGCTTCGACTCCATCGAGCGGGGGCCTAGTTCGAATCCATTAGGCCATCACTTCCTTCGAATCCACAGAGCTGCAGATACTTCGAATCCACACTGTTTGAGGCAACTTCGAATCCATCGACTTTAACGCACCTAGATCGATTCGAAGAGACCTATGTTCGTTCGATTCGAAGAGGGATATCTTCGAATCCACTACCACGAATCCACCTGGTCAAAGCGGCGAAGAACATGGAGTCAACCCAGTCAATCCGGAGTGAGAAGCGGATCGATACGAAGCATACACATCACGTCACCATCTTCACGTGCAGGAGAATCGATTCGAACGAATCGATTCGAACCATATCGATTCGAACAGAGCACTGCCACCAGAAATGCAATCTTGAATCAATCATAACTCGAGTTCTACAAGTCCAAATGTCATGAAATTTTCACAGGAGCTTAAGCACATGATGAAGAATGTTCACACCAAATTTCAGCTCGATTGGATGATTTCTTGATCGATTCGAATCAAGGGTCGAATCGATCCCAAAGTGGGCCCGGATCTCCAGGTTTCGGCCATGTGGGCCCCCTGACGTACCAGAACTGGTCTCCCCTCATTTTAGGCGAAATATCAGCCTCCTACACCTATAAATAGAGCCCCTAGTCATTCAGAAAAGGGGTCAGATAATTCTAAGTACTAAAGAGCGCCCAGATTCTGCCAGATTTACTCCAGAACACCGCCGCTGCTTTAGATTGAGACTTAGCATATAAATTCAGTTGTATTACATTATAAACTACTGTAACCTTCAAGTATCGAGCAATAAAGTCATCAAACTTCATAGTGGACGTAGGCAAAACGCCGAACCACTCTAAATCGCTTGTCTTTGCAATTTATTTTCTGTTATTTGGAGTTTTTGTTAGATAATCCACAGTTTTAATTTTCATTCTTCACTTCTATCTCTTCAAAAACTTCCGAAGAGTGTTGTGCCCATTTTTGGTACAAACAGATGCACTCAAAAATCACAACTATTCAAAAGACACATCTTCAATGGTACATATGTCGACATATCTGTGTAGCCTATATCGACATACTTGTGTATGTTTTGAAAAACAAAAACACTTTTAATGTTTTTCAAAATTATGAACTTATGTAAAATTATTTAAACATAGTTTCTAAATACTTTAATATATAAAACCCATATAAAATATTTGTAGAAATATATTTTGAAAATAAAATAAATATTTTAGGTAATAAAATAAATAATTTGATAAGAAAGTATTTAAAGAAAAGAAAGTTGTTATTCAAGAACTTTAACAAGTTAATTTAATGTCTATTTACTATGAACTACAGTCTTGAGCTCTTCGTGTTTTTGTCTTTAAACTCGTGAGTCTTCAAATATCTTGATCATATCTAAATCTTGATCTCTAGTCTTTTTACTGTTCGATATTCAAACTTGATTATCATGTACTTGTATAAACATGTATAATATCCTACAAAATACTCTACACAACTTGAAATAACATATCTATATTTATATAGTTGTTAGCAAAATCAATATATATGGTATTAACAAGCTCTACCAATAAAAATACATTGTAGCCTAAAGTGGATCTTTTGCTATCTTGGCATCCAATACATTCGGATTACAATGCTTTATGATCTCTATTCGACCTGATCTTTTATTTACCAACATATAATCTTATTGTTCCTCAAAGATATTTCATACCATTTTGGTTTCTGTAGAGATCCACTTCCAATATCAATAAGATTTATTCCAAACAAATCAACAATGTACGCGATATCCGAATGCAAATGCCTTAGCTTGCATTAGACTCTCAACCGCAAATTCATGAAGAATCTTTTGCATTTTTTTAAATTCAAGGATGTTCTTATGCCACTATTATGACAAAGTTGTTCCCTTTTGATAAAAGAGAATCGACTAATTCATAGCTTGTATACCAAATCTTTTTTTAAGAATTTTCTACATAGCTCTTTTGTCATAATCCAAATATCATCTTATAAATGATAATGTAGTGTGTTTAAACCCCAATACAAAAGAGTTATCATCAATATATATTTTTATTTTTAAAAAAATCAAAAGAAATATCCTGATTTCGTGCAAAATAGTCGAATAATAGCAACAAGCAATATATTGTTAACTTGCAAAATTAAGAATAAAAATTACTCTCTTAGAACTTATGATACTCATATTATCTGTATTTTTTCCCCTCAAAACCGAATAAGGTGATAACATGATGAAAACTATGGTACCACTAAAGAGAAATTTAGTTAAGCCCATAAGTGGATTTTCTTTAGTTATTTCATCAATGTCTACGTTGAAAAATACGACTTTAATATCCATCAAATATTTCTCAACAAAATTTGCAACAAGGCCCAAAATTATTTTAAAGTCTTTCAGCAAGCCGAAGAGAAAAGCTCATTAAAATCATCGGTTTCCTTTAGAGACTAGTCTTTTATACAAGACAAGTCTTATATCCTTTTACGTTACCTACTGAATCCCTCTTGGTTTGGAATAATCATTCATAACTGACAGGCTTCTTACCCTGATGTATGAAGAAAGATTTCAAACTTTATTATCTTGTATAGAATTATACTATATATTTATATCTTAGATCCACTTTTGAAATTGATATCGTACATGGATTGATGTAAGTTGACTGAATCATCTCCATTAATCCATTGGTTACCTTTATAGAGAAATACTAGATAGTTATCTAGAATAATATTTCTTTTTTTTTAGGTGGATCTCATTAATGATATTGCACCTTTAGGTTGTTGAGTTTGTTTTACTAAATTATTAACCTTAAATTGAAGAGATTTTTGTTAACATTGTCTTATTATGGTTCCTGTTTTACTTCATGTTCAATGAAAGAAAAAAAAACCTATACATTATCCGAAGAAGTAACTGTAGTTGAACTAACGTTAACAATTTCTTTTTAAAGACAATGATTCATACTTTATTTCTTCTTCTAAACTCAACATCCTAAAGAGTGGGTTCATAAAACTTATAGCCTTTAAGTCGCTTAGAATATCAATAAAGTATTGTAATCTTTAGTGCCTCATTATAGAGTTATTTGGTAAAATTGAATAACTAATAAATCATATTTCTCAACGTATCAAAATAAAAGGTTTCATCATAAGATGTATTAACATAAAACAAATGTAAGTTATTAAAGACATTAAGGGATTGAATCCTAATAATGTTTGCATTTATTGGTAAATTAGTCTTGTTATTTCCAAAGGAACGACAAGCACCATTGTCCCAGTGGTTAAGTGATTTGGCATTGGTGCGAGAGGTCACAAGTTCGAAACTTACGTAGCGTGATTCGAACGTTTATTGACATGTGATATGTTGTCGCAGTGATTTGTTGTATATAAAGTACCATTTCAAAAACAAAAAAATAGAAACCAAAATCTATCTAAATGATAGTATATAAAAAATCTCAAACAAATATAAACAAAATAATTTAGATCTCAATAGTAAATTAAAAATGTTTAGCACATTATAATTTTACCGACTTTCTATCTTATCATGTTTCAGTTTCTCTTCTTCTTTCACACAATACAAAGTGAGCTTAATATGTCGTCATTTTATTTTTTTTAAATTATTAGTAAGTTTAAGTTGTCTATACTATGAATAAAGAAAGTGTCCCAGAATAAAATAAACTTGATGCCCTTAACGTTTGAAACAATATTGACATTTCCATATTATACTCATTTATGTTTCCTTTACTTTGACTTTATAGATACAAGCATGCAAAGCATGTTTGTTTCCCCTTATTGTTTTTTTTTCCCAATGCCTTCCAATCTTTGTAAAGAGCTTTTTGAAATTGGTTATCCCTACGGATACCACACCCATGAAAGCCTTCGAAATATTAAGCCTTATAATCTTTTGATTTTCCATTTTAAATTAGCCCACCTTTCAATGTTCTTTATAACATTATAAAAGCCATTCAACCATAGTAGTAGTGGGTGTGATCCTTCTAACGCAAGATTGCATTCAAGAAGAAACAACCTGTTCTCTAACTAATCCTTAAACTGGTCCCGAACTAGATAAGAGGTTTTTTTTAAATTGGCAGATACTATAGTCAAATTAGTTGAAAATAGAACAAAAATAAAGATTGACTGTATATGCTCATATCCAAAAAAAATATAAAAAATTCAAATAATTGGTAAGTCTCTGTTCAAGATACCTAGCACAACATTAATAATAAGTCTTTGGACAGTAATATTAATTGTAAGTGGTACCCTTGTTGTAATGATTAAACATCGATAATAAATTCAAGTAGAATAATCATCTTCTTTTGGACTGATTAATTACTCACCTGTAAAACCTTATAATTAACACATATATATCATCACACATATATAAGTAGTGTTGGTACTTGGCTAGTATGCAATGGGGTAAATGGGTAAATTTCAAAAAAATAATTCCATTTTGGATCTTATTGGGCCTATGAAGTCTAAATATATTCAAATCTTATCTAAATTTATTTTAAATAAAATCAATATTTTATCTAATTTATAAATAATGTTTTCTTATTTATTATTGTGTTTATAATATGTATTATATTATGTGTATCATATCACATATGTGTGTACGTGCAAATGCAACATAAATGGTGTACATGGTTTAGCATGCTCGTGTATAAGTGTTGGGATTTACACCGCAACAGACATATTAGCCCCTTGGTATACCTGTATATTTTCAATATATATGTACATTAAATTAAATAAATATATTATAAATATTATTTTTTATTCGACCGAACACTGTAACTGCAACAATGAAAGGAACAAAATGCAAGAATACTTGTTCGAATTAACACTGCAACAAAATACCCTAATCAAGTAACTGTTAAGACCAGTAATGGGCAAGTATGTCAAGTGCAAGTGGACTATGATTTCAAACCTAACATGTAAAAACCAGCCCTTCGAGAATACCTAAAATGACAGATCGTTGGGGTAAAATTAGAGCAAAACACTAAACCAAGATATCGATAAGATCTCACAACGGGATGACAACATATAATATACTGAATATACATGAACATAATAGAATAATGATATATAAGAGACTGCACTAGCTGAAGCAATCAACAAATAAATATCAGTACAGAATAGTCAGAATACATCAACTCCAAAAGCACGAAGTTCCGACTGAATATCTGATACAACAGTCTCATATACAAATAACAGGTTTGTTGTATACAAAAAAAATAACAAGTATATATCTTAAAACATCAATGCTATGCCTCTAAAGTGCTCCCGCTGCACCTCCTAATAGTGTATCCCCAAAAGCACCTGACTTTCAAACTACTCAATCGAGTACCCAAGAGTTGTCATGACATAAGCAGACAAAGACAAAATGCGGGTAAGACATAAAGTCTATTGTGAGGGAAACTATCTTAAAATACTATATATGAAAACCATATACAAATAAACAGTAACTACTAAATCACAGTCGGCCCTCTCCATGAACATGACTCAGGGGTAATCTGGACTGCCTATAAACAAGTATAGTAAACCCATCTCAAAAATAGGGAATCATACCATAACTTGATCTTCTCCTATAATCAACGAATCAGCACAACTAATATAATGTGACTGAAACGTAAATACCATACTATGATAAAAGTAACCCAACATCCAAAAGTAGGGTAACCTTAATATAAGCCTATCGCGAAGTACAAAATAATAGTGGAAGCAGCAATAACAACAACAACCAACTAATAACATGCACAATACAACAATAAAATATAACTAAGTAATAAAAATCAGTACCTGTCATTAGTGACGGGTGAAGTCAACAATGGAAACTTATCGCGATCTAATAATTCCAGATAAACAGGGCTAGTACACTAACGTACTTAGACATTTGTCGCAATTTAGTGATAAATAGAGTCAGCACACTAACGTACCCAGACATCTATCTCGATCATATAATAAATAGAGCCAGTACATTAACGTACCCAGACGTCTATCACGATCTTATAATAGGTAGAGTCAACACACTAACATACCCAGGTATCCACCATGATCCCATAATAAATAGAGCCAGCACACTAATGTACCCAGACGTCTATCAGGATCTTATAATAAATAGGTTCAGCACACTAACGTACCTAGACATCTATCCAGATCGTATAATAAATAGAGCCAACACACTAACATACCCAAACGTCTATCACAATCTTATAAGAAACATAGCCAACAATATAAGGCCAATATTATGCATGGCCACTAATGTAAGACCGATACAATTTGTCTAGCTGTATGTACCCTAGAATCGACCGCGGAAGGTACGAATCTACTTCATTCGATCGTACATGCTTACCGGTTGTGATCGTGCGACCAATCATTGTACCAACCCCATGCCTGATCTTTATTGATTCCAAAGGAATCACTTATCATTTGCATTCGAATAATAAGCTTCGCCTTGCATCCTGCCTCCCTGAGTAGCTCAGAGTCTTCTCGAAGTCGAGCTAAGACACCACGAAGAATGTGCTCGAACGGGGAAGAAATTCCTCGAAGTTGCATAAAACATAGCAGGTCAGTCGATTGAGAGGTCTCATTCAGTCGACTGAATTTCTCCTCAAAACTATATTTTCCCACTCTTTCAATCGACTGAACGATCCCATTAAGTCGATTGAAATTTCCAGGTTCTGGCAATGAACCTGGGTTGTGGGAAAACTTTCCAAACGGACACCGATACACATGCCGCTTCTTCCGACACTTCGTCCAATAGGTCGCTTTACTTCTAGAGCCTGACTCTAACCCATCAGACTTCCATTGAGGTTCATTTATTGACATTTTGGAAGTGAATTTCATAAGTAATCGAAAACCGGTTTCGATACTAAAATCCACTATTTGCACGAGTAGAGTTCTATAGGCGATTATAGTGACCCGCTTCCTCTAACATGCCAAAACGACCTACCCGGCCTCCTTGCCTAGTGTGTAGCTTATATATTTGTCGATACATTCATTCGTGCATACTTATGCACATACGTTCCCACAAACACACACTAACTAAATAAGTCACATTTTGGACTTCACCGAAGCGATTTCTCGATCCCGTAAATTCTCATGCAACTTAGCGCACGCGATAGTCGCTGTGGCTACGTGAAATGCCCGCAACGAACTTGTATCATTTATATTCCTATATAATCAAACAATTGCACATCTATATAAATAAACAATCACACAACGATTCTAATTACAATACACACATCATTTTAATGGTTGTATAACTTCAAATACACGTATACATATACTTGTCCATACTCATATATGTACATGTATATTTATATAAGTAAGTCATTTATTACTTAATCAAACCTTACTTTTATTTACTTAATCTTTTCAATTAAAGTCCAATGTGATTTATTACAATTTTATAAATCTTACATCTATTTTATAAAATATATCATTAGCTTATATATCAATTTTAAGCTCTTAAATACTTAATTTCCTAACTAGAAATTAAGTATACTTCATATTATTCTTTTATAAAATCTCAACTTCCATTTATAAAATCTATACTTCATTTATAAAATCATATAACTATTTTATAAATACTAATTGAGCTTCATTTGCTATTTTATAAAATATCATATCGTTTTATAAAATACTTTCATTACTTATAAAAGTCATTCTTCTATTTAAAAAATATTTATAAATATAATTTAGCTTCATTAACCCTCTAATCACTTTAAGAATAAGTGTAGAGTTCAAAACTTGCTAAATTAGCTTACTAACCATTTCAAAACCATTTCAATTAGTTTAATTATTATTAACTAATGACATGCACATTATTATATTACATAATTAATCACATATCAATCCATAACATCACAACCAATCATCCAATTAACCCCAATCAATCCTAGGGCTTGCTAACTTTTCAAAAATATGATCTTTAAGGTTTCTAATTGATAATGTGATGATATAAACATGTTTAAGGCCTAAATATAAGCCTAATTACATTACTACTTTTCTCCAAATCATTCCATCTCACTTCATAATCATTAATAAACAAATATATGAAGTATAACATGTAAATTAAGTAAAAGAATCATCCCACTCATCTCTTCTTTCCCAAAACAAGCTCCAAATCAACAAAACTCTAACCTAAGCTTACTATAAATTTGAGATCTCCCTCCAAAATCCAATTCAAGCGGATCCCGCTATGGGTTTTGTAGAGAATGGGAAGAAATGAATTATGGTGATTTCTTCATGAATTTAGAAATTTATTTCAGAGGTGTTAGGGCTTGGGGATTAAGGAGGGATTAAGGGTGATTAAGAAAAGATTAGGAGAAGGAGGAGGAGAGTGAACATGAAATGAAAGTGAGATGAAGAGCTTAGCTAAATATAAGCTAAGTTAGAGGCCAGCTGGTGGGCTTAGCCCAATTCTCTTCATCCGGCACTATCCATCCTTGAAATTCATCGAATCCAACATAGTCAATTTATACTCGTTTTACTCGCATCGAAAAAGCGAACTCAACTACGGGTGTAACGAGTTCCAGTTCGCTCGTTTGTAAAAATCGAGTATAAGAGGCGCTACGTTACTTACCAATTAAATATTAAAACTAATCGTTTAAATATTCGATCATTAAAATTGCGGGGTGTTACATTCTCCCCACCTTAAAAGAATTTCATCTTCGAAATACCTATGAGTACGAGAAAGTAATAGGATTGACCAAACTTTCTAAATCTCTGTTTCGGAAAATTCCAACAGTACCTTCCCTTATGCTATCATCATCATGGAAACTCCTAAATTAGAATACATCACACACCAAGAATTAAGCGATGACCTACGTCATCCCACGTTCCCAAAAGTTCGTACCTCCTTCAAGAAAGCTTCTCGCTATCTAAATTCCAATCAAAGAAAATAGGCATTTAAATAGCTATACATCAGCTCTCAAGTACCTAATTCTCTATACAAAGAGGATTGTGCACAAACACAGAACTCAAACACATATAACCTCGGTGTAGTAACCGATACTACTATAGTCATACATGACAATTAATTGGAGAGTAAGCTCAAGTGAGTCAGGATCAAAATATACCTCAGACTCATATCCAAAGGCAGTGGACTCGTATAGATCCCATCTTGACCTTATAGTGGGCAGGGATGATATGTGATCTATTCCTGATAGCAACTGCTATCTCTCTCAGAATCTTGTTTTAAATTATGAAATTATATACTATACAGGCAATCTAATACATAAGACAAGCAACAATCAAACAATAGCAAACAACAACATAAAATAAGCAATACAAGCAATCAGCAATTTATAGCAAGCAAGAATAAGCAACAATAACTAGCATACAAATTATTAAACATGCAAGCAAGCAACAAAATCAGTAACAACCAAAATCAGCCAACTACAAAATTAGTAAATCACATAATCAAACAACAACAAAGAACATCAAACTATAGCAAGCAAACAAAAGCAGTAGCAGACAACAGCAAGCAGCAAGCAACAAGCAAAAAAAAACAACAAGCAACAAACAATAACAAGCATCAAATAATGACAGCAACAAGCAAGTATACAAAACAATGAAATATTTAAAAGAGTCTATACCAACATGCTCGATAACCATCAAGAGTCAAATGGGCATGTTGAACCATAAATTCCAATGAGTCCGTTCGACATTCAAAATGAATGAACACATAACTGGTGTAACTTTTTTTATGAATATAATACACAAAAGACTATTACACCTAACGCTGTGAGAAGGGAAAACCCATACGATATGCAGGATCGTCGAGTCTCAAAATTCTTGAATAAATCCAGCAACTAATGACTCAACTTTCCTTTTCTTCCGAACAAAACTCATTTTCTAGAAGAGAAAATTATCTAATTAAATCATTAAATGAAGATTTATAATTGCCTGGGTAGTTCGGATTCAAACTCACCTCAACCGCACAGTGTTAATAAGGATAATATACTAAGTGCACTACGACGCTCGCCTAGGCAAGTATCATCTCGTCACTTAAAAAATTATTCAAATTGCCACAAAACTACTCAAGAAATCCTTCCCCGAACTATACCATGCAATATTAATTATACTACACCAAAATTTTAAAATAACTAAAGATCATTCCAAATGACACGATGCCCGTTCCAATCCTTTGTTTGCTTGCAAGATTTCTTTGTTAAATTAGGGTCAGTCATCGGACTTTATCAGTGTAAACTCTGATCCAGTTCCTTGATCCGACTAGTGAAATCTCCTTGCACAACTAAGGACGTGTTTCGAAAATCTCTCAATCATCCCAAAAATCCGACTTAAGTGCTCATATATCAAAATCAAGTGAAAAACTCTTTCCTAACTGATGCAAATCACCTAGAAACTTTGCACTCATACTATTGGTTAAGAGCTAGCACGTGAACGGGCAAATCTTTAGAAAATGTCCCCTTCGGCACATGAGATTACTCCCATCATCTAAGGTTTACTAACACAAAGAAAAACAATTACAACACGAACGACTCTACGCAAACGCCCATAAGTCATCCGCTCGGTCTCTGCTCATTATTGGGCATCCATTAAACTCTACTTAGATATAAATCCAAGTCATACTTCATCGACCAAGCCCACTCAACTTTAAAGCTCATGCATCAAGTTCGAATGGTAATGCTCTCGGTCGCATCACCTTAGCTTTGCAACTAAGGTGACTCATACAAGGTTAATCTCTACTAAAGGATTTATCTACTACGAAAGGTGTCAAGTTTAGTCTATTTACCAAGTAACTAGCTGTAAGATTGCGGAATAGGGATCTTAAGGCTAAATTAACACTAGAGGGGGTGAATAGTGTTTTCTAATTTATATGAATCCTTTTGAAATCTTTTGAAATTATACTTAGAATTATACAATTATTAATCACAGAAACAATCACAAAATTAAAATACAAATAAAAGTAAATGCAGTAAAAGTAAAAGGAAAGAACACACCAGGATTTTATACTGGTTCGGAGTTACCCCACATCTAGTCCCGCATAATTCCTTGTACGGGTTTCTTTTCAACTAGTAAATGTAACTACAATCTTGATTTCAAGACCACGAGACACACCCTCCATAACCCCGACCTCTAGGTAGAGTCACTTGAATTTCGAGCTACAAGCACACCCACTAGATTTACGGGCTATTGAGCACACCCAATTGATTTACGGGCTACAATCTCACCCACAAGTATAGCGGTTTGATTTGATAGAGTTTTACAGACTCAAATCTTCAATCTTGATTACAAATAATCCTATAACTCTTGAATAACACTTTGATCTTGATTTGAGTGAGACAGATGATAGAAATCAGAGAGCAAATGATAGAGAATCAAACTAATGGTGATTGAGTTTGATTCTGGCTGAAGTTCAGTAGAGTATGGTTATATTTTTGTTTAGAAAATGAAAAAGGATAAGAAGGAGAGAAGAAGAATGAAAAAAATTATAAAATTTGTTGGGAAGACAGGTATTTATAAAGGAATAACAGTCATGTCCGTTCGTGAAGAGATACGATGAATGGACACTTCTTTTGAAATTTTATTTTTGAAAATCATGGCTAGTATATCGACATATAGAGGTAGAGTATGTCGACATGCTCTTTGTAATTTTGAAAAACACTTTAAAATATTATTTGGAAAATGTATTGTTTTGTAGAATAATTTGATACCTTGTAAACATGCTTAAATATAATTTATACACTTTTAAATCATAATAAAACTTGAGTAAAATTATATGATAAGATTTTTGAAAAACAAACCAATAAAATCAAAATTTAATAAAAACAATAACTTAGTAAAATATCAAAAACTTAAAACAATATTTATAAGTATAAGAAATTGAAAATTATTTAAAAGTTGTTTTAAAAAGAATGTTTAAAAACTTTTTTAAAAATAGAGAGAGAGAGATGAGAGAGATCAAGTGCTAACAGGATTTTAACATAAATCTATGACCCTATAACTTATTTGGAATACCTTGAAATCTTGAACTCTTCAATACTTATGAGTCTTCATTCTTTAGCTCTTGAGTCTCTATATCAACATCTTGAACCTCCTCAATCTTTACTTGATACTGTATAGTCTTCTTAAATCATTACGTATCTAATATCCTGCACTAGATACTATATCCCTTGATAAAACATTAGTATTTATATTTTATATGATTTCCTAAAGTTGTTGTCATCAAAACCAGTATCTCAGATACTAACAATCTCTCCCTTTTTGATGATGACAACTTTGTATATAAAATATAATATAATTCCACCTTAATCTATGCCTAGTATTTTATATATTTCTCCCCCCTTGTCATCAATCAAAAATAACTAACTATAACTACAATTGTAACCCTATCTCTTAATATTAATTCTAACTCCCCCTAATAAAGCACTATATATGCTCATAATGATATTAATATATATAAAAGTGATAAGTAATATGATCATCAAATGAAAAATGACAAGAATGATATATAAGAAATGATAAGTGAAGCACAAATCATTAATAATAACCAAACTATACTATATATTCATTCAATTATCATATTTACAAACCAATCAATTCATACACACGATAAAGTCAAATTAAAGTTAAAATACACGCTATTCTTAAATTAAACGAAGAAGAAGTCCTATTCTAACAAGAATTCTTAATGATAGGAAACTTATGAATGAGACAATGAGGATAATGAAGGCAAAAGTTTCCCTTTTGTTCGACGAGATTCCATCTCGATCGAAGCATACTTCTCCCACGCATTGAACTTTGTCATCTCCTCCATATGTTCTTCCTCTTCTTCCTTTTCTTCTTCTTCTTCTTCACTGCTTTGAAGATGATTGTGGATGGCCAAATTTGCTGAATCATCTTTGATAGTTATTGGATTCGTGGGGTTACCCAATAGATATTTCTGCAAATTACGTAGAATTCTACTCTGTTTCTCTTGTTCCTTCAATATACGGAGCTGTATGACTTGAATTTCGGTCAAAATCTCCAGAACATTCTTTATATCTCCCTCCAATTTAATGACTTTGGCCATAGTGGTTTGGAAGGGTCCGAGGGTAGGAGAGTGGAAGGAAAATATTGAATTTTGGTTGGGATTTGAAGAGGAGGCCATAGTTTATATGATTCAAAAGTTTAGAATAAAGAAAATGTAGAAAAATGGACAAGAAAATTGAATTATGGTGTTTATATAACCACCAATTTAAATTTTAGAGGGAAATTTTTTAAAACGATTTTTACAGTTATATGTTGACATATAGGTCTCATGCATGTCGACATACATGTAAAAAAAATTATTTTATTTTTCTTGTAAATTATATAATTTTATGTTATTATTTTTAAGTTTTCGATAGAGAACAAATTCCTAATTCTCTTAACTTAGTAAAGGATGTTTGATTCAATGGTTTAGTTAATACATCAGCTATTTGATTTTTAGTATTTATAAATTCAAGTGATATTATTTCTTTATTTACATTATCTCTTAGAAAATGATGTCTTATATCAATATGTTTAGTTCTAGCATGATGAGTTGGATTTTTAGATAGATTAATTGCACTCGTGTTATCGTACTATATTGGTGATTTAGTAAAATTTAAACCAAAATCTCTTAAAGTTTGTTGCATATAAATAACCTGTGAACATGCTAATGCTGCTGAAATATATTCTGCTTCTTTCATAGACAAAGAGACGGTATTTTGCTTTTTCCTAAACCATGAAACCAGAGAGTGTCCCAAAAAGTGACAAATTCCACTTGTACTTTTTTGGTCTGATTTACAACCAGCATAATCAGCATAACTATATGAAATTAGTTCAAAAGAGTCATCTTTTGGAGTTTTTAGGTTGGGATTGATATCTTGCACAAAGACAAACACTATGCATTATATCAGGTCTACTAGCAGTTATATATAGTAGTGATCCAATCATTCCTCTATATAGTTTTTGATCTAAGTCTTTTGAATTTTCTTCTTTATTTAATTTTTCATTAGTTGCCATTGGAGTTGGTTTACCACTTGTATTTGACATACCAAATTTCTTAATTAAGTATTTAGCATATTTTTCTTGGCTAATAAAAATTCCATTACTTAGTTGTTTAATTTGTAATCCTAGAAAAAAAATTAGTTTTTCCATATGACTCATTTCAAATTTCTTAGTCATTATATTTGAAAATTCTTATTAAAATTTTCATTGGTATATTTGAAAATAATACCATTTACATATATTTGTATTAATTGAATATCGTTTTTATTTCTTTTAATAAATAGAGTACTATCTACTTTGCCTAATTCAAAGTTTGATGGTAATAAATAGGATTTAAGTCTGTCATACCATGCTCTGGGAGCCTATTTTAGACCATATAAAGCCTTCTTTAATTTGTAAACATGATTAGGTAATTTTCCATCTTCAAAAAGTGGAGGTTGTTCTACATATACATCTTCTTTAATAAATCTATTTAGATATGCACTTTTAACATCCATTTGATATAACTTGAAATTATTATGGTTAGTGAAAGCAAGTAAGATTCTTATAGCCTCTAAACTTGCTACGGGTGCAAAGGTTTCATCAAAGTCAATACCCACTTCTTGACAATAACCTTATACAACTAATCAAACTTTATTTCTTACAACCTCTCCTTGTTCATTCATTTTATTCCTATATACCCATTTAATTCCTACTAAAGACTTATCCTCAGGTCTTGGGCCAATTCCCATGCATCATTTCTAGTGAATTGAGTCAATTCCTCTTGTATAGCAAGAATCCATGAATCATTAGTTGATGTTTCCTTTGGATTTTTAAGTTCAATAGTTGAAATAAAAGCAATATTACTCATTATGTTTAGTTGATTTCTAGTTTTAACAACATATTCAATGTTTCCAAGTATATTTTCTATAGGATGATCTCTTAAGTATCTAGTTCTTTTATTTGGATATGAATTTTCAGAATTATTATTATTATTCTCATTTTCTGTATTCTCATTACTTCTAATTTCATTTGGGTTATCAATATTTTCTTCTTCATCAATATTTTGATTATAACTTTTAAAATTTTCATCAAAGGAGACATGTAATGTCTCTTCAATAGTATTAGTTCTAGTATTAAAAACTCTATAAGCTTTATTTCTATTTGAATATCCGATAAAAATTCCTTTATCTGATTTAGCATCAAATTTATCTAAATTATCTTTAGTATTTAAAATAAAACATTTACGTACTACCAAAAACTCTAAAATATGATACTTTAGGTTTCTTATTATTAAATAGTTCATAAGGATTTTTTTAGTTAATGGTCTTATTAAAATTTTATTTAGTATATAACATGCAGTACCAACTGCCTCAGCCCAAAAATTCTTAGGTAAATTACCATCATTTAGCATAGTTCTAGCGCACTCTTGAATCGTTCTATTTTTACGTTCATTTCCAAGAACACCACAACAAATCATTCTATTACCATCATTTTGTTTTGGTGTTCATGGAAATGAAAATTTATGGGTTATACCTTTCTCGTTAAAGAAATTCTCAAAATTTTCATTTTCGAATTCTCCACCATGATCACTTCAAATATTTTTAATTTTTCTGGATATTTGATTTGAGTTCATTTAACAAAGATCTTAAATATTTCAAAAGCATCACTTTTAAATTTTAAGAAAATCGTTCACATAAACCTAGAATAGTCATCTACGATTATAAATACATATCTATTATGATTTATAAATTGTATTTGGGAGGGATAAAAAAGATCTAAGTGAAGAAGTTCAAGGGGATGAGAAGTAGAAATCATATCTTTTGATTTAAATGAACTTTTTCTAAGTTTACCTAATTGACACGCATCGCATAGATTATTAACTTTGAAGTTAATTTTGGGAAGACCACTAACTAAATCATGTGTAGCAATTTTAGGAATAAGTTTGAATTCAAATGACCAAATCTTTTATGCCAAATCTAAGGGTCACTTGTTTCAGCCAAAAGACATAAGTTATCATTTGAGATTTTCATACTTAATATATAAATGTTTCGCTTTCTAATACCTTCAAAGATAATGTTTGACTCATTATCTTCAATGTGACATTTATCTTTTACGAATTTAATTTTAAAATCATTATCACACAACTGACTAATACTTAATAGATTATGTTTTAAATTCCTAACTAACAAAACATTGGAAATAGTAGGAGTATTAAAATTACCGACATTGTCGATGCCAATCACATATCCTTTAATTATCACCAAAATTGACCGATCCTCCATCTTTGTAAGCTATATCTTTCAAAATCTCTGGATTTCTAGTCATGTTTCTTGAACAACCACTATCCAATATTCATTTATCCTTTTTGATCCGTAGTGTCTGATTATTAGATGTTTGTTCATCAAAAGCCATGTAACACATATGTTCCTACAATTTATTCCTTTTCAATAGATCGTGTGACTTGTCATGATGAATAGATGCAAATCTATGAAACATTGTATTGTTGATTTTACAAATTATCCTTTTGAAAATAGTGTTAAAATATTATTAAAGTATGCCATAAAAACTTTTCAAAATTCGAATTATGAACACTTTGAAAACTAATGCTCTGATACCAAATGTAAGATTGCGCAATAGGGATCTTAAGGCTAAATTAACATTAGAAGGGGGCGAATAGTGTTTTCTAATTTATATGAATCTTTTTGAAATCTTTCGAAAATATACTTAGAGTTATGCAATTATTAATCTAAGAAACAACCCGGGCTCAATGAACAACTATTCTCAATCAGCGAAGCCTCACTCTGAACTATTCTCAAACGGCGAAGCCTTCCCTCTATTCTCAATCGGCGAAGCCTCACTCAGAGCTCGCCGGACCAGAAGGGACCATAGGGAAAAACCTGGGTCTAGCTCACTTCTCCTAAGCTTCATTCAAAACTTGCCTATGCTTAATTAATCAAAAACCTTAGACTAATGAGCTCCCTACGGTGTCTAAACTCCTCTCTTCTGCGCTACTAAGATTACGTTTTGCGCCAGGTCGCAAAGCCGATTAACTTCCCGCCCCCGACTCAGAGAATCAAAATATGGATAAAAGTAAATGCAGTAAAAGTAAAAGGAAAGAACACACCAGAATTTTATGCTAGTTCAGAGTTACCCTACATCCAATCCCGCATAATTCGTTGTACGGATTTCATTCCAACTAGTAAATGCAAATACAATCTTGATTTCAAGGCCACAAGACACACCCTCCAGAATCCCAACCTCTAGGTAGGGTCACTTGATTTCCAGGCTACAAGCACACCCACTAGGTTTACGGGCTACTAAGCACACCCAATTGATTTATCGGCTATAATCTCACTTACAAGTATAACGGTTCGATTTGATAGAGTTTTACAGACTCGGATCTTCAATCTTGATTACAAATGATCTTATAACTCTTGAATAGCACTTTAATTTTGATTGGAGTGAGAGAGATGATAGAAATTAGAAAGAAAATAATAAAGAATCAAAGTAATGGTGATTGAATTTGATTCTGGTTGAAATTTGGTAGAGTATGGTTATATTTTTGTTTAAAAAATGAAAGAGGATAAGGAGGAGAGAAGAAGAATGAAATTTTTTTATAAAATTCGTTGGGAAGATAGGTATGTATAAAGGAATAACGGTCATATCCATTCGTGAAGAGATACGACGAATAGACACTTCTTTTGAAATTTGATTTTTCAAAATCACGGCTAGTATGTCAACATATAAAGGTAGAGTATGTCGACATACTCTTTGTAATTTTAAATAACACATTAAAATATTATTTGGAAAATGTATTGCTTTGTAAAATAATTTGATACTTTGTAAACATGCTTAAATATAATTTATACACTTTTAAATCATAATAAAACTTGAGTAAAATTATATGATAAGATTTTTGAAAAATAAACCAGTATAAGTCAAAATTTAACAATAACTTAATAAAATATCAAAAAATTAAAATAATATTTATAAGTATAAGAAATTGAAAACTATTTAAAAGTTGTTTTGAAAAGAATATTTAAAAACTTATTCAAAAATAGAGAGAGAGAGAGATAAGAGAGAGATCAAGTGCTATCAGAATTTTAACATAAATATATGACTATGTAACTTATCTAGAATATCTTGAAATCTTAAACTCTTCAATACTCATGAGTCTTAATTCTCTAGCTCTTGAGTCTCTCTATCAACATCTTGAATCTCTTTAATCTTTACTTGCTACTGTACAGTCTTCTTAAATCTTTACATGTCTAATATCCTGCACTATATACTATATTCCTTAATAAAACATTATTATTTATATTTTATAGGATTTCCTAAAGTTGTCATCAAAATCAATATCTCAGGTACTAACACTAGCAACAAATAAAATATACCACTCAAGTGTCAGAAGGAACAAGAGTGAGTTTCCAAAAATAGAGCATACCTTACTACATAAGCTCCTTTCGATTTCCCTGAGCCGTAAGCTCACTAGGATCGGTAATGCCTAAAAGGAACAATTCATCTTCACTTACTCACCCTGTGCAAATGTAGGACAGTCCTTCTTCAAGTGATCAAGCTGGTCGTAATTGAAGGACTTGCGCTTCTCTTTAACTAGGTGATATTTCATAGCAAAATGCCTTCCATATGCCACAAGAGTGACATACTAGGTCAGTTTTTCTTTTTCGAACAAGCTTGATTTTCTATGTATCATGGTCTTACGCTTCACTTGGAGTTCCGATTGCTTTCCACTTTCATTACCTCCATGTTTTCTCATGGGCATTCTCTTGAAGGAGAGCCATCCCAAAGAGCTATTCAAAAGTGGCCCTAACAGGGATAAGACTAAGTAATGAACCCCCAACCAATGCCTAAGACTTAAGGAAAATCCCTTTGCCCATAACAACGGAGTACTGACTACCTAAAACTCCAAAAACAAAAGGTTGAACTGGTCAACACTCCTTCACTAACAAGATCCCCTACTTAAAATGTATGTAATGCTCAAGCTACATGCTCTTCTCAATCTCAGAAATAAACTGAGAACTTAAAGCGACGCCTGAATAAATTCTGAATCGTAGGCCTGCTTATCAACCACACAAACACTGAATCCTACCCAGCCAAAGTCTCCCTTCTTAAAATGCTCATAAATAATCTTCCTTAAAAGAACATTCTCTAAGCCTATAACGATGGAAGCCTTCTCATGCATGTGTCCAAGGCTATGCCTCAGCAACAGCCTCAAGACTCAAATATGGATCCCTTCTAAGGCTAAGGAAATTCCGGCACTACTTCGAAGAGCCTAGAACTGGTGGAGCTAGAAATATTGATGCCCAAAGGGCCATACCACTTCTGGCACCAATCGCAATCTATTAGAAATGTTCACGGTGACGAAACATCTTTTACAATAGCTAAATAGTCTATGAACTAATCAAGCATCACAACTGCCTATCTGAAGTCACTCTTATGCTCCATCTGCTTATACGGATAGCCAGACAAAGGTACTTTAACAACTAGCAGTAGAAATAAATCAAGCATCACAAACTACCTATCCAAAGTCAGTCATGTGCTCCGTCTACTTATACGGATAGCCTGACAAAGATACCTTAACAACTAGCGATAGAAATAAATCAAGTCTAGAAGACAAGCGGTGTATAGAATACAATATAGTAGAAAGTACAAGTATGCTCTCTCAACATATCTCATATTACCAGATTGATTAACTCAAACCGGTCTACTTGGTCCGAGTGTTGAGCCTAAGCTTTGGTACCAATTGTAACAATCTATCCTTTGAGAATACCCAAAATGATGGATCGTCGGGGTAAAATTAGAGCAAAACACTAAACCAAGATGTCGATGAGATCTCACAACAGGATGACAACATATAATATAATGAATATACATGAACATAATAGAATAACGATATATAAGATACCATATTAACGGAAGCAACTAATAAATAAATATCGGTATAGAATAGTCAGAATACATCAACTCCAAAAGCATGGAGTTCCAAATGAATATTTGATACAACAGTGTCATATAAAAATAACAAGTCTGTCATGTACAAATAAAATAACAAGTATATATCTCAAAACATCAATGTGATGCCTCCAAAGTGCTCTAGCTGCACCTTCTGTTAGCATATCCCCAAAAGCACCTGACTCTCAAACTACTCAATCGAGTACCCGAGAGTTGTCATGACATAAGCAAACAAAGACAACACGCGAATTAGACATAAAGTCTGATGCGAGGGGAACTATCTCAAAATACTGTGTCTGAAAACTATATACAAATAAAAAAGAACAACTAAATCACAGTCGACCCTCTCCACAAATATGGCTTAGGGGTAATTCGAATTGCCTATAAACAAGTATAGTAAACCCATTTCAAAAATATGGAATCATACCATAACCTGCTCTTCTCCTGTAATCAACATGTTAGCACAACTAATATAATGTGACTGAATAATAAATACCATACTATGATAAAAGTAACCCAACATCCAAAAGTAGGGTGATCATAATATAAGCCTATCGCGAAGTATAGTGAAAGCAGCAATAACAACAATAGCTAACTAATAGCACGCATAACATAACAATGGAATATAGCTAAGTAATAAAAATCAATACCCATCATTACTGATGAGTGGAGTCAACAATGGACACTTATCACGATCCAATAGTTCCAGATAAACAGGGACAGTACACTAATGTACTCAGACATTTATCACGATTCAATTATAAATAGAGTCAGCACACTAACGTACCCAAACATCTATCTCAATCATATAATAAATAGAGCTAGCACACTAACGTACCCAGATGTCTACCAAGATCTTATAATAGGTTGAGTCAGCACACTAACATACCAGACATCTACCATGATCCCATAATAAATAGGGCCAGCACACTAATGTACCCAGACGTCTATCAGGATCTTATAATACATAGGGTCAGCACACTAACGTGCCTAGACACATATCCTGATCATATAATAAATTGAGCCAGTACACTAATGTATCCAGATGTCTATCACGATCTTATAATAAACATGGCCAACAATATAAGGCCAATACTGTGCATGGTCACCAATGTAAGACCGATACAATTTATCTAGCTATACCTACCCCATAGTTGACCCTCGAAGGTACAAATCTACTTCATTCGATCGTACACGCTTGCTGGATGTGATCGTGCGACCAATCACCATACCAACCCCGTGCCTCATCACTATTGATTCCAAAGGAATCATTTATCATTCGCATTCGACTCACGAACTTAGCCTTGCATCCCACCTACCCGAGTAGCTCAAAGTCTTCCTAAAGTTGAGCTAAATGAATTTCATTTCTTGGAATATTAGGGGGATTAATACTTATTTTAAAATGAATTAGGTATTATCCCTCCTAAAATCAAACAAACCAACAGTCATTGGTTTGTTGGAAAATAAGCTATCAACGATGAGAACGTCTAAATTTCTGATGAAAATGGATAAAAATTGGCAACTTATTCACAAAAATAATTGTGGTTCAAAAGGAAGAATTGTATTATAGTGGGACAAGATAGTATGGAAAATATATGTTATACATAAAACCATACAATAAATAATATGCATAGAAAATATGGGTGGATATGTACTGTTTTTAACCATTATGTATGCAAGTAAGTTGTTTTCAGATAGAACTGATATAGTAAGAACTAATCAACCTTAAAAGTTCAGTAGATAAGGCATGTCTACTTATGAGGGACTTTAATAATGTGCTAAACCCAAAGGATAAGAAAGGGGGACTTCCAGTCCCTTTTTCTCATCTCGAAGGTTCTTAAATTGCTTACCCATATATGGCCTTGTTGATGCAAATATAAAAGGTTTTACAATTCATATGGAGAAGAAAGGGGGTAGCCACACACACATAGATTCAATGATACCTTTCTGGATTACTTCCAAGATTTCATAGCTATTGCCACTACATCAGCACTTAGTGACCACAATCCTATTATCATTAAACTACATACACAAGGTGCTCAAGGAAAGGGTAAACCTTTCAGATATATCAACAGCTAGCATATGCCAACTGGATATGAAGATCAAGTAGTGCATGTCTTATCAGATCTCACATGGGGCAGTGATATTCAGAAATTCATGATAAAATTGAGAAGAATTAAACAAAATTTGAAAACTTGGAACAAAACAAGAGAAAGGAATACTGAAACACTGAGCAAACTAGAAACAGAGTATAATGACAAATTGCTAGTAGTAGACAACAACCCAAAGGATGCACTTGCATATGAGGAAATGATTACCGCAGGAAAAATTCTAGAAAGCAAAATGCACGAAAAATATGTATAGGCAAGTCCAGAAATAAAAAATTAGTTTGCTTACTGAAGGGGACTCAAAGTCAAGGTTTTTTTATCCAAAAATGTCATAGAGGAAATGTAGAAATTGTTGGAATTGGGCCAGCCCGTAGCGGAAGAAATGGGTAATTTCAAAAAAATTCTTTATTGGATCTTTATTGGGCCTATGAAGTCTAAATTCATTTAGAACTTTTCTAAGTTTCTTTCAAATAAAATCAATATTTTATTTCATAAATAAAAGGAGTTATAAATTTAATTTGTATTCAAATATATATATAATAATGAAAGTATAAATACATTCATGTGTGTATAGTGCAAGTGCAATATATAAGTAGTGTACATAGTTAATATGTACTTATATAAATGTTTGGATTTACACTGCATCAGGCATATTCACCCTTTATGTATGCCTTTGTTGTCCATACTTTATATTGAAATTGTATAAAATGATAATATATGCATATATATAGTTTACTTATATTTACTTATACATTATATGTTAGAAAGTTATTTTGCCTAATCAAAAGTTTACATATATATAAAAGGACGATCAATTACGTTAAAGAAAGTAATTAACAAGGAGACGAAAAAGTGAAAAAGTGGACAACTTTTAAACAAATGTCAACAACAACTAATATTGTATTCAAAACAACAAATATGTGAAGCAGGTATTCAATCTCCAAAGCAATTTTAAATAATTTACATGTATAGTTAATTTATATTTGTGTATACAATAAGGTGCAAAATACATCAATTAATTAAATTAGTTCCAAATCCAAAGTTGTTTGTTTGTTTGCCCTTTTATAAAATAATAATTTCAAAAATGATGACAAAACTAGATTAGATAAATTAGCCATATATATTTTTGTTGCAAAATGAATTAGATCTAAATATGTATAATATGAACATATGATGAAAAATTATAGCAAATGTAGGATCTACTTATATTATCATAATGAATATACAATCAGTGTTAACATATATTATGTCTGAACTTTGGGTCAACGTAGTGAATAAATAATGAGATTAGATGTAAAATGTGTAGGATTTAAACTTCATTAAAATGGTGAGTATATAATAAGATAAAATTAGAATTACCTAATGTAACACTCTTCGTTTTTAGTAAGATTATTTAGAATATTTAATTAGATAAATTAAATTAAATAATGTATTAAGATAAGGAGAATGAGATTTCATAATTAAGTAGGTTGTGCCTTAATTAATGAACTAATAAGAATGTTTAAAACTTAAATAAGAAGGAGGAATAATGTGAGGGGGGAAATAGGAATAAGCCTTATTTTCTAACATAAACCCTTCTCTCCTATTATCCTCATTCACAATTCATTCATACAAACTAAAGCAGAGATAAGGTTGGCCATTGCTGCGAGAAACAAAGAGAAGTGTAACACCCCTAATTTTTAATAACATTATTCAGGAGATTTAATTAGAATAAATTAAATAGAATAATGTAGATAAGGAGATTGAGGATTGATTAATAAACATGTACAGGTCGTGCTTATTAAAACAAATGAACTTGTACATGGATTAAATGATAACTAAAAAACATAAGGGCATTAGGTAATTAGCCTCCCATGTTCCCACCCTTATACTATTTTCCCCTAAGCCATACACGTTTATTTACCATAAGCAAAACAAAACGTGAGGAAAGAAAGAACAAGGCCGACCATTAGGAAGAAAGAAGAGAAGGAAAAACAAAATCTAAAGCTTAGGATCAAGCTAGAAGCAATCAATCTCAATCATCTTCAATTTCCTTATCCAATCTAAGGTGAATAATAATCACTACATCTCTATTTTGGTTTTACAATCATATGTTTTCGGATTTAAGGGTAAATTCGTTTTTATGACATATTGGATGATGATATGCTTGATTTATAATTCTTATGATTTAAACAAGGTTGTTTAAAAGAGAAAATGTATGGTTTTAGGGTAAAACCGAGATTTAATGTTGTTTAACTGCCATAGGAAAATTTTATGTTATGGAAAACTTGATTTTGGAGTTGGGTTTTAATTTTTATAATTTTCCAAGCCGTGGAGAATTAATTATGAATTTTCAAAGGAAAATATGGTTATTTGGGTTCATAAATTTATTTTGGAAAATATATTGAGAATTTGGGTCTAAAATTTTGATATGTTAGGCAACATATTAAAAAGCATTTTCTGGAATTTTTGTAGAATGTTCTAAAGTGTTTTGATGAATATATAAAATTATTTAATGTATGGAACTCAAATGTTTTATATATTTATTTAGGAGAAGGGGCATTTTGCAAAATAAAATAATTGTTTATGTCTGAAAATATCAGCAACACTTTTGAAAATGAAGCAACCAATAAGAATTTGACAAACAACGCAGGTTAGTTAAATGTTTACTTAAAAAGGTTAAAAATCAGAAAATCACACTAAAAGTATGTTCTGCCTCTTCCGGTTCCGCCCAGGTAGCCTTCGACATAAGCCTTCCGCCTTCATACCGTCAAAACCAAAGCATATAGTATCCACTGGTTGGTACATAGTGATTTGGACTAAGGCGGTGGGTACTATGGCGAAACCAAGCGGTTCCGAAAGGGTCCAAACATCTCTTTGTTTTATATATGAGAAAAAAACCTGCTTTGTTTTCAATTATATTGCCTTCGACCTTGTTGGCTTTCGAAAAGGTTAAAAGGATTTGAAGGTTTTAGGTGGTTGCGCCTTTGTTTCAAAGATTGCTTTCGAACAAGATGAAGCATTGTGCTGCCGCTTTTATAGCTTTCGACTCAGATGATTCGAAAGGGTTGTTTACTTTGTTTTCTAAAAATCTGGCCACTTCTCCAATGTTTTCGAAAGGGGTGGTTTCGATACCATCACGTCCATACTTAAGTTTTAGCTATCGAAAGAGAATGCTTTTGACCCTGTTGCTTGTGACCCTTAGAAATTTTTAAAGAATAACCCAAAGCTTTCGAAAGGGAAGGTTTTATGGTTTCGAAAGGTGTTTTCCACTTGTTTTAAATTGAACCCAAATGCTTTCGAAAGGTTTATCATTACCAAAGTTTGATGCTTTCGAAAGGTTTATGATTATCAAAGTTTGATGCTTTCGAAAGGTTTTAAATGAATAGTTTCGAAAGGGGCGGTTCCCCAGGGTTTCGACTAAGTTGAAAAGAAAGGTTTATCCTTATGTTTTTGAAAGGTAATGTTTTATGGTTTTAAAGAGGGATGCCTAAGGTTTTAACTTTCGAAGAAAAAGAGGTTTCTATGGTTTCAAAAGGGGTACTTTCAAATGGTTTTGAAGCTATGCTTCTATACTTCTAAGATAATACTTCAACATGGTCGAAAGGTTTCGAACGTGATGTTTTAATGTATTCAAAAGGCAGGAGCCTAATGTTTTGAAGATAGATTTTAATGCTTTCGAAGGAGGTCATCCTATGAGGTCGAAAGCAAGGTTTTGAAGGAGTCAAAAGGCTCTATAACCCAAACTCATTTTTAAAAGAAAACCCGCAGCTAAACAAAGGAGTTTTGAAATGGTTTTAAATAGGTAAATTTGAAGAAGTGTTGCTTTGATAAAAATATAGATTAAAGGGAATAACCATGTTTTAAATGTAAAACATTTCAAGGACCTTAAACCCACAGGAGTGGTATTGTTAAGTTTCTTTTGTTTGCTTCTTCAAATATGAATATATTCACATGATAAAGAACCAATAACTGTATTTTGGGGATGGAGGGGTAGAAGAACCAGCTAGGTTAACCCAGTAGTGAATATAAATTGATTTAACTCCTGAATGAGTAGAATTGCATCCAGGGAGTCAGGGAGACCAAAGTATAGGATGCTTAAACCTTAAAGTTTTCCGAGAGATAGGTTCATAGTAAACCCATGAAAACTATTATTAAGAAGTTATTGGGAGTAACCAACAGGTTCACAGTAAACCCATGAAAACTATGTATTAAAGATGTTGGCGGGGGCCAATTGGTTTGTAGTGAATCCATGAAAACTGTATCCGGATTAAGAATTGACATCAGTCAATTGGTTCCTAGTCAACACATTAAAACTAGGATAAGAATGGAGTTATTGGAGTGGCCAATAGGTTCGGGAGGACCCATGAATTAAGTAAGTTAACTGGCAGGGGCCTATAGGTTCTTAGTGATCCCATGAAAACTATGAAATATGACAGGGTGTCCATGTATAATGAAAAAGGTTATTAGTAAACCCATGAAAACAAATAGGTTAATAGTGACCCTAGAAACTATAATTATGATGGGAAGTCAATTAAATCAGGGATTGAAAATCCATGAATATTTTTAAGTATGCATATCATCATAATATTATTAAATGCTATGTTTTAATCATTGTGGATGCAGGAGCACAATATATGGTTTTGAAAAAGGTTTTAGGATACTAGTGAGGGGAAAACCCATTCCGCTTATGATGTACACGTAAATGTGCATATTTTTACCACCATATTTAATCTATTTAAATTAAATAAATGATCATATTGGGTATTTTAACTTGTTTAAACCAAAATTCAAATTATTTTCAAATTGTCACATATTCATCTTCATATAGGGGCAAAATAGTCATTTTTGTGCATTTATTAAATTGTAAAAATTTACTTGGAATTTTCTATGTTGTTTTGTAAGAAATTTAGTGGGTTTTACAAGTGGTTTCATGATGATATATGCATGCACAAGAGTGAAGAGAACAAATGAAGATGAAAATAATTCAAAGTGAAGATCATGGAGGACCCCACCTACCCACCTACCTTAATGTACAAATTAGAGGCTAATGTGCATGCTTATGGAATTAATGGCTTCATGTACACTTAAATGATGATTAGTAGAAGCTAATGATTACTTGGCCTCCACACTTCCTAAGAGGGTATTTTGGGCATTCCCCAAAATTATGAATTAGGGTTTAACACATGTATAAGTACCTCTTATGTTTCATGTAACCCTCTTCTTCTTAGTCTCTCTTAGTTTAGTTTTTAGCTTAGAAAATAAATCAAAGCTCTCTTTCTTTTCATGCCTACTTAGCCATTTCTTCTCTTATGTAATTCCTTTTTTTCTTTATGCAATTTAATACATGTTCTTTTTCTTTTCTTGTTTATTTCCTTTCATGTTGTAGTGTAGATTTGTTTATTTATGCAAGTAGTATAGATTTTCTTTTATGCAATTAGATTAGTTCTCTTTTTCATTAGCTTTCATTTTCCTTTCTTTTTGCTTTCATGTTGCTAGCTACATTTTTTAATCAAATGATAAATATGAGAGGCTAAACCCTTTCAATTTAGGGGTAATGAAGCTCTCTAATTATGTAGCTTCAACTATTTGTTAATTCATGCTCTCTTTTTATGCTTAATGATGATGATAGAAATGGTTTACTAGTTGTTTTTGCTTTGAATTTGATAACCTATATTGTTGACACCAAATAGGCTATGCTTAAACAATCACTAACACTAATTGCCTCTTCATCAAAATATGATTATGGCAAAAGAAAGTGATTTAAAATTAAAATTTGATGGTCTATATTTCTAATCAATAGTTAATAGGCCATACTTAAAATAGATTTCATTTTTATTTTCATTGTCAAGTTTCATGAAAGTTAGTAAGTGGTTTAAGGGATGTGTTAAAGTTTGATGGCTTATGTTGGGCTAATTAATTGCACAAATATGTCATACTTATGATAAGCACATCAATTAAAGCACTAATGACTATAAAAGAGAGATCATGATTTCATGTGTTGAACTATGTGATCTAGAGAGTGGATTTATTCTCTAAATTGTCATTTAACCCTTATATTTGCATCTCTTTTCTTTTAGTTAGTTAGCTAATTTTCTAATTCTCTAGCTTAACTTTCATTCCAAATTGGTATAATTTGATTGAATAGCATTTTTAAAATCATCAATTCCCTGCGGATCGACCCGTACTTGCCACGTACTTCAATAGTACGCTGTGCGCTTGCGGTTATTTTAATTTGAAATTCGTTCGACGGTTTTCTAAACCGATAGAAAATCCGACGTCGAACAAGTTTTTGGCGTCGTTGCTGGGAAGTTTGTTTTGATTTTAATTTTCTATTCTTCGAATTAGTTGTTGTTTGATTTTTGTGTGTTTATATGTTGTGCGTGTTTGTATTTATAAAAAAAAAATTGTGTGCTTGTGTGATTTGTGTTTGCATTTGATTTAGTGTTCTAGTTTGCTTTGCATCTTCATATTTTAATATATATATATATATACACAATTTCATTCAAAAAAAAAAATCATTCATTCCATCCTTTTTCTAGTTTTCTTTACATTTTTTCTTTTTTCTTTTATCATTACATTGCTTTTACAAAAGAAAAAAAACTATGTTTCACTATTTTCAATTTGTTCTCTGTTTTCAGTTCTCCTCCACTGTCTAGATTGCTTCGCTGTTTTACAAAAAAAACCATTCCACTCCCCTAAACATCACAAAACCTGCTCTTCAAAGCAAACCTCCTCACCACAAATACTTCACTCCCCTGCATCCACCACATCCCCAGCTCCATTCACAACAGCAGACTCGACCATAGACAAAAACAGTTTGCATACATCTTCATCACTTCACAAAAACAGACAAAACCACCACTTCATACCTGCTTACAACTTCACAACTCATCTTCACTTCCATAACAACACTGTCAGCATACAATCCACACCACCTGATTTCATACATCATTTCATTGTCTTCGACCACCTGCCATTCACTGCCGATACAACACAGACTCCTCCCCTACTATCTCCTCCCCTACAGTCCCACAACACTTCTTCCCCCACTGCCTCCCATACAAATCAGTTCGACCACCATCTACATCCAAACCATATACAAACTATCTTACTACCCTCTGCAATACAAACTGCTGCACACTCCTGCCAAACCACATATCACTGTGCACGTGCACAGTACAACACTTCAAGACAACAAGCCTGCACACTACTTCACCCATTCAAACCCATCTACAACAGTCATCATCAAACAAAAAACTGCAGCAACTCCTTCCTCATCTAACCACAGCCCATATCACAAGACTTCTGCTATCAAACTGCTTCAACAAAACTGCTTCTGCAAATTACATTCACAAGCACTTCTGCATACATCTATCAAACACATCAATCTACCAAACTGCTTGTCATACTGTCATCAAACACACACCCACCAATATCACACCATCTTCAAATACAGTCCATCTACAACAACATCAATACCACACTACTGAGTCCACACTTCAAAACACATTCAAACTACCGACAAGCAACATCAACTGTTGTCATTTTACAAGCTTGCATTATAACTCTGCATTCACAATCTGACCATCTGCCATCTTCCCCTTCATACGACCATCACCACATACCATATCACAAGAACCTCCTCACTGTCACCGCCACTCATCTCCATACAACATCACCACTATAACTCCTCCATCAACCGCAAAAACATCCTCCAACTTGCACACGGTAACCTACCTAACACACTGCCCCTCCACTGCTCAACAAACTCTGATCAACCACTCATAAATTGCAATAGTCCAAGAACCACCACTGCGCCAGTCTTCCAAACCAACTTCGAACCCAGAGTTAAACAGCCGCTACCTTCAATCGACAATCCCAAATCGCTTACCTCGTCTGTCTAATCGCCAACAATCCAACTCACAGCCTCGAACTTCGCGACCACTTCTTCCCAACCAGTCGCCCCTCGTCACCACTGAAGTCGATTGCGGCCAACAATTCACGACACCCACTCAATCGAACTCGACTACAATCCACAAAAATCCACAGCAAAAAGCCAATCGCAAGCATTCACCACCCTTGTCGATCATCACCTCAAACCCCCTTTCTACCGAAGAAACGAACTTGCGACCTTTTTATAAAAAAAAATTGGCTATCGCGATTTGATTTTTGATTTTGATTTTCTCAGAATAATTATCTGTTAAAACTAATGAAATAGAAAAGGAAGAAAAACGGTATTGGGTATGCAAGTATATTGAATTGGTGAACCGTTTGTTATTGGGCCGGTTTTGATTACATTTGCATTTTATTTGATTTTTTTTGTTTCTTTTATATAGTTCTTTTGTTTCTTTTAAGTCCTCCCTTCTCTGTTCTTAAAAAAATTAGAAAAAAGGGGGTTAATTTGGGTTATTCATTTGTTTGGCTTTCTTTGTTAAAAAAACAAAAGGAAAAAATTTGTGTGTGTTTAAAGTTTTTGATTTGTTTGGAAATCTTTTTGTTGTGTTTATTTTGATTTCAATAGTTTTTTTTCTTTGTTTTAGTTACTTCTTTGATAGTAAAAAAATCATCGCTAAAAAAAATTGCTGCTTTCATCTCTACTTTTATTGCATTGTTGATTGCTTGCATTTGAAAAAAAAAATTCAAAAACAAAAATTCATTCGTAGTTGCATTGTTAATACACGTTTAATTTCTGTTTTGCATTTCATTCTAAAATTTTGATTAATAATAACGGTTAGACATCGATAGCACTTAATTGTATATTGACAAGTTGTCTTCTTTGAACAATTTAATTTCTTGGTGTCTAGGCTACGGCAGAGCAATAATCAGTTATAAATATTTTGGTGATTCGTAAATATTATACTGAATTATTTCTCTGAAGGTACTTAAACATTTGACTGCATTGCTATAGTGATTCGTGGTGCACCAATAAATCTTGTCCATTACCTGGCTGAGAACTATCTTGTTGAATTAAGACAAAGTGTGATTATACAATTTTGGGTTAACTTAGGAGATTTCATTTGTAATCAACCACTGCATTCATTTAGTTGCATTAGTTCATGCATATTTAAAAAAAATTCAGAATCCAAAACAAAAGGAAATTGTAAATATTTCTTAACTTAGTTTTTTTTCCTTTTCCTTTGAAAATTTTCAAATCAAAATTCCAAAAAAGAAAAAAGAAAAAAAATTACTTAGTTTTTTTTAGAAAAACAAAAATCCAAAAAAAATATATAATCTTTTCAAAAAAATAAAAAAAAAATTGAAAAATCAAAAACAAAACAAAAATCAATTTTCCGTTTTGAAAAATAAATTCTATTTGTAAATATTTTTCCTTTATACAAAAAAACAAAAACATTCTTGAAAATGTCCGAGTTTCCCCACTCACTTGAATTTTACAATAGTTGTGAAAATCAACATAATCCATATGATTTCAGTCCAAATTCGTATGGATATTTTAACGACAACTATTCTTTAAACAATTCGAATTTTGAACAACAAAGTTTTCAAAACGATGACCAACCCTTGAATCTCGAAAATAGCATTTCATCTCTACTTGAAATCTCTACACAACAAAATCAAATGATAAATGATTTGTGTAATTCATATTTGTGTAACAACTCGAATCAAGGATTTCAAAATTTGAA
This sequence comes from Allium fistulosum, assembly GCA_030737815.1. NCBI lineage: Eukaryota > Viridiplantae > Streptophyta > Magnoliopsida > Asparagales > Amaryllidaceae > Allium > Allium fistulosum. Next base: position 216,514,619 of record CM060905.1, read on the forward strand.
TTCAATTCAAAATTCAAACGATTTCGATGATAACTCATGCCAATTCAATTTTGAACTCCAAAATGAATTTCAAAATCAAAACGAAAATGTGATCCACTTTTCAAATAATTTTGGCAATGGGAATAATCTTGATTACGATACGAGTTAAAAATTTTGTTCTCAACAAATCCAAATCGAAAATTCTCAAGTTAATAACTATAAATTTGATTTTATTGAGCAAATGAACGAAATTTACGATGATCACACGAATTCATTGTTTGAAACATATATGAAACGACATGAGAAACAAAACCAAATTCCAACGTGTGACGAGTCAAACGATAATCCATCTTTTACCAAAATCGACGATTTTCAAATAACAGCTTTTGAAATCGAAAACGAAAATCTTAACGAAGTTGTTGAAAATTTGGTAATTGACTTGGATTTCAGTTCTTTTGAGGGTATGGAACCAAATTTAAAATTCGATCTTCCTTTTCTCGATTTCGAAAATTTGAACACAACAACTTTGGATTTTGAACTTGAGATACGCAATGAAGTTATTGATAATCCAAATAAGGAAGACGAATTCAATGAACACGATTTCTTTGGACTTTTCGAAAATGAGTTGTCAAATTCTGAAGGGGAAGATTTACATCACCATTTTGATTTTGAAATTGATAATTTTGAAGAAGTTTTCAATGATAAGTTTGAATTTCAAATTGGTGAAGATGAACTTGAATTTCAATCAATTGTTTTATCGACCCCAAAAATCATCGAAAAGGAAACAACTCGTAAGATTTTTAATAAAACGACATTAGTTTTCCCAAATCAACATTCAACTTTGAAATCATTTATGGTTTGGTTTTTCGAGCTTAAGCTGTGTCTCGTATACTTGACGAGGCAAATGAATCGGTTTTTGGAAGACCGTTTCATTTACTTTTTGACGATATATTTTCTGATCTCGTGTAAATACTGTTCATTTTCATGTAAATATAGGTCATTTTTTGTTTTATTTTTCTCCTTCCACTTGGATTGACTGTGGGGACACAGTCAAAATCAAGTGTGGGGGGAGACTCATTATCATTTTCGATTTTTCATGATTTATTTTTACTTTTACTTTCCCAAAAAAAACAAAAAAATCTCAAAAAAAAAACTATTTTATTTAAGCATTTTTGATTTATTTTTAAAAGAAACACTATAGGATAAATATATTGTTTTGGCTTATTAAATTGTAATTTTTGAAAATTTATTTGTCTCATCAAAAATAAGAATGAAGTTTGATTACAAATCACGATGGTTTAACTATTGTGAATGTAGGAGCACGATTGTGATTGACATATTTTCAAAAGATACTAGTGAACAGAAACCTCGTTCCGCTCAGCGGCGTGGTCTCACTAGATATCTATTATCGAGATGACATATTATTATTCACACCAAACTTTTTATCTTATCTGAAGTTCTTGTTCTTCCCTTGAACTCTCGGTTACTCATTTGAGTAGTTCGAGAGTAAGGTTTCCAAGTTTTAGGTTTGATGAATAAAGCTTTCAAAGATGTGTAGGAAGCAGAGCTAGCTATATAGGAGTCTATTTATGTCCACTGTGTTATCATTTAGTCTAAATGTATATAATGGCAAAAGTTGTAATTGTCTAGTAGTAAACTCTGATCAACTAAGGGGGCATCTTCTAATATGTCGCTCTTGGAGTATTTTGTAATAATTATATTTTATTTTAACCTGTGCAACGTTTGGGATTATGTAATGAATATGGAAATTAATCGATAAAATCTATGTTTTGGAAAAAATTTCAAATTCCTATGCTTTGATGTTAATGATACTATTAACTAGTCTCATTTTGTCATCGGAGAATAATACTATTGATGACTACAACATCAGTACCGCTTAATTTCGGGCCTCAGAATGAGGGATGTTACAACTTGGTATCAAAGTCAAAGTTTATGTAAAACTAAAAGAATTTTGAATTTAAAAGGGTTATTGAAAACATAATCCAAATGAATCAGAGAATGAGATTGGGGTATGGGATAACACTATAGTAACGTACTTGTATTAGCTATATATAAGTATATATCTTATCTCTATTCTCCCCTCTCACTTAGATCGTTCTTCCGTATCTTACTAAGGTTCGAATGCAGATTTAGGGAAACTAAGATATGAAGGCAGAAAATTGAAGAGTGAATCTCGGTGGAGTACCACAACCAATAGAAATGTCGGGCCCAATAACTAGGAGGAATCCAGGTGGATAAACAACTGCTAATATGGGTGTTGGAACATCGCCGGTAGATATCGGTGATATGTACCAGTTCTTTGTTAACATAATGCAAGCTAGAGTTGTAGCCGGATTAGTTGGCGGTGATGATGGAGGAGCAAATCCTGAAGTTCCAGTTGTCAACAACTATGCTGTTTTGAGTCGGGATTATGCAAAACTTGGAGGAAAGCTATTCATTAGAACCGAGGATGCTATTGAAGTAAAGAATTAGATGCTTCATTATGAAAGTCCTTTCTAGTTGATTTAGGTTTGAATGAAGAGAAGAAGAGGAGATTAGCTTCCAGGAAATTGCAAGGTGATGCATTGTATTGGTGGAACAGTGTAACTGTGGGAGTACTAGAAAAGAACTTGACTTGGCAGAGTTCAAAAGGAGGTTTGAGGAGAGATTCATGTCCAAAATAGCCAAGTCAACTTTGCTTAGAAATTTTGTTGAGTTGGAATAGGTGATATGTCTATGCTTGAATATGAAACTAGGTTTGAGGAGTTGCCCATATATGGATATGCAACTGTAGATGCTATAATTAAGAGAAATGATGAGTTCATCATAAGGTTGAAACCATAGCTTGCTAGAGCAACGTTGCCGCATCTTAGAGACCCTTGTGATACAGTTGTGGAGATGGCATTGAGGAACGAAGAGATACTGGCGTTGTTTAGTAATAACAAGCCAATGGAGGCTTAAGGTAGTCAAAGTCAGAAAAGAAAGTTCTTTCAGATAAAGGGAGCTCAGAAGAGAGGAGCTAACAAGAAAGGAAAAGCTAATGTTGTTTGCTACAAGTGTGACAAGAAAAGGCATTTTGCCAATGGGTGTTGTTCCGGGGATTGAAAGAAGGTCATTGGAAAGAAGAACATCAAATGCTTCAATTGTATCCAAATTGGGCATTATAAGAATCAATGCAGAGATCCAGCTAAGGTTGAGAAAGGAAAAGTGTTCGCTTTGGAACCATCTACCTCGAGACTAACGGTAGAGGAGAAGGGAAAGGCTGTGATGGGAGGTACGCTTTTGATTCATGGCCTACTTATTAGAGTATTATTCGATATTGGTGCATCACATTCTTTTATCTCTGATTGTTCGGTAGATAAGCATAATTTAGAATCATTATACCTTATTACTTCCTTAAAGGTTGCGAATCTGATAGAAGGATATGCAACCCTTGGGATGAGATGTGACTAATTAGAGTTTGAGTTTTTAGGTCGTGTATTTGCGTGCAGTTTGCATATGTTTGATTTTATGGGCTTTGGAATTATATTGGGTATGGATTGGTTAAGCAAATATGATACTAGGATATTTTGCCAAGATAGAAAAATATCACTAAGACACCCTAATAGTAGCGATCGAATTATATACTAAATGAAGAACCAGAATTTTGATGTTTGTGCTTTATTTGGTGCAATGGAGGAGGATGACGAGTTGAATCGAGTTTTTATCGTTAGAGAATTTGAAGATGTTTTTGAGCATGTTACAGGACTACCACTGAAACGAGCTATTGTGTTTCGAGTAGATCTTGTACCTGAAGTTGAACCCGTAAGTAGACCGCCTAGTAGAATGACATCTACTGAGATAAAGGACTTAAAGGTGCATCTGGTGGACTTAGAAGGAAAGAGTTTCATTAGACCAAGCAGTTCACCTTGGGGAGTGGCCGCGGTGTTCGTGAAGAAACCGGATGGGTCATTGAGACTATGTATCGATTATCGTAAGTCGAATAAAAAGACGATAAAGAATCGATGTCCTTTGCTAAGAATTGATGATTTATTTGACCAGTTGAGTGGAGCCAAAGTATTTTCCCAGTTAGATTTGGCGACAGAGTTCCATCAACTAAGGGTGGCAAAGGATAGTATTCCTTTGACGATGTTTTAAACAAAATATGGTTCGCACGAGTGGTTAGTAATGCCATTCGAGTTGACCAATGCGCCTGCTTTCTTTGTAGATTTGATGAATCGAATCTTCCGAGAGCATTTGGATAGGTTCGTGTTAGTATTTATAGATGACTTTCTGATATATTCTAGGAATGAGCAAGAACATGAGACTCGCCTTAGAATAGTGCTTGAAACATTGAGGCAACATCAATTAAACGCGAAGTTTTCGAAATGTCATTTTTGAAAGAAAGAATTGAAGTTTCTTGGTCATGTAGTTCAGAAAAGGGGTTGTCAGTAGATCCAGCTAAGATTGAGGCGGTTAATAATTGGAAGAGACCCAAGATGGTGATGGGATAAAGTGTTTTCTTGGATTAGCTGGCTATTACCAGAGATTCATCAAAGATTTCTCTCGTATAGAAGCGCCGACGACTAAACTAACAAGGAAGGATGTGAAGTATGTTTGGAACGATAAATGTGAGGAGGCATTCCTAAAACTAAAAAATTTATTGATCAATGTGCCCATGTTAGTTGTTCCGCATGGAAATCGAGACTTGGGGGTGTATACAGATGTGTGTGGAATAGGATTAGGAGCTTTGTTGATGCAAATAGGAAAAGTGATGGTCTATGCTTCTTGATAGCTTAGACCACATGAAGTTACATATTTGACTCACGATTTGGAGTAGCAACTATAATCTTTGCTTTGAAGGTGTGGGGACACTATCTATTAGGAGAAAGGTTCGAGTTGTATACATATCATAAGTTCTTGCAGTATTTATTCTCTTGGAAGAAATTGAATATGAGATAGCAGAGGTGGTTAGAGTTTATAGCGGCTTATGTTTTTGGTATTGAGTATACGTCGGGGAAAGGAAACAAGGTAGCTGATGCACTTAGCAGAAAACATTAGAATGCGGTATTAGCAATGTTAGTGGAGTGGAAAGATTTAGAAGCATTGACTACTTGTAGTGTGTAGTTAAGGTCGACGGCTAGTTCTAGTCTGAATACTGCAATGTTATCTTGTTTAGAAGTTCAACCAGTATTGATCGAGAGGATTACTTCTAAGTAGAGTGATGATCCATGGTTAGCTGAATGGGATAGAAGATTGGAAGATGGAACCGAGATTGATGATTTGAAAGATTTTTATCTTGACCGTAATGGATGGTTGAGAAAGAAGGGACGATTTTGTGTTCCAGATGTGGGAGACTTAAAGAAGGCAATTCTTAAGGAGTGTCATCGACCGAAGTTTACCATTCATCCTAGATGAACTAAGATGTACCCAGACATAAAGAGAATTTATTCTGGGAAGGTATGAAAGGAGATGTACGCTTATGGATAAAGCAATGTTTAAATTTCCAACAAGTGAAAGCCGAGCATTAGAAGCCAAGTGGTTTGTTTCAGCCTTTAGATATACTAGTGTGGAAATGGGATTCTATATCTATGGATTTCATTGACGGGTTGCCAACGTCAAATAAGGGAAATGAGAGTATTTGGGTTATAGTGGATAGACGGACTAAGAGTGCATATTTCATTCCTGTTAAGTCGACGAGGACGACACCTACTTTGGCCAAGTTATTTATGTAGAATAGTGTCAGACTGCTTGGGATTCCTTGTAGCATAGCCAGTGATAGAGATTCTTTATTCACTAGCAAATTCTGGAAGAGTTTACAGGAAGTTTTAGGCACCAAGCTCAAAATGAGTACCGCTTACAATCCGCAGACATATGGGCAAACGGAAAGAGTTAACAAAGACTTGGAAGATTTGCTAAGAGCTTGTATGTTAGATTTTGAAGGATCGTGGGAAGACCATCTACACTTAGTAGAATTTTCCTATAACAATAGTTATCAGACTAGTATAAGGATGACAGCTTTTGAAGCTTTGTATGGAATGTCATGCAAATCACCCGTATGTTGGTTAGAGGTCAGAGATAGATTAGTTCTTGGTCCAGATATGGTAAGAGAGAAAAGATTAAGTTAATCCATGCTAGGATGAAGGAAGCTCGGTCGAGGCAGAAAAACTACATAGATAAGAGACGTAAGGATTTGGAGTTCTCAGTAGGAGATCATATTTTTGTCAAAGTATCACCAATGAAGGGTGTAGTTCGATATGGAAAGTCGGGGAAATTGGAACCTAGGTTTGTTGGACTATTTCCTATCATAGAAAGGATTGGGAAACTCGCTTATCGGATAGAGTTACCGAGTTGTTTAGCTGAAGTCCATAATGTTTTTCATGTTTCTCATCTTAGGAAGTGTGTTTATGATCCAGAGACTACTATCACTCCAACCGCATTGGAGGATTTAGTGGTGGAACCTGACATGACAATTGTTAGGCAACCGGTTCATATTATGGATAGGGATGAGTAGAAGTAAAGAAACAAGACAGTCAGATTAGTAAAGGTCCAGTGGAGTGACAATGAGAAAGACTGTACTTGGGAAACATAGGACATGATTAGAGACACTTATCCCGATTTGTTTCGATGGTATGTTTTATGTGTATGGTTATTTTTGATGTTATGTACCTTATTATAATTTCGAGGACGAAATTCATTAAGGAGGAGAGTCTGTAACATCCCTAATTTTTAGTAACATTATTTAAGATATTTAATTATATAAATAAAATAATGTATTGAGATAAGGAAAATGAGGTTTGATAATTAAATAAGTCGTGCCGTAATTAATGAGCTAGTAATAATGTTTAAAACTTAAATAAGAAGGAGAATTAACCTGAGGGGAAAAATAGAAATAAGCCTTATTTCCTGACATAAACCTTCTCTCCCATTATCCTTATACACATTTCATTCATACAAACTAAAGCAAAGATAAGACTGCCATTGCTAGGAGAAACCAAGCGAAGAAAGCTAGAAAATCCTAAGGATAAAGCTAAACAGGAATTTAATCAACTCATATCTAAACTCTCTTAAAATAGTTTTTTCATTACGCCGAGAAAAGATTTATCATATCAAGGTGAATAATGATTACCAATCTCACTATTGCATGTTTATTTCAGTTTTATGATTAAACCTGAATCTTAAGTGTGTTATTATACCATGATGTGAATGACTGGTGATTATATGCTTATTGATGATTTATTGAATTTATTTACGAAATTAGTTAATAAGTTTAAGTGTGAAAACCTATCATATGATACCCAAATGACTTAAAATTTGGATATGATGTTAGAAACATTATTTTAGAAGTGGGTTTTTAATTTCATAATTTTCCAAGCAAGTATGAATATTTCATGAATTTACTAAGTGAGGAAAATGATTTATTTTGGGTTTTAATTATTAAAAATAATTAAATAATGTTTTTGGTTTTGAAATTTTTATATGTTAAAGAATATGTTAATTCTGATTTATTGTGTTTTTTTGGATTTTTCCCAAGTGTTTATGATTTTATATGAATTTATTAGCCTAGAAAAACTTAATAATTATATTAAAATAATAATATAAAATTATTGGTTTGCAAAATTATTTAGGGGAATGTAATCTGATTCATATCAGTTTTTTGAAAAGGATTTGATAAAAAGTATTATCCAATATCAATTTGACAAAGGATTAGAGTTGGTTAAAAGAAATTGCTTTTTAAAGAAATAAAAAAGTTTTTATGTTAATTACGAGATTGTCACGTCATTATTAATCAATGTTGACGTCCATCTATGCCGCGGCTATCAATGCCGCTTATTTTATATTGATTATAGTATGCCACTGGTATTGATTTAAAGATAAAGGTATTATGGCAACAATGCCGCCTATTTTATATCGACTATAGTAATGCTGCAAGTTTTCACCATGGTTTTAAACAATGCCGCTTATTTTCAATATCAACTCCTTAAGGCTATGATGCTGCATCTTTTATACCAGCATTAATATTTATAGTGGCAATGTTGCCTCATATCTTCATTCCTATATAAAGAGGTAGTAATGCTGCATTTTTGACGTTGATAAGGGCATGACGCCACATATATATAATTTCAGCATTATTACTTTAGGTAGCAATGCCGCATATAAACCTTACTTTTGACATCAGTATAAATGGAAATGATGCTGCCTATTTTCTATATCAACATAAACAATATTAATGACTCTATGATATTGATGCCAAAAGTCATCAGTATCGGCACTCCATATTTCCAAGTTTTAAAGCTTTATACTGTACAAACCAAAGACTATGCCGCTTATATTCGGTAATCTATATATTTATGTTGTGCGACATAAATGATTTTGGCCCCATGGCCTTATGCTTTATAAATCAGCTGCTTTAACTTGACTTCGACATAGAAGGGGTGCGATAACCCATGCCGACGATATTAATGCCACACTTTATCAATTTAAATGGTTTTATTATATGGCTTTATAGCCTAATGGTTTTAAAGGTGTGATAACCTCCTAGTAGTTTTGAAGTTAATGAAACCAATTTTATAAAAGTATATATATATTGGCATAAAATTTTGGATAAAGTAAAGGGTTATAATTTCCTTACTTTAAGTATGATTACAAGGGTTAAATCATTAATAAAGAATTATGTTTTCAAGGAAATAAAGAGGGTATTTAGCCTAGAATTTTACTAGTGAAATTATTGTTCTTATCACCATTAGATAAATTGTGATAGGATAAATTGACTCAATGATTAGAGAATATAGAATTCGATAATGGGACAGGTGTAGGATAGTGTCCAATACTTCAACTGTTAGCCCCTAGTTGATATTAGTCCATAATTCCAGTGCGTAGGGCTTTGTTGAGGATAAAACTAAAAGTAGATTTATGCACAGAAATGAATATAACTTAGGTAGGTTATTGGTTGGCCTGTAAAACCATTAGGTTTATAGTGAGCCTATCAAAACAATGAGATTGACAGACATTCAGCTAAACACCCATGTTGACGCCAAAAATGGGCATTAACACCCAATATAATCTAGTAGAGATTAAATGAAGAATGAAATTAAAATAGAGCAAAAATTATAAATGAACACACAGATTTTTATGGTGGTTTGGCAATCTTGGCCTATGTCCACTTCATATTTTATTGATCTTGCACTTGATTACGATTACAAGAATGTTTGGATCAGTTGTGATCCATTAGTACAAGAATGACAAATAAAAATGGAATAGACTTGCAGCCAAAAGAAGGATCCCTTTTCTGACGTCGTGCCTGCTGTATTTATAGAAGAAGACGTGCATGGATCGGGCTGAAACTTCGGCAGAAGAACCTCCAAGCCAAGACGAGGCCACACAAGAATTTCGAGGCCCATTGGGGCCCACAATAGGGATCGGTACCGATCCCTATTTTAAGGTCCAAATGGGGTGTGTTCCCTCTGGTGGGTCCCCCATGATGTTAGCTACTTGACCTCCAAATTTCGTGCCATTTTGACTTACCGTTTGTGAGATATCGCATTTTCCGTGAAGTTGTGTTGCACGTATTCTGATTTCAGCCGATCCCTCCAATCTCCTCTAATTGGGGTGTGATCCCTAGGGGGTGTTCCTCATGTTGTAATGTTCTTATACTTCAAGTTTCATGTGGATAGCATCTGTAGATTTTGAGTTATTGGCCGATCATTGTTGCAATATGTAGTGAAAGCTGAACATGGTCGATCCCTTTTATACGATCCCTTTTATGCCGATCCCCTTTTATGGGTGAAGTAACTTGCCTATAACCTGAGTATGCGAACTCCAAATGAATTGAAACTTGAAATGTAGCCTTATAGGGCCTTCCTTGCCACCCCATATCGATCTCACCTAGTTTGGGATAAAAATTGAGGATAAGTACTGATCCCCTAGGGAAAGGGGTAGGCACTGATCCCCCGTCTAGGGGAGGCATTATACCATACTTTGAATGTTCTGGAGAGTCTATCTCTTGGTCTTGGTTGATTGTTGCTTCATATCATTGCCTCCGCTTGATCTCTAAGCCTAATAATCATCTCTCTAGGCTGTCTTTCTCAATGATCATCCATTCTAACTTGTCCAGGTAGACTGAATATAGCCGGGCCAAAAGGCCGGATAACAACCCAAATGAGTGTGTTTGGACAGACAATCCAGTTTACTCTTTATGGTAAGTTAGAGAATTTTGGTATATCTGGTAGGTCCGAGTCAGCCATATAGGTTTGTTAACAAAGAATAATACTATTGATGACTGTAGCATTAGTAGCGCTTATTTTTGGGCCTCAGAATAGAGGTTGTTACTCCTAAAGATGAAGCCAAAGATTTACATCTTAAATAAAGAATAAAACTATGATTCGATTGAATCAACCTCTGGATTTCACAAGGATCTGGAGTTAATCACCACCTTGAATGTTATTGAATAATTTTTAAATTTGTTTTAGGGAATTTTTTTTCATGGAGGCCATTAAGGGATTGGAGGGGAGGGGAGTAAGAGAAAGAAGATAAGATATTTTTTTCAAGAAAAGAATGATCATGGATCGAATAAGAGAGGATATGTTTTAAAGGAAACATTGAAACCTTTCATTTTTTTCCTTTTAAAACCTCCCTATTTGATTTCTAATTAAATCTAGTCAAATCATTTTCCTCCTTTTTTATATCGCCAAAAGAAATAGAATTAAAGAGAAAAGGACAAAATTAATTCATAAATGAGATTTTAGTGAGTCGTAAAGAGGAGTAAAGGACGAAAATTTAATTCCTTCTTCTAATTGCTCCTTTGGATTTTCATATTGCATTTGAAAGCTCTTCCCTTTTTCATCATGCATGTAGGCCTAAATAACCCCCAAAACAACTTAGAAATTAATCTATTTAAACATAATTTAAATATTTTATCGATATCGTGTATCAATACGCGTGTTTATAACTTTTATATACGCACTTTATTAAATGTTAATGATATTCAAACAAATCAAATAAAATTTAATAATTAATATTTCATAAATGTTAATTAATTTACAATCATTTATAAATTAATTAAACCATGTGGTCTATTCAGAGTATTCATCATTACATTTTTGCAACTCAAAAGTGTAAATTCAGTCAGCGATTAATATCGAACAGTTCGAAAATTAACGTTCACACGTTACCTTGGCTAATCGTGTGACAATTTGGCTGAATGTATCACTTATACATCTTTTTTCGGAAAATCTGATTTTACTTATTATAAGCGGTACCTAATAGTGACGATTGTTTACACCAATTCTCTTCGTTAAAACTATCACTTTGAACTTATGGAATTTAGTAGTGGTCAAAATTTTAGAACCGTCCATATTCAACTTTATATTCCAAACACAAAGTCCTTGGTTTATAAAAATAATTACTATTAATCGAAATTTTCTGGCTAGAGACTTTAACATTGAGTTGACTTTAGCTGTCCGTAATACTAACCTCATATAATTGATAAGACAAATCCTCTCTTGAATAGTGTTTCACTTTCAATGCTTCCACTCGACCCAACTATAATCATATGATAGACATCAAGCCACGATTTAACTATAATCAAAGCGGAGCTTACACATTGAAGATCAACAGTATTCTCAAGTCGAGAGAACTATGCAAATTAGTCACATCGATATTTTTTGTTTGGCATTAATTATATTAATCAACATAAAACTATCGAGTGAGTCATTCCATAGTTATACAATAACCATCGGTACATAACCCCTTGCTGCCCCCAAAAGCCATGAGTAATACACTGTGCAACATTTGGAGAGCGTTTCGTACTCTAGTCTCAACTGATATATCGATATCCAATCTCGATACATCTTGATTATGAATATTTAAAATGGTATATTTATTTTCATTATGATAAATTACTTACGGCTACAAAACGTTGTAACTACTGTTTCAAAATATATCATTTATGAATTTTCTGTTAAATATACTTTTGATTAAATTAGTTAATATATAACATATTGTTAGATCCAAAATTGGTATAACACCCATGATGCCAAGTACGATAAGTCAGAACTTGATTTCCAACACTTTTGATGACACGACTATGCATGACCTAGTTGGTGTTGACCAAATGGTGCTAAAGAATCAAGAATAAACTTAGTATTCAAGGCTAAGTACAAGATGATATTATCAAGAAATGATTTCATGATGCCTATGGGCTTTTGTAACATGGAATTCGAAAGCCCATACAGTCTTTTGGAATAAGATATTCGAAAGCTTGTATGATCTTTGGGAATTAGGTATTGGCTTGTTCAATTTTGTTAACTTTTTCTTTCGTTGTAGCGTAAATGTAGGATATTGGCTTGTCCGAAGTGACATAGTTTGAATTCGGGGTATCTTTCCATCTCGACTTCTTGTTATGGCAGTTAAAGTCATCTTTTCCCATTTCTCTTTTCATCTGAGCTTTCTTCTTTGCTTGATACATTTCATCCATATGGATGAATTTATAGGCTTGAAAATGGAAATCTTGTAAACCTCTACAACCATGAATATAGAGTTCTCACCAGAACGGAGTTTGCTCAATCAGCCCTGAGCGCACTGCCATTAACTTATCCATATCTGTCATATCCTCCGCCTTTAATGCCTCTGCATTGAACCTCCTAAGGTAATCACCTATTAACTCTCCTAGCTTCTGTTTAATATTAGCTAGTATGCTACAGCCAATTGTGGGTCTTTGCAAATGGAAAATTGTGTCAAGAACTTGTAACAAAATTATTTCCAGGAGTAGATAGTTTTTACACGATAATGTCTATACCACTTAGCCACCACGTCCTGAAAGATAGTAGGAAAATGTTTACAATGCACTGCTTCGGATGCGTTATAAAGGTCCATCTGACTTTCGAATGCCATTAACTGATCATCAGGGTCAGTAGTCCCATTGTGTCTTTAGGACGGAATTTTTATGTGAGATGGGATCCTAGTAGACATGATTTCATCTATGGAGGAAGCTTCTCGATGGTTATTATTGACCCTCTCATCAAGAATTCTTTTTCCTTTAAGATTAAGCATGTCCTTTTCCATTTTATCGGCAATATCTCTTAAATAAGTGTTACCTGAAGATTTGACCAGGTAACTAGGCACTCGGTACTTGAATGCCGTTCAGCATTAAGAGTCGTTCGGTATTGTATATCATCTGGCATTAAGTGACGTTCGACATCTATGGCCGTTCGGCATTCGAGAGCGTTCGGCACTCAAAGAGCGTTTGGTATTCAGGAACGTTCGGCACTCAAAGAACGTTCGGTATTCAGGAACGTTCGGCATTCGAGAGTGTTCGGCATACATGGATCGTTCGGCATTCGAGAGTGTTCGGCATACATAGAACGTTCGGCACTCAAAGAGCGTTCGGTATTCAGGAGCGTTCGGCATTCGAGAGTGTTCGGCATACATGGATCGTTCGACATTCGAGAGTCTTCGGCATACATAGAGTGTTTGGCATACATGGACCGTTCGGCATGGCAAAGTCATTCGGCACTCCATGCTGCTCGGCATCCACACCTCATTCGGCACTCCATACTGCTCGGCATCCACACCTCATTCGGTACTCAACCTCATTTGGCATAAATCTCGATCGGCATTCGAGATCGTTCGGCATTCAGAGTTGTTCGGCATCTAGAGATGTTCGACATCCAGAGATGTTCGACATTCATCCAATCTCGACCGGCTTCGACTATTGCTCGGCCTGCACTCTCCACTCAGCACATCACTTCGTTCGGCATGACGATATCGTTCGGCATCACTTCGTTCAGCATCTATGGTTCGGCACACAGAGCTCACTCTTTTTGGGCCGAGGTATTTAGCTGCCAGGCCCACCAGGGAAGTCCAACGCATCTTTGTCTATAAATAGAGAGGCAGGGGCATAGTGAAAAGGACCTTTTTTGGGAGAACACTGGATAGACTCTGCCGCTTTCAAGACTCTTTCTTTTTACTTAGCAATTGTATTCGAGTAGTTGGTGTACGGATTGTATCTGTAATCAATTATCAAGTAAAGCAATAAAAGATTAACCTCAAAGTGGACGTAGGCAGTTACGCCGAACCACTATAAATCCTGTGTTCTCGTCTTTGCATTCAATTTAGCATATTGCTCTCTGTTAAAATTTACTTTCCTCATTTATCTCTCTACACAATCTTTCTCAACGAGGTTAGTGACCAATTTTGGTGATAACACTTTGGTGCTTTCACTGAGAATCGAATTCTCAGGCCATAAGGATCTGCTTTGAAGCTACTGGATTGAATAAATCCCCCGAAGGAGATCCGAGTCATTCATAAGACGTCCGTTGTTCTACTCAGAGTTCTTACCAATAACTCTATAATGGGAAGACCACGTACCAGATCAGCCTCTCATAATGTGGACGCCCATGAGACTGCTAGCGTACAATAAGCAGGGCCTAGCAATCAGCAAGCAAATCTAGGTGCGGGGACTACCGCCCAGGACCAAATGCAAGTTGTCACCAGAATAGAGTTCAACGACTTGATGAGAGAACTCAGGGAAAGCAGGAGACAACTTGGAGAGCAGATGCAAGCTAACACCAACCTTATGTCACAGCTCACTCAACAACAGCATCAGAATGCTGGGGGCAGTCCAGCTCCTTACTCTTCATCTGACAGCTCGACTTTGTCCGATGAACCTCTCAAGCGTAGACGCCGCAAGACTGAAACTACGTAGGCAGGTGCTGCTGTTCGAACAATCGGGGACCATTTGCACCTCGGAGACCATGACCGAGCAGGAACTGGAAACTTAGGAGCTGGAGTGTAGGTGGAGGCTGGATGCCCGGCTCACCAAGACGCCGATGATGCCGAACCTCAAGATGCGCGCTTGGCAGATCGCCAGCAGAGGAGGCATCAGCCTGATCAATCCCGTAGAACAGACTCCAACCTTCCATCTTCCATACAAACCCCAGACCTGGCAGCTATGATCAGACAGTTGATGAAAGAGAATCAAGGCTTGTCGAACGATGATTGAGGGGTACCCAGGAGTCATACTCCGTTCACAGACACTGTCCTACGAGCTGAGTACCCCAGGAAGTTTAGCATGCCAACTATCCCGGCTTACGAAGGAAAGACTGATCCCAAGCAGCATGTGATGAGGTACGAATGGATGATGGATTCAGCAAGCGCAAATGATGCAACCAAGTGCAGGTGCTTTCCAATAACTCTATCTGGGATTGCTACCATGTGGTTCACCCGACTTCCTCCGCGGTCCGTATCCAGTTTCTAGGAGTTGGCGAAGAAATTTATAGAACAATTCAGAATACATACTACTCGTCCAAAGGACGCGATGTCCCTATCAAGTGTAATCCAAGCTCCTAGGGAGTCGTTGAAGGAGTATTTGCAGAGATTCCATGTTGCGGCTATTGAAGTCAGTAATCCTAATGATCACACAATTCTTATGGATGTGATGCGAGGTGTGGATCCGGATTCAGAGTTTGGAGAATGGCTGGCAAGAAAACCTCCAACTACGCTAGAGCGTTTTTACTCAAAGGCACATCAGTTCATAAGAAGAGAGGAAGCCATGTGGATAAGGCGGGATAAGGCACCGGGGCCTGTTCAGGAAAAGCAACATTGCTGTGAAGCAATCCGGAGACAACTCGGGGAAGGTTCAGGTCAATGTCCAGAACAAGCCCGGGCAATCTAAGGAATCCGGAGGAAGAAATCAGGGGAGGAAAAGAGAAGCGGGGAAATGGAAGCCGAGAATTCCAACCCACAACGAGTACACCCCACTGAATGCATCTCTTGAAAATATTTACCTATCAACCTGCAATACCTTTCAGTACAGAAAGCCACGCCCAAAAGAGTCAATCGAAGAACAAATGCGGACCGGGAAGTATTGCCGCTTTCATAAGACTTATGAGCACAATACTGAAGAGTGCAGACACCTACACGACGTTATAGAGAAGTTGATTAGGCAGAAAAAGTTACAGGAGTTTGTAAAGAGTCCGCAAGAAGGTGGACAGGGGACGTCCAATCCTGGTCGTGCACCAGCTCCACGTCGCCCCGAGGAGCCTGCTCGGACCGTAGGCAGACTAGTCATAAACACGATCATCGGCGGACCTCACCCTGCAGATAAGAACTGGCAGGAAATGGAGCGGTATGCTAATTCCTTGAGACATGCAGATTTTGAGTGTTGTTCCAATGTGGAGGATGGGACCCCCGCTAAACAACTGCGCATGATGACAGACGATATAGTATTTAGGAGCAGAGATGCTGACCAAGTGGAGGCTCCTACCATTAACCCGATGGTCATATCTGCGACGATCGAGCCGGCTTTTGTGAAAAGAATCTTGATTGATTGTGGAAGTTCTATCAATATCATTTTCAAGAAGGCTTATGACCAAATGAAGATGGAGACGAAGGATTTGAAGCCATCTAAAGCTCGTATACATGGCTTTAATGGCGCAGCGACTGATGCAGTAGGATATGTTGAGTTGCCAGTTGAACTGGGACAAGGTGAGCGTAGGAGGGTGCGAATCCTACCTTTCGTAGTTTTGGATGTAGATTCTCTATACAATGTGTTTCTGGGCCGACCGGCCCTGGCTAAGTTTAGGGCAGCATTGGCCCCGTGGTGTTTGACTTTAAAGTTTCCGACTGACAAAGGAGTAGGTGTTGTTCATGGCGACCAAGCGACCGGTCGTGCATGTTATGTGGCCGAGCTCCGAGAGGCTCGGCGGAGGGAGAAAGGAAAGGTTGCGGACAATTCCGTCCGCATTCAGAATTCTGACAATTGACAAGTAATGCCCGAGCCCTGGCTCGGGCAAAATTCTCGAATCTACAGAGACATAGATCCGAGAGACGACGATGAGGAACCCAGGGAAGAAAAAGCAGCACCGGCTGAACTGACGATTGACATTTCAGTCAGCCGAGACGATCCATCGCGAGTACTAAAGATTGGATCACAACTCAGCCCCTCGCTGACCGAGGACCTTAGTGATTTCCTCCGAGCGAATCTCGATGTTTTCGCTTGGACACATTCCGACATGTGCGGGATTTCTCTCGCTATTATGAGTCATATGTTGAAGATAGACCCGAAGTACGTCCCAGTTAAGCAAAAGAGGAGAGGAATGGACCCGGAGAGGTCCGCTGCTCTCAGAGAGGAGGTGGACAAACTCAAAGCCAATGGGTTCGTCCACGACGCCATCTACCCTGAATGGGTATCTAACCCCGTACTGGTGAAAAAGGCGAATGAGAAATGGATAACTTGCGTAGATTATTCTGATTTGAACAAAGCATGCCCCAAGGACAGTTTCCCATTACCTAGAATTGATCAGTTGGTCGACTCCACTGCAGGACACGAGTTGTTGTCATTCATGGATGTGTACTCGGGTTACAATCAGATCCCGATGCACATTCCGGACCAGGAACACACTAGTTTTGTCACAAACGTTGGGCTATATTGCTATGTAGTAATGCCCTTCGGATTGAAAAATGCGAGAGCAACCTATCAACGTTTGGTGAATCGGATGTTTAAAGATCAGATTGGTAGAACGATGGAAGTCTACATGGATGACATGCTCGTGAAGTCAGGATAGTCAAACGACCACATTCGAGACTTAGCAGAGATGTTTGACATACTCAGATATTATGGGATGAAGATCAACCCTCTGAAGTGTTCCTTCGGCGTTGCGTCGGGGAAGTTTTTGGGATTCATTGTTAATGCTCGGGGAATTGAAGCTAACCCGGAAAAGATTCAAGCTATTCGAGATGTACAAGTGCCCAGAACTATAAAACAGGTACAAGGCTTGAATGGAAAGGTGGATGCACTGAGTCGATTTATATCCAGAGCCACAGACAAGTGCATTCCCTTCTTCGATATAATAAAGAAAGGAAAGAAGAATTTCGAATGGACATCCAACTGTGAGGAAGCGTTCCGAGATCTGGTGATGCATTTGGAGAGTCCTCCGGTGTTGTCGAAACCAGTAGACCACGAAATGATGTACGTATACTTGGCCGTATCCCCGCATGCTATAAGTGCGGCTTTGGTCCGCGAGGAGGACCGAGTCCAAAAGCTGGTGTATTACGTTAGTAAACGTTTAACAGGGGCGGAAAGAAATTATCCTAAGATTGAGAAGTTGGCCTATTGCTTGGTGATTGCATCATGTAAGCTGTGTCCATACTTTCAAGCGCACTCGGTCAATATCTATACCGATCAGCCCTTACGACAGGTACTCCAACGACCAGAAACTTCTGGAAGGATGTTAAAATGGAATATCGAATTGAGTCAATTCGATATTACCTACCTGCCACGAAGAGCCATACAGGGGCAAGCATTAGCAGATTTCATCGTTGAGTTTACTGTGTCAGACGAACCAGATGGTCACAGTGTCATTCTCCCCATTCAATGGAAATTGTACATCGATGGGGCATCAAACGACCGTTGCTCCGGGGCTGGTGTAGTCCTTGTGACTCTAGAAAATCGATCGATTTGTTATGCTTTGAAGCTCAATATCCTGGCTACAAATAATGAAGCAGAATATGAAGCATTGATTGCTGGTTTAAAGCTCGTTGGAGAACTCGGGGTAAAATCAGTTGAAATCTTTTATGACTCGCAGCTGGTGGTGTACCAAGTGCGAGGAGACTATCAAGCAAGGGGACAAAAGCTTGCTCCGTACCTTGCTCTGGTTCAGGAACTATTGGCGAACTTCGAACATTATTACATTTCGCATGTCCCGCGTGAACAGAACAAGGAAGCCGACTCGTTGGCCAAATTCGCAAGCACTGGCGATGCACAGCAAATGGGATTAGTTCTCGTTGAAACCTTACATGCTCCAAGCATAGATGTGATGGAAGTCGATTTTGTATTGGGAACGGAAAACGAGAAGGAGTCGTGGATAACTCCATTCAAACAATACCTGCTAAACGGGACTTTGCCCGAAAGAAGAAGCGAAAGACGACAGGTTATTCGCAAAGCCGCGCGATATGTGATGCAGGGAGGAGTAATGTATCGAAGGGGGTTCTCGGTCTCCTTACTGCGGTGCATTGCCCATGATGAGACAAAGCGGGTCTTGGAGGAGGTCCACGAAAGAGAATGTGGCGACCATACTGGGGGGCAGACACTAGCAAAAAAGATCCTCCGCTACGGGTACTATTGGCCAATTGTGAATCGGGATGTTGCAGACTATGTAAGAAAATGCGACAAGTGTCAAAGACATGCAAAGATCCCGAGAGCTCCACCAACGGAACTAACGCAAATGGTTAGTCCCTGGCCGTTTGCAATCTGGGGAATCGACATAATCGGTTCCTTGCCTATATCCAAAGGTGGTGCAAAATACGCAATAGTTGCGGTCGACTACTTCACCAAATGGGCCGAGGCAGAGCCTCTAGCCACGATCACCTCCAAGAAGGTCATTAATTTCGTTGTACGAAACATCAAATGCCGCTTTGGTCTCCCGCAAACCATCATTACAGACAACGGAACTCAAATTGAAAGTAGGGAATTCAAAGATTTCTGTTTAAAGTACGGCATTGAGAAAAAGTTCGCCGCCATTGCTCATCCGAAGGCTAATAGACAAGTTGAATCCGTGAACAAAATAATCAAGTCCATATTGAAGAAGCGTTTGGAAAAGGCTGGAGGCAAGTGGGTAGATGAACTCCCAACAGCGCTATGGGCTTATAGAACTACCCACAAGTCCGTGACTGGCCACACTCCATTCGCATTGGCATACGGCTCGGAAGCTGTTATACCCGTGGAGCTTGAAGTTCCATCACATCGGGTGACACATTATGATCCTAAGACGAATCAGGATTTCTTGTTGGAATCACTGGACTACGTTGATGAAAAATGTGAAGAAGCTGAATTAAGGGCGGCAACATATAGACACCGAGTCAAGCGATATTACAACGAAAAAGTCCGCCCAAGAATCTTTGATGTGGGTGATCTCGTTTTGAAACGAGTTTTCCCGGTACCATCACGTATGAATCCCAACTGGGAAGGTCCGTATGTCGTTGAACGGAAGCTTGGAGAAGGAACTTTCAAGCTAGCGACCGTTGATGGCATGACACTCCCCCGAGCATGGAATAGTGAACATTTGCGACGATATTATATTTAGCCTGTTTTCTTTCATGTTCTAGGTGCAATTATTTCCCGTATGTTTTTATTCCATTGATTTTTAGTTCCCTTTTTAGCATGTAATCGGACAATTTAGTTTGTTTTCATTAATAAAGGCTTGAAGTAGTCTTTTCCATGAATTATTGATGTTTCTGTACCTTATAATCTGGTGATGAACTACTGGAGTTACATTATTCCGTATGACGTACGAACTCGCATAAGCAACTCAAAATCTCCAAGTCCCCTGAGTGCGGACTGGAGTACTCTAAGTCCCCAGAGCGCGGACTAGAGTATAAACGACTTAAATCTCTGAGTCCCCTGAATGCGGACCGGAGTACTCTAAGTCCCCAGAGCGCGGACTAGAGTATAAATGACTTAAATCTCCGAGTCCCCTGAATGCGGACTGGAGTACTCTAAGTCTCCAGAGCGCGGACTAGAGTATAAACGACTTAAATCTCCGAGTCCCCTGGGTGCGGACCGGAGTACTCTAGGTCCCCGGAGCGCGGACTAGAATATAGACGACGTAAATCTCTGAGTCCCCTGGATGCGGACCGGAGTACTCTAAGTCCCCAGAGCGCGGACTAGAGTATAAACGACTTAAATCTCCGAGTCCCCTGAATGCGGACCGGAGTACTATAAGTCCCTAGAGCGCGGACTAGAGTATAAACGACTTAAATCTCCGAGTCCCCTGAATGCGGACCGGAGTACTCTAAGTCCCCAGAGCGTGGACTAGAGTATAAATGACTTAAATCTCCGAGTCCCCTGAGTGTGGACCGAAGTACTCTAAGTCCCCGGAGCGCGGACTAGAATATAGATGACGTAAACCTCCAAGTCCCCTGAGAGCGGACCGGAGTACTCTAAGTCCCCAGAGCGCGAACTAGAGTATAAACGACTTAAATCTCCGAGTCCCCTGAGTGCAGACCGGAGTAATCTAAATCCCCGGAGCGCGGACTACAATATAGACGACGTAAACCTCCAAATCCCCTGAGAGCGGATTGGAGTACTTTAAGTCCCCAGAACGTGGATTGAAAAATATTCAAAGTACCAAAAATGTAAATAAGAGATGTTCGATTCTAAAGAATCTCCGAGCAATGAGAAAATGGATTGGGAATTTATGTAACTCATAAGAACTTGAGTTTCGACCACAGTTATACAGAAAGCTAGAAAGCAGAAATCATTCGAAAGATAAAGAAACAAAACTTTATTCATTAATCCAAAATGGGGTTATACAACCACTCCTCCAAAACTCGGAGTCAAAAGTCTGTCTACGTTGACTACAAAAATAAATAAGTAAAAAGTAGTTACATGACCTAAGCTAAACCTCGTTGAACGAGTATACTGGCTACTTCTTCGGCTTCTTTAGTTTCTTGTCCTCCTTTGTTTTCTCGGATGACTCCACTCCCTCACGCTTCCTCTTGGACGTTTTGCTCGCCAAAGAAGCGGAGTCAGGAGTGGGAAGAGGAACATCCAGTGGTTTGGATTTGCCGGGAAGAATGACTTTCAGAGGCCTGTTCAGTGGGTCGTTAAGTTCTATTACTTGAGACTCGACCTTGATCTCAACTTTCTTCCTCTTCTCTTTCGCGAGTTGCTCCTTCAAAGTCACCTTCGAAGTGTGTTCTGAGGCGCCCGTGATTTCAATTTCATAACCCCCTTCAACGGGGGATGAAGTTTCAGACTTATCATCATCTAGCGCCCCAATCACTTGAGCATCAGGACCGGGGGTTACTCCCGCGTGAGTAGCATCGCTCGCTTTCCCCATCTCCTCCTTGGCGTCATCGCTCCTCGGAGTCGGTTCAGGATCGAGGTGGCCTGCGTAAAAACACAAAGGACAAACGTTAGAATACAATGACCTCTCACCGACAGCGACGGTTCGTCGAACTTTAAGAAAAAGAGTTATATACCGGTTTCTTGCTGACTTTCAGCCGTCCGAGAGGTCTCGCCCTCTAAAATGGGAGATAGCACGTGAATGCCGAGACCGGGGTCTTCCGGATCATAGCCGGCGTGTTGTTCGAACGGATCAAGTACTGGCCGATTGACAGATTGAGTAGGAGGAGGAGATGAAGGCCCAGTTCCAGACGAACCAGCTATGTCATTTTTCTCCTTTGATGGAGGAGAGCCTTTACTAAAGAGAGCCATAGCTGCAGACAAGTCCGATGGCTCGTTCCCCCTAGGAAACTCTTTCACTAAAGCATCCTCGTCGACCTCCTCGGTGCCCGACTCCACCTTTCTAACCTTTATTAAAGTCTCCCAAGCCTCGGCTAAAGATTCAAGGTAGCCCTCGCCTAAGAAAGTCAAGTCCCGGTGCATGAGGACACGGGCGTTATATTCGGCGATCAGCGGATCAAACATACACTTGACCTCTTCTTTGCCGGCCTCTGCAGCCGCTTCAAGGCGGGAGTCGATCTCCGTGGAAGCTATTCTCTTGCCCTCCTCACGGGCTTCGTCCTTCATCATCCCGACCTTAGAAAGCTCATCGTCGAGCTTCGCCTTCAAGAGTCGCGTAGCAACAATCTCGTTGCAATATCGTTGAGACTCCTCTTGAGCGGCTATCTTCTCTTCCTTCTCCTTAGAAAATAACTCTTTCAACTCTTTGACTTGCAGGGCGAGTGCATCCCTTTCTTTCTGAATAGAATCTTTTTCTAAAGCCAGGGCCCCACTGCGTTGGACCACTTCGTCAAGTTCCTTTTTATGAGTCATCTCTAGACGGGTGACGGCCTCGGCAGTGTCTTTTGCACTTTGTTCTGCAGCCTCGAGTTTGGACTTGTACGAAGCGAGCTCTTCATCTTGATTTTTGATAATATCTTTATCGAAGATAGCTTCAAGCTTCAAGCGGTCGATTTCCTGTTGACGCTCAATGAAGATTTCCGAGACTTTTTCTACTAAATGAACAAACGCGTCATGTTGAACATAGACGTCGTTGTTGCAAGCAATGGCACTCTGCTTGACATGCCCCGGAATATGATGAATTGTTGGAAGGAACTTCAGACTATCAAAACAGATTTTGGGAAATTTGGCTTTAAACTCGACCAGCTTCTCCAATATCGTTGGGTTCGCCGTAGGAATGGGGGGAGGTAGTTTTGAAAGTTCTATTCTCTTACGATGTTTCTGAGATTGTCGTGTGCTTGATGAACCAGAATGTTGATCTCGCAAAAAATCGGGTTGAGATCCCTTCTGCGAAGACTTTTCTCTGCCTTGCTCTGTTTGAGGAGGAGGATCGCGAGAGTATGAAGACTGGCTGTGAGATTTCTTTCGATAAGTCGACTCTCGAGGACGGTTGTCTCGGTCTCCGGAGTCATCTCTATTGCGGCGCTTGCCGGAGCCCGAATCCCGGCCAGAATGGTGAAAGGTGGATGAACCGTGAAGACGATCAAATCCATGGGAGCGTCCCATGTCACCTGCATAGAATGGAAATAACGACAAGTTAGAAAAGATCAGGGTGATGACAAAAGTTGAAGTATAAGGTGAAGTGCACGTGTGTGTGTCCTAGTGTTTCCCCCCAACGGACCAGTCATTTTACTAACGGGAATTTTTTCATCCTGATGTTGGGCTTGAACGCCTGCATCGCCTCGGATGGGCGAGTGAAGTCTGAGTGCCTCCGGATCATCAAAATCATAGTTGAGTAGATCATCGGGAATGGAGAGGTTCGATAAGCCTTTTAAAGAACTTTCTAAATGTTGTGAGGAAGCTTCTTTCTCCACTGGAACAAGAGTAACTTTAGAAGTTCCGCCAGCTTTTTCCTTCCTCATCTTGTACGTCAGTTTCTTTTTCCTCTTCGAAGGGGAAGATGACCTTTCAATGTCGTGAACTTCGACCGTCGGATCCTGAGTGGGACCAACATTCTCATCTTGTACTTTGGGTGTCTCAGTCTCCTTAATTTCCCCCTCTTCTAGTGCATCAGGAGCACTGCGTGCTGAAGACTCATCTTGTTTTTTTCCTTTCCCAGAGGCAGGCCTGGGAATGGTGACGCCTTGAGGAAGGCTTATCCGACGGCCTTCTGCCAATAGTCCATCTCCTTGCAAAGCCGGGAGGACAATGCACATAAAACCTTTCCTGTTTATACAAGGCGAACTTGGTCCACGCCCCAGTTAAGATTTGACATTTGTTATGCGGCTCGAGAAACATGAATGATGGGCTATCCTTCCGCTTCTTGATGCAATATATGTATATGATATCGCCCGGAGTTGGAAGCCTAGAGAGGACATTCATGAAGAGGATGCAAGTACCGTAGAGGAATGCATGGCCGTTCGGGTGCAGTTGCGATGGGGCAATGTCAATATATTGCAGCACATCCCAAAGAAACGAGTTGAACGGTGGCACACTGCCAACCCAGCACATGAATTTATTACAAGCTGTGTATCCGACTGGGGGCAAGTGTGGACGATCATGCCCCAATGGAACTAGCACGTCATCAAAGGGGATTCCGTGGACAGAGCATATCCAACGGAGTTTACTTTCATTAATCTTCGAAGCATGTGAATCGACAGGGTTGTCCAAGAGAATTACTGCCTCCAGAGCATCGGGAGCTAAGTCATGTGCAGGGGAAGTTGATGGGTTTGAAGTATCTTCGACTTCTCGTCGGGAGGACGGCCCAGGTCTGTCTGAAATCGTGGCGGAACTAGATTTCCTAGACATCTTTGATAAAGATTGAATCTAGCAGAGCACCTGTTCGAACTATACTTGAAAAATAATTGACGTTAGACTTAACAATACGAATATCCCCCCCCCATGTGGTGTGTGAACTAGTGCGATCATTCAGGTGTAAACGCTGAGAAATTATAAGTCACAGAATTGATGGTATAAAGTTGAGCTTTGAACTGTCGTCTTCGAAGACCGTCATCGCTGACTGTCTCTGAAAGCCAGCCTTGCAATGTTTTCAATTTTGGACTCGGACATTGGCACTGCGTGTTAAAAGCTTTTATCTGTTTTTATCGATTTAAGTTCAGGCTTGTGATTATTGAAACTAGGAAGTTATCAGTCCAGATTAGTTCGATATGCTAGTATGCTTAGGTCCTTGTCCTTGTTTTTGTTATATGATTAGGCAAGGTGAATTGGTGTTTGGCCTAAATGTCGTTCAGCCTTCGTTCTGCTCGGCCTTTGTTCTATTCGGCCTTCGTTATGTTCGGCCTTTGTTCTATTCGGCCTTCATTCTATTCGGCCCTCGTTCTGTTCGGCCTCCCTTCTGTTCGGCTTAAATACAAGTGCACGCGGCAAATCATGCCGAGCTGATTCGCTCGGCCTTCTACCCTTAACATCACTTCTCTTCTTTTCCTCCATCTCTCCCGACCGGCATGGCCGAGTCTTTCGGCAAGCCATGCCAAACCACGGCCATGCCGATCCACATCACTAGGCCTTATCTCCAATTCTGTGCACCCTTATACTCACTCGACTTTAAAAGATCGTGTCGAACCATAACAGTTCATCACCCACACGCCTCTTACTCCCTTTAATCTACGGAGAATTCACGAGTTCGAGTTTTGTGTTATGCTTCCTAATTTGAGAAAATGATCGAAAGGTTCTTACCGAAGAAAACAGCGGGAGCTTGGGGGTCTGTGAACTTAAGATTGAAAGTTGTTCGAGCTTAATTTGGGAAGGGCTTGTTGGATTCAAAGTAGGAAGGAAAGATCGGAAGAGGTGAATGAAACTTAAGGGAAGTAAGTTACGTATTCTTGGAGAATCACGGAGGTAAAAAAGTGAAAAAGAGAAGAAGAAGGAGAATGCCGGCCTTTATAGGAAAGGAGAGGAAGTCGAAGAGGCAATAACTGGTAGAACCAGTCAAAATGACATTGTTCGGCATCGGCTATGTCGTTCGGCATCTAAGGTGCTCAGCTTCGGCTATGTTGTTCGGTATTTAAATATCGTTTGGCACACATCGCCTCACCTGGAATTCGAGAGAAGATACTATCGTGAAGACTAAGCCACAGCTTGAAGCAAAGCACGGTGGATTCATGACTCAAAGCACATCACGTTTAACCACATGATGCACTTTGGGGGCAAGTGTTACCTGAAGATTTGACCAGGCAACTAGGCACTCGGCACTTGCATACCGTTTGGCATTAAGAGTCGTTCGGTATTGTATATCGTCCGACATTAAGTGACGTTCGGCATCTATGGTCGTTCGGCATTCGAGAGCGTTCGGCACTCAAAGAGCGTTCGGTATTCAGGAACGTTCGGCATTCGAGAGTGTTCGGCATACATGGATCGTTCGGCATTCGAGAGTGTTCGCATACATAGAACGTTCAGCAGTCAAAGAGCGTTCGATATTCAGGAACGTTCGGCATTCGAGAGTGTTCAGCATACATGGATCGTTCGGCATTTGAGAGTGTTCGGCATACATAGAGCGTTCGGCATACATGGACCGTTCGGCATGGCAGAGTCATTCGACACTCCATGCTGCTCGGCATCCACACCTCATTCGGCACTCCATACTGCTCGGCATCCATACCTCGTTCGGCACTCAACCTCTTTCGGCATAAATCTCGATCGGCATTCGAGATCGTTCGGCATCCAGAGATGTTCGGCATTCAGAGTTGTTCGACATCTAGAGATGTTCGACATCCAGAGGTGTTCGGCATTCATCCAATCTCGACCGGCTTCGACTATTGCTCGGCCTGCACTCTCCACTCAGCACATCACTTCGTTCGGCATGACGATATCGTTCGGCATCACTTCGTTCGGCATCTATGGTTCGGCACACAGAGCTCACTCTTTTTGGGCCGAGGTATTTAGCAGCCAGGCCCACCAGGGAAGTCCAACCCATCTTTGTCTATAAATAGAGAGGCAGGGGCATAGTGAAAAGGACTTTTTTTGGGAGAACACTGGGAAGACTCTACCGCTTTCAAGACTCTTTCGTTTTACTTAGCAATTGTATTTGAGTAGTTGGTGTACGGATTGTATCTGTAATCAATTATCAAGTAAAGCAATAAAAGATTAACCTCAAAGTGGACGTAGGCAGTTACGCCGAACCACTATAAATCCGGTGTTCTCGTCTTTGCATTCAATTTAGCATATTGCTCTCTGTTTAAATTTACTTTCCTCATTTATCTCTCTACACAATCTTTCTCAACGAGGTTAGTGACCAATTTTGGTGCTAACAATAAGCTTCATCACTGTGGTAATTGCTCCTAACAGGTTTGTATCCTTAAGATGTAGAACATCCAAATTGCTCCTTGGATTTTTACACCAATCTCCCTTAGTAATCTGCTTTAACTTTTTCATCCGCCAACAATTTTTGAGACTGCTTGGTTGCTTCAGCCTGTTGGTCACCTTTTCTCTTTTGTGGAGTTATAACGAGTTTGGTTTTTTTAAGCAAAGAAGAATCTAGATTTCTTCTTGGAGATCAAATTCGACCCCTTCGGTGAACTTGGAAGTTTTGGAAGATTGCTATGCAAGGATCTTCTTCAACAAACCATGCATCATTACCACTTGATGTGTTACGTCTTTAATTTGAGCTTCTCTACCGGTAGGCTTTGCCGGTTCTGATGGCTGCCCAAGTTCTATACTTCCTAAGTTGAAGTTAGGAACAACATTGTATCTAATGTTGCCATTTGTATTACTTCTTCATTTGGAGCACTAACTCGCCTTGATCTTTCCATTTTCTTGGAACACAAAAAACTTCATGCAATTAGTTTAGGGAGAGGGTTATAGTGAGACGGAGGTTTGGGTCCTCCTTCTAGTGCCAAAAATGTTGGACCAAAAATTGGTACAATACCCATGATGCCAAGTATGATAAGTCAGAACTTGATTTCCAACACTTTTGATGACATGACTGTGCATAACCTAGTTGGTGTTGACCAAATGGTGCTAAAGAATCAAGAACAAACTTAGTATTCAAGACTAAGTACAAGATGATATTATCAAGAAATGATTCAATGATGCCCATGGGCATTTGCAACAAGGAATTGGAAAGCCCATATAGTCTTTTGGAATAAGGTATTCGAAAGCCTATATGATCTTTTGGAATTAGGTATTTGAATTCCCATGATACATGATTGGATAGGCCAAAATGTGCATAGTAGTCCACTAAGAACGTTAATGAACTAGGCAGGTGGTTCTTATATTCATAGTCCAATGTCCATATATAATAGGAAAGATGAAGACAAGCATATAAACGCTTGTTTAGACCAAAATTCATGTGATTCTAATTGTATCACAATTGCTTTGGGTCCAAAGAACTTCATTATATGCATATTTATGTCTAATAATGTCCAAAATGCACAATCAAGGTAATAGGCATGTCCAAGTCCTTATTCATATAAATCGAATATGGTTACAATCAAATCAGAGTTTTTCTCAAATCAATTTAGGGTTACAAGAGTTTAATTTGAGATTAAAGAAAAAAATAATCGCTCCCTTCTTCATGCCCCTTAGTCTATATTTATAGGAGTTGAGGGATGCGACATGGCCGCCATGCATCAATGCGACATGGTTGATCCCCGGCATTGTCCATGTTAATGGCGCATGGCGTCATCTTCAGCACTCACTCGCTCAATGGTAAACTTCGACGCTTAGCATCCATCCCGCCTTGATAGTCTTCATTGATGACGTCCAATATCAACATTGTATTAAAGATATCTGGCCTCCTTTGAAGGTTGATGGAGTGCGGCATTACTATGGCTCCGCATCAATAAGCGGCGACATGCCGATATTGGCAATGATTGGTATTTATAATAAGCGGCTTTGATAGCAAATGGCATTGATAACAAGAGGCATTGGTAATAGGTGGCATAAATAATTAGCTGTATTGATGAATAGGATACATTGATAATAGGCGATATTGATGATAAGTGGCATTAATAACCGGCAGCATTGATGATAAGCGGCATTAATGACAAGCGGCATTAATAACATGCGGCATTGATAATAGATGGCACTAATTATAAGCGGCATTAATAAGGGATGGCTTGGACATAAGCGGCATTGATAGGAGACGGCATTACTTCGAATGATGACATTAGAATAAGGCAACATTGTAGAGATGAGGTATTAATCCAGAGCGGCATTGATTCTTCTGGCTATATGCAAGAAGTGCTCTATTAATGGAATACGACATTAATGTGATGTGACATCAATGCTATATCATGTTGTTATAACATTGATGGCCTCTGGCATAGAGCTTTCCAATGTCATGATTCCCTTACTAACATGCAACATTGTTTCCAATTACTTTGGCACTATATCATTCATCCAACCTTATAAGCGGTATGTGGAATTAATGGCATCTGGTGTTGCCAGCTTTATTGATGACCTACGACATTGCCTATTATTCTTTATTGATAAAGGGCAGCATTGTTCCTTGTCATGGCTTTCGACATTGCAACCTTTCGACATTACTTTTACCTTGTTAGTTTGTATGGGCCTTGTTGTCATATCGACGATTCACGGCATGCTGTTCTTCGGCATTATCGATTACCTTATTACTCTTCAATTTCAACATAAATGTCTTTGCGTTTATCCTTTAGAAATTATATGGATAACATTTGCCCTCCCCCCTCCTTGTATAAAAGAAGCTTTTTACACTTTAGTGTAAAATCAAGAATTCATTTGTATTGCCAGTTCCTTATAAGGTTTTCTTCATAATCTTATTTTTCTACACAATACAAAATAAATATCAATTTTTATTATAAACTTAGTATTTAAATCCTTTGCAATCCTTTTCAGATTCAGTTGTGTTATGAATTCTTTAATTTGGGAAATTTCCCTAGTTTGTTCATACAAGTTGAGTTTATTTTCAATATTGAATATTAATAACTTCCTGAATAAAAGCTTTGGAAATCACATGGTGATTTTAATTTCCTCAATCATAGGAGGGAAGAACAGCAACTTATTTTGGCCATAATACGAGTATCCCGAATAGAAGCCTAGAAAATTATCTGGTAATAATAGTTGACCAGAAAATTCTTCCGATAATAATAAATGATCAGAAAAATTTTCTAATAATAATAGAAGATCATAGAATCTATCTGACAATGATAAGAAAAGGATAGAAAATCCATCTGACAATAATGGTAGAAGACCAGAAAGTCCATCTAACAATAAGAATAGAAGACCAAAAAATCCATCTGGCAATAAAAGACTAGAAAATCCATCCGGCAATAAGAACGGAAGACCAGAAAATCCATCAGGCATTAGAAGACCAGAAAATCCATCTGGCGATAATAGAAGAAGACCAAAAAATCCATCAAGTAATAATAATAGAAGACCAATAATTCCATTTGGTAATAATATAAAACGACTAGAAAATCTTTCTAGCAATAATAATAGAAGACCAGAAAATCCTTCTGACAATACAAAAAGAAGACTAGAAAATCCATCCGGGAATTAAAGAAGAAGACCAGAAAATCATTTTGGCAATAAAATAGAAGACCATAAAATCCTTCTAGCAATAATAATAGAAGACCAGAAAATCCTTCTGGCAATAATAATAGAAGACTAGAAAATCTATCTGGCAATAATGTGTCCTTTTGGAAAAATCCCATTTTAAATTACAGGGAAACCATATTTGGTAGATCTTCCACTAGATTGATTGACTTTGTTTTTGGGATGCAAATGCCTTCCTTTATCAGATCTTCCATTAGAAGATTACTTTGGTTTTGGTGCACAAGCAGCTCATATTTGATGGATCTTCCTCTAGAAGATTGTTTGACTTTATCTTAGGTGATGATCTCAACTTGGATCAAACCCATTATCACCATCTTAGGTGATGGCTCGTCCGGTGCGTTTGGTTTGCTATCTTCGAATATAACCAAAGACTTACCCGACCTCCCTTTAAAAGGTTCTTCAGCCAGACCTTGTAGGTAATACTGAAGGCTAGTTTGGTGCTTTGACCTGGCCGTCTTAAGCGGTGTGAAAGGCTTACTCTATCCTCCCTCTAGGGGGTGCTTCAGTGGGGACTTATGGGTGGTACTGAAGGCGGGTCGGTGCTTTGACCTGGCCATCTTAGGTGGTGTCAAAGGCTTACTATGTCCTCCCTTTAGGAGGTGCTTCAGTCAAGCCTTATAGGTAGTACTGAAGGTGGGTCGATGCTTTGACCTGGCCATCTTAGGCGGTGTCAAAGGCTTACTCCATCCTCCCTCTAGGAGGCGCCTTGGCCAGGCCACGTAGGCAGGACTAAGGGCTTGCAGATGCTTTGATCGGGCCTTTTCAGATGGTACCAAAGGGTTACTCTGACCTCCCTCTAGGAGGCGCTTTGACTAGGCCATCTTGGCGAGGTAAAAGCTTTTTCCATTATCTAAGGAGTGTCTTCCTCCTTTCCATGATTCATCTAGTAGTTACTCTTGCCTTAACCTCTTTATTCGTCCATTGTCACAAAATATGGCCATAAATGTTCGACGTTCCATGTTCTCGGTATTACAATGTCATTAGGTCGACATAGTCTATAGGTCCCAGGTAGGATTACTTCGTGTATAATTAGGGTCCTTCCCAATTTGGTCCGAGTGATCTGTCCGCTGGATTCTTAGTATTTTCCAAGACTCTTCGAAGCGCTAAATCATCTTTCTGAAATGATCTCTCTCTTACTTTAGAGTTGTAATATTTGGATATTTTTCGTTGATAATCAGTCGTCTATATGGTTGCTTCATCTCATAACTCATTGATTAAGTTCAAGGATTCTTTTTTTAATTCTTGATTTGGATCAAATGCATATGCAATCCTTCAATTTGAAGGTACTTCAACCTCAATCGGGAGCATGGCTTCGCATCCACACATTAAGGAATATGGGGTAAGTCATATTGCAATTTTAGTGGAAGTTCTATACGTCGAAAGTACTAGAGGCGGTTCTTCTACCGAATTTCCTTTAGCCTTGTCTAATCATTTCTTGAGAATGGTCTTAACAGTTTTATTAACAGCTTCAACAGCTCCATTAGCTTTGGGGTGTGCTACGGATGAAAAGCTCTTGATGATTCCATTTCCATTACAAAATTGTGTAAATTCTTCTCTTTCAAATTGAATTCCATTATCAGATATTAACTTGTGTAGAATTCCAAATCTAGTAATGATATTTTTGATTACAAACTTGAGAACATCCTTCGACGTGATATTTGCAAGCGAGTCTGCTTCTACCCATTTTGTGAAATAGTTAATGGCCACCACTGCGTATTTAGCTCGTCCTTTGGACATAGGTAGTGGTCCGATTAGGTCAATTCCCCATACATCAAAAAGCCATAGGCTTGAGATCGAAGTCAATTCGTTTGGTGGCAAACGTGAGATCTTAGAGAACTTTTGGCACTTTCACATCTTTTCACATAATCAATGGCATGACTAGTCATCTAAGCCCAGTGAAAGCCTTGTCTCATAACCTTCTTGGCTAACTTTATGCCATTAGAATGATCTCCATAGAACCAATTGTGGGCTTCTCTTAGCAATTTTTCTCTCATTTCTAGATCAACACGTCTTAAGTAAGGGAGTGAACATCCTTTCCTATAGATTTTTTCATTCATTATGACGAAAGTTGGAGCTTTGTGTTTTATTCTTCTTTCTTCTCTTTTCTCTATTGACAATTTCTTGTTTATTAGGTATCCAACAATGGGTGTCATCCAATTGTTCTTATACTGGTCATTCGTCTATAGATGAGAAAATTTCTCTTGTAAGGTTTTGCTTTCATTTTCTGACTCCTCTTCCGCATGCGTTAAGGCTTGAGGTTTGGTCGATACCATGGATTCATTTCTTGATTCGAGTGCCTTGTCTTCTATACTAGGGTTTGCTTGGTAGCCTATCGGTACAATTCGTGTTTATGGTGCTCCCCGTGAGCTAGCTAATTTAGCCAAAGAATCAGCTTCAGAATTCTTTCCTCTCGATACTTGGTGTATGAAGAAATCTTCAAATTGGATTAACATTTTTAACACATTTTTAACATATAGGACCAACTTGACATCCTTTGTCTAATATGTTTGATTCAATTGATTTACCATTAGTTGGGAATCACTAAAAATTTCGATTCTAGGAATTTTTAATTGTAGGGCCAAGGTGAGTCCTGCCACCATTGATTCATATTCTGCTACATTATTAGTGGGTGGAAATCGCAACTTCATTGCATAATATAAACAATGTCCATCGGGGGTAATAATCACATATCCTGCTCTAGCACCTTGTTCGTTTGAAGCTCTATCCACGAAGAATTTCCATTTAGGCTTTAGATCCTTCTCCTTTTCTGATTGTTCTTTAATGTACCCCATACATTCATTAACAAAATCAATTAGAGCTTGTCCTTTGATTGCCACTCGAGGTAGAAATTCAATATCATATTGGCTGGGTTCTACTCCCCATTTTACTAGTCTTCCTAAAGTTTCGAGTTTGATAAAAACTTGCTTGAGCAGGAAGTTGGTTAAGACCTTGATCGGATGTGCTTCAAATTAGGCTCTTAGTTTCCATGCAGTAAGCATCAAGCAATATGCTAATTTTTCTATAACAGCAAATCTAGTTTCTGCATTTTTGAGCCTCCTGCTTGTGTAATATACTGGAAGTTGAGTTCCCTTATCTTCTCTTACCAGAACAGAACTAACGGCATGTTCAAGAACCGCCATATAGACGTAAAGGTTCTCCCCGACAATGGGACTGGACAAGATTGGTGGCCTCTCAAGATGGTCTTTTAATCCCTTGAAGGCTTTCTGACAATCTACCCCCCATTCAAAGTTTTTCTTCCTTTTAATCACATCAAAAAATGGAATGCATTTGCCAGTGGACTTGGAGATAAACCTATTCAACGCTACTACCCTCACGTTTAAGTCCATTACATCTTTACTTGTCTTGGGTTCTACCATATCCTTGATAGCCTGAATTTGGTTGGGGTTGGCTTTAATTCCCCTAGCACTGACTATATATCCTAGGAAATTCCCAGAATGAATTCTAAAAGAACATTTCTATAGGTCGAGCATCATCTAATATTTCCCTAATACCACGAACATTTCCTCAAGATCCTTAAGTTGGTTGCGTTCCTGTTGAGATTTAACTAGCATATCATCCATATATACCTCCATGTTTTTGCTAATCTGTTCTCTAAACATTATATTAACCAATCTTTGGTATGTTGCCCCGGCATTCTTCAACCCAAAAGGCATTACTTTGTGACAATATTTCCCCAATCTGTTATGAAACTAGTGTTTTCCTCATCTGGTTTGAGCATTGGAATCTAGTTGTATCCGGAATAAGCATTCATGAAAGATAAAAGTTGGTGTCCACTAGTCGCATCGACTAATTGGTCTATTCTTGAAGGAGGTAGTAGTCCTTCAGGCATGCCTTATTCAAATCAGTATAATCGACATACGTCCTCCACTTCCTATTAGATTTTTTGACCAGTACTGGATTGGCTAACCATTTTGGGTAGAGTACTTCTCTGATGAATCCGTTTTTCGAGCAATCTCTTGACCTCTTCTTTCAAGGCATTAGATCGAACTTTATCAAACTTTCTTTTCTTCTACCGAGTAGGTGTGATACTCGGGTCTATAATCAAAGCATGACACATAACGGTCGGATCAATTCCAACCATATCTAAATGGGTCCAAGGGAACAAATCTTTGCTGGATCGTATAAATTGAATTAGTTCTCCTCTAAATTTGTTATCCAAATCTTTTCCAATTTTTATAGACTTTGTTGGATCGACGGGATCCAAACATATCTCATCAGGGTCTTCTATGGGCTTCATTCTTTCATGTTCACCTTTATAGTCTAATTCAATGATGATCTCCTCACCTTCTACTTCATCTTCTACTAGGTTTGTTTCTTTTCTCTTCCTTCTCTTTTCAGAGAAATTGAATTTTCTTAACGCATGATTATTTTTCTCAATAGACTTTGTTTTTGCTTTGGATGATTGGCTTAAAGAACCCTCATCCAAAGGCTTTTCAACATCATCTTAAATTAATTCATTTTTCCACGAGTCATTGCAAAAAAGATTGCCTCGTTTATATTGCTTAAGAGTGGCAAAGTACATTTCACGAGAGCTAAATTATTCTCCCCTTATGGTTCCCCGATCACTTTTGGTTAAAAACTTCGCCATCAAGTATTTTGGTGAAACAAAAGCATCAACTTCATCTAGAGTTGGTTTCCCAAAGAAGGCATTGTAGTAGGAAGGTTGATACATGATGACAAAGAGAGTTTTGAAGGTCCTAGAGTGCGGCGAGATTCTCATCTGCACCAGAAGCTTTATCTGTCCTATGGGAGTCGATTTTTTGTTGTTGAACCCAAAGGTAGACTCAAAGCTCGGCTCTAGCTTCTCAACTGGAATTTCCATTTAATCAAAGGCGTGCTTAAAGATTACATTGATAGTACTTCCAATATCGACAAGAATTTTGGTAACCACGGGGAACCCAATTTGAGCAGTGATCATAAGCAGATCATTGTGGGGATGACGGATTCCTCTTAGTTCCTACAGGTGATGGTCAAGTTGTGTATTTGAATTTGGTACCTGGGATTCTTAAGCGGTGGCTCTTCCTGAATAGAGAATACCCTATCTCTTGCTTCTTTAATGTAGCGAATTAAAGTTCCTTTGTTGCTTCCAGCCAAATGTGGTCCTCCATGGATTGCATCGATCCTGTTGAGGGGTGGAATGAAATCTGGCTTACTTGCACCTTCTACAAAATTCGCAGCGTTGTTTGAGAGCTTCTAGTGGCCATCCTCGGAATAAGCAGTTTTCTATCCATCCTTAATGAATTCCTTCAAATATCCAACATGAATCAAACTTTGGATTATACCTGCTAACACATGACATTCATCTGTTTTATGTCTATTTACTTTATGGTAAACACGGTAGTCACCTCCTTTCCCTGGCTCGGGATTGGTTTTAGCATTGTAGGAAACTAAAAAGTTAACCTTTTCTTTCGTTGTAGCGTAAATGTAGGATATTGGCTTGTTCAAAGCGATATAGGTTGAATTTGGGGAATCTTCCCATCTCGACTTCTTGTTATGGCAGTTAAAGTTGGCTTTTTCCACTTCTCTTTTCGTCTAAGCTTTCTTCTTTGTTTGATACATTTCATCCATACGGATGAATTTATCAGGTTGGAAATAAATCTTGTAACTCTCTACAGCCATGAATATAGAGTTCCCACCAGAATAGAGTTTGCTCAATTAACCCTGAGCGCACCGCCATCAACTTTCCTTATCTATCATATCCTTCGCCTTTAATGCCTCTGCATTGAACCTCCTAAGATAATCACCCAATAACTCTCCCGGATCCTGTTTAATATTAGCTAGTATGCTATAGTCAATTGTGGGGGCTCTTGTTCCGGGAACTCGTAACAAAATTGTTTCTAGGAGTAGATAGTTTTTTCAAGATAATGTCTATACCATTTGGCCACCGTGCCCTAGAAGGTAGTAGGATAAAGTCTGCAACACACTGCTCCAGATGCATTGTAAAGGTCCATCTGACTTTCGAATGCCATTAATTGATCATCGAGGTCAGTAGTCCCATTGTATCATAAGGATAGAATTTTGATGTGGGATGGGGTCCCAGTAGACATGATTTCATCTGTGAATAGAGTTTCTCGATGGTTATTATTGACCCTCTTATCAAGAGTTCTTTTTCCTTTAAGATTATGCGTGTCCTCTGCCATTTTCTTGGCCATATCTCTTAGAAAGCTTTGTCACTATGGTAATTGTTCCTAACAGGTTTGTATCCTTCAGTTGTAGAACTTTCAGATTGCTCCTCCGATTTCTACACCAATCTCCCTTGGTAATCTACTTCAGCTTTGTTATCTACCAGCGATCTTGGAGAGTGCTCGATTGCTTCAGCCCGGTGGTCACCTTTTCTCTTTTATGGAGTTATAACGAGTTTTCTTTTGCTTTTATTTTAAGCAAAGAAGCATCTAGATTTCCTCTTGGAGGTTCAACTTTGACCCCTTCAGTGAACTTGGAAGTTTTGGAAGATTTGTTGGATGTGCAAAGATCTTCTCTAGCAAATCTTGCATCATTGCCACTTAATGTGTTTGATCTTTAATCTAAGCTTCGCTACTGGTTGGCTTTGTCGATTCTGATGGCTGCCCAGGTTCTATGCTTCCTAAGTTGAAGTTAGGAACAACATTTCTTCTAATGTTGGCATTTGTATGACTTCTTCATTTAGAGCATTAACTTGCCTTGATCTCCCCGTTTGCCTGGAAAAAAAGAAGCTTCGTGTAATTAGTTTAGGGATATACTTATAGGGAGACGGAGGTTCAGGTCCTCCTTCTAGCGTCAAAAATGTTAAATCAAATATTGGTATAACACCCATGATGTCAAGTATGATAAGTCAGAACTTGATTTACAGCACTTTTGATGACACAACTATGCATGACCTAGTTGGTGTTGACCAAATGATGCTAAAGAATTAATAAAAAACATAGTGTTCAAGGTTATGTACAAGATGATATTATCAGGAAATGATTCCATGATGCCCATGGGCTGTTCGAACAAGGAATTTGAAAGCCCATATTGTATTTTGGAATAAGATATTCGAAAGATTATATGGTCTTTTGGAATTAGGTATTTGAAAGCCTATGATACACAATCAAAGGATAGGAAGAATAGGCAATAAATGTGCATATTAGTCCATCAAGCACGTTAATGAACTAGGTAGATGGTCCTTATGTTCATAGTCCAATGTCCATATGTAATAGGCAAGATGAAGACTATGCATATAAACGCTTTTTAGACTGAAGTTCATGTGATTCTAATTATATCACTATTGGTTTAGGTCCAAAGAGCTTTATTATATGCATATTAATGTCTAATAATGTCCAAAGTGCATAATCAAGGTACTCCAAGTCCTTATTCATATAAATCGAATATGCTTACAATCGAATTAAAGTTTTTCCCAAATCAATTTAGGGTTACAAGAGTTTAATTTGAAAGTAAAGAAAAGAAATGATCGCCCCCTTCTTCATGCCCCTTGGTCTATATTTATAGGAGTTGAGGGATGAAGAATGGCTACCATGCGTCCATGTGGCATGCTTGACCCCTGGCATTGTCCATGTTGATGGTGCATGGCGTCATACTTCAGCACCTCTGGCTCAGTAGTGAACTTCGGCGCTTAGCATCCACACCTCCTTGATAGTCTTCATTGATGACGTCCAATATCAACATTGTATTAAGGATATGTAGCTTCCTTTGAAGGTTGATGAAGTGCAGCATTACTATGGCTCGGTATCAATAAGCTGCGACATTGATAAGTGGCGATATTAGCAATGGTTGGCACTGATAACAAGCGGCTTTGATAGCAGACGGTATTGATAATATGCGGTACTGATGAATATGCGGTACTGATGAATAGGCGGCATTGATAATAGGCGGTATTGATGACAAGCGCCATTAATAATAAGCGACATTGATAATAGGCTACATCGATGATAAGCGACATTAATAAGAGACGACATTGGTGATAAGCGGTATTGATAGGAGACGATATTACTTTGAATGGTGATATTAGAATAAGGCAACATTGGAGAGATGCAGTATTAATCCACAGCGGCATTGGTTCTTCTAGTTATATGGAAGAAGTGCTCCATTGATGGAATATGGCATAATGTGATGCGGCATCAATGCTATATCATGTTGTTATAACATTGATGGCCTTTGGCATAGATCTTTCCAATGCCTTCATTCCCTTGCTAACATGCAACATTGTTTCCAGTTTCTTTAGCACTATATCATTCATCCAACCTTATAAGCGGTATGCAGCATTGATGGCATCCGGCATTGCCGGCCTCATTGATGACCTACGACATTGCCTATTATTCTATATTGATGTAGGGCGATATTGTTTCTTGTAATAGCCTTTGACATTTCAGCCTTTGACATTACTTTTACCTTGTTAGTTTATATAAGGCTTGTTGTCATATCGATGATTCACAACTTGTTGTTCTTTGGCATTATCAATTACCTTATTACTCTTTAATTTCGACGTAAATGTCTTTGCTCTTATCCAGGAAATTATGTGGATGAAACATGTTATATCAAGTATATAATAAAAAGAAAACGTCTTTTATGTCTAACAAGATTGGTTATCAAGTTAGATATATATAACAAATTGTATAATTGCCTCTAGGGCATACCCCTAACTCTATAAATCTCCCACTTGCACTTAGGGTCAATTATGGAATCTCATCCCAACTTCTTCAATTGGTTTCCTCAAAACCATTTGGGTCAGTCGCTCAGTGAACGATATGTTATTATGTTTCAAATTTTTACTCTGTCA
The DNA here is from genome assembly GCA_030737815.1 of Allium fistulosum. Lineage (NCBI taxonomy): Eukaryota > Viridiplantae > Streptophyta > Magnoliopsida > Asparagales > Amaryllidaceae > Allium > Allium fistulosum. Next base: position 216,553,810 of record CM060905.1, read on the forward strand.
ATCAACTCTCCCTGATGTTGATAAACTACATTTATCATGTTGAACAATTTGAAGTATTTCTCTTGACTTCTAGTGAGCTCTAAGTTCTGTTATGAACCATATCGTGACATTGTTATCACATAACAATGTTATGGGATTCTCGACATTTGGAATCAGCCTCAGCTCGGTTACAAATTTGTGCATCTATATTTATATACATTGCTTTTCTTATGGTGCTATTCAAGGCAATGCACTTAGCTTTTCATTGAATCCGTCGTAGTCTTTCATTTGGAACATTTTCAACTTAAATATTATTAACTTGAATTTATTATTGACATATCATACTCAATATCACTTATGAAAGTTTGAGTCCGAACACAGCTTCATAAGGAGTTTTTTGTTTCTGTAAACAAACCTCAAGTATTTCATAAATGCACGATAACACTTCAAACAATCATTTGGTGGTATCAACTTGGATTTAATATTTGCTTCATGTATCAAATACATAAAAAATCATGATATCGTAGACAACATAACATGTATGATAATTCATATTGCCAATACATAACGGATCCATTTTACATATTCCATATTAAATATTTAAATAAGGTGTCCTTGCATATCGTTTGAGACATCCCAATATCTTTTACACTTACTATAAAAGACATTATTTACAAATCCAACGTCGAGTATTAAAACAACTAAGATTGATTTTAGCATAAGCACATTGTTAAAAATCAGTAACGTGTTGTTTACTTATAGATTAGAAGTATCAATGTACCTTTTAACACTCCTTCTTATGAACACGAGCTTCTTCTGCATTTTGATTGATGATCAAACTATTTAATATTTCCCTCAAAGTACTTGTTCAATTTTGATGCTTTCCTAAATGATACTTTCATATCCGTTCTCAGATCGTATCGGAAAACTCACAAACTCAATATCGCTTCCACTGACTTCGAGACACTTTGGTTAATATGTGTAAACATTTTACTCTAAATCATTATTTAGAAATTTCTATTTCAACATATGCATACCAATACACAAAATATATTAGTCGATAATTTTGTGTGTAAAATCCGAACCAACTCAAGTACATTGAATGGTGAATCTGTCACGTTAATTTCAACAATTGAAATTAATGATGTTATTCAATGTGCCTCATTATATTCCAACTGCATTTGTCATTCTCTTAAAGACACATTTGTGGCCAATGAATCATATCCCTTCATGTATTTAAAAATCATATTTTGATAATGTACTTGGAATTTATTTCGGATCATTACATCATACCATATCATAGAGTCAATACTCTTAATGGTTTAATTAAACAACCAAGGATTATTTATTCTTGACATTGATAAGAAACTCACAGTTTCTCTTCAATGTACAAGAGTACTCACTAGACGTTCTAGTGTGTTGTGTTCATTTAGGTTCGATCAATTTCATTTCATTCCTTGTAATCAGTTTCATCCTTGGATCGTATCCAAATTTATTCTATACCAATAGTTTCTTAAAGAAATTCCTTTGCTACGAAGTTGGTATTTCTTAAAACAACAATTGTTTCTTAGTGCAATGGAATGGGCATTCATAAACATTTTATGAATTGCTTTATATAAAATTGATTTTGCATTAATTTACAATATAATGTTCACAACATAAGTTAGTCATCTAATGACTATGATTCCCAAAATTCTCTTGAGCCAATTCATACAAGGTCCCTTACATATAATTATTATGTGCATTTTTTCGATTTGCACAACCTACCAACTCCATGTCCTAGGATATTTAGAGGTTGCTTATAAACCCTTATCTTATATGGTTTTGTAAACTATTCTTTGGATGATATTAATTTTAACATTTGTGTGACGACCCACATTTCGGAAAGTTTAAATCGATAATAAATCCACACATGTCAAACTTAAACAATCCGGAACGTAGATAATCAATGGGGATAATTAAGAAAAATAAGAAAAGAAGAAGAAAGCAAACACAAAATCTCACAGCGGAATGATAAGATATAATAATCAAATAACAGTTCATGAAGCTGTTTACTATACACTTGATTATAATCTATACAACATTTATCAGGGTTATCTATATACATCAAGGATAAATAAAATACAACAGAATAGCATGATGCAGAGAATAATAATTGTAATAATATACCAAATCTTCGGCTTCGTCCTCCAGAGAATAATCTTCAATGCACTAAAACTCAAGGCTGACTCGAGTGTAATGAAAAGACAGAACACTCGAGTCAGGACTAAAATACTCTTATGTAAGTCAAATCAATATCAATAAATATGAGTGTAATAGCGTCAGAGATGTTTACGGGATTTTACATCTCCTATCCAGTGTATAACGTGTGTGCAATAACTTAAGAGATGTTACGGGATTTTCCATCTCCTAAGGATCCGTTAAACTATTTACGCTATAATAGGTCATGTATATCAGTAAAATAAATATCAAAATAGCATTAAGGCTTTACATTAATCCACCTTAACACATTTTTATAGTACTAAACCAAAGTCGTAATGGGCTCACATAAGGATAAATATGACAAAGCACATGAGGCAATGTCCAAGGTAGGATTCTACCAGTTTACCCTTTCTGGCTGGTCGTAACCCATCCGTGGCTGACCGCGACCATATATCCGAACAAAAAGGGTGCACCCATCGAGTACAAAATCACGATAGTACTACGAGTGATCAACGTCGCTAGAGGTAGCTAATCTCATTGGCCAGACATAGGCTCTTGTTTTAGTCATTTTAATTATGACACAAGTGTCAAGGATATCCATCATCGTTCTCTTACTTCATTCTAGTAAATGTTCGCCAATTCAACCACTACATTTTGGATATCATCCACCGCATACACGGTTGTCAAAGTGGTTTCAATATTGACAGAGAGTATGCCAATAAAAGGCCCCGGTCTCTTTAACAACCAAACGTCATTTACACACCGGTTGGTTATTTTACATTTCGAAAACTATTCATTTTTGATATCAAAATATCATATTCGCCTCAAAATCAAATCCATTTCGAAATCATCATATTTACTCAAAATATACCGTATTATTTTTGCCTTAATATCTTGATTTCACTCCAAAAATTGTTTCGAATTTCAATTTAGGTTATAACTTCAATTTAACATCATTCGCATTTAAATCCAAGATTTAAATATAAACATTCCACCCTTGATCGGTTTGAATTTTAAGAAAATAGTTTGAATAGTTTTAAAATAGCTTAAATAGTTAAAATAGTTTAATAAAAAATAGTTTGAGTATTGAAAATGGTTTATATAGTAAAATAGTTTGAGAAATTAAAATAATTTGAATATTTAAGAAGATAGATTTTAAATAGTTTATACTAAAATAATTTATTTGAAAATAGTTTCAAAGTCAAACCGGTTCACTTTTGAAATTTTCCAATTCAAATTAGTTCCAATTTCCATTTCGATTTAATCGATTCAATTCTGATTTCAAGTCGAATTTTTCTTCGATTCCAAATTAATTTCAATTCAATTTCAAATTAATTTCACTTCCAATTCCAAATTAATTTCAACTCCAATTCAAAATTAATTAAAATTCCTATTTCAAATTAATTTCGACTCCAATTCCAAATTAATTTAAATTCCAATTTCAAATTAATTTCAATTCCAATGCCAAATTAATTTCAACTCAATTCTCAAATTTAACCATTTCGATTTATATCATTTCCGAGTTTGATTTCCAAAATATCGATTCAAAACGCTTAAATCAAATTTAACTTCAAAATTTACAATCCAAATCTTTAAATCTAATTCAATCCGAGCTCAATTTCAAAATATCGTTTTATATCACTTTTACTTAGCAAAATTCAAAATTCGAATAAAATTCCAATCTTTTAAAACAAATAAATTTCTGAAATTCACATCATATTTCGATTATCACTTAAAAATCTCAACTTCGGTTAATTAAACAATTTCGTTTACCAAATTTAAATTTCAACATTTCGAGCTCCAGTTCGAAAATAATTCGATTTCCATAAATTCAATTTTTATTTCCTAAAACCAAATCATTTAAATAATTTCAAATCAAAATTTTAAAATCGTTTAATTTAACCAATCTGGTGTCCGTATATAATTTTCTATCCTATGGCCAAGTGAATCAGTTATTCCAATTTAATTCAGGGATGGATATATATCATTTCAATCCAAAATAAATGCCATAGGTATATATCATTTCAACCTATTTCTTAATTTATCGAAATAATTCAATTTACAGCTTTATATATTGTAAATAATATACAGGATGATAACAGGATATATTAAACATAAATAAACATCCAAAATATCAATCAATAGCATCCATCTCAATCCATCATCCAATAGTCAAAAATCACAACAATCAACCAATTATCGATAATCGGGGATTTTTCTAGCAGTTATTTCTAATTCAATTTAACCATCAATTCAAATCCTATTAATTAATTCAGATGTCAATTAAATTTATTAAACAACAATCAATAAATTAAATCACTTCATGATATAAACCTTACTAACATAAAAATATATTAGTCAAACGTGAGCGTATAAAACACTCACCTTTTTTTGAATTAGAGAAATTCAAACTAGCCAAATCAATATGAAATCAGCTCCATAGCGTAGAGCTTGTCGATACAGTTCCAACGCAAAAATCTGCATGTCAATCTGATATCGTATGAAGAGATACGAATCATTAAACAGTAACATTTATAATTTAATTTAATATATGCTTTAATAAGGAAATTAATTGCCTAATCAACATCTCGTTCATCCCTCACTTCGCCATCACCACGTTCCAGATCGCGACTTCTTGCTCGCGCTATCACTCTTTTTTTTCTATGTATCGATCGCCACAGCCCACGCTACAGCCAAGTCACGCCACTACGAACCCAACTCGCGACCACAACTGCAACGCGCCACCCACCATTGAACGGCGATCCACATCCCTCGTCGAGAAGCTGCCGCCTCGTCGCTGAGGTCAAAAACACGCACGTGAGCAGTTCGACCTCGCCCCTATCGCGCTCCGATCCCCTCGCCATTGCTCCGCTTGAGTCACCTTCGCCCCTCTGCCGCGACGCCCCGGACTCCATGCCTAAGTCGAGATCTATTTGAGATCGTGGCTTTGTTTTTTATATATTCAGATGCTGATTTTGAAAAGGGATAAAGGGGGAAAATATACGAAACTAGGGTGTGGCTATGAATGAAATATTGGAGAAAGAAAAATATCTATATTATTATTTTTAAATTAGAAAATATCTAACCAAAGACGTCCGAATTTTCTCGAGCTCCAAACGAAGCGTGCCGTTTGGCATTTATAATGTTTTACCCCATTCCGAACACAATGGAACAAGTTTCGAGGCCTAATTCGATCGTATGCAGAAGATAGAATTTCAAATCGAATTATTTTAATTAAATTCTAAAATAAATTTCTACGCGTTTCAAGCTCGCTCGGCCAAAGGACAAGTCCGAATGCTACGAAACTTGAAATCCTATAATAATTCACTATTTCGGATCTGATGAAACTAGTTTCGTCGAAATCCGAGACAGTGGCCAAAATGGCTATTTTTACTCGTTAATTAAAACAAGAAATTTCCAAAATTTAATTTAATCACTTTAAAATTCAATTTTAAAATCTAACAATCTTCATTGTCATTTAAATAAAATTTAAATCAACTTTTAAAATCATTTTCATTCATATAAAATTCAGAATACAGTTATTCAAATAATTTCCAATATTAAATTTAAACAATTTAATTATCCCATAAATCACAATATTTCAATATAAGTTATTTAACTTATAAAATTTTACTTTTAAACCCGAATTCTAATAATAACAACTACTACCATTTTTCAGTAATTCACCATTCATTATTCAATTCCAACTATGGATTATAAACCCGTTCAATATATAGAATTTCATTTCAATATTTATTATCGCCAAAATCTTCGGAATTGTTTATTTCAAAATTTTATTATATTCAATAAACTACAATAATAAATCATTAAATTTTTATTTCTACCCATTCTTATCCAATAATCATCTTAAATTTAATAATTTAAAATAGCTAAAAATACGGGTCGTTACAATTTGTGTACTACTCTTAAGTACACACCTTCCAAAAAGAGTTTAACTCAACTTCACCCATCATTAATCGTGCTTGTCCAACAAAGTTTGATTGCTCCTTATTAATGCATCATTATGTATTGTAAGGATGATTGACCTTTTGGATTGAACCTTTATTCATTTAGGTATGTTCGGAACTCTTTCCTTATACTTACATGCTCGATCAAATTGAATCATTTCGATCGTAAGTTATATTATTTACTTCTATTTTATATTCTATTAGCTTATCATAGACTTATACATGCGTATCATGTACACATGTCCATGTCTATTGATAATTCATTGGTGAATATGACGAAGTATATGGAACCATTTTGGTATTAAAAAACTTATGATTATATACATCTATATGTATTAATCCAAAGAGTTCGTCAACTTTTGTGACGCTCCCACTGAATGGGTGCATGACCCTTAATTATTTGAGATATAATTACTTGTAACATGTGATTTTATAATCATATAATAAAAATTATTTCTCAGAACTACAGCTTAGTCTATAATTCAAAAATAATTGTAAATAAATTTAGATATTTCATTATTTTCCAATGCATCATTTTGTTATGAAAACAAATACCACATGATGGTTTTATTTCATAACAAATATTCATAATATTCACATTGAAATATAACTATCTATTTTTCAATTGATACCGAAAAATAGTCATTGTTTCATAAATAATTTCTGTGTGTTTTACAAAAATAATTTTCATAACTTGACGCAATCAATAAGTGTTATATGTCATGCTCCCACTATTTCCATAATTACTATACTAGCATACTGAATTCGGAGGTCCATTTTCACTTAATATAGATAATTTATTTCATATACTGCAATTGGTTTATAATGAAGAGTTCTTTGATCAAATATCTTAAACTTAAAGAAATAAATCTCATAGAAAACAATTTTCTATATGAAAAAACATTTTGAAATAGAAATCATATTTCTTATTCCAATATTAAGTATCACCCATTATTTTTACAATTCTCGTCTTCGATGTTTCTTTATGAAGCAGAAGTGATCGTTCACTCTCTTCTCCCAACTGTACCTTAAATCACATCTACTTTTGTACATTCATTTTTCTTTTTAGATAGTCAAACCATTCAAAAGAATACCCTTACTACAACATCATAACATGCTCTTTACAAAGTGCACTCGATCATCCTTAACATTTAAGGACAACATATATGATGCACTCTACGTAAACTGATCAAACTAACATTTTAGTAATCGAGTTCTTAGATCTATCTTATAGTTTTAGTCAAGTGTTACATTTAACACAATACGATCTTTGTTGTAATCAATCAAATTGAATACTCAATCTCACAATTTGGTTTATTTATTTGCTTCGAATGAACTAATTTCATCGAAGTATCGTAAATTATGAATAGTGACCATTCACCATATAACACTTATATATGATCATATATGGATCAAATATCCATATCTCGTATTGCTTTTGAGTTCTGAACTCATAGAATGCAATACACGGTCTTGACCAAATAAACATGTTAACGATCAAATTACGAAACTAAGTAGTACCAGGCGCTTGCATGGGTGTCAAAACGTTAACATGCAATAATCATTTATTAGTAAGTATATGTTATATTTCTATTTGTCAATTTTCAATTCAGCTTATTTGTATATTTTAACTGGTAAACATTTTATCAATTATTTAAAATGCACAAATTTATCGATATAGATTTTTATAATATTATATAGCATATGTTCTTACAATATTAGAAAGGTTAAATGTTATCATTTCAGTTTTCTAATAAGGCTTCCACTAGTCTTTAATATTTTACCAAACCTTAAGTCAAAACATAGAAGTCTTTTGACTTCATTAGTGAGTGTTAGGACTCGCCCGTCTTGGAATTATGGCCTTGAGTTTGCTCAACAAGTCTCCACGAATGATGGATAAATCCTTATCGGTTGTATTGTATAAAACTCCCAACCATTAGTACCTTGTCCTAATACCATTTCGACCTTGATTTTGCTCAACATATCAAAAGAGATTATTCGCTCGTACCCACCATATCGCGATGGCCTAAGTATAGTATATGTACATTGAGTTTTCTCAATAAATACATATAGTTATCTTAACTCGTCTATTCAATATATTAATAATACTACACATAACATCCCAAGCTTGATTTTGATCAACAACTATGGAGTACACAAGTAATTTATTAATATACATGTATATATATGGTAGAGGCTAACATTATATTGAAGATTCGTAATCTTTAATATATTATATTGATTTATATAGACTTATGGAATAATGTTTTTTTATGAAATACCACCGTGATTTAAGTGTCGGACACATCGAAAGTCATGGTAGACGTACATTTACGTATGTATTTATTCCTTACTTCTATTTAGGGCTTCTTTAATGTTCCCATTTATTTTATACATTCATCTCATATAATTTTTATTATTATATAACTTTTATATTTCATATTACTTATATAATAGTCTATTGCGCTTTGATATGACTAATTCATTATCATTTTCAAAAGACTATTATATAAACAATAACTCCATTAAGTTATATGAAATATAATATATAAACATATTACTTATATAAGTTTTGTAAACAATAGACTATTATATAAGTAATATGAAATTTAAAAATTCATATGGGTGAAAACGATAACTCCATTAACACTTGAGATATGACTAACAAGAGAGATCAAAGAACCACGAGTCAAAATGATAACTCGGTACCGACCTATATAACTCGATGTCGATCTAATTTTTATGGTGAAAAGTCAAGTCTTCCACTTGTTAGCTCTTACTATCTTCTACTTTAGTTGTTCTAAGCTCTTTCCCATCGACTTTGAGTTGATTCTAGTGATCTCTCCATTAACACTTGAGTTATCCTGGTTTTTTGGCTATTTCCTCATCAATCCTTGAAATTGCTCGTTCTGACTCTGGGAAAATCACTTGATCACGAGTAGTTGGAGTAGTCTAGGAGATGTATATAGTTCGGGAAGAGAAATGAGGAGGATAAATAGGTCGGTGCTGACCTAAATAACTTGGTGCTGAGTTATATACTTATCTCTGATTCAGTTGAAACTTCTCCAAGTTGCTTTTCTTCTTCTTCTGATCATGTTTCCAAGTCTCTGAATCATTTTGTCCTTGTTTTGATCTTCTAAGTCCAGTTGAAATCTGCTTGGCTAAAAAACGTGTTAACAACAATCAACTATGTTAAAGAAAGCAATTAATAAGAAGAGGAAAAGGTGGAGGAATTATCTCATTTTATTAACTTATCTTTAATGCTATTTCAAAACTACTTGAATACTAAAACATATATATGTATGCATACATGAATAAATGCAAACTATATTTAAATTAAAATAACATATATATGTATGTAAATAAACTTTGTAATCTATTCAATTTTAAAATTAATGTAACAAATTGAAATCTACTTTAACTTAAAGAGGGATTCAAAGGGTTTATAATGTTTTGTACAAAAGTCCATTTATGTTTTTTCATTTAATTGAAACAACTTTTAAACAAATGTCAACAGCAACTAAAATTGTATTCAAAACAACAAATATGTGAAACAGATATTCAATCTCTAAATTAATTTTAAATAATTTACATATATAGTCAATTTATATTTGCATATATAATGAGGTGCAAAATACATCAATTAATTGAATTAATTTTCAATCCAAAATTGTTTGTCTATTTTGTTTGCCCTTTTTATAAAATAATAATTTATAAAATAATGATAAAATTAGATTGGACAAATTAGGATATATAAATTTCTTGTAAAATGAACTAGATCTAAATATACATATAATATGAACATTTGATGAAAATGTTGTAGCAAATGTAGAACCTATTTATATTATCATAATGAATATATAATCAATTAACAGATATCAGATTGAACTTTGGGTCAACATATTGAACAAATGACGAGATTAGATGTAGAATGTGTAGGATTCAAACTTTATTAACATGGTGAATATATAATAACATAAAATTAGAATTACCTAAAGATAAAGCCTAAGATTTGCACCTTGAATGAAGAATAAAATTATGATTCGATTGAATTAACCCCTGGATTTTGGAAGGATCTAAAGGTAATCACCACCTTGAATGTTATTAATTTATATTTGAATATGTTTAGGAATTTTTTATCAAGGAGGTCGTTATGGGAGAGGAGGGGAGCAACAGAAAGAAGATAATATATTTTTTAGAAAAAGAATAATCGTGTATCGAATAAAAGAGAGTATGTTTCAAAGAAAACATTGAAACATTTCAATTTTCTCTTTTAAATCCTTCCTATTTAATTCCTAATTAAATCCAATCAAATCATTTCCCTCATCTTCATATTTTTTCCAAGAAATAGAATTAAAGAGAAAAGGACAAAAATCATTTCATAAATGAGATTTTAGTGAGTCATAAAGAGGAGTAAAGGATAGAGATTTAATTCCTTCTTCTAATTGCTCCTTTAGATTTTTCAAATTGCACTTGAAAACTCTTCCCATTTTCTCATGCATGTGGGCCCCAAAAAATCACAAAACAACTTAGCAATTAATCTATTTAAACCCAATTTAATTTTTTTATCGACATCGTACATCAATACGCGCGTTTATAACTTTTATATACGCACTTTATTAAATGCTAATGATATTCAAACAAATCAAATAAAGTTTAATGGTTAATATTTCTTAAATATTAATTAATTTAATTAATTTACAGTAATTTATATATTAATTAAATCATGTGGTTTACTCAGAGTATTCATTATTACGGTTGTGTGACTCAAAGGTGTAAATTCAATCAACAATTAATATCGAACAATTCAAAAATTAACGTTCACACGTCACCTTAGCTAGTGGTGTGACATTTTGGCTAAATTTATTGCTTAAACATCTTTCTGGTGAAATCCAATTTTACTTATTATAAGAGGTACCTGATAATGATGATTATTTATACCAACTCTCCTCGTCAAAACTATATGTAACAACCCAACTTTTCATAGCCATAAAATCGCTGTAAAATGAAAAGCGGAATCGTTATAAACATTTACACAATATATAGAGAGCTATATAAACTAACTATAACTTTCAGAGTCTCACAGCAAAAGGAAACAAACATAATATATTTCAAATATCAATTCATATCCCAATACACATTATCCAATTCAAATCCATATACATAAATACATCATATACTAGCACTATCAGGTGATAAATACTACATGTTATATACATAAGCAACACTATCGTCACCCGCACCATCAATGTCACTCAGATCCACCGTCATCACCTATAAATCCATAAACAAACAGGAACATAAGAAAAGGGGTTCATACATAAGTCTGGTGAATGAAAAGGGCTACTAAGTATATACTGTCAGTAAGATTTCAGAATATCATAAAAAAGCTAATACCCGGTATAAACATACCTTAACCTGTCTTGTATGCATAAACAAAGTTAGCCCATCATAATAAACATAACATGATGACTAATTAGATAGTTATATGGTAATACCAACATGAGTTAGATAAACAAACTAACTACCGAATAAATATGAGTTGAATAGATAGAACCAACTCATAAACGAAGTGAGTTAAGTAAATAGAGCCAACCCGTATAACAAGTTGAGTTAGATAAACATGACTAACTTGCATATACATATGAGTTGAATAAACAGGACCAACCCATAGTGTGCAATGAGTTGAATAAACAGAACCAACCTATGTAATGAAATGAGTTAGATAAATATGACTAACTCATGTAAACGTAAGAGTTGAATAAACAGAACCAACCCATAGTGCATAATGAGTTGAATAAACAAAACCAACCGATGTAATGAAATGAGTTATATAAACATGACTAACCCACGTATACATATGAGTTGAATAAACAGAACCAACCTATAGTACGTAATGAGTTGAATAAACAAAACCAACCCACATAACGAAATGAGTTAGATAAACGTGACTAACTCGCAAATACGCATGAGTCGAATAAACATAACCAACTCAACGTGAATGGATTAAATAAACAGAATAACCCATTAATGGATAACATTCAGCCACAGCACATTCAGACTCCTTCGTTGCATCATCTTTATAAGTGCCATGCCATTTCTTGGGAAGCCAATTCTCATGCTCGCCTGAAAGCCTGGAACTCTCTAACAAGTGCTGCATTGAACCAACATTGCATCGGGCTCTGTAAACTGTGAACTGATCAAACCGCGGGCCTTTAGCCCTAGGTTTACTATACATTTAGGTCCCCCCACCAGTCCACCGATGTACAAATTTTCTGGCAGTTTTAGATTTCAAAAGTTTGCTTTTTGGTCGTCATTTTCGCCTCTGATCGCCACCACTTCACCTCAGATCATCGCTAGACCATTCCATAACATTTATACAAGTTCTAGACCCTAATATACATCCCTATTTCATGCCTACATGTTTTATTATCATCATGTCATTACAATTTAAACCCATTTATGAATATATTCATTCAAATCCCTAATTCAGTCCAATTCGCCACTAGTCTCAAATTATATATCAATATAAGTTCTATAGTTACCTAATTATTGTTCCCCTAACATTCTATACTCATTAGACACCAATTTAACTCTAATTAACAATCAAACAATACCCATACTCTCATATTAACAATATATAACTAATAGTGATTCCTACTCACCGTATATCGTTACCGAACTCCATAAATCACCAAATGAATCCAATCTCCTTGCTGTCCTAAAATTGCAGTCAAATAGACTTCGTCGAATCAACATAACACTGGTATCTCCTTGTAGCCTTCGTTGTGTTGATCGATTTGATGTATATATGTCTAGGGTTTGGGTTAGATTTGAAAGAGGAATCGGCGATTACAAAGAGATTGACGATTCAAAGGAGACGGAAGAAGATGATAGAAAAACTAAATTATACATAAATGAGAAACTATCTAAATTCAAAACTTTCATCCCGTTATATAAATTTCTGAACTGCTGTTTCATGCTAATGGGCTTAGGCCCATTTAAATAATTAAAATCTTCAAAACCACATAACTCCTCTAAACGAACTTCGATCTTGACAAACTGATATACCATTCTGACCATAAAAATGAGCTCTATGCAATGAAATAAGTCTCATTGTCTAATTCTAAAGTTTGTAAAATTACAATTTTTCCCTTTTTAGTTAAAATAATTAAAATTCCCTCAACATTAATTTCCAAAATTTACAGGGTATTACACTATATCACTTTGGACTTATGGAATTTGGTAATGGTCAGAATTCTGATATCGTCCATATTCAACTTTGTATTTCAAATACAAAGTCCTGGGTTCAATAATAACTATTATTATTAATCAAAATGCTCTGGCCAGAGACTTTGACTTTGAGTTGACTTCAGTTGGTCATGATACTAACCATATATAACTGAGGAGACGAATCCTCTATTGAATAGCATTTCACTTCTAGTGCTTCCACTCGACCTAACTATAGTTGTTCGATGGATGTCGTGCCACAGTTTAACTATAATCAAAGTGAAGTTTCCACATTGAAGATCAACGGTATTCTCAAGTTAAGAGAACCATGTAAATTAGTTACATCAATATTTTCTATTTAACCTTAGTTATATTGACCAAGAGAAAACTATAGAGTGAGTCATTCCATGGTTATCCAATAACTATCAATACATAACCCCTTGGTGCCCCTAGCAGCCATAAGTAATACACTGTCCAATATTTGGAGAGCGTTATGTACTCTAGTCTCAACGGATATATCGATATCCAGTTTTGATACATCTTGACTAGGAATATTTAAAATGGTATATTTATTTTCATTGTGATAAATTACTCACGGTTACAATACTTTGTAACTACTATCACAACATATACCATTAATGGATTTTGTATTAAATATACTTTTAATTAAATTAATTAATATATAACACATTATATCAAGTATATAATAGAAAGAAAACACCTTTTATTTTGAACAAGATTGGTTATCGAGTTAAATATATGTAAAAATAATTACATAATTGCCTCTAGGGCATACCCCTAACTCTATTAGAAATAACATTAAAGCATTATGCAACGATAAAGGAGAACCGATTCTTGACACTATGCAAATTCAGACTCAAGCACTTCAGTATTTCTATGATCTTTACAAAGGGGACCACCTACATATTAATCAGTTTGAGAAATTAACTGTCGGAAATCTATTAATGACTAGGGAATGGATTACTTGTTACACACTGTCACAATGAAGGAAGTGAAGGATGTAGTCTTCTCAATTAAAGAAGAAAATCACCAGGACTTGATGGCTTTTCTTCCAAAATTTTCAAACTGCATTGGCAACTTATTAAAGATGAGTTAACTTTAGCTGTTAATTGTGTTTATTTTATAGTTGATAATTCTAAAGGTTTAAACTACACATTTATAACTTTAGTCCCATAGAATGAAAGACCTTCAGATATATCAGATTATAGGCCTATAGTCTATTATAATGTGCTTTATAAAATTATAACAAAAGTTATATGCAACAGGCTAAAAGGTCTCATGCCTTATTTAATTTTTGAATCTTAGTGTGTATTTGTACCAGGAAGAAATATTACAAAAAATATATTACTAGCACATGAGATTATAAGAAATTTTAACAAAAAAGGCATAAAGAAATTATGTATTAAAGTGGATCTTCAAAAGGCATATGATAAGGTAAATAGAGAATTCATATGTCACATGCTAGCAAGAATAGGTTTTCCTCGTCGGTTTGTCCATCTCATTAAAATGTGCGTAACAACAACAATTTTTCCTGTTCTTGTTAATGGTGAACCACATGGTAATTTCTCATCTAACAAGGGTATAAGACAGGGGGATCAATTGTCCTCCTGTCTATCCTGTATAGCAATAGAGTACATATCAATCAAATTGGAGGCAGCTATAAGAAGTAAAGATATTACACTTATCAGCACTTTTCAACCATGTATTTCACATCTATTATATGTTTATTATATAATGTTATTTGCAACATGTGATATAAAGAGTGTACAAACAACCAAACACATTACTCAACAATCAGGCATGTCAGTAGGCTTGAATATAAACCATATGAAGGACAAAAATTTATTTCAGTGCTGGCTGTCAGAACAAGAATGCAATACTGCAAATTCTGCAACTACAGGAGTCATATTTACCAGTCGAATATGAAACAGTTTTCAAAGGATAATATGTAGAGTTGACAACTAGGATAGTAAGCTACTTTCAATGGCAGGCAGAGCTAATTTAGACTGTCATCACTCCAATGACGTTGTATTGGTTTTGGTCTATCATATGCCTATAGCTACACTTATTAAAATAGACAGTCTATGTGTAATTTTTTCTGGACAGGAAAGAAACATAAAATTACATGGACTAAATATGTAGACCAAAGAATGAAGGAGGTATAGGACTTAAAAACTTGGGGCATTTCACCAGAAGGACAAACTTTGCAGTCCAATTAGTTTCTAGGACACACATTCAAAAAAATTACTTTCAATGTCAAAGTCAACAGAATAATTACTTTCAAGGACAAAGTAAGCAGTCCAATTACTTTGAAGGACATAATTTCATAGGTTTTTAGGCCCTAGAAAATAATTATTTTGCGTTTTGTCCTTGAAAGTAATTATTTCAGTTGTGTGTCCTAGAAAATAATCCCACTTGCTAAAGAGGCCCTTGTGGCTAATTTCCACTAAAAACTTTGTGGGCCTCAGAACAACTACATGTTTGAGATTGATATGGCAATTATACTTCAGAAATAACATGTGGTCCTAGTGAATGCTAAACATGTACTGCAAGGAAACTAACTTCTGGCAGCTGCGATATAACTATAACATGTCATGTACTATGAAAAACATGATCAAACACAGAGCTAAAAGTTTAAAGTGCATTCGAAGGGAGATTGTCAATGGCAATAACACTCTTTTATGGACTGAACCATGGATAAACTGCAAAAGCCAAGTTTATATTGTAGGGTAGGACAGATATTACATAAGTGCACACAAGAATGTTCCAGTACCATATATCATTCAGGATGGCTAGTGGAATACTGCTAGACTATCAGAAACAAGAGAAAGTAGCACATTAATCAATCAAGTGCACATTCAATCAGATGGTGATTATGATTATTGGGAATGGCGTGGACAACAGTTATTCTCCTTTTCCCAAACATAGCTACAGTGTAGACAAACATATGATCAATATAGCTGGTGCTCGGTTATATGGAATAACAATAACAACAAGAAGATGTCCTGCTATGCATATAGAGTTATGTTGGGGAGAATAAATACAAAAGATAGATTACGGCAGTGGGGAAGGGACTTTAACGACAAATGTTTGTTATGTAAAGATCAACCAGAAACTATTAACCACTTATTCTTTAATTGCAGTAATAGCAGGTATATATGGACACTCATTAAACTGAAGCTTAATCAGGTTACAAATAGTGATACTTCCCTGAATATAGAAGATAGGGAAAACATGATCAAATGCAATTTCCGCCATAAAAACAACTTGCCTCTTGCTGCCTAGTTATGACAACCTATCACCTGTGCGAAGAAAGAAACAAGAGGATATTTGAGCATCAAAAAACAAATAAAATAGAAGAGCTAAACTTATACAAGCTGAAATCACTTATCTTATGAAGAAATCAACTGCAAGGATAAATCGCAGTGCTAGAAATGAAATTATCTTATAGAAATAGGGGATTGATTTAAAGGATAATGGTTGAAACGTCATTACTACACGAAGCCAGCTAGAGAGGAATTGCAGCGTTATCTCTCTGGAATTAGGTTTTGGAGTGAAAAGGTCTGTTTGGTCTGAGCTTCGTTTCATCCTTTACACATTTAATTATTTTATTTTGTATTTTTTATATGTTGATATGTATTTCATGACTGGGTGGTGATGTACTCTTTTTTCCTACTACTTTGGCATGGTTTTTTAAGAAGAAAGGCCACCTATGGTTCTTATACGTCAATATAAGAAACTAATTTTCAAAAAAAAAATTATTGTTTAAATGTAAATGTTTATATAAATTCATTTATTTATATAGTTACATTACAATGTAAAATAATTGTAAATTTTATTATAAGCAATTATAATTTTAAAATCTAATATAAAATTCAAATTTTAAATTTTAGATCTAGATCTACTTAAATTCAAATTCAAATTAATATATATACACTTTTAGATAAATATATACAAATATATATTTTAAAATCCAAATTTTTATTTATTTTTTGTTTTAAACATATGCATATAATATTTTTTCTAATGTAAATTAGTAATAAATTAAATACACATACACACACATAAAAAATATTTTTTACTTATGGTTTTAAAATAGTTTTAATTGAATATTTTTAAATTATTTTCAAATTTAAAATTAATTTTAAAAAATTTCAGATAAAAAAATGAATTTTTACAACTATTATGTGTGAGGGGAAGGGGCGTGTGTGGAAAAGGATCGGCTACACCTCATTCTTACTACACCTCTATTTTCCCCTAATTTCAACAACACATTCAAATTTAAATAATATAATGAGGTGAAAAGAGAGAGATTGTGTATTATTTAAATCAGAACGTGTAGTTGAAATTAATTAATGAGGAATACAGGTGTAGCAGAAATGAGGTGTAGCCGATCCTTGCCTATATATATATATATATATATATATATTAGTAATTCTAGAATACAATGGTTTATGATTTTTGTTTGATGATAATAAACATATATGTATTCATTAAATGTGTTTGTTATAGTACTATTTCAATTTCACAGAATTAATTAAATATTTGCGAATAAAATAATCGAATCAAAATTTTAGTTGAACAAATATTTTATTTCAAATTCAAATAGTACACATTTAGCTTCCACTATATTTACATTTTCAAATACAATACAGCTTTCACTATCACTCTCATATATGCAACATTTCTATACACTCCCACATACAATATTAACTCACCCACTCACACTCGATCTTGATTTGCTATCTCCTTGCTCCAGTCTGTGTCCAGTCGTCCACTATACCTATCAAATAAACAACACGGTAAAATGGAAAAAGAAACAAACCAAAATTGCGAAAATAAAATTATAATTGTGATTCAATATTGCCTCAGTTATTTGGGTTGTTTGTTTTCATATTTTAGACAGGGACAAATATATATGTATGCACGGATAACTTATGATATGCATAGTGTATCATAGTGAATATCACAAGGCCGAGCATCGATTAAATCTCATGGACAATTGCAAAGGTCAAGCATGAAGCTCAACATAGTGCAAGTATGCAAAAGGTCAAGCCCAAGCCTCCTCAGACTCAACTTAGGTGCACACATGAATAACAGGCAAACCATCGAGTATACAAGGCAGCAAAACAATCAAAGTATCACAACCTGGTCATACATGATCAACTCATGCAAGGCAGAAGTACACAAGTCACATGAATAGCCAGGCTAACATAAACATGCATAGCCACAACAAGGAACAACTATTTCAGAGATATGGACATGTACAAACAGGCATGCAAACTCAATGCACACACAAAAACCAGCAACTCAATGGATGCAGCAAAGTGAAGCACAAGAATACGTTTCAAACCAAACACAGGCATCACAACAAGTCAAAAACCAACTCAAAACCAGAGCAACAGAGTGCACCAGTTTCGAACAGTAGCAAGTGCACAAACAAGTAAGGACACAAGCACATGAATGAGTAATGAACATTATACATGTAGGCACATTCAAACTAGACTAAAGGCGGCGGCATAAGCAACACAATGGTCGAGCTACAAGAAACATGAAGCATATATATAATGGTACAGTCCGCACACATATACATACATATGTATGTATGCATGCATATGGAATGTCAATCACACATAGTTAGGCAACAATGGAAACAAGGTGGTAAAGTGAAACCAGACTCAAGGACATATGTACAGGACTACAAAGTGTAAACAAGGACATGCGCACATGAACATACATAGCAGCATTGATTTCACAACAAGTATGAATCAAAAACAAGCATCGTCGGAAATGATTTGAAGAGAACGCATTGAGATTGACCAAGTAAGGAGAAAATCAACCAAGATCAAACTACATGTGAAAATATATCAATATATTCGAATATGTATCACAAATGAACGAGTCAGAAAACATCAAAGCCATTTGATCAGAAATCAACGTAAAAAGAAAAAGTTCAGACAAGTTCAAATTGAAATATACAAACGAAAATATAAGGAATCAAACCCAATATAAACCCATGTCATCATCAGCATTTAATCATTCGAGTTCGAGCAAAATCAGAGAGCAATCCTTGAAATAAATCATGAACCAATTTATAACTCGAATCAAAGTTGAGAACGCAAAAAATCAAAAAGGGACGAAAAATCATACCAAATATCAATTCGAAGAAAACTCGACAAAGAAGCGACAGCAACCATAAATCACCTATCAATTGAACAACGCTAGCATCACAAGGAGAAGGGCGATTCGAACCAAAAGCTCAAATTACAAGCAGCAGCTTCAATTTAGAGAAATCCTAATTATCAGATCGAAGAAAACAAAGCAGTTCGGTCATGAAAAGAATACGGACCAAATAGGCAAAAAGCATAACATTATAATTGGATTTGGACCGAGCTTTGTTAACAATTTGTTTGGACTTAAATTAGTTATAGGGTTTCCTTTTGTTTTCTTTTATTGTAATTTTCCTTTTAAATTGTCGAACTCTAGTTTTAACTAGGTTACGAGCTACGGGGCAAAGTTGAGATAGTTTTAACTAGGTAAGCGATAGTCGCAAGTTTACAGGGTCGGTAAGCGGCCGTTTGTTTAATTCTAGTAGAAACTTGGAGGCAGCAGTATGCAGGTTTGCCCAAGCTGGGTAAATCTATGTGTCGTTTATATTTCTGCATTTACACTGCTATTATCTGCACTGCTATTTTTATTTATCTATGAATATTTTTTATAAATCCTATTCAACCCCCCTCCCCTCTTTTAGGGTTAATTCGATCCTACAGTAATATTAATTAATTTAAAAAGAATTAAATTATAGTTTGTTATAATATATATGTATGTATGTTTTATAAAGAATTTTGTACAGAAATGATAATTAACTAAAACATTTTTTCGTACAGAATTTTTAAAATTACTTTAAAAAAATTATATTTCATCCATGTAGATTATATTTAAAAATATTAAAAAAATTGTTGTTGTCAATTTCGACAGAAAATAAATATATTTATATATGTTATTTTTTATTTAATTATATAATATTTATATTTATATACGTATAAATTAAATTTTGTAACTTAACATATATATATATATATAATTTTTTATGTATTTTCGAATAATGATAAAAATATTTTCGTATATACTTATATATAGACATAATTTTATAAATTAATTGTAAAATATTTAAATTTGAATTTGAATTTAAAAGGATAGTTTAAATTTAGATCTAATTCAAATTTGAATTTTTCTTAAAGATTTTAAATTTAAATTTTAAATTGTTTTATATTTAATTTATATATAATTATTTTACATATAAATTACACACACACACATGTGTATATATAGTCTTTATACTTATATGTATACATATACCTATGTAAGTACATTTTATATTATATTGATATTATACAATAGACATCAAATACATATATAAAGGGGTTAATGCGTTTGTTGCGGTTTAAATCCCAACACTTAAATATAGGCATGTTAAACCATATACACATCACATATATTTTATATTATATTAAATAATGATTTTATCTCAAATCTATTTAGATTGAAACTAAATTACTTTAGACTTCATAGGCCTAATAAGATCTAAAATGCTAAAAAAAATAAAATTCACTTATTTAACCCGCTGCATGCTAGCCCAGTTCCAACACTTATCGCTGCAATAATGTTGAAAATAAGTTAACCGTGATGTTTTCCTACGTTACCTTACGAACGCCGTTCGAACATCGATGGCATGTAAGTAAAGCATCGAAATGGGTACAAACGGCTAATGTTCCATGATTTTCTTTTTCTTTTTTGTAGTAAATACAACAAGAACATCGATGGGGTGTATGGAATCTCTAGCACGATTCCAAAGTCTATGTTGCTTTTTTTTAAAAGAAAGTTGCTTCTATAATTTTAAATCTTATGATTCTAAATTTAATTTCCTTTTGTTAGTCCAGGAAATCGAGATTTGCATGTATATTGCGGGGTTATGTATAGTGTAACTCCGAGTATATTTATATGTATAATATAACAAGCTAGAATCGAACTATCGACCTCAGCTTTGAGACGGCTACCTCAACCAACCGCACTACACATGTGAGGCTAAATACATTTTGCAATTGGATGTTACGATTTTTTTTTTTTTTGAAACGGTGTAATATAATTGAACTTTCTACAATGATGCTTTTATACAAAAACTTATAAATCTATCTTTAAACTTTTTGTTACTTTCATTATAAATAATTTTGTTTTAAAATATATAATTCTAACAAATTTAATTATTTTCACAAAATTTTTGGCTTTTTATTACAAAATAATTTATAATTTTTATCTAAAGAAACGTGGCCTATTCAGTTTCAACTCTTCCCATTTGAAATAAAAATTACAAAATAATATTTTACAAAAGACATTAATACAATATATTCTACAAGCATCTTATTTCGATATTATTTTAAACTTGAATTCAACTATAAAAAAAAACATTTCCACAAATAAATAATAAAAATTACGCATGTTTTCTTATAACTTAAAACACCTTGTATTGGAGATACATTTCAAATATTATATTTTTTCGATCAACATTTTACCTTGGTTTAATTTATTTTAATTTTAAACAAACAAAACAGTTTCTAGTTAAATCACCGAGGATCAACGATCAAATTGAATCCATATGCTTTGTATTTATAAATGACTGATGCATAGAATTAATTGTCTTTAGTATTATTCATTTAGTGCATTTTTCTTAAAACTTCTCTTTTCTTTTTAACAATTTTTGTTCTCCAGAAAAACAAAATAATTAGTTGTACTTCACATTCCTTTCTATAAAATATCAAGATGTGAAACTATATAAATGATATTGACATCCATTTATTTCGTAACATTTAGATAATCGTCAGCCTTAATAAATTCAATTATTCTAGCGCCTTTAGACGTAAATACTCCTTACAGATGATGCTACAGTGATCCCTGATTATTGTTTGCCTTCCAATTTAACTTCAAGTTTGTCCTTGGATCACTGGTTTCATAATAAAATAACTGTTTGGTTTAAACTCGAAAAATTGAACTGTTAAACCGACATTACAATACCACCTTTAGACATAAATACTTTGATATCGGAGATTACAAGTTTCAAAATACATATCCAATAAAATTAACCAGTCAGTCAAATGATAAATACTCAGAACAAGGAAGAAAAAGAAATATATCAGAAGAAAGCAACCTTCTATTAAATCACATTTTAATGCCAGTTTGCGATGTGAAAGAATCGAACTGTTAAGGCTATAATGGCATAATGTGCTCCTGTGATCAGATAAGTTATAGACAAACCGGTTTTAATAATGAGAAATTATAGGCTAAGATTCACCGTTTAGCATTGTTCTAGAGATCAATAAGTCAGAAATGAAACTCATTTCTTGATAAATAACCCACACCTGCAAGCAATACAGACAAAGGGTTAAAAGCAGCAAAATCAAAGACTTGTACAAGTAAAAGCATATGCCTGTAAAAAAACTAAGGCTATTGCATATGAACTATAGGCATAAATCTTCCAGTGAGTTACCACTAGTATCTGGATTTTAAGAGAAGGTCCTCCAATTCATCGACTATTGCAGCATAGCAAAAGAAGAATTGTTCCTGAGAAACACAACATATGAAATTATGCAATTTTACCAAAAACAGTGATTAATATGGGCATTATTAACGGGACTCCACTTTTGGACAAGGGGTATAATTTTAGGGGGACTCCGTCCAAAAATAAAATTGTCAAGGGAGAGACATGATAAATGGAACAAAATCGGAAGCTTTACCATTTTACCTTGTTCAAAGCAAATTAGGCAACACATGTCAGAAAAAGATTATCCAAAGCTGGAGCCCCCTTAACAATGCCCATTAATTTATAAGATCAACATATGAAATTATGCAATTTCGATGTTTAATTAAAATGCATTTTATTATATGAAAGGAGATCGAACATCTACTTCATTTTTTATGAGTTGAACATAGCTACTGAGTCATAATATGTCATGGTAGTAGACTAAAGGTTAGGTGAAGGACAAAGTTACTACATAGCTTGATAAGTTTAAGCATCACTTGATAATACCATGCATACATGCATATGAAATGTATGTGCGTATATGATTTTGATCTTATCTTTGATTCCGTATTTTTTGTGGGAGAAACAGCATTAAAAAATCAAGCAGAACAAGGAGAACTGAAACTATACACATGGATATTTTTTAGGTGGTTGGATGAAACAAAAAAAATATTTGTAATTGTTACCTAGTACTAAAATTATTCACGATATTAGTGCAAATCGTGAATATTTGAAATAAAGTTAAGTAGTGGCACTTGGCAAAAACTCTACAACACTATCTAATATTAATAGACATTAGTCAATTTAAGCTGGAAGGCAATCCTTTTCTGAAAGCACACTTAAGCACGTTTGATGGACTTCTAATGAAAAAAAGATCATAAGTTTGACTATATCAAATAACAAGAAGAATTAATAACGCCATTGATCATAGAAATATAACACATTTGTGGATAATATGGTATATAACCAGAAACAATTTGAGCTTAAATGACGTCAAATCAGATCTTATTAGTGAAGAGTTTCATGATCAAAAAGCAAGTTGATTTCAGATCATGAAGCAGTGAAGATTTATTTGTTTTGGGTGAGGAAAAAGTGTTAAAGGAGGGAATAATACATTTAGAAGAAAATCAAGAAGAAGAAAAAGTTGAAAAATATTACATGTTTTTTTTGTGAGAGACTAAACCATTGGAAAAAAAGCCAAAATAAAAGGAGTTGCAAACATCTCCATGGATGGTGAAGAAGGGTGTTTGTGATAACAATGTCTAGATGGAGTGTCCATTCGAAGCAGTGATTTATGAACATGTCAGATTTGGAGTATGCATTTCACAGAGGTTGCTTGGAATAAGTTTTTCAACATTTGAAGATGATGTGAAAATGGAAATCATAGAAAATAATGTGATGTATACCACTTAGGCTGTGTTTGGTTTGCCATTTTTACTTTTGGATTTTCGTCCATACAAAAATGCGCAAGACGCATGTATATTGTCGAAAACGATCAATTTACAAAACAAAATTAACATACAAAATTAAAAACAACTTTCTTTTACTTTCCGTGTTTTGGAAACTAATAGAAGCACGAGAAACAATCCATCCTTCCGTCGTCCCTCCATCTCCTTCATCGCCTCTCCATTTTCCTTCCATCAGCTCCGTCATCACTTCACTTTTCTCACATTTGACATAAATATTTGAAAACAGAAAACCCAAAATTTGTTCTTAAACCAAACAATACCTTAGCTTTTGGTTTAAGTAAATCAAAAAGTATCATCAAATTATTCACTCGTACATATGCATTATATGGCTTCAAAGAACATAATCTGATTGAACCAACTTGAATGATTTCATATTTGTTGATGTTGATGAAGAAAGCTATGCTTAATATTTCATATTTGTTCGGGAAGGCTACTATATTAGCATCTGTTTGGGTTGAAAAATAATGTGAAATAGATACTGTGACTGTAACATACTGTGACTGTAATCATGTTGTGAAACAAACTCAATATGCTTTTGGACAAATGAATTTTAATGACTGAATTTGAATTTCAAAAATCTAAAAATCCTGCGCCTAATTTATCTAGGTAAGAAGAAGAATGATAGGCAGGAAATTTTTGATTTTGTCCATACAGATATAAAAGGACTGATAGCTTCATTGGGAAAAGCGAAGTGTTTTACATTGTTTATTGACTATTACTCTTGTAAAGATTTTTTAGCATGAGATGAAAGCAAGATCGGACTTGTTGAAAAATCTTGCCTGAAAGCATGAGATAGAGCTTTGAAGGTACTAAAAATAAACAATGTAGAAAATTTGCATCAAGGGGATTATTTGACTATTGTAATGAACACTAGATCAGAAGACCCTCCACAACACTAAGGGATCACTTGAATGATTGGTGTGCAAGATCCTTTACAGAGTGATGATACGGAGAACTCATGCAAAACATTGATGTTCATGAAGAGAGTTATGGTCGATGTTTAATATTCTTTTAAGAAGGCTACTAAATATTAGACTCTGTTGGGATTGAAAAATAGTGTGAAATAGATTCTAGGTGACCGTAACATATTACGTTCAATCATGTTGCGAAACAAACACAATGTGCTTTTGGTGAAATGAATTTTAATAACTGAAGTGAATTTCAATATCTAGCTCAAAAGAAGCATGATAGGAAGGATGTTCTTTATTTTGTTCATACAGATATACAAGGACTGACACCGACACTGATGGTTTCATTAAGAAGAGCCAAGTACTTTACATTGTTTATTGATTATTACTCTTGCAAAGCTTTGAGTGTGTGATGAAAGCAAGATCAGACTTCTTCTTGATGATTCAAAGTCTGAAAAATCTTGCCTAAAAGCTAAAGGTAAAGCTTTGAAGGTACACAAAATAAATGATGGTGGAAAATTCATGTCAAGGGGATTTTTGCATGTTGTAACCAACACTAGGTCAGAAGACACACCATTACACTAAGGGATCCACGAATTATATTATGGTTGTGGAAATAATAAATAATACTATGATGAAGAAAACAAGTCAGTTAAGATTGACTGGATTAATATAAGGGATTTCTGAATGGAGCAATGTCAACCACTGTTTACTTTGCCAATTGAATTTCATGCTCAACCATTGAAAAATATAAAGACCTTGAAACGTAAGGACAATGATTAAAGCTTTCTTCAAATATTTATTATGTTAGCAAGCTTTGAATCCATAACTTGAGTTATCGCTTGGTTAAAAAGAGAAAGGTTAACAAGTTTGAATTTTGGAAACAAAAATGTGATTGCTTCAAGACAAGTCACTTTGATAAGTCGAACTTGTTGAACAATAACACGATTTCATTCGATGTTTTCAATTTGATGAGTGAAACAACAAAGTTGGCGAGAGAAGTTATTCACTTTTAGACTTAGTGATAGAGTGGATAGATTTAATATGAATAGTATAGTTAATAAACATGAGTTACCAGCTATGATAGTGATAAGCCAGGTAGTAGGGAGGTTTTGGATTGAGGTGGAGTCAAAATGATGTGGAAGCTTAGGGGGGTGCACATGGATCGATTAAGCAACGGATCAAATCCAATCCAATACGAAAAGGCTGAATCGGAACAAACTCAGAACAAACTCAGTTTAAAACCGGCTCGGATTTAAGTTATACAAATTCAATTGTGGCAGATCGGTTAGCAGAACTTTATGGTCGAAGCCAATTGGATAATCGATCCAACTTATTTTAATTATCATAAATTAAATGTTCACCTTTGATTTTAAAATCGACGAATTTGGTTATGAAGCAATCTTTTTACATCTAAGGTTTTTCAATTCTCACTTAGTTTTGATTTGTGTTTTTTCTATGTTTTAATTTGAACTTTAAACTCATTATGTTTTTGGACAAATTTTTGAGCATGTGTACAATCTTTCACTTGCCACCACGTTGCTATATCACTCGATATTTAAATGCCTTGACTCCGTTGTTCTCTTTGCAATTGCTTCCCGCTTAGGACGTCAACAACTTTCCTTGGTTACAACATCTATATAAGTAATGGTTAACACGATAAAAAATACGTAGGTCCTTGTTTTCAAAATATCGTTAAAACTTGCATATTCATTTGTTGTCATCGTATTGAATCTCCTTTCACCATCTTTACGAAGTGTTCATTTTTCTTGATCCTTCAAACTTTTTTCAATCCACGCATCAGCTTATGAACTAGGTTTCTTTAATTGCTTTCTTAATTCCTTATACTTTACTATATCTGATGCATTAGTACAAAAATGTAACAAGTTTGAAGAACATCCGACTCAAATACAACTTTCTTTAAATTGACCTAAATATATCTAATACAATAACAAAAAATTATGTTCAGCGGGTCAACATTCACTCAACGCACATGGAATTCCTTTCATACGATCGGAAACAAACGTAATATATATGTTATGCAAAGGAATATGACATATACAACTAATAAACCACTTCCATATCTTTCAGGACTAGGTTTGCACAATAGTGAATGTCAATGGATAAAGACCTTGATTTGCACCTACACAAGTTATTACAAGTGCCTAAATATTTCTCATATAAATAAGTGTCATCAATAGGAAGTAATAAACGATAATATGCAAAACCTTCAATTGAAGTCTAAAATGCCGAAAGAGCACAATCGAAACACCACGAGTGTGGAAGACATCAAATACAAAAGTGGAACCCAGTGCACGAGACTCTCACACGATAGCGGACTCTGAAGAGATTGATAATGTACGCAGTCTTTCCCTCGCATTGCGAAAAGGCTGTCTCTGAACTCGAACCTGTGTGCTCAGATCACCATGTGGATGATCTAACTGTTGATCCAAGGCTCCACCTCGAAGACATCAAATACAACACTGGAAAAATTATTTTGCACTGCTTTAAGATAATTTTGAAACTCTGAATACAATGTATCTCATCTTCATATATTATTCCTAAAGCCTTTGTTAATCCTTACCAAGCCTTTGACTAACTAACTTTGCTATTATACATATTTGACATTGTCTCTTGAACTATTTTTACGGTCAAATTTATCTCAAATTTGACTAGTGAAAGTATCTTACTACATATAAACTTAGTAATTGTTTGTCAATTATTTGAGTTGATGGTAGGATTCAAACAAATGTTGTCCCCTCTATAATTTAATTTAATTTCGATAATTATTTTTAGAAAGAGTAGCATACACTCTTCAGTGGCAATTCTCGTCAATATCATATCGAACCGTATAGCCATTCACACGGAACTTAACCACTCGAAAAGAAACCGAACATTTAATTGCTCATTCACTTAATTATTCATTTAGTTTTTCTTTTGTTTCAAAAATCAATCCAACTCCAGGTCTTTTTTCAACACATTCTCTTCCAAATGGTTGATTATCATCTTAATTGTTCCATTATTATATCTTCATCGCCGTTTAGCTCTTCAAGGGTTGATTGTCATCATATATAGGTGTTTCGTTATTAATCTTCATATATTAATGAATATCTTCTTCAACCATATATGCAACTTGCATGCTATCCAATTACATTTCATTACTTGACTCATCAATAAAATCATCAACATCCATATGATAATTTGATGCTTCTCCAATTTCATGCATTGTAAAACCATTAAAAAATATTGATGAGAATACATAATACAACGTGAATCGAATATAATACATATAAATTAGTACTCACTTGGCGATTGTTTGAGAAAGAGTTGGAATACTACAATCCAAACAAATAAAACTATGATCTGAATTATGTAGTTGACTAAGAGATCATCCAACAAATGAGCTACATCTATCTATTAGATTAATAAACTGTAACGATATGTACTCTACGTATCGGATGATCGTAGAATATTAATATTATTTTTATATGAGGTCATATTATTCTATGATTTTGGAACCATCATTATAATTTTTAACGGACAATTTTGACCTTAAAAATCTTGTATGATCTATAACTTTTGATAGGAGTCGAATTGGGGTCGAAAACCACTTCCATTAGATCGGGATGATGGTTTCTCTTTTCGTAAAGTGGTCATAACATGAAAACGGGTTTACCGTAATGAAGTTATGGCTGTTTGAAATTTCACTTGATTTTGGACAACTTAATGGATAATTAGTGAGTTAATAGTTAGACCCAAAGCCCATTTCGGGATTAACATGAGGTTGGGGCTGATGAGACTTCTCTCCATCATTTCACACTTCCCATAAATAGAGAAAAAACCTCTATTAACATTCTCTAACCTAAAAAGTTAGCCTAAACTCTACTTTAATTAGCCAAAATATGTCATTAGAGGAAGATTGGC
The DNA here is from genome assembly GCA_030737815.1 of Allium fistulosum. Taxonomy (NCBI): domain Eukaryota; kingdom Viridiplantae; phylum Streptophyta; class Magnoliopsida; order Asparagales; family Amaryllidaceae; genus Allium; species Allium fistulosum. The sequence goes on from CM060905.1 coordinate 216,583,085, forward strand.
ACCTTGGATTAGAGATTTGTTGGTGGAAGATCACTTGGAGCTGTTGTTCATCTCGGAATTCGTGCACCTTTGGACTTGCTTTGGATTTAGGTGAGTGGTTTTAAGTCTCTACTCACTAATTTGCCGCTATATGATGTTCAATGGTGTTTTTAAATGATTTTCAAACTCTAAAATATGTTTTAAACCTTCTTTAATCACATGTGTAAATTTCAAATGATTTGAAAAAGATTAATAAAATTAGTGTTCTTATGTATCTCCTTGTTCTTATAGGATTCACTTTGATATATATGGATGTATGTTGGTTAAGATATTATATATATATATGATGATTGTTTGAATGTATATCGATTGAATGGTTGAAAACACCGACCGAGTGACGATTTAGTTATAGGAATATGTTAGGGATCGATAATGATCCAAATAGGGTGTGATCGATATAGGGCAATAAGGAAGACCTCGTGAGACTACGTTCCAAGTTTCAAGTCGTTTGAAGTTCATTTGCTCGAGTTATGAATGGATTGATGGTCATTTGAAGGCTATGGATCGATAGAGAGTCTTTTCGGGGCATGCTCGAGTCATAGGATGGATCGCTTCGAGTTTTTTGAGAGTTTGCTTAGGTCGCTGGCTTGCATGGATCGATCGCATGAAAAGATGGGTGAGAATTCTAAGGCATGGATCAGCAGCGATCCATGGGGTTACTTGGTTTGTGCTAGATGTTGGTTCATTGGAGCAAAATGGAAGATTTCACTAAGTGTTGGATCGATGACCATGGATCGGTACCGATCCATGGAGCATCGATCGGTGATGGCGATGGATCGATGGAGGAGACTTTCACATGGAGGAGCATGGCTTAGTTGAGTCGAAGTGTAAGATCAGTGGCTATGGGTCGATGATAGGGAGGATTGGAGTTACTTCGAGTTCTTCATATGCTTGCTTCAAGACGTGACGGTGTTTGTTTCTAGTCTTGGGTGTGTTCATCCCGAACCTGTGTCAAACCAAACACTTAGCTAAATATGGCTAAGGAAGGGGTCTACCCAACTATGGGGTAGGTGACGATTTTGACGACGACTCATGATTCGATGATGATGATTCTGTGATGGAAAGAAACAATTTCGATGATAGATAGCTGCACTTTGAGATGCAGAGTAGAGGATTATGAGTCGGATTGAGGAGACTGTTGGAGGAAGGTTACGAGACGTATGACAGTATTATACGACTAATAATGATTGTAGAGAGTTGTCCCAACCGCGGCGACTTCATGATGGGGGTCGTAAGAACAGTTACAGGATGAGCTCTGCTATAGATGACGTATGCAAAAGGATTGTTGAAACTCGAGAGTTCCGAGAATACTCGTAAAGCAAGGATGATATGGGGTACCCATTCGAACCATGATGGGTCATAATCTCCATGACGGATGATCTGATCTCCATGATGGGCGATCTTTACCCTGGATCAGCAGTGATGGAGGATCTAGTTCCTGACCTACTAAGTGTCATGGATTCAAGTACTGAGAAATCAGGACGTTGAGTAGTCTTTGACCATGACGAGTCGTTCAAGTTATCACATATCCAACGCACTAAGTGAGTGAACATGAGGATGAATGATGGATGTTATGTTTGCTTTGATTGTTTATCACCTTAAGGATGTCACATAATGTCGATGTTGTCGATATGGACACTTAAACACCCTTAGTACTTTGATGCATTGTTACCCCGCCTTTTGGTCAAGGCCGGGATATCAACAAATTGACTAAAAAGAATGGATATCAGGATTGAAGATCGATTGGAAACAAGGTTATGATTGATACCGTCAAAATTGGACCAAGCTCCAATCAAGGTGGGATCGATAGGGAATGATAAACAAGGCTTGGTGAGGCTACCTTTTAAATTTCAGATCAATCGGAGTTCATACGCTCAAGTTATGGATGGATCAATATTGGTGAAAAATGGTTTCGTATCGATGGATTATGGTGTTTGGATTGGATCGATCGACATTCGTATCGATACATTTCGTATCAATCGAATTCGTATCGATCAAGCAGCTTCAGGAAGGAAACGAATCGATAGGTTTCGTATCGATGCAATACGTATCGATTGGATGGATGCGGCAGAACATGTTGGTGTGCTTCGTATTGATCAAGGCTGGATCGATACAAGAGCAACCGAGGATGAAGTGGACTTGATGGGTACGAGGCAATGGCTACGAAGGTTTGGAAAAGCATTTCGTATCGATCACTTATTGATCGATACGAAGGACACACTCGGGGATAGCTATGCTGGATGGATTCGAAAAGCAGCAAGAGGGAAGGAGCCCTTTCGTATCGATCACATTCGTATCGATCGATACGAAGCGGTCAAGGTGGAGCACGAAACATGGATCACTGCGTGAGAATCGGATCGATGCGAAAGCTATGGACACGGGATGATGGATACGAAGACTCGGATCGATGCAGAAGTGATGGATACGAAATATGGTGGATACGAAACATCATGGATACGAAATCATCAGCCAACACTAGAAAAATGAAACTTGGATCGATCATATCTCATAAACTACACAATGGAATTTCATGAAATTTGGAGAGCAAAGACTTTGCACTATCATCTTTCACCATGATCGATCTCAGCTCGATTGAAGTGATTCTTGATCGATACGAAATCCATACGGATCGATCGGGGATCGATCGCAAACCACTCTAGATCAATTATGTGGCCCACCTGCGCGTGAGAAAGGGTATTTCGAGTTTTGGAGCAGATATTTCCAGATCTACTCCTATAAATAGCAACTCCATGGCGGCTATAAGGGGATCTTCTTTTTTGGGCGAGACTGTCATTTTGGTTATTGATATTCAAAGGATTGTAACTGTAATCACAGTATAAAATGAATAAAAGGATCAATTCAAAGTGGACGTAGGCCGGAGATAGCCGAACCACTATAAATCAAGTGTCTTCTCTTACTTTCTTTCATTTTAATTTTGTTATTTCTTCACTTTTGCTCTCTACATCATCTGGATCTGAGATCTGTGTTTGGATATTGAGGATTTGTGTGTAAACACTTGTGCTTTCACTACTTCTGGGGTTTGTGACCAATTTTGGCACAAACATGCATAGTACACCCATGATGACTATAATGTAGAGTAGCATATATCTTGTGTATGTGCTAACTCTGTAGATGTAGAGACATGTCAGGTATGATTTTCCATATCATCCTATTGTGTCTGACTCGAAATTTATGTTTTGCTTTCTATTACTCTAGGTACTCTTAAATGAGTGGATTAGGGATATCAAGTCTGATGAGCACATGGAGCTGGACAGCAGACAAGCAGGACATTAAACCCTCGTATCGCTACATTTACTTATTATGATTTGTTATTCCGATGCACATCACTTGGAGCTTGCTAGTGCCTTTATTATTTAAAGACGGTTTGTTTATGAATTATTATTTGATGTATAACTCTATCACTTATGTTGTATACCGTATGGATCGATTTACTCTGATTTCTAACATTCATTCAGTTATTATTGTCTCGCATGTTTTATATCTGAGATGTTTATTATTATATTTTATTCGATGCGCTATGAGATATACGACATGTTCAGTGATGTTTTATTTACCTTACAACCTTGATGGTCGTCCTGCATCGGCCAAGCACCACTACAGGGCAATATATAGGTATGATTGGGTGTCGGAGGTGTAGGACGGTTGTCACATAAACCCTCCAACACCACGACTACCTATGTAAGGAGATGTCGAAAATTGTGTTAGTATCGATTCTACCATTGAATATTGTGGCTCTTCAACATGTACAAGTTTTGATTTATTTATATAAAGTTTTATCACTTTTATTCCAAGTGAAAACATCGAATCCGTATCTCGATCATCATCTATGTCAATAGTTGATGATCCATCATCATTAACCCATTCTGTCACTAGCTTTATATCAAACTCTCAATGATTGATTTTTGTCCCTTCAAAAACACTTTTCTCAACAAAGCTTAACACTTAAATACTTCTTCATATTTGATCATTTCTTTTTTCCACGGGCATATTTAGGCATAGCATCATCATCAATAATTCTCAATCGTAGTAATATACAATTGAAACCATTGACGTTAGTTACAAATTTTCATACATTAATCATTTTTAACAATAATAACAGTAAAAATGTGTTAACTGCATTACATTTAAGAAAATTATGTACTAGAACACAAATTGTTGGAGACATCAAAAAAATCTAAAAATAAAACCTAATAATTATACCTTAAATACCTCGATTTGATTAAATGTGATATTGCGAATTTGATCTAATCGTACAAGGAAAATTGACGTTCTACGTTGTATTTGGATTTGGGGATGTGGGTCTGAAATTTGAGATTTGGGATTAGAATGAAGATGGAGAAATATAGGCAAAATAAGCGTCTGTTTTGATAAAGTCCGATATCCTACTTGCGCTTTTGAAAATGCGCAGGTAGAAAAAAGAAAAAAAAACATTTCATGCGCATTATTAAAATGCGCATGTTATGTTTTAAAAATAACACATGCGTAGTTTTAAACTGTGCATGTGCTATTTTCTTTCAGCCTAAAAGTAAAAAAAAATATCCTATGTTTTTTTAATCAAAATAACATGTGTTTTTATGTCTTCATATTGTTATATTTACTAATTAACGTGTACAAAATTTAAATGTTTTAATTATGCCTATTTTATTTTGTTTAAAATTTTGTTATTTTCTTAGTTTAATATAATATTTTTGCTCTTATCCAGCTACTAAGGGGTTTTTTGTTTATATCTAAGTACACGAGACACTCTAATTTTATTAAGTCAAATGTTGTAATATAAAAATTGTGACCTATTCCTACCTAATTCAATTCTAAAAAAAATATAAGTTTATACTGCATTATATTATAAGCTTAATTTCAATTTCGTTTAATTTGCAACAAGAGGATAATTTATCCTTTCAATTAACCAACATCATATGGTTGCCAATAGGAATGATTCGGATGGTTGATGATCTGAAATGCAAGATCAAAGGTCGTAAGTTTGAACCCCGAAACTAACAAATTTGTAACAAGTACCCGGAGTATGTGTTTGATAGGCAGATGCTTCCCCAGAATTTATAAGCGAAGCTTGATTCTCCAAGTAATTCAAAAAAAAACATCATATGGTTTACAATCTCAAATTTTTGATACAACTATTTATAATAATATCATATATATATATATATATATATCCATAATAAAATTTGATTAGGCAATGAAAATTAGACATGATTAACTATATAGTAAAAAACAAACATTTTCCAAAAAAGAGAATATTAAAGTGTATTTGATAAAATAAAACATAACATACATTTAACAATTTCCACGCAAACAGTCCACAAGTATATCTGGAAATTTTTATCACAAATTATAACCAAAATCTAATTCGCTCCAATCCAAGAAATTTTATATCAGATTGGATTTATACTTTTATAGGTCAGTCGTATTGAATGTGGATCAAAAATTTAAGATTCGACTATAAATTGGATCGTCGATTATTGCCTTAATCCACTGGATTTGATCCGTCGTGCAGCCCTGGTGGAAGCTTGTATTATGGGTAGGATCAAGCATCACCCCTCACGCTAAAGGTTACCCAAGTTTAATCCTTTGTGACCAATTGGACTATTAATTCATGTAGTCCAAGATGAACCAATATACATTGATGAAATAATGAAATCGATCGATAGCTTAAAATAAATCACACCAAGAAAGAATGCAATCTTTATACAAGAATGAGATGAGAAATGGGCCCTAATCTCGATTCTATAGGATAAACCGCTCAGTGTAAGTGGATTTTCAAAGTCAATGATGACGATGGACATAAGGTCAAATTAATAATAGATGAATATGTGAAACTAAAGGATAAAGAGTGGCAGGGACTGTCTGACATATATCAATACCTATTTTTGGAAATTGTTGTGATTCATGAGAGAAAATAAACGTAAAAAACCATTCAAATATTACAAATAGATCCATATGGACTATGGAACAACCAGAAAAAAAAGTAAATTAAAAGTTTATGTTAGTTTACATTTTAAACAATCTCCTAGATGACGAAAGAAGAGGTTTGATCATTTTATGTTTGGGGTTGGTTTTAATCCAAGCATCAAGTATTCTTCTACCTACGTATACCAAGTGTTTAAAAGTGAGAATTAGGCGTGCTTTTGTATGTGGAATGACTGATATGATTGTTGCATCTAAGAACAAAGAGGAGATTGACTAAATGAAATAGTGCTCAGAAAAGGAATTTGATACCTTGAAGTGGCACAGAAAATGTTGACAGAAAGAGTACAAGAAACTAAAAGGTTTGTGGGCTAAGACTCAACTCAAAAAGTACATTCAGGAAGTATTGCTTCTATTCAGCATGGGCAAGGCAAAAACGGCTAAGACACTTTATAACTTGTATCTAATAGTTATTTGAATCATCTCATAAATTATAAACTGTACTTCCACAAGGAAAACTGTATTTAATTTTTGGTGATTTCTCAAACAATGGTGAAATTTTCTATGAAGTGGGTGTACAATAATATCTAGTAACCATGGAACCACTATAAATCTCTTCTCGTTATTTTGTTGCACTATTATTACTGTGTTTGGGTTGGTTAATTTGGATTTGTTTGTTTTCGATTGGTTAGATTTCTCTGCGACACCTTGTGACAATTAACTGGGTTTTTTTTACTGCAGCTATTTAGCATCGGAAGGATGATTACTGAAATTTGTAGTATTTTATATTATTTCAGATTATAATTCTGCAATTTTCAAACCTCAAGACATACGTGTAATAAAATTAAAAAGAAAATTACCACTGTCTGAACCATTCCCATCCGCTGGTTTCTAAAATCAGTGATTGTTTTAGGAAGATCTAAAGATGTCATGTCACCAGCAAGTACCCTTTGTACTGTATTATGAATTGCAAAATATGTGCCAGTTCTACCAATGCCTGCACTGTGACAAATAACATAGTTGCATTAGCTTCATTGATTCAAAGTTCAGAATGCTAAAAAGGCAGAAACTTAGTTTAAATTTCTAGTAAAGAGATGCATCAACCCTTCCTGTTTTGCCTTGAATATAAATTATTAACTAATAACAAGGACGTATAGTCATTAGCTCATGCACCCCACAAAAATATCCATCGAAAAACATGTATATCTAAAAAATGAAGAGACTAGAGTAGAAAACAATGCAATACGCAGTGATAGAATGTACTTTCTTCTGGTATGCAGTGATAGTTTACATAAAATGTTTTTTGTTAAACCTGCAATGCACTACTATGGGTCCAAGATCTGTTGGGATATGATACATCCTTTTTAGTATTTCTCTAACTGCTTTCGTGTCCTCAGGCACTCCATGATCAGGCCATTCTGGGTATTGAATATGAAGAACTGGCAAGGCGGGGTTATTTGACTACATGAAATCAGACAAAATTAATGAATTAGTGTGGGTGTGTGTACACATATGTGTGACTAAGAGAGAGAGAGAGAGAGAGAGAGAGAGAGGCGTTTTAAACCATATATGTGTTACACAGATTGTGTTATAATGACATGTTGCTGTCGTAAAAGATGGACTGAATAGTTATCCGGTTGGTTTCCTATTGTGATTTTTAATCTTCTAATAGGATAAAACATGGATTAAATCATCATTAATGGAAAACCAATCAATTTATTATGGATTTACATTTTTTTTCAAGATGCCTATGTTTTTCTTCCTTCCTTTTTTTTTCTCTTGCAGATATCTGATTTATTAAGCTATACTTGTGACAAAGTTATTACCTCCTTGTCCTTAACCTCTAGGCAATGCTGCACTAAAGAAGAGCTGCTAACTTTTGTGCAATTAACAGAGATACTTATCTGTCCGAATTCTCTCTTTCCTTTTTCTGACTGATAATAATCAGCACATTTATTCTTCATCTGTAATATATTTATAGATGGAGAACTTTACACATTTGTAGCTAAAAGCAATATGGAGAACAGAATGCAATCTAGAAAAATATCAAAAAGGTTACAAATGAAGTAAATGCATTTGGCTGAGCAAATGCAAAATGGCATAAGAAGTTCTGATGCAGTTGTCTAGTTAAAGGATTACAAATAAAGTACTAACAACTCATTTTCTAAGAGTTATGGACCTGAAAGACATTATAATTGAATAAAAAAGTTGTTAGTGAAAGATTACAAAATATTTACACTTAAATACTTGGCAATGGATTGTTTAGTTATCTGGGTTCAGGGACATCTATGCAAACGCTTGACAACATTGAGAATTATAAGATGATGGTTACTGTAGTTAAGTTAAATAAATTTGGGCCTTTTAAGCCTCTGCAAAATGGTATAGGGTAGGCATGATGAATCATGAAAGGTTAAAAAATATAGACATTTATAAATATTTTGGCAATGGATTGCTTAAGTTATTTGGGATATTTTGGGCTCTGAACAAAATTAAATGCTGGATCCCTTGCGCAGGTACAATAATACTTGAAAATTAACATTTGATTTTTTTCTATTATCACTGTTTTTGACAGTGCAACTAAATATTCTTATTTTACAGTCTGTTTTCCAGAATGAAACCTCGAAATATATTTCAAGAACAAATCTAAATTTTACTGTAAAATTTAAGTATTAAAAACAGTATACTCCCTTGTGGAACAGTGTTACGAGCAAAAAAAGTAGATACAAAAATAACAATGAACCATATAGATGCATCAAAAGAGTGTTCACAGAATACATGTGCGTGTGTGTGCGTACACGTTTATACAATGGTTCGAGGTTCCGGACGACACGCCGGAATTCCCGCCATTCAGGTCCAGTTTTGACGGCGATCGCAACGAAATTTGCCTAAAAACCTTGTTTCGGGCGCTGCAATCAAAAGAAAAGAAAAAATTGATTTATATCTACAAATACCCATGAGAGAAGAGAGGGAAAGCAAGAGAGAAGCGACATCGAGCAATGAAATTGGCAACACCCTGCAGTGAAGGGAGAAGTGACTTCATTTCCATTTTTCTCTTGTTGATTAAGTTTTTTGTAGATCAAACAACGATGAATTCAGTAGGAAATAGTTTAATTTGGCGTTGGCATAGGGTCTGTTGTTTAAATGATTGAGTCTGGATTATATAGTTTTACCTCTTGGATCAGGGTCCAATTGTTTTGGTTTATTATTAATTTGTTAAAGGAATTATGGACTGATAATAAAAATTGTTGTAGATTAATTAGTGTATAATAATTTGTATTAAGTGATTATATTACTGAATTAGTATATAATGATTTATATAAAATTCATATAAACTTTATTTTTGTTTAATCTGTATTAAGTTCATATTGCTTATATATGAAAAAGTTATATTAATTGACATATACAAATATAAAAAACTGCTATAATTTGCACACAAAATTAAAGCGGCATTTCTAAAACCGAACCAAAATTCGAAACCTCTTTGGTGACAGAACGAAAACGAAAAAAGGTGTTTTGAAACTTGGTATATAAGTGTGTGTACACAAGGCTTTCAAATCGTAAAGTTCAAACTTTAAATCATAACATAGTTCAGATCGTAAATTGTAAATTCATAAAATCCATATATTAAGGTTTGTATAAACTCTAAAATTGATTTTGATGTTACAACTACATATAAACCAAAAATTCAATTTCCCTTTTGTTGCATCCTTATTTTATGTGGAAAACAACAAAAATAGAATTATGTATCCAACTAAGTATATGAAATGTATCATTACGGATTGAATGATTTTTCTTGATTGTAGTTTTAACCCAGGTTCGAGATACCGGTTTTGGTTTAGTTGTTTGAAATTTTTGAAATTTCGCTCTGTTTCGGAAGTTTCATAAATTTTGGTTTGAGTTTCTGATTCCATTTTGATACATACATTTTAGATAAATACATTTTGATACATACGTTTCTGATTCCATTACCATATACGATGCGAGACACATCAACAGTGTGTGTGTACACATACACCCACAAGCTGTGTGTATAATTTATGAGGTTTGAAAGTTTGTTTTATTTTTTAGAAGTTGCAAAGTTTATCACAAAGAAATGTACCTGGTTTGATCTTTGAAATACAAAGAATAAATAGTCAAACAAAACAATAAACCTTTTTGTCCTTTTCTTGACCACATGTTGGACTATCATTAATGTATACATATTCTACAGTGATAAGTAAGGTATGTCCTTCCATTAAGCGTACAGCAGCTTCCCTATTTGTAGAAATTTACTCTTCTTCTACATTTTTGTTGTCATCTTCTCACTTGGTTACTCTTCCTTTAATTAGTCATTATTAATAGCTACCCAAAAAAATTCCAACAAATTGAAATTGAAAGTTCTTCATGTATTTTCTACAAGAAAATCGTGTTCGGCCCCTTCAAACCTGTCATTTCATAGTGTTCTAGCAAGAAATATTTCAAAATATCATCTTTATCCAACTATACTCAAGAAACTCGGATCTAACCAAATTTGGTTAGATAAGTTGCTTTAAGTTGTTTTATTGTATTACTTTTTAATGAATCTACAATTTCGTTTTTCCCTATTCTATTTTTGACTGGTAAATGTTTGCTTTTGCAGATATGCTATGAAAAAATATGAACTTTAACATTTTTACACACTACTTCTGCACTTCCCTGAAACCGAAATTTGTAGTGAATTTCGTTTTCACTCCAACTGAAACCGATCTGAGATAGCCGGAATCTTGAGGTTCCAGCCGAAACCTTGAGCATTGACTTTAACCAAGTTTGAATCGGAATGTAAATTGAATTGTAACGAGAAAGATCCAATTTGAAACGAGATTCAATTCATACGATTTTAAGATGTTTGGTAACAGTGTGTAATAAGCACAAGAGACAGAAGGAAGGAGTGGTATGAATTAGATTGAATATCAGTATGCATGCAGAAATCGAGTTATGTGTGTATCGTAGAAATGCTTTAGGCTTTTAGCTAAGAACCAAATGCAGTGATCGTAATATTCAAAATGATTGCACAACCAACTGAGACACATCGTAAATATGACAAACGCAGATGGATATACTGTTTCTACTAATATACTACAAACAGGCAATTTTGGGTCAACAAAAAAGAGGGTTCTGAACGGTTTCCCACGCTGCACAGCCTTAGGGCTGGCATTGACTATATATTAAATTGTCGGCTTTAATTATATCAAAGGGTGTCGACATATAGGTGACATACAGGTGCAACAATCGTGGATATTTTTCGTTAAACTTACAATTTCTACAATTCACCTATGAAGCATAACATGTCAGAGGAAAAAAACAAAAGATTGAATAACCAATTAATCAATGAACTAGGACTTATTGACAAGCATGAAGCACCAAGAAAATAATTAAACTTAATGGTGGATTGCAGGAAAATGTTGTTACTGTTCACTTGAGAGAAAGTGCAACACGTACTAGTACCACAAATCTCTATATTAGTTACCACAGATCACTATATTAGTTTAACAACGGTTCCAAAACTAGTAAAAGGTGGAACCCGGTGCACGAGGCTCCCGCATGATAGCGGACTCTGGGGAGGTCGATAATGTACGCAGTATTTCCCTCGCATTGCGAAGAGGCTGTTTACGGACTCCAACCTGGACGTCCAGCTCTCATGCGGGTGACCTAACCGTTGCGCCAAAGCTCCACCAGTTCCAAAACTAGTACAACAATATATTTATTTTGAAATTAAATTGCCGAATTTTGAAGCATGAGTACCTTTTGATTGTCAAGCAGTGTAAGCATTATAATAACAGGACAATGATGCTGAATAATCATCTTCCAGAAATCTTCAAAGGTCTCTGGCAATGGGCCCTGTGTAGCAATGAACCGAGAAATATTTCCAGACGAAGGAATCTACATGGAATATATTTAAAGATGGTCATGAAAATAAAATTTTCAAAATACTGAAGTCACAGAAAGAAAGCATATATCACAAGCTCTACATGAGATTAAATAAATGTTAAGATATTCTCAAGATGACATACCGAAATAAAGCTTGCATTAATATAGCTGTCCTCTGTATTCTTACTGCCCCTACGCGAATATAGTGTTACTCGAGTATCATCAACTGAGAAAAGAGGTAGAGAACGAAGACTAATTCATTAACATATACCAATTTGTGACCCAGTGTTTATCATCAACAATCAAAATATACACAGCATACATACAAGGAATAACATCAACATATCGATTCTTTTTCAAGTTGACATCCATAAGAGCAGCCCTGCATCTTTTCATCACATCATTTCTTGTCAACCTTACATCCTGCAAAACATATTATTTTTTTCAATATTAAAAAATATGTATGATGTTATGATGAAATATGCTAAATGCCTGGCAATATGTCACTACACTCTATTATTTAATTTGGAACGTGTGGTGGAAATCAGGGGAAATTGAGGTGTGGTCAAAAGGAGGCGTAGTGTGTGTTTGTGTAGTGCAGTAAACTGTTGGTAGAATTAGAGGATGCCATGATATTGTATATAGATGACAAATTAATATGTTTCAACGGTAACTATAAATGGTGAAACAATCATGAAACAACTTATTTCAGTAATTTGGAATGTTCCAATTCCAAATAATCATGTATAACCCTCATTCTCCATTATTAGCGCACCGAATTCACTTTAGTTGGGTTCTTGAATAATTTTGTACCAAATTACTTGATGAAATCTTAAATAATTTACAAATGATTAAATTAGAATTAAAAATACAAGAACCCAGTTGAGCAATTATATATATAGAGAGCAGTTGTATAACACTAAAAGGCTTTAACATGTTATGCTTTATAAATACATTTAATTCGTATATTTGGCACGGAATCTTTTTGCAAAAGTGAGAAAAGGGCAATAAGAACACCTGAAGACGATCGAACTCTCGAGTAATGGTAGCAGGAGATCTGAGAATTTGCCTGAAAAAATCCAACGCTTCGGAGCAAGACTTAATCTGCAGGCTGGTGAGTTTGAGCGGCGGCGGCGGATCGTAGGAACAGAGATCGAAGATGTTGAATGGAGGAGAGGAAGAAGCTGCTGTCGCCATAAATGGCGCCTGAGTTGCCTTTGATTTGGAGTTTCCCGTTTTATTATATTTTATTTGGAACTAATAAAATAGGTTACCGTGAACAAGGCAACGAGGAGAACACTAAAAGCACATTAAAGGCCCAATCATATGTTTATTGTTTAAAATATCTTAATATTTATTCAGATTTCTAATATGGAAAACTTCTTAGAACATTTGTACTTTTAGTTCCAGTCAGAATACAAATATTCATAGTTTCTAAAATTACAAATATTTACAATTTAAACTGCAAATATTTGCATTTTCGCGAAAGGAAAAAAAAACTAATTTTCATCATAGAGACATGTAATTAAGTGCAAATTTGGTTAAAACGAAAAGAAAATTGTTAAAAATAACTTTCGAAGTGTGCTTTAGAACATGTTTTTAAGAAGAATTTTCGTATGTTCAATTTAAAAACAAAGAGTGGATCCTATTTTCCACTACACAAGCATACATATGTGTGTGTATGTACACACACATATGCATGTGTGTGTATACAATGTAAAGTTCACGACTTGTTATTATAATTTATGTAAATTATTCTCAATCTTTGAATGCAATAACTTCTTGCATGGATGTCGAATTTGGGAAAAGTCTTCTTGCATGAATGTTGGATTTAGGAAAAGTTTACATTATTAAATCACAAGATTTGTAAGACTTCTAATGATATGCTTTGTTTTTTTTGTTGAGGAAATGGAAATGGATGTGTAACACGCAATTACATAGCCGAAATACATAAAATAGATAAAAATTCCGACCAATATGCCTGGTTGGTGGCCAAAATCAGCTTACAAGTTACTCGGTTTAGCATCAAAGTAGCATAATCCAGATACATAAGCAAAACAATATCACCATCAGCACAGCATACTAGGATACCATAATGTACATACAATATACATAGCATAACGTAAGAAAGAAGCATCAATAGGTCATGGGTCAACAAGATCGATATTAATGGTTACAACACCGTCGCAACTATCTACAAATTCATCATCAGCAACTCCTCCGGCAATTATCAGCGCAAAGGGATGCAAAGGAGCTCCTGCCCAAGCATAAAATAATCGAGTGAACGAGAGTCGTAAATTCAAATTAGTGCAGTTTAGATTTAAAGTACCTTGAATCCCCCCCCCCCATAACCCAACTGTAAGCAAGTAAAAGTATATTAGTGTGTGTTTGTGCATTTATTGTATTTCCAGTATTTAGAAAAAAGTGCTGAAGTGGGTGGCATTGAGGATATGAACTGCGCAGGTGTTCTAGACATAGTAGGCGGTATCATAGTTGATGAAGACATGCTCAATACTTTCGACTTCTCTTCCACACAGTAAGCAGTCCATAGGAATCTTGAGACCTTTACGCGAGAGTCTGTACTTGGTGTTTAGTTTGTTGTGAACAAGAAACCACATAAGCATCTTAACCCTAGTGGTAGTGGGAACCTTGCATTTCCAGAGCCGGCTGAAGATAAAGTATTTGTCAAAGTTGTCCAGCCTTTTGTATAAAGATTTTACAGTAAAAATGGCACCTCTTCCAGGGCCCCAAGTAATGGTGTCAGGATTAGGAGAAAATGGGAGGCCACTAAGAATGGAAATCAAGATATGCAGTTAATGCGGGGTGAGGCCAGTGATTGCACTGACGATGATATGCTTTGTTGATGTATAAAAATGATATTTTGAAAAATACTTTTTTATATAAATTGTCGTAACTACATCGAACATATTCGGCTATAACTAAATGCAATAGATGTCATATGATTAATGCATCAGAACAACGTCTTGAAAGAATATAAGAAATCGATGCATAAATAACTCCATTCGACTGGCAATTATAACTGCATATGTGAGTTGAGATACAATAATAACTGCATCATTCAATTGTAGTTATAATTACACATGGGATGCAATTCTAACTGCATCTAAGTGATACAATTCTAGCTACATTTGAGTTATGTAGTTAAAATTGCACCTAAGTAATGTGGTTTTAACTGTATCTAAGTTACGCATCTACGAAATCCAGTTAAAACTACACAGGCGAGATGTAGTTAAAACTACACCACTCAAATGATTTAAAACTGCATTTTAGTGGTATAGTTTTAAACTGCATTTGTGTGATGCAAACTGCATATGTAAGATGTAGTTATAATATCATCATTCTGCTACAATTATTATAATTACGTATGAGAGATGAAGTTTCAATTGCTTCTCTAGAATGCAGTTAAACTACATCTAAGTGATGCGGTTATGACTGCATTTGTGTGATATAATCAAAACCGCATCTTAGCGAAGCGGTTTAAAGCTTTTTTTTAGCATTTTTAGGGTTTTTAAGGCAACTTGAAAATGTGTTAAAATTATCTTGGGAGATGTAGTTAAAAATACTAATTTCTATGTTCGCATGATGATGACAGATCATCGATACACTATTTGCATTAAAGAATTTGAATGTTGAAAATTAGAGTTTCGAAATTTAATATTTATTAATATATAATATTTATCGTTAGAAAAATCATAAAATTTGCAATTTAATGATGAAAATAGTTCATTAATCCAAACTTTCTATAGGAAAATTATTGCATTTCAAATATTATAGTTAAAAGGGTGTAAAGTATTTAAATGGATGTGCGGCTACTAATGAGAAAACGAATGGGTAGGTACTTATCTACAAATAATTATGTATAAAATATATTTTGCGCATTAAGATTAATAACAGGGACGTGTCTTCCAAGGCTTCTTTAAATTCAATATTGATAAGTTAAGGGTATGACCTAGGGGCAATTCTATAATTTATTATAATTATTAAATCTGTAATAAAATCTCGTTCGGATAAAAAGTGTTTTTCTTTCTATTATATACCTGTCATACTATATTATGTTAATTAATTATTTAATTTAAGTATATTAAACAGAAAATCCTTAAATAATATTGTTGGACCAAAAGATGGCACAATACCCAAAAATCAATGAAATCCGAATTAAACGACATAAAAGTGAAGAAAACGAAGAGAAAAAAGATCAAATACGCAATTTTTACAGTGGTTCGGCGAATACTTCAGCCTACGTCCACTTTAATATTTTTTATTGATGTTTTCTCTCTAGAATACAACAATTACAATCAAAATTCAACCATAATCTAGTAGATCTCGAATTTGCCTAAAGGTTTTTTGAGTTGAACGAGGAAGAATATATCGTTTAAGGTCCAACGTGTCAATCCCCTTTCTAGTTGAAGTCCCATTGCTAGTTACAGACAATTCCAAGCACGAATCTCGCTATCCAGGTTTGAAATAATTCCAAGGTTCAAAAATACAGCATGAAGAACAGGCTGTCCCCCACAAAAATTGACCAAGCCAATCATGTCAGTACTGACATGAATCATATTGGTACCGATATGATTTTGTGCACTCATACTCCATCTTTTTCTTCATAGCTTACGTCCCAAACCTCCAAAGTAACCAACTTAATGTCTAAAATCATGTTGGTACCGACATGATTCATGTCGATACCAGCATGATTTGGTTGTCTAAAACTTAGTCAAATTCAGTGCACTCCTTCCTTTGACCATTCTTGATGGTTCCCAAATCATGTCGGTGCAAATTATGTCAGTACCAACATGAATCATATTGGTACCAACTTGAATTTATATTTTGAAAACTTGGCCAAACCTTTGATGTCTTTAACTTTGGCATCTTCGAAGCTCCTTGACTCATTCCTTCATCAGTTTGTAATCCAGTTCATCTGTTTTAGTCGTTCTAAGACTTATGGAAAATTTACCAATAACAAATATGTTATGTGATAGTAATTACAATGTGTTATAATTATGGAAAATGTATCACATTAAAATAACATATTATTTTAAATATTCTTAGTCAAGATGTTTCGAGATGGGATATCAATACATCCATTGAGAGTAGAGTATGTAACGCTCTTCAAATATTGGGCAGTGCATTACTTATGGCTGTTGGGGGCACTAAAGGATTGCGTACTGATAATTATTGGATAAACATGGAATGACTCACTCAGGAGTTTTTCCGTTGGTTAATATAACTTAGGTCAAACAGAGAATCCTGAAGTGATGGTATTACGTTGTTCTCTCGACTTCAAATGAATGAAGGAGAATGCTCATTATGTATATATATTGATGCCTACTTCAAAAACAATGGGACCAAGATTCAAATCGATGTCAAAATCAAGGGGCCAAGATTGTACAAAGGGAAACAATGGCAGATGTGGTGCAGGGGAACAAAGGAGGCATAGATAGTGTGCTATGTGTACATATGGGTTTATATTAATTTTGAAAAGATTTTTGGTACCCCACCGCATAATACCGCGTCTGCGTACGAGCCACGAAAGACGGGAAATAAAAGTACGATTGCGACAACAATATGACACAATGAAGAAACAAGAATAAAACATACTGCTTATCAAGCTCTGTTAAATTTCAAAAATGCCAACGTTTGACGTAAAATACGTCAAATGGAAATTCAAATTATTTTCAGATTAAAAATTATGGAAAATTCTATAAATTAAATTAAAAATACGTCATCAAAAATCAAACAATTATTTGAATCATAGATTTTATTATAAAAACCCCAAACTGAATATTTAAAATAAATTAAATATTCCAAAAATCAAAGCGATAAAATTATGGGTCGTTGCGCTCTTCCCCCTTAAAAAGAATTTCATCCTCAAAATTTCACCACATGAACACCCAATACTATTCATAAGTTCGCATGATGTTCATATATTATTCACATACAAAATCTGATTCATTCACTACCCGAATACATAACTCCACTTCCAACTAGTATCGCTCACCCGATTTTACTAGTGCGGACTCCGATCAGACTTCTTAATTAGAAACTCCCATTCTCCTTACATAGCCATAACCTATGATAGAATACTTTCGGTTCCACATTAAGAACCCTTACCAAGTGTTCGCCATCTAAAATCGAGTGGTAGATCATTATTCGAAACGGCGTGAACAGTTCAAGTCATGTACTCGAATCTAGGATTGAGAACTATACGAGAAAGGGAAATGGTCTATGTACAACCTACATGAAATAGTCTATTGCAGCCTATGTACCTATATTATTAGTCCTCACCAATACCAATTCTATTTCTGCTAAAATTATTTATGAAAACATTTCATAAAAATTCCAACTTAGATTCAAACATTTTAGATGATACAACTTTATTTATGAAACCCTTTCACAAATTCACTTTACTTTATTAATTGTATAATACTCTCCTACATTCTACGAGTACATACAAAACATCATGTTTTTAATTCTATTCACTTTTAACTATTCGGATGTAGATCCAAAATAGTTGTGGGGCTTAAAACCGAGTCAACCAATACACTTCTTTACCCGTTTGGTCTAGTAAGTAGCTAAGAAGAGTAGAATGCTAGTATCCAAACTCCATCCTAGATTCTACTTTTCTTTAGACACTCAAGGGTAAAAATGTTTATTAGCCAGTCCAATAACATCACATAATTTTTAACTTCCTAGATGTTAAAATCCAAAGATACAATTTAATAAAACAAAGTTTATTTAAACCTCCTTAATAAATTTGACCCAATTAAAACTTCACTAATTATCCTATTTTAAATCACGATATCCTTATATTTTGGAAACTTAAGAGTCGAATACCTGCCAATCCGGACATATCTTCTGCCCATTTTAGTTATTTTCGAGCCACTTTAACTAGTTAATTAAAAAAACTATTTTCTTCTTTTCAAATCCCTTTTTGAAACTATATATATATATATTCAGCTAAATAATTTCAACAAAATATCTAATTCCAATTTGCTTTGGATTCGTTCGGATTTGAACTCGTCACAACCGTACAGTGACAAAGAGAATAATTTACTAAGTGCACAATACCGTTCGCCTAAGCAAACATATGATCGTCACTTAAAAGATTATTCTAATCACCATAAAACAAACCGGGTCTCATTCCCCGAACCAATCCAAAGAAAACACACTTTTCTTTAAAATTTTCTTTTCAAAAGTATTTATACTAAAAATATTTTAAGTATGCACTTACTACTATTTCCATACATCATTTGAAATGATAATATATTTTCCATTGAAAATTCCTATTGAAATATTTCTATTCATAAATACTTTTATATAATACTATTATATATCTTTCCCCAAAACCTCTAAAACAATTACCAAATGTGCCGAGATTTAAATTCTTAAATTTCTTTTATTTATAAAACACATTTTTATAAATAAAATTACCCCTTTCAAAGGAAATCATTTCGAAAATATTCTAGCTTCCTTTTTTAGCAAAAAAAGATTTATTAAAACCTAATTTTTATAAAATCAACTTTATATAAAATCATTCCTAAATATTTAGTTTAAAATATTTAAATTTACTTAAAACAAACAACTTATATTGAAGTCAAATTTTAACCCAGCATTGTCAACGAATGCCTTATAGTCAAATTGTGAAACTTAATTCACAAGGTATTGGTTTTCAATGTTCCTAAATTTTCTACCTACCCAAACCAAGGTTCAAAAAAGAAGATTCCAAGGAGATCAACCAACAAAAGTCAGTGCTCAGAAATGGACGAGCATGACTAATCAAACCCTAAATAATAATAATAGAATGTTATCATCTCTTAACAAACAAACATAATCAAGAATAACTGTATTAAATTTTTGAAAAATTATGCTTTTATATATATATATATAATATTCCTAGGTAAAATTATTTCATTCGCCATTTTAAAATAATATCGTGTCTGTTTGGCCTAGTTCAAGTGTTTAGGAATCTCCATCGATAACGTTGGCCAAATGCATCAGCCAGAATTCATAAACCACTCAACAGATCAAACAACACAATATAAAACATTTTTATAAAAATAACAAATATGCGCTCTTATATATATACGCACTCAAACTCATTCTAGGATATTACTAGTCCTATCCCTAATGAGTTACTCATCCTAGGGCGTTACTAACTCTATCTCTAATGAGTTTACCCCACCAAGGCCTAGGTGCTCGCTCAACCTAAGCTCTGATACCACGTGTAATGACCTGCCCTTTCGACCTCCCATGTCCATTCCATCACCTTTTCGACGCCGAAGCCGAATCCATTTCCAAGCACACACCATGTCGCACTCGCAAATCCAAGAACCACCAACACCTCGATCATCTATCGTCCATGCCACTTACTTCTTAAGAACCGCCATCGACTTTCCTACCTCTAGCCCCTCACGGCCCACTCCGATCACCCCTGCCGCTGTCGTGATGTGATTTACTGACCACAAGGAACCCAAGTTTCACCTCAGACCACTAAAGAACAATCGGCCATGGTCAACATCTTCGCCCCATCCCTAAGCTCCTCTCTTCACCTTTGATACCTCTCACGGCCTCTAGTTCGTCGGAAATTAATTTTTAAACCAATTTCGATCATCTTCTCCTCCACGACAAACCAAGCTATTAAAAGTCACGAGAACACTTCTAAAAATCCCCAATCATCGATACGAACCTGTCCATACCCTCCGTTCGTCAATCTGTGATTGTGAAAAACGATCATTTTTTCGATCACTCATTGTTATTTACGCATATCTCTCAAATTTATACAATGAAAACCCATGAAACTATTTTTAAAATAAACTAGAGATCTAAACAAACATTTTTCGTGTCGGAACTCTTTGATAATTGTGGATAGATTTTGGGGGAAATGATTTTTGAAGTAAAGGATGTGGTTTGTTTTCATTATTTTGAATGTTTACATTAAGATAGATGAAGAAGATGCTAAGAAATCAATGCCAGGAAGAAGTAAATGATGGAGAATGCACTTCATGTATATATATTGCTGCTTACTTTAAAAACAAGGGGACCAAGATTCAAATCGAGGTCAAAATCAAGGGGGCAAGATTATACAAAGGGAAACAATGGCAGGTGTGGTGCAGGGGAACAAGGGAGGCATGAATAGTGTATTGTGTGTACATATAGGTTTATAATGATTTTGAAAAGATTTTGGGTACCCACCGCATTATACCGCGTCCGTGTACGAGCCACGAACGACTAAAAGTACGATTGCACACAACAATGTGACACGATCACGAAACAAGAATAAAACACGGTGCTTATCAAGTTCTGTTAAATTTCAAAAATACCAACGTTTTTCATAAATACGTCAAATGGAAATTCAAATTATTTTCAGATTAAAACTTATGGAAAAATTCTATAAATTAAATTAAAAATACATCATCGAAAATCGAACAATTATTTGAAACGTAGATTTTATTATAAAAACCACAAATTGAATATTTAAAACAAATTAGATATTCTAAAAATCAAAGCGATCCGCGTCGTTACGCTTATGGTCATCAATACATGATCCTCCAAAAGAAAAACTCACTGAAGATGCGGACCATGAATTAATAATTGCTTATAACAAATGGGATGTGGATCTTGAAATCACTCAAGCTTACGAGCTGTCAACATTAGATAAACAGCTGCAAAGATAACACGAAAACACGACCGTCTGTCAAATCTTCGATAGCCTCAAAGCGTTGTTTGGAGAGATATATTGTTCTGCAAGGTAAGAGATTACTAAGAAATTGTTTAATATGAAGATGACGAAGGGCATGTGTGTAGATGAATATGTCCTATTAATGAAAGGCTATGTTGATAAGCTTTCTCAATTGGACGTTACGATAAGCAATGAGCTGCAAATGGACTTGATCCTGAGGTCTCTTACTCCATGGTTTGAGTCGTTCATATTGAATTAAAATATGAAACAAATAAATGTAAGCCTCGTGGAGCTACTCGATATGTTGAGATCAGCAAAGTTGATCCAAATATCAAGGCATAATGCTGGTTAAAGAAGAGAAAGCGAGTTAATAAGAAGAGTAAGAAGAGTGCTTCTAATGACAAGGGTGAACATTGAAGGAACTGGGCCAATTGGACGTGGGTGAAATATGTATATTTCAAAAAAAAATCCAATTTTTGGATCTATTGGGCCCATAAAGTGTAATAATCCGCACCTTAATGGGCCTAAATTTCAAGAAAAATCGAAATCCAAGTTCATCAAAGCACCGATATTGGATTTGGTACCTGAAAATAAGCATGAGCATTATCAGAGATTGACAGAAATCTAAACTCAGAGCGGAAACAATAACAAGATAAGAATATTTATTATGACTACTACCTTGGAATAAATGGCATTCCTTGGATAGCAGATTGTCACATCAGATCGAGCATGAGAGAAAAGAAGATTTCTCCAACAACAAAGCACATCCAGCTCCAATGAGATGTTCCTCTAAATCTATCATGTGGGTTGTAATGAGGAGGGGGTCAGAACAACGTTCTAGTGACTTGAAATATAAATGTCCATAACATAATTTATACCGATTGGTTTCTATTTAATTATTATATCCATTAAGGTTAGCAATTCTAATCTAACCTTGCATTGCACAACGATTACTTACCTACCCATTCCCAAGGTACAAAAATACTGATGAAGCTTTATCAACCGCCCAATACTTCCAAACCCATTTGCCGCTTAATGCTTCTAAATATGAAGCGGGCTTCTATAATACTTTTAAAAGAGAAATAGGCAGATTCTACCATTTAAGACCTCAATCAAGGTAGACCCCGTCATTTAAGACCTAAATCAAGGTAGACCCTGTCATTTAAGACCTATTCCCAAGGTGGTTTCCTGATAATGTAGTCAATGGTCGGTGGGTCCTAGCTATAAAGATTCTAACCACTATTTAAGGCTTTCGACATTTAATGTCCAACTACTACCGCATTTATCACTGATAAAATCGTAGTCATGTAATAGACAGTACGTGAGCCACTTAATACCTTTAAAAAGGACTAGGCGGACTTCTGATCATTTAATACCTATATTCTAAGCAGATCACCATCACTTAATACCTATCCTCAGGCGGACTCCTCACTGGTACTAGCATTATTATGAGCTTAGCAATGTGAGAGACTGTACCCAAGTTGCTTAATACCTCATTAATAAGGATTAGGTAGACCATTGATCTTTTAACACCTATTTATAGGTAGGCTTTTGTCATTTAATACCCAACCCAAGGCGGATTCCTCATAGGTACTATCTAGTTGACATTGCTTGGAAATCTCATTGGGCTACTTAATACTTCTTTTATATGAAAGAGGTAGACCCTATAGTCAGTTAATACCCCAAACCTGAAGTGAACCTTTCCCGGGATATCCACTATCGCTCTTAATTATAAATATGGAATCTCATTAGGTTACTTCTTTCGGTAAGGAGGCAGGCCCTACAGCCACTTAATACCTCAACACTGAAGTAAACCCTTTTAGAGACATCCTTATTTATTTGGAATCTCACTAGGTTATTTAATACTTCCTTTTAGGAGAGCTGCAGACCCTACAATCATTTAATACCTCAAACCAGAAGCGAACCCCTATGGAGATATCCCTCACCATTTCTAATTTCAAATTTAGATCATTTATTACCTTCCAATTAAGAAAGCATGCCCAATCTCTCACGTTGTCATAGGTCCTAGGATTAGTGATATCTCACATCAGTAGTAAGTACACCCAACTACTAGTAGCCTCAAAGTGAAGAGCGGTCTTCTGTCGAGTGACCCTACTGACCTCACATCACTAACCTACTGAGTCCAATTAACCATCCCAAGTCTTTGCTTATATTATTTTAGGTTGACATTGGACTTAGCTTACTAATTCCATTTTTATTTAAGGCAATAAGATTTACCTTAAATACTTATCTACCCATAAATCCCCTTTTAATGCTCATAAATGTCAGTTTGTCCATAAAATCCTAACGAATATTTTATAAGGCATTTATGTATGATTACTAATTTCAAATTAGTAACATTTTATGTCTATTCCATTTTTATCAGTCCCATTAACTCATTTACCCTATCAAATTATTGCAACTCCCATATTTATTACCATTTATTTCCCATTTATCGGAGTTACAACCTTTGAATTTCCTTTCTCATTAATTAATTATCCTAAACGTGAATATTACATGTAAGCGTCATTATTAGCTTTTTATTTAATTATTATAAGCGTAGTGAATTACGTACAAATAACTACTTTTATCAAATATATTCTAGTTATATATCTTCACTAGAATATTCTATTCCATTGGAATCATATCTAAAAGATTATCCGCTATAATTTCAAATTAGTCCAAAACAAAAGATTTAACTTTAAAATATAAAAGATTACATTTTTTGAAATTACGAGGAATAGTCATTTCTTTTCATTACTGAAATAGACAGTGTAAACTATAATGAATTCACACTTTACACATCTCTTTATCTTTTTATTTGCATCTATTCCTTGCTAGATCAAACGCTGTATTTTTTCAAAAAGGGAAAGAAATCAAACTAATTTACAAATATTAAACGGATCTAAATTTCAACAATTCCAAACATAGAAAAGTTTACATTCTAACAAGATTAGGCAAATAATCTAGATTGATAACATTATTATACAACTTATTTCAGACCTGTAATAAATTTCATTCAAATCAATATTCTAAATTCATACTTTTGAGACTGGTTTGCAGATCAGTTTGTAAACAATTCTAAATCAATTCATAAACAAGAATATGTATGCGATATTCATTATATTCAATTTGTTGCCTACAACTCATATACAATTATCCAGTTAGGCATAAAAATCAAATAAATACCAACGGGATAATTTTTGTATTATAACAATCTATAAAATTTCCCACTCATCTTTCAAAAGCGATTCAGATCTCCAGATCTGAAGTAGAACCTTTGATTCATCTCCAAATCCTTTTTAATCCAAGAAATATGTATAAATGGTATATACATACATTAGAATTACATATCTAAGAATAGATTTGGGATTGGGAGAGAAAATAGATATAAATATATAAATTAGCTCAAATACGCGTATCGTTGATTCTCTTCTCTTATCCTTTTTATTAGATTTCTATTCTTCTCCAATTTGTATGAATACAGATATAAATATCTTATTTTTATAATTTAGAAAGAAAGTGAAGAATAAGAAGTGACAGAGCCTTGCTACTGCCTCCAGAAAAATATGAGGAGAAGGGAGAGTTAGGCCTGAATTTATAGACGCTAGAATCAACCTCAACCGTTAGATCAAAACATGTTAAATCTAGGCCATACATGGCCTATGTTTACAGGAGCCGCCACACATGAAGTAGTCGACCGCCCCTACCTAAGGGTTGACCACGCACGGTCGACCGCTCCAATATGCGGGTCGATTTGTAAGCCCCAGATAATTAATTACAAACATTAATTTTTCTTATTTATTTATTTTTGTTCCAAATTCGTCTTTCGTCTGTAACTTCTTCGTTTAGACTCCGATCGCAAAATCTCAAATGTGAAAATTGCTCAGAATTTCGTCACGAATGCGTGCAAGTTTCATGGTCAAATTCCATTATTTGCACAAATTTCATTTTCGGAGCCTAATTAATTAATTAACTAAGTAATTAAATAACTAACGTCAAATTACGTGGTGCTATATTCTTCCTCCCTTAAAAAGAATTCCGTCTTCAAAATTTCACCAATGACTAAGCCATGGTTTTGGCTCCTAATTATTCTAAACTGCACAACCAATGAGTGTACAACCAGTTATACAACTAACGTGCACAAGTGCATAGTGTATTACTATATCACCACACAGAAAATATGTATGCAGAATGATTTTAAATTGGATCCTCCTATATGAATGCATTTCTTTTGAAAACATCTTTGCAAACATGATGTAAACAACCTATATATATACTGGTAGTTCTATATGTATGTAGATTTTTGAAAAATCTTTTCAACCAAAACCCCCATACTCCTACGAATAGAAGTATGAAGCAACCAAAATTTTCATCCACTTCCTATCATCCAATAATCTAACGCATCAAAAAATTGCTTCCTAAACTTTACCCCTATGCTGGAAAGAAGAATTTAGATGGAGAATTTAACATTCTTACCATACTATAATCTACCTATTCCCGCAGTATAGTGGAAATTTCCTCGTTGCCCCGGATTTATTCCAAATTTTCCATGCATAAAATGCATGAGGAGGCTTATTTTTAAGCTCTAAAACGAAATTAAGTCTAAAAATAGACTCGCATGCGTCATCGGCAAGGTATGGAAATAGAAATTCCAAAGCTAAAACAACTATTCCCTTGTTATCGCTTGCATTTACCGCATCGTCGAGCCTAATGCATCGCTAAATCCACAAATGCTAACTCTATATATCTTTCCTACGCCTAACATATGGCCTTCAAAATCAAAGATTTCATAAAAATATTTCTCATTTTTCAAATTTGTATGTCATTTGGAAAATAAAATCTCAAAATATTTAGATGCATATTTTCCCTTAAAATAAAATTTTGAACAGAAACTCTAAAAATACTTTAAAAGTCAAAATAACTAAACACAAAACTTTTGTTTTTTTTTTCAAAAGAGAAATTTTCAAATCAAGGGAAAACTTTTCAAAATATTTCCTTCTCAAAAGTTTATAAATCAAGCCACGATTTCAACGTAGTCGGAAATTGGTTATGCGCTAAACGCATAAACCAAATTCCAAAATTCTACAACTAACCTTTACCCAAAAATTGACATTTTATTTTAAAATATCATCACATCTTTTATTAAAAAAAATAGTTTTTAAGGAACATGAGCAATGATCCATGATATCAAAACAACTTTATCATGTCCTTCGCTAAAATTTTCCAACTATTCTAAACTTCCAGTCTTATATTTCATTTACCATTAGTCAAGTGTCTTTATGAGATTTCCATATTCGTACAGCTTCTTTACTATGCATATATAGGAGCGGTTTGCATATCCAGGATCAATAACACAGTAATAAATAGAAACTCATAATATCGTGCATGCCTTTTACAAGAGACAACTAACAGTTACAACCCAAACAACCAAAAAGAAAAAAAATGCTGGAAGGAAAAAGACAATAACACTATAAATCCTAAAATAATGTCTACAGACTACAAGATGCCTTGCTCCGTGGTTGGAGCTCGATCCATTTTTTCAACCCTTGAATGGTCGTAGGGGTGGCTATACACTGAATCTCGTGCTTCTGGTGCTGCTGACAGCTTCGGAATTGCCATTTTCCTAAGGAAGGATCTAATGACAGCAGAAGTTACCTTCTACTAAACTGCCTCTCCATGGAAATTCACCTGTATTACCTAAAAAGAGAGTGGCTAGGTGAAAATATGGAAAGTGGCTCTTTGGAGTGCTAATCCTTGATCAATCAAATTAAATCAAAAGGGTGCGAGTTCAATTGATGGCGATGCCGCCAATAATAGCATAGGTGGTCATCCGCACCATGGGATAAATCCAGTCGTAGCTTCTCGTCTTAGGGATAACATTGTGTCGAATGATGCACGTAATCAGACGGACAATCGGACATAGATTATCCATCTTCCAAATACCGACATCTTGGGAAAAGATCTGTTGCAAAAATCTTTGACACACTTTAAAATCATCCAAGTCTGCACCCTTCATGGAATCTTCCAAAATCTCAGCGAGATCATCGTTAGTCAGCTCAATCAAGACACCCTTCACCTCTGAACGAATCAAACTATTGCCCCCATTGAAAAGGCAGATGCAGCACATGTAACATTCCCACTCAAAAGTCTCGAAGTAGAGGATCGGTGGAAATCCTACCACGACGAATTGCTCTTCCAACCCAAAAGCGGCGAAGCCTTCTACTCATTTTGATCCAGTCAAGTGGCCTCTTGAGGGTTGAGACCATAATGGTGCAAGGTAAAACCGGCAATGCAGAAAGGTGTCTTGGGCTAAGAAGTGGTCGGAGGGAGGGAATAGGGTTTAGATCTGGAGTTGTGGTGGGGTGAGATCTAACGTGCAAAACCAGCACGAGGGGGAGGGAAGGCTGCTGCTCCTAGGAAAAACGACGTCGCCTAGGGTAGGAACGGAAGAAAGAGGCTGATACTTGGAGGATGAGGAGGATGGAGATTGGATTCGGCTTGTTGAGGAAGGAGGAACGAAAGAAGGCAACCGAGGGAATTCAGACGCGACTTTTATAGTCTCGTTCCAAGTTCAAGTTGTGCTAAAACTCGTTAACTGGTATACCTCTCTAGGTTTACCTCTAGGTGGTCAGTCGTTAGATGAGCTTTGGGTGTTAATTGTACCTAGACCCAATTAGGATCGGATTAAATAATAATTATCATTTCACGCCGTTTTCTTTGATTTGACATGATCCAAAAAATTCCTATCATCATCACGGCAATGTCAAAGTCTACCGCATAGTCCCGAACCATGCTCCACAATTCATATTAGTCCCAATAACACTGCCGCGACCAACAATAATTCCAAAAACCCAAAAAAAACTCTAACTGCTATTTCCTGCCTACTTTGCATTGAAATATTTCTTCCAATAGCTGGTAGGTACAATAACACTTCAAACTATATACCCCAATAAAATTGAATGTCATTCTTATTTTGTATGTACCTTAAATAGAGAAGATTTTAAAAACCTCAGTTTTATAAAGTGAAAAATAACCGAGCTAAATATATGCTCCTTTATACTTGTTTCTAAATAATAGAAACTATTTCAAACCAAAATTTCCCTTAAAATCAAACTTATATATATGTATAAATATTTCAAGGTTTCCAAAAACCCTTTTTTAAATAAAAATTTCCCAAATTGGAAAACTATTTCTTTGCCAAAAATCAAAATCAAGCCTTTACCGCTATACATATAAATATTTAAGGATATCAAAAATTAATCTTTTATAAAATAAGAATTTCTTCACAAGACCAACTTAGTGGTATACGTGTTTCTTTAGAAATCAAATTTCAAAACTTTCCCAAAACAAAATTTCCAAAATAAATCCTTAGAAAAAGAAATCCTTTGAACCCTTTTTCCCAAATCTAAGGCATTTTCAAGACATATTTATAAAAATTCTCTCATAGATTTTAAACTAAGGAATTGACATTAGTTATTCAAATAAAATTCGGTTTGCCATCAAAGAGGTGACCAATGAATGCACCATAGAAAAAACTTGTCTTCGGACAATTGCGACATATAGACTCTAATTTCCTGTCCATTTGGAATAAATTTGTGCCTCCGACCAGAACTCAAAATCCAAAATCACAAGGTAGCTAGAATCTCAACCATCAAGTCGAACACCTCCAGTCTCTGGGATTCTACCATATGTTGTACTCATGCTCTACACCAACAGCACTTACGCATCACCAATAATCCATGGGGTACTTCGGAGTCAGCGTGAAAATCTTAGCTTTATGATGTTTCCAACCTATAGGTTCTTTGCCCATTCCCTTGGAGTGGAACTACAACTACTTCTATAGTCAAAACTCTTAGAATCTAGCGTATAAATATATTATTACTAGATAGGAAAGTACGAATATGTTCTCTCAATTTATCTTAATTCCTATGATCTACAAATCTAGGCTCTGATAACGAATGTGACAACCCACACCTTAATGGGTCTAAATTTTGACAAAAATCAAAATCCAAGTTCATCAAAGCATAGATCATTGGATTTGGTACCTGAAAATAAGCATGAGCATTATCAGAGATTGATAGAAATCTAAACTCACAGCGAAAATAATAACATGATAAGAATATTGATTATGACTACTACCTTGGAATAAACGGTATTCCTTGGATAGCAGATTGTCACATCAGCATCGAGCATGAGAGAAAAAAAGACTTCTCCAACAACAAAGCACATCCAGCTCCAGTGACATGTTCCTCTAAATCTATCATATGGGTTGTAATGAGGAGGGGGTTAGAATAACTTTCTGGTGACTGGAAATATAAACTGTCCAACATAAATTTATACCGATTGGTTTTCATTTAATTGTTATGTCCATTAAGATTAGCAATTCTAATCTAACCTTGCATTGCACACACTATTACTTACCTACCCCTTCCCAAGGTAGAAAAATACTGATGAACCCTTATCAACCATCCAATACTTTCAAAGCCATTTGCCGCTTAATACTTCTAAATATGAAGCGGACTTCTATAATACTTTTAGAAGAGAAATAGGCAGACTTTGCCATTTAAGACCTCAATTAAGGTAGACCCCATCATTTAAGACCTAAATCAAGGTAGACCCTGTCATTTAAGACCTATTCCCAAGGTGATTTCCTAACAATGTTGTCAATGGTCGGTGGGTCCTAGCTACAAAGACCTCTAACCACTATTTAAGGCTTCTGACATTTAATGTTCAACTAATACCGCATCTATTGCCGATAAAATCATAACCATGTAACAGACAATATCCAAGCTACTTAGTAACTTTAAAAAGGACTAGGCGGACTTCTAACCATTTAATACCTATATTCCAGGCAGGTCCTCATCACTTAATACCTATCCTTAGGCAGACTCCCCACTGCTACTAAGGTTATTACGGCTTTAGCAATGTGAGAGACTATACCCAAGCCACCTAATCCTCGTTAATAAGAATTAGGCAGACCCTTGACCATTTAACACATATTTATATGTATGCCTTTGCATTTAATACCTAACCCCAAGGCGGACTCCTCACTGGTACTATCTAGTTGACATTGCTTGAAATTCTCATTTAGCTACTTAATACTTCTTTTATAGGAAAGAGGTGGACACTAAAGACACTTAATACCCTAAAACTGAAGTGGACCCTTCTCGAAATATCCACTATCACTCTTAATTATAAATATGAAATCTCATTAAGTTACTTCTTTCAGCAAGGAAGCAGGCCCTGCAGCCACTTAATACCTCAACATTGAAGTAAACCCATTTAAAGGTATCCTTGTTTATTTAGAATCTCACTATGTTACTTAATACTTCATTTTAGGAGAGAGGGGGACCCTACAGCCACTTAACACCTCAAACCAAAAGTGAAACCTTATGGAGATATTGTAACGACCCAGAATATCAGTCATTGAATCTGGAATATTTAATTGATTTTAAATTGAAAAGTTAATTTTATAAGTTAAATAACTTGAATTTCAAGTATAGCGATTTATTTGATAATTAAATTGTTAAATTTAATATTTGGAATTGTTTAAATAAATAAATCCTGGATTTAATGTGAATAAAAATGATTTTCAAAGTTGATTTAAATTCTATTTAAATAAGAATGGAGATAGTAAACTTTTAATTTTGATTTAAAAGTGATTAATTTGGTTTTTATAATAATTCATTTTAATTAACGTGTAAAAATAACTTTCCGAGGCACTATCTCGGATTTCAACGAACCCAGTGTCATTGGATCCGTAATAGTGTATTATTATATGTTAATAAATTTCGTGGCAATCGGACATATCACTTGGTCGTTCGAGCTCGAAACGTGTAGAAATTAATTAAAGAAATTTAAATTAATATAATTCGATTTTGGAAAGCTAACTTATGTATATGATGGAATTGGCTCCCGATACTAGTTCCATTATGTTCGGAATATGGGTATTACATATAAAGCGCCAGACGACATGTCTCGATTAGAGTTTGACGTTTTAGGATGTATATTACCGGATATTTTAAATAAAATAATATTAGGCCATACCCTACCCATGTCTCGCTCACTGTTCATAGCCATACTTGTCAAACCATCCACGTTCAGCCCATAAGTTTTCTTTCGTTTATAACATCATGCAAAAACAGAGGAAACTGGTTAGTTAATTTTTTCAAAATTTTCCTCCTTCGTCCAACGGTTCAAGGCAATCACGTCTATTCCAAGCATCGTTGGGGAAAGCCATCAACTAGGAAGTTGTAGATGACAACGAGCTCGACCTATTGAACGGTTGGATTGGCTAATTCAACTCATGGCGGTGCAATTTTTGAGATGAACGTCGGTTTCATTTTTCGCCGATTTCGGCGTTTTGGTGATCCTAAGGGTGATGACATGCGTAGGAGAAATGTAGAGGGAGGCAAGGGTGAGGTGCGACCGGAGTTTGGTGAGCTATCGTAGCGTGGCGACGGTGCAGTTTGAAGTTGAACAGAATTCGTTCATGGGGGTTTTCTCGGTGATAGGGTCATTGTAGGCAACGAGGTCGGTACCTGGAAGCGCATCGAGGGCAGGCGGTCATAGGGGCAGCTCGTGGTGGCTTTCGGTGAAGCACAGTGGGGTGGTGGACGCGAGAAGGGGGAGGGTGTTGTTTTGTGCATGAGGGGATTAGCTAAGAGGGAAGAAGGATTTTAAAAATGTAATTAAAAACTTAATTTTGTGATTAGTTATTTATATTGTAATTTAAATATCGATAACTTCAAATTTGAATAACTCTCTCATACGAGGTCCAATTGAGGTGCGGATTTTTGCATTGCGCTCGTGATGTTGTGAGATTTGCAATGGAATTGGTTTAGATGAATTTGGAGATAGTTGAAATTTGGGCCAAAATCAGACGTCGTTCGATTTTAGTTTCAAACCGAAACACCTCGGCGACAATTGGAATAATAGTGAGTTAATCTCACCTTTTGGCTAATCAAAAATGTTATATAGTTAGTAAAAAGATTATTGATTAGATATTTGGATGATTTACTGTTTTTATCAGTTGGTTTGGATTTATTCCCTTCCCTGGAGCGGATGACCCATATTATATAATTATTGTAATGTAGGGAAACATGTTGGAGGGATCCAACTGGATTCCTCGCCATTATTGATTTTAATTTCAAAAATATTCCCATTATACGATTACTGAATATGAAACCTAATTGTGGACACCATGGTTTATGACATTATTATATGTTCAAACTTAGACCCCGTAGTGGTATGAAATCACTATCAATATTGGTTAAACGTTTGATGGCTAGTGGCCTTAAAATTAGTATTTTAAAAATACTATAAATTGCCATTTAAATTGGAATGGGTTTTAAGACAAGAAATGATTTTAAATCTGAAATTGGGTTTCAGAAATATTTTGTTCTAAAGAGCTTAATTTTTATTTTATTCCAACCTTTTTATCTATCTTGTTCTAAGTTATTTATTTATATTTAATATTGTTTAAAAGTTATTTATTTAATATTGTTTTAAAAAGTTATATGTTTATATTTATTTTGTTCTATAAAGTTATTTATTTATATTTAATATTGTTTTAAAGTTACTTATTTATAATTAATATTGTTTATAGGATTATTTATCAAAATGTTAATATTTTGAAGATTAATTATTTAGATAATTAATATTTTTTGAAAATAATAATAATGATTTATTAATACTGTTTTAGAATTAATTATTATTATTTATAATAAGGTTGAAAATTTATTTTTAGTGTTTTATTAATAATGTTTTGAAATTATTAATTATTATTTTTAAAATGTTGGAGTTAATGATAATTATTTATTTATAATGTTTATTGTTAATAATTATTATTATATGATAGTGTTAAAGTAAATGATTAAAATTTATTTATAAATGTTTTAGAGAATTATAAATAGAGTTTTACCAACAGACTTGAGTTTTATAAGAGGAGTTTTACAAGGTAGTTTGGAAACTTAAAGGAAGATTAGTTAAAGGATAAAAAGGGTTTTACAAATGGTTTAGATATTTATAAAAGAATTTTAGAAATGGGTTTATAGAGTTATAAAGGTAGTTTTATAAATGGTTTTATGAACTTATAAAGAGGTCACAAATGATTTTAAGAATGAATAAAAAAGTTTTATAAATGGTTCTAGAGATTTATAAAATAGCTATAAATGGTTTTAGAAATTTATAATTGTTACCCCACCTTTTGGTCAAGGCTGGAGTATCCACAAACTAGCGGGAAAATGACGGATATCAGGATTGGAAATCAATTGGAGATAAGGCTTTGATCGATGTCGTCAAAATTTGGCCGAGCTCCAACCATGGCGGGATCGATAGGAAATGATGATCAAGGCTAGGAGAGGCTACGTTTCAAATCTCAGGTCAAACAGAGTTCATTTGCTCAAGATGATTGATGGATACGTACAAGGCGTTCGTATCGATCAGCATGGATACGAATAGCGTGTTCGTATCGATCAGGTAAGAAGGCCAGATGGGTTTCGACTCGATGACAGTGGACCCGGATTGGATAGGTAAGCGTGCGATGGTTTGTTCGACTCGATACTGTTTGTATCGATCAATGTTGGATACTTCGACTCGATACTGTTCGTATCGATCAATGTTGGATACTCCGACTCGATACTGTTCGTATCGCTCAATGTTGGAAGCGATAGCAGATGGATGTGAATGAATGGTTACGAAGCCTGGACACGAACGAGAAGCAAGCGTGATTTCAGGAAAGAACCAATCAACCCGGCATGAAAATGGGATCGAGCCTTGGAAGTAGCGCCACGTCACCAGCGCGCACGTGAAGGGCATCGATTCAAACCAGACAAACTGCTGAAAGTCCCCATTTCATATCGATCATAACTCGAGATTTACAAGTCCAAATGCCACGATATTTTCACAGAAGCCTACGCACAAGCTAAGGAATGTTCACACCAAGTTTCGACTCCATTGGACAAAATCTTGATTGATACAAATTACGTTCGTATCGATCACGGATCGGGCCGAAACTTCGTGGGCTCGGTCGCGTGGGCCCGCTCATGTGCCAGAAGGAGTGTCCCGAGATCTGAGCGAAATATCAGCCTCCTACACCTATAAATAGACCCCCAGGGCCTACAGAAAAAGGATCTTTTGGCTATCCAACATCCAGACTCTGCCTGATTCAACTTTGCTCTCCATTACTAATGTTGTACTCGGATTTTATTATAGTTATCTGTTGTAATCAATTGTAACCAGCAAGGAAAGTCAATAAAAGATTAACTTTTGGAGTGGACGTAGGGCGGAGATAGCCGAACCACTAGAAATCTTGTGTCTCTGTCTATTTCTTTCCGTTTAAGTTCATTATTCTTTACTTTTCATCCTCTACATTACTTAGATCTGTGATCCGTGATTATATACTGCTGATTTGTGTTCATACACTAGTGCTTTCACGATATTTGGGGTTTGTGACCAATTTTGGTGCAAACACTTTGGTGCTTTCACTGAGAAGCAACTAGCGCCCGCTATACCAAATTTGGAGTTCAGATCTAAAGAGCTATGACAAGGCAATTAAGTAGAAGACAAAGAGCCGAGAGAAATCAGCATGAAGGGAGCCAGGAAGCATCATCAGGGGCTAACCAGACTTTAGCTTTCATCACCAGAGATGAGATGGAGGTGATGATGGGAGCAATGCATGAAGAGTTTCTAAAAAGGCAGGAGGAGACGATGCAGAACCTCCTCAGACAGTTTGGACAAGCAGGAACGGCTGGAGCTTCAGGAGTTCAGATCCACGGAGCTAGAGCAGAAGGACCAAACATGCAATCAAATGGAGCAGCTCAACAAGGCACAGCCCCTGATCAGCACACAACTGCTAACCTCGATGGATCCAGGCTTGGGGGCATGCCACCTGGCAACGATGGATCGATTCACGAAGGAATCCCAGTTAACACCACATAATAGGATGCTAGCAAGAATGTAGGAGCGCGGGATGAGGAGTACGTACTAGAGTTCCCTCGGGGACTCGGGGGGCAACCATTGGCAGACAACGCAGGATTGGCTGAGATTATCAGGCGAACTATGCATGGAGGTTTGACGAACAGAGATCTGGAAGGAGTAAACAGGAGGCCGTTTACTCGTGACATCAGGATGGCTCGGAATCCACCAGAATTCAAGCTGCCTACGGTAGAAGTATACAATGGAAAAGCTGATCCAACTGATCACTTGATGAGATATACAAGACATATGGAAGTGTTAGGGGCATGAAGGAAGTGATGGCCAGATGTTTCCCTCTATACTTAACGGATATAGCTGCGATGTGGTTCAGACAGCTATAGGAAGGATCTATCAGGACATGGATAGAATTGGTGGACAGTTTTCTGAAGCAATTTCGGGTTCATATCAGAAGGCCGAAGAATGTGATGACACTAACATCAGTAAAGCAAAGGATGGATGAATCACTCAGAGCCTTCTTAACTCGGTTCAACGCAGCGGTTGCTTCGGTGGATCGGCCGAATCCATTGATGGTTTTAAAGGCAGCAGTATCAGGAGTCAGAGAGGATTCAGATTTCAAAGTATCTCTAATACGGGACCCACCAATGGATCTCGGGGAATTCTTTCACGAAGCTGAGAGATTCCTTCGGCAGGAAGATGCATGTTCGGATATGAAGTTAAAGGAGGTGAACGCAGCTGAGGATGGTGGGCCATCCAGCGAAGGATTGTATAAAGATAAAGCAAAAAGGAAGCTGGATGATGAATCAGGAAAAGCTAGGAAGCGGTGGAGGGAACCAAAGTTTTCCACTTACACAGGGTTAAACGAGACGTTAGAACGGATATTCATGGAGACTCGAAATCGCCTTCCCTACCAAAGGCCAGCTAGGAGAGACCCCTCAGAACGTGAAAGGGCATCAAGGAGGCACTATCTTTTTCACGATTTAGACGGACATGATACCAACAGTTGCAGGCATCTGAAGGACATAATTAAGGAGCATATAAGGAATGGACAGTTGTGACAATATGTCGGGGCTCGGAATGCGGCGGTGGAGCAGGAGCAACCACCGTCCACCTCAAACAACGATGGCGCGAGGCCCGGGAATGATGGTCAGTTGGTTATCAATTAACATGGATGATATGAAATAAGCAGTGAGCTATTGGCAAACGACCAAGTCATTTACTCATGTACGAGGACTGAGATGGCCCCTAGGCATGCTCTGACTGACGATAAACCGCTACGCTATGGTTTGTGAAATCTGTTTCTTCTTTTGGTTTGGGCATTTGTCTTTTCTGACTTGGTTTTGGAGTTTGGTTTGAACTCCTGATGTTGTTTGTTTTCTGGTTTGGACTTTTGTTTGGATGATTGCTTTCTGATTTGGATTTCTAATATGGATTTTTCGTTTTTCGATTTGATTTGGATTTTGGATTTGATTTTGATTGGATTTTCATTTGGTTTTTGGTAAATGGACGTTGGGTATGGATTATGCCTGGCAAGGGGTAAGACTCTTCGTCCGAACGTGACGAATTGGCTTATTCAGGTCGTCGAGTATGGACTATACTCGGCAAGGGTCCGAAGAGACCAGGATTCGGCCTAGGACTTAGGCCCCATAATATCTATCGGTTACAATTTCAGGTCGTCGAGCATGGACTATGCTCGACAAGGGTCCGGAGCGAGCAGGATTCAGCTTAGGACTTAAGCCATGACAATTATTTAACGCCCAGGGACACTGGGCCACGGTCGTCAAGTGTGGATTGCGCTTGGCAAGAACCCAGAGAGGTTACGGATTTGGATATCGACCCGAGGAGATCCTTGACTCGATTATTGGTTATTGAATGAGGATGGATTAGGACTCGGATATCGAGTATGGATGGATATGGAATTGGCTAAGGCTTTGGTTACTGGATTCGGAATCAAACATCGACTCGGAGCAGTCAAGAACGATGCACTTGGATGATATGGCTATGGACTTTAGATATCGGATTCTGGACTATTCAAAACACACCTTCTTACCACAAGGCATGTTTTGGGGGGCAAATGTTACCCCACCTTTTGGTCAAGGCTGGAGTATCCACAATCTAGCGTGAAAATGATGGATATCAGGATTGGAAATCAATTGGAGATAAGGCTTTGATCGATGTCATCAAAATTTGGCCGAGCTCCAATCATGGCGGGATCGATAGGAAATGATGATCAAGGCTTGGAGAGGCTACGTTTCAAATCTCAGGTCAAACGGAGTTCATTTGCTCAAGATGATTGATGGATACGAATAAGGCGTTCGTATCGATCAGCATGGATACGAACAGCGTGTTTGTATCGATCAGGTAGGAAGGCCAGATGGGTTTCGACTCGATGACAGTGGACCCGGATTGGATAGGTAAGCGTGCGATGGTTTGTTTGACTCGATACTGTTTGTATCGATCAATGTTGGATACTCCGACTCGATACTGTTCGTATCGATCAATGTTGGATACTTCGACTCGATACTGTTCGTATCGATCAATGTTGGATACTCCGACTCGATACTGTTCGTATCGATCAATGTTGGATACTCCGACTCGATACTGTTCGTATCGATCAATGTTGGATACTCCGAATCGATACTGTTCGTATCGATCAATGTTGGATACTTCGAATCGATACTGTTCGTATCGATCGAGTCGTTGCGAAGAAGACTGGAAGCGATAGCAGATGGATGTGAATGAATGGTTACGAAGCCTGGACACGAACGAGAAGCAAGCGTGATTTCAGGAAAGAAGCAATCAACCCGGCATGAAAATTGGATCGAGCCTTGGAAGTAACGCCACGTCACCAGTGCGCACGTGAAGGGCATCGATTCGAACACGATCAAGTCGAATAGATCGATTCGAACCAGACGAACTGCCGAAAGTCTCCATTTCGTATCGATCATAACTCGAGATTTACAAGTCCAAATGCCACGAAATTTTCACAGAAGCCTACGCACAAGCTAAGGAATGTTCACACCAAGTTTCGACTCCATTGGACAAAATCTTGATCGATACGAATTACGTTCGTATCGATCACGGATCGGGCCAAAACTTTGTGGGCTCGGTCGCGTGGACCCGCTCACGTGCCAGAAGGAGTCTCCCGAGATCTGAGCGAAATATCAGCCTCCTGCACCTATAAATAGACCCCTAGGGCCTACAAAAAAGGATCTTTTGGCTATCCAACGTCCAGACTTTGCCTGATTCAACTTTGCTCTCCATTACTATTGTTGTACTCGGATTTTATTATAGTTATCTGCTGTAATCAATTGTAACCAGCGAGGAAAGTCAATAAAAGATTAACTTTTGGAGTGGACGTAGGCCAGAGATAGCCGAACCACTATAAATCTTGTGTCTCTGTCTATTTCTTTCCGTTTTAAGTTCATTATTCTTTACTTTTCATCCTCTACATTACTTAGATCTGTGATATGTGATTATATACTGCTGATTTGTGTTCATACACTAGTGCTTTCACGATATTTGGGGTTTGTGACCAATTTTGGCGCAAAAAATAATGGAGTTTATAAATGATTTATAATTCTATAAAAAGGAAACCTTCCTCAAAGCTTCATGAATATACTTACACCGTTGAGATAAGTATATGGATATTTTCCAAGTATTGAAATCTAAGGGTTTGTGAATAAATCTTTGTAAAAGTATCTTGATACAATTATTACAGAGTGATTTTAATAATGAAAGGATTAATTTAAGAGGCTAGTGATTGCTTATATGCTTAATCAATGTTGATTTTCCCATTTGAATTAAATCTTTGATTTGAATGTGTGTTTATTAGTAGTTAAATAACTGACTATCAAATATGGATCCAAAATGTAACTTTGGAAATATATAGGAGAAACCTGTGAGTTTTATGGCAAAGTCATCTCCGATGATGCTGTACCGTGCGTATAAGTTTCATTTCGTTCTCCTAGGACAAATGATAAGGAAATTCATCCAATAATGGTTAGGAAGCGATCTCCGCTCTTATCTTTGACTATTTATTTCCTAATGAACCAGGGTTGAGTTTATCGGAAACTTTCAAAGTGAAGACAACTTGGAGATGATGGAATTGAAGATGGAGCTCTCAAGCATTTCATTTAGTCCCAGAACGAACTTGTATGAATGAATGCTGGCATTGCATTGCTACTTGGAGGCAGTGTTAGCATTCCAAGTGGGAAGTGTTGTATAAAAGATAAAAGGTAGCCTCAAGCCTCATCAATCGAGAAAGACTAAAACAAGGGAGAAGCAGCAGGTCTAAGTGGGTCACTCCCAAGTAGGGTATGATCATCCCTATCTAGAGTCGATATTATCTCTCATTTGTGTGCTTCGAGGCCCATCAACGAAAGGGTGATCATATTCGATACTACTAGTCAAGTGGTAGGCCGGTCCTGTGTCGGCAGGGGATGAGGTCCTCTATGTTATTTTTTCTAGAGATGCACCGTGGTGGGCGATACCCCAGTAGCCCAGTCACTGTATGGAATCCATTGTCCAATACGAGCCTTTATGGTTTTAATTGTACACCTATTATGCTAGAATTTAATTAATGTAGCAATTTCGGCTATGATTAATATGTATTTGTATCTTAGACACTATTATAATATCATAGAATTTCGTATGAAAATGTTTTAGTTATGTAAGGTAAAAACCTATTCGTGTTTATGTGCGGCATGGTCTTACAAGATACCTTTTTTCAAAAGATTTTTGAAATAGTAAAATCCAATTGGACATGTTTTCTCGTGCTGGTTGTAACATCCCCCGACTTGGAGGCCCAAAATTAATGGCTACGGTTATTGTAGTCATCTATAGTTATTAATTCTTGGCGACCAAATACGGCGATAATATATACATTGATATACAAAAACATAAGAATATGGAAGAAATTTAAACAGCAAATAAAATCCACATTCCATTTCAAAACATTTCAATTTGATTACATAATCCTATTCGCAGACCACGTTCAGATAACATATAATAACAAAATACGCTAAGAGCGACATATAAGGATGCCCCCTTGGTTGATCATAGTACATACTAAGGCATAAAACAATTTGCCTTTACAACCAAACACACAGCGAAAATAAAATAACTTTAGATACTATCTGCCTCCTGCATGCCTCCGGAAGCTTTATTCGTCTAATGAGAAAACCTGAAAACCTTGAACTCTCAACCTACTCAAAAATCAATTAAGTACTTGAGATTTTAAGGGGAAAACAAAAACTTCGAGTCAGACAAAAATCCTGGTATGAATAATAATTTATCATCTAAAACCATTTAGATATCTAGTGAAACCACGCCACTTAACGGAACGGGTTTTCCCTTCACTTGTATCCTAAAACATTTATAAAACCATATACCGTGCTCCTGCATCCACAATGATTAAAACATAGCATTTAAAAACATTATGATGATATGCAAAACAATTAAATCAATTCTGGATTACTCATCCCCATTCATTCTGACTATCTGTCTTAATTATAGTTTCTAGGATTATTATTAACCTGTTAAATGTTAAGGACTATCTATCCAATTACTTAGTTTTCATGGGATCACTAAGAACATATTGGTAACTCCAATATCTTATTTCTTATCCTAGTTTTCATGGGCTAACTAGGAACCTATTGGTTGACTGCCAATATCATAATCTGGATATAGTTTTTATGGGCTAACTACAAACCTACTGACCCCTGCCAGCATCAAATCATAGTTTTCATGGGCTGACGATGAACCTATTGGCCCCTGCCAATATCATACAGTTTTCATGGGCTTACTGTAAACCTATTGGCCCCTGCCAATATCTTTAAATTAAGAATTTAACATTTGTTAAGTTATATTCACTAGTGGGTCAATCTAGCTGGTTATTCTGCCCTTTCCCAAAATTCAGTTATGGGTTGAAAACAATGTGAATAACTCATCAAAATCTTTATTTATTTATGCCATGGTTTTTCCTTAAAAATGAGAATGGGTTATTTGTTTTGAAACATCACTTTCGAAACCCCTGAATGACCTCCTTCGAAAGCTTAGAAATCCTCTTTCCAAAACTCTCTCTCTCTATATATATATATCTTTTGAAACCAATAAGACCTTTCGATGGTATCAAGAAAACATTCTTTAAAACAAAGGTTTCAAAACAAATGAAATACCCTTTTGAAAGCATTCGGTTTTACTCTTAAAACATAATTTGGGTCAAGATGGTGGTATACGAAAGTATCTCTTTTGAAACCAACTAAAACTAGTTTGGGGAAAAATTGATGGTGTCGGAGCCATCTAGTTCGAAAGCAAAGAGGCTTTGAAAATCAAAACTTTGAAGGTCTGGGTCGAAACCCCCTTTCGACTCCATCTCCTTCGAAACCCTAACCCCTTTCGAAAATAATTAGGAAAAAGGTTTGGTTTAAGGTAAAATAAGAGCAACCACTTCGAAAGCATTATTGGACAAATGGTCGAAAGGTAGAGTAGCGGCTAGGCTTCCACTAGGTCAAAACCAACCCCTTTCTAAAGCCTTTATTTAAAAGAAAAATATCTCCTTCGAAAACTAGTACTTGCAGTATAACATGGCAACTTTCTTTGAAAGTAAACATACACCCTTTCGAAAATAATAAGTTTCGACTAAGTCGAAAGCCGTAAGCAAAACAAGGTAAGGACTTTAACTTATAAAACAAAGTAGGGTTACGACCTTATCGGAGGCTTACCCTTTGACACCAAAGCTTCCGCCCATCTTCCAATCAACTACGTACCTTCTAGGAGATACCATGTGTATTGGTTTCAAATATGAGGGTTTCGACTTTGATGGTTTCGACTATGATGGGACGAAATTTAGGGAGTCGAAAGGCACATTCCATTAAAGGCGAAACACCTTTTTCTAGTTAAAGGCTGAATTTTTGGCAACTTTAAGTAATCTCTTTTTAACAACTTTCCTAGTTGTAAAACACTGATTGGCTACTATAAAACTTTTCCATTTCTTTAGTTCTGAAACTGCTACATTAATTCAGATCCTAAATTAAAGGATTTAAACGTTAAAACCTTTCCATATAACCTAAAACCGACATTTTCAGAAAAGCCCTACCTTTAAAATAATTTATTTCCCTAAATAAATCAACCGGGAAAAATCCCCAAAAATCACAGAAATCCGAAACCATGTAATCAAACATGTTAAAATTTTTAGACCCAATTTCTTCCTGAAATTCACAAAATAAATATTTAGCCCAATTTTATCATATTTTCCATCAAAAATTTATAATAAAATTTCCATGGCTTGGAAAATTCTAAAAATTAAAACCCATCTCCAAAATTATATTTTACTTAGCATAAAAATTTTCCATGGCATTTTAAAATCAATAAAACATGGTTTTGACCCTAAAACCGTACAGATTTCATATAATTTAATGATTTAAATCAAACAATCCATAAGTTCAAGCATATCACCATCCAATATATCATAGAAACAAAATAAATATTCAAATATGAAATCACATGATTATAAAAC
The DNA here is from genome assembly GCA_030737815.1 of Allium fistulosum. Taxonomy (NCBI): domain Eukaryota; kingdom Viridiplantae; phylum Streptophyta; class Magnoliopsida; order Asparagales; family Amaryllidaceae; genus Allium; species Allium fistulosum. The sequence continues at coordinate 216,626,104 of CM060905.1, forward strand.
GAAAAAGAGATGGTAAGAATTATTATTCGCCTTAGATTTGATAAGGAACTTGAGATTTGTTGTTGATTAATCCTTCCTAGCTTGATCTTTGGCTTTAGATAAAAATTCCTTCTTTTCCTCTTTGGTAATGGTCGGCTCTATTAGGGTTTTGCGTTTATTTTGATTTTAGCAAATAAAATGAACGTGAATGGATAAAATGAGAAGTCATAGCCGTGTATAATTTATTGGTTAATTTACTAATATGCCCATGTGTAGTTTAATTAACCAGTAAACCAATTTAAAGCCCGTTTGTCTTATTATTAAGCACAACCCAATAAAATTTATTCAAATCTCAATCTCCTTATCATCATTGTTCTATTTAATTTATCTAATTAAATCTCCTAAATAATGTTATAAAAAATTAGGGATGTCACAGTCTCCCCCCCCTTAAAGAATTTCGTCTTTGAAATTCAGTAAGGACTGAATACTAAACATAGCAATCATCTATAACAACTCCTAACAACCATACTAGTCTAACTAACTAGCTACTATCTATATAAATCTAGTGTAGACATACCCTTAAAGCAGATCAGGATATGTATCTCTAATCCCGTCCTCTGTCTCCCAAGTACAGTCCTTCTCTTTATCGCTCCACTGAACTTTCACCAACCTGATTGTCTTGTTCCTTAATCTTTTCTCATCTCTAACTACAACCCGAAAAAGTCAAATTAGGTTCTACCACTAAGTCATCCAACCCTGTCGGAGGAATAGTAGTCTCTGGATTATGCACATACTTGTGAAGATGAGATACATGAAATACATTATGGACACCTGCCAAAGTGCTCGGCAACTCTATTCTATATGCGAGCTTTCCAATCCTCTCTATAATCTGGAATGGACCTACATATCTTGGGGCTAACTTCCCCGACTTTCCAATCGTATCACACCCTTCATAGGTGATACCTTAATAAAAACTTTATCTCCAACTGAGAATTCTAAGTCCTTACGCCTCTTATTTGCGTAACTCTTCTGTCTGAACCGAGCTTCCTTCTTCCTACCTCGGATTAACTCAATTTTCTCTGACGCCTCTCTAACTAAATCTAGACCTAAGACTAATTTATCTCCAGTCTCCAACCAACATGCTGGTGATTTGCATGGCCTTTCATACAAATCTTCAAATGGCGCCATTCCTATATTAGTCTGATAACTATTATTATAGGAAAACTCAACCAAATGTAGGTGATCTTCCCAAGATCCACCAAAGTCCAATACACAAGCTTTCAATAAATCCTTGAGTACTTTGTTGACTCTGTCTGTCTACCCATCTGTCTGAGGGTGATATGCAGTACTCATATTAAGCTTGGTACCCATCACTTCATGTAGACTCTTCTAGAATTCACTAGTGAACAATGAATCTCTATCACTGACTATACTACTAGGAACTCCATGCAGTCTAACTATGTTCTTCTGAAACAACTTTGCTAAAATAGGTGCCATCCTGGTTGACTTAACTGGAATGAAATGGACATTCTTGGTCAATCTTTCCACTATAACCCATATACTTTCATTACCTCTATTTGACCTTGGCAACTCGTCTATGAAATCCATAGAAATCGAATCTCATTTCCAAATTGGAATCTCTAAAGGCTGTAGCAACCCACTTGGTTTCTGATGTTTAGCTTTCACTTGTCGATAGTTTGTACACTGTCTAACCCACATGCCAACATCCCTCTTCATGCCTTCCCAATAGAAGCTCCTCTTTATATCCTGATACATCTTGGTTCCTCCAGGATGAATCGTAAACTTGGATCGATGACATTCTCCATGAATTTCTTTCCTTAAGTCCTCCTTATTTGGAAAACACAATTGTCCCTTCTTTCTTAGCCACCCTCTCTGGTCAAGGCTAAAATCCTTTAAATCATCGATCTCCGTTCCAACTTTAAGTCTTCTGATCCTCACAGCTAATAATGGATCCTCCTTCTGTTTAGAAGTAATTTTCTCAATCAATACTGGTCGAGCTTCTAAACAAGGCAACCTGGCGGTACTCTGGCTAGAACCAGCAGTCGATCTTAACCGCACATCACAACTGACTAAAGCTTCTAAATCTCTCCATTCCGTCAGCATAGCTAACACCACATTCTGATGTTTCCTGCTAAGGAATCTGCCACCTTATTACCTTTCCCTGGTGTATATTCTTTACCAAAATCATAAGTAGCCAAAAACTCCAGCCACCTCTGCTGTCTCATACTCCTTTTGAGAGAATAAATACCGTAAAGACTTATGATCAGTATACAACTCAAATCTCTCCCCTAAGAGATAATGTCTCCAAATCTTCAATGCAAAGATCACAGTTGCTAACTCCAAATCATGAGTAGGATATCTAACCTCATGCGGCTAAGCTGCCTAGATGCGTAGGCAATGACTTTACCACTCTACATCGACACCGCTCCTAATCTAGTTCCACATGCATCAGTATGCACCACTAAACCTTGGTTTCCGTCTGGAACTACTAATACTGGTGCATTAGTCAACAAATGCTTTAACTTAAGGAATGCCTCCTCACATTTTTTGGACCAAACAAATCTCACTTCCTTCTTGGTCAGCTTAGTTAAAGGTGCTACTATCCGTGAGAAATCCCTAATGAATCTCCGGTAGTAGCCAGCAAGTCCAAGAAAACTCCTAATCTTAGTCACTATCTTTGGCCTTTTCCAATTATTCACGGCTTCGATCTTATCTAGATCGACCGACAATCCTTTCTTTGAAACCATGTGACCAAGAAACTATACCTCTTTCTTTCAGAAATGACACCTAGTAAACTTTGCCTTTAGCTAGTTCTGCCTCAGTGTCTCAAGCACTACTCTAAGATGAACTTCACGCTCTCTCTCATCCTTAGAGTAAACGAGAATGTCATCTATAAATACTAGTACAAACCTATCCAAGTACTCTCGGAAAACTCAATTCATCAAATCTACGAAGAAAGCAGGTGCATTCGTCAATCCTAATGGCATTACCAACCACTCATATGAACCATATCTGGTCCGAAATGCTGTCAAAGGAATACTATCCTCTGCCACTCTTAATTGATGGAAACCTGTCGCCAAATCCAACTGGGAAAACACTCTGGCTCCACTCAACTGATCAAACAGATCATCTATTCTCAGCAAAGGATAATTATTCTTAATTGTCCTTTCGTTTAACTTACGATAGTCAATACACATCCTTAATGACCCATCTGGTTTCTTCACGAACACCACAGCTGCTCCCCAAGGTGAACTGCTTGGTCTAATAAAACTCCTTCCTTCTAGATCCACTAGCTGCACCTTCAATTCCTTCATCTCAGTTGGTGTCATCCTGCTAGGTGGTCTACTTACAAGTTCAGCTCCTGGCACAAGATCTATTCTAAACTCAATAGCTCTTTTCGGGGGTAGTCTAGTGACTGGCTCAAAAACATCTTCAAATTCTCTTGCTACCTGAACCCAACTTAACTCATTTCCTACCTCCATTGCATTAAGCATAGCACTAACACTCCGGTTAGTATTCTCTACTGAGAATATCACTTGGTTATGACTATCAGGGTGTCTCGGTGATATTTCCCTATCCTGGCAAATATTCTAGCCTCATACCTACTCAACCAATCCATATCCAAAATGATCTCGAAATCTACGAAGTCAACAACATACAAACTGCTTGCAAACTCATGACCTAACAAGTCAAGTTCTAACTGGTCACGTCTTAACCCTAGAGTTGCATACCCTTCTATTGGATTTGCAACCCTTAAGGAAGTAACAAGGTAGGTGGGTTCTAGACATAATCTATCAACCTAACACTGAGATATAAATGAATGTGATGCACCGGTATCAAAAAGTACTCTAACTGAAATACTCTGAATCAAAAGCGTACGTTCCATCATAGTCTTTCCCTTATCTGCTACAGTAGGACTAGTTAGTCCTATAGCAAAAAAAATCCTTTGTTCTCCCTAACTGGCTCTGGACACCGATTCTTGTAATGCCCAACTTGATCGCAGTTGAAGCATTTCACATTCTTCTTAACTGCTGCCTTCCGCCCATTTCCTGACCGGTATTCATTAGCAAAGTGACCCTTCTTGTCACGCTTATAGCAAACAACCTCAGCCTTGGACTTCTTGGCGGTATCTCCCTTCTAGGTCCCCTTTTTTTTATAAAGAATTTCCTCTTCTTCCCTTGAGAACCCTGGGTTTCCACTGACTTCTCTTTAGCTAAATCAGCAAGCAACTCCTCATGGCGAATAGCCATCTCCACCACTATATTGCAAGGATCACAGACATGTGTCATGGTCATTCTAGCAAGCTCGGGCCTCAGTCCCCGAATGAACTTCTCATTCCTTTTGATGTCAGTATCTATAAGAGCATACCCATATCTAGACAGCTCTTCAAACTTAGTAACATACTCAACTACCAACATATCTCCTTGCACTAAATCCATAAATTTCCTCATCGGCTCGGACTTGGCAAACTCAGATAGAAACTTCTGCTCAAATCTCGTATTAAAATCATTCCAAGTTAACCGTTCTTTCGGAACTCCGGTAGTGACACTGTTCCACCAAGCAGTGCTGACCCCTGCAACTACCTAGAGGCCAACCTCCTCATTTTTCCATCATTCAGACCCAAATCAGTAAATATACGCTCACTATGCAACAGCCAATTCTGAACTTCTACAGCACTCTCCGTCCTAAGAATGGCTTCCCACCCAGACTGGTGTAATCTCTACTCAATAAAGTAATATTCCTAACTGGAGCCACGGGATTTTCTCCTCCTCCAATTCCGGCAACTTGAGCAGCAACACCATCTTGCATCAAGCCGGCTAAGAATCGATACATCGCCCCCATAACTACTGGTGGATTTCCAGCACCCACATGGGCTTCAACATTTTGGTTACTAGCATTAGCCGATTGACCCGAGTTTCCCCCAGTAGTTGGTCGAGCATTCCCATTAGTTGCAGTGCTTCCTCCACCGAGATTTCCTCTTCCATTTCCTACTTTCATATCCCCTTTCTCGTAAATCTGCATACGAGCCTTAGTAAGATACAGAAGAACGACTAAGAGAACGGGGGATACGTACTTATATATATAACTATATATATAGAAAATACAAGTACGTTACTATAGCATTAACCCAAACCCCAATCTTATTATTTGATTCATTGGATTATATTTGAAAAATCTTTTAGGTTTAAGTTTCTTTTAAAGTTTCATAAACCTATGCTCTAATACCAACTTGTAACATCCCCCTACTTGGAGGCCCAAAACTAACGGCTACGGATGGTGCAGTCATCCATAGTTATTAATTCTTGGCGACCAAATACGACTATATTAGATACATTGATACACAAAAACACAAGAATATGGAAGAAATTTAAACAGCAAATAAAATCCATATTCCATTTCAAAACATTTCAGTTTGATTACATAATCCCATTCGTAGGCCACGTTTAGATAACATATAGTAACAAAATACGCCAAGAGCGACATATGAGGATGCCACCTTGGTTGATCATAGTACATACTAAGGCATAAAACAGTTTTCCTTTACAACCAAACACACAGCGAAAATAAAATAACTTTAGATACTACCTGCCTCCTGCATGCCTCCGGAAGCTTTATTCGTCTAAAGAGAAAACCTGAAAACCTTTAACTCTCAACCTACTCAAAAATCAATTAAGTACCCGAGAGTTTAAGGGAAAAACAAAAACTTTGAATCAGAAAAAAAGCCTGGTATGAATAATAATTTACCATCTCAAACCATTTAGATATCTAGTGAGACCACGTCGCTTAGTGGAACGGGTTTTCCCTTCATTGGTATCCTAAAACATTTATAAAACCATATACTGTGCTCCTACATCCACAATGGTTAAAACATAGTATTTAAAAACATTATGATGATATGCAAAAATATTAAATTAATTCTGGATTACCCATCCCCATTCATTCTGACTATCTGTCTCAATTATAGTTTCTTGGGTTGGGTTACTATTAACCTGTTAAAAGTTAAGGACTATCTGTCTAATTACTTAGTTTTAATGGAATCACTAAGAACCTATTGGTAACTCCAATATCTTATTTCTTATCCTAGTTTTCATGGGCTAACTAGGAACCTATTTGCTGAATGCCAATATCATAATCCAGACATAGTTTTCATGGTTTAACTACAAACCTACTGACCCCTGCCAGCATCAAATCATAGTTTTCATGGTCTGACTATGAACCTATTGGCCCCTGCAATATCATATAGTTTTCATGGGCTTATGGTAAACCTATTGGCCCCTGCCAATATCTTTAAATTAAGACTTTAACATTTGCTAGGTTATATTCACTAATGGGTAAACCTAGCTGGTTATTCTGCCCTTTCTCAATATTCAGTTATGGGTTGAAAACAATGTGAATAACTCATCAAAATATTTTTTTATTTATGCCATGGTTTTTCCTTAAAAATGAGAATGGGTTATTTGTTTTGAAACATCACTTTCGAAACCCTTGGATGACCTCCTTCGAAAGCTTAGAAATCCTCTTTCCAAAACTATATATATATATATATATATATATCGAAACCACTAAGACCTTTCGATGGTATCAAGAAAACGTTCTTTAAAACATAGGTTTCGAAACAAATGAAATACCCTTTCAAAAGCATTGGGTTTAACTCTTAAAACATAATTTGAGTCAAGATGGTTGTATACGAAAGTATCTCCTTTGAAACCAACAAAAACTAGTTTGGAGAAAAATTGATGGTGTCGGAGCCATCTAGTTCGAAAGCAAAGAGGCTTTGAAAATCAAAACTTCGAAGATCTGGGTCGAAACCCCCTTTCGGCTCCATCTCCTTTCAAACCCCAACCCCTTTTGAAAACAATTAGGAAAAAGGTTTGGTTTAAGGTAAAACAAGAGCAACCACTTTGAAAGCATTATTGGACAAATGGTTGAAGGGTGGAGTAGCGGCTAGGCTTCGACTAGGTCGAAAGCAACCCCTTTCGAATTCCTTTATTTAAAAGAAAATATCTTTTTTGAAAACTAGTACTTTCAGTATAACATGGCAACCTTCTTTGAAAGCTAAACATACACCTTTTCAAAAACAATAAGTTTCGGCTAAGTCGAAAGCTTTAAGCAAAACAAGGCAAGGACTTTAACTTATAAAATAGAGTAGGGTTTCGACCCCATCGGAGGCCTACCCTTTGACACCATAGCTTCTGCCTATCTTCCAATCCACTACGTACCTTCCAGGAGATACCATGTGTATTGGTTTCAAATATTAGGGTTTCGACTTTGATGGTTTCGACTATGATGAGGCAAAATCTAGGGAGTCGAAAGGTACATTCCATTAAAGGCGAAACACCTTTTTCTGATTAAAGGCTGAATTTTTGGAAACTTTAAGTAATCTCTTTTTAACAACTTGCCCAGTTGTAAAACACTAACTGGCTACTATAAAACTTTTCAATTTATTTACTTTTGAAACTGCTGCATTAATTCAGATCCAAAATTAAAGGATTTAAACTTTAAAACCTTTCCATATAACCTAAAACCGACATTTTCAAAAAATCCCTTCCTTTAAATAATTTATTTCCCTAAATAAATCAACCGGGAAAAATCCCAAAAATCACAAAAATTCGAATTAACCATGTAATCAAACATGTTAAAATTTTTAGACCCAATTTCTTCCTGAAATTCATAAAATAATATTTAGCCCAATTTTCATATTTTCCATCAAAAATTTATAATAAAATTTCCATGGCTTGGAAAATTCTGAAAATCAAAACCCTCTCCAAAATTATGTTTTACTTAGCATAAAATTTTTCCATGGCATTTTAAAATGAGTAAAACACGGTTTTGACCTTAAAACCGTACGGATTTCATATAATTTAATGATTTAAATCAAACAATCCATAAGTTCGAGCATATCATCATCCAATATATCATGGAAACAAAATAAATATTTAAATATGAAATCACATGATTATAAAACCAAAAAGAGATGGTAATAATTATTATTGACCTTAGATTTGATAAAAAAACTTGAGGTTTGTTGTTGATTAATCCTTCCTAGGTTGATCTTTGGCTTTAGATAAAAATTCCTTCTTTTCCTCTTTAGTAATGGCCAGCACTATTAGGGTTTTGCATTTATTTTGATTTAAGAAAATAAAATGAACGTGAATAGACAAAATGAGAAGTTATAACCGTGTATAAATAATTGGTTAATTTACCGATATGCCCATGTGTAGTTTAATTAACCAATAAACCAATTTAAAGTCTGTTTATCTTATTATTAAGCATGACCCAATAAAATTTATTCAAATCTCAATCTTCTTATCATCATTATTCTATTTAATTTATCTAATTAAATCTCATGAATAATGTTATCAAAAATTAGGGATGTTACACTGGTTTTCCAGACTGACTCAGGTGTTATTTATTTATAATGCTCGGGTCAGATCGAGCATATTATATATTTAGTTTGGATGCGTTGGAGCTTTAGGAGACGAGCTGGAGGTCTAGGACATATCTACGTAATTCTTTGTGTTCCACTTTGTTGTATGTTGGTTGTATTTATCAGCAATTATAAGGACATGCCATTATAATTGTCCGGGCTGAAATAGGTTAGATTACTTTGATTGGTGTATGTATATTACAATTTTTCTTTTTGTTAAGATTTGTTGTATGTTATAGATTATTCATTTTACTATGAGATTCTGTGTTGTAGGTTTTTTTCTCTCTTCTTTCTTCTTCCTTCTTTCTTTTTTCTTTTCCCTAACAATCGGGTTTTTCGGCATTCGATTGCTCGACAACAATATAGTGGACGTATTAATGTCGGTTTTCGAGGGTTGAAAATCCCGGCTGTGCCACTTGGTATTAGAGCACGAGGTTCGAGAACCTTGGCTTTGTTGGGCTACTCATTATAGATAGGGTTAGTAGCACCCTAGAATGAGTTTGATTGTATATATATGAGCACGTGTTTGTTAGTAATAATAAAATGTTTTATATTGTGTTGGTTGATATGTTAAGTGGCTTATGGATACTGGTCAATACAAGTAATTAACGTCATTGATAGGGATCTCTAAACACTTGAACAGAGCAGTTATTCATAGTATTGTTTTGAAATTAGGGTAAATGATATAACTTTACCTTGATTATATCTTATACAAAAAGGAACAATTTTTCAGAAATTATGATAGTATATATGGTGTGTTTGGGTGTTAGTGAATAATAGTATTTGATTATTATCGTTTGTTGTTGTTGTTGTTTGTGTTCTAATAAAAGTGTTATTATTATAATGTAAACAAAGATAAATAATTAAGGAATGGTTTTATATAACCAAAGTGAGACTATATAAATATGATTTATAAATGGAAAGAAAATGAAAGTTTATAAGTATCTTTATAAATATGATTTGTAAATAAAAAGGATTTAAAAGGTGAGGATTCGAGAATTTAAATTTTCGTTGATTTTGAAAATTGTTTTTCAAAAGCACCGAAGAATAATAATAGTACTATTTTCAAAATATTTTGATTGGAAACATTTTAAAGGGATCTAATAGTGTTAAGAAAGCACTGAACTCACTTCGGCCGCTGGAAAATAATTTCGATGATAACAGCAACATCATCGACGTTCATTTTTGGGTTTCCAAGAGAGGAATTGCTACTATTGGAGTTTTGTTTTGGTAAAACTAGTTTTGACTTAAAATTCAAAAGTATGATTTGAAATAAAATGGAATTAACTATAGTATTGTTCAAAATAATTTGAAATAAGGACAGGGTGTTTAAGACTCTGGAAATTTTCATTTAAGCGTTTTATGAAAGTGTGAGGAAATAAGTTTTATAATTATAAATTTTGATGATTAGCAAGTTAAAGCAAATTTTTAGATTTTTTGAATATAAATTGTTAGGAAAAGCAAAATTGAAATGGAATTTAACTTAAGTTAAATGATTTTTGGAAATATAATTGATTTTGATTTGAAATGAATTAATGAATGAACTAATTAAATAAATTAGTGAATTGAATTTGGTTTATAATATTGTTTGATAGAATTGAATATTGAAATTGAACAATGAATTGAGTTAAATGAAATTGAATTTAATTTAAAATGGATATGGATTTAAGTTGTGAAGTGATAATAAACATGAGAAATGTTGTATATAATGTTTATAAACTTAAGTAAAATTTTATGAAATGATTCGTAAATGAATTTAGTATGGAGTGAAATGTTGTTAAATATAAAATTTTATGGAATGGTCCTTAAGTGATATTAGTATTGAAAGAATAATCTAAGTAATAAGTGAATGTGAAGAAAACAATGTGAATAATGATTAAGAATAAATGAATGAAAATAAAAGACTCTAAACAGAAAAGGAATGGAATATAAGGGGAAACCAATTGAAATAAATATATAAGTTGTATGTATATTAATTTATTCGCATAACTATTGATCCAGATTCGATTATATGATTTCGGGATGATTTGCATCGGTCCAAGTTAGAATTTTTTCCCTCAATTCTTGACGGCGAACACTGGATATGGGTTTTTGATTGATTCTGGAGTTCTCTATCATAGTATATGACTATGCAAGGAGAGTGATGGTTTCTAATCAAGGAACCGGATCGAAGTCCGTACTAGAGTGGCCATGTGAACGATACTAGTTCAGAAGTGAAATTGTGTGATCGAGCAAGCGATCGGATTTAATATTGCGTACGGATGATATATGTACATCGCACGGGATTTAGTAAATTAAATGTTGAATTTTGAAAATACAAGATAATATGATTATGAATTATATGATTGGATATCATTGGTAAATAAGATGTAGGTATATAGAAGAAAGAGCTAGTTGATGCCTTTATTTCATAGGTAAAATAGGGTTGCTCGACTAAAAGGCACATGTTTCTATTTTGATTGATTGATGATTTTATGATTGAGCCACTTGGCTTTTGTTTTCTTTGTTGGTTTAGCCCATAGTTGCGATTTGTAGTTGTTCCGATCTAGCCGCGAAAAGGAGATGTCGACGAAATTTTCCATAAATATAAGGTGCTAGAAAATTTTTGTGAAATTTTGAAGAGAATTTTTGATAACTAAATTTGGATGTTTATGTTATGACTTGGAATGGTATTAGTTAGTAACTATGAATGAATTTAAAGACTTAGAAAAGGTGACAACAAAGCTTCAACAAATTGATTTTGAAAAGTTAATGGGTTTGGGGTTTTTTTGCTTACTTGCTGATTTCGGGAACGAAAATCTTTTAAAGGGGGAATGTAACAACCCAGAATTTCAGTCAGTAAATTTGGAACATTTATCTGTTTTTAAATATTGAAAAGTTAATTTTATAAGTTAAATAATTTGATTTTCAAGTATAGCGATTTATTGATAATTAAATTGTTAAATTTAATATTTGAAATTATTTAAATAATTAAATCCTGAATTTAATATGAATAAAATTGATTTTGAAAGTTGATTTAAATTCCATTTAAATAAGAATGGAGATAGTAAACTTTTAATTTAGATTTAAAAGTGATTAATTTGATTTTTATAATAATTCATTTTAATTAACGTGTAAAAATAACCTTCCGGGGGATTGTCTTGGATTTCGAAGAAACCAGTGCCATTGGATCCGCAACAATATATTATTGTATGTTAATAAATTTCATGGAAATTGGACGTATCGTTTGGTTATGCGAGCTTGAAACACGTAGAAATTAATTAAAGAAATTTAAATTAATATAATTTGATTTTGGAAAGCTAACTTTTGTATATAATGGAATTGGCTCCCGATACTAGTTCCATTATTTTCGGAATAGGGGTAATACATATAGAATGCCAAGCGGCACGTCTCGATTGGAGTTCGAGATTTTAGGATGTATATTACCGAAAATTTAAAATAAAATAATATTAGGCCACACCCTACCCATATCTCATTCACTGTTCACAGCCATACTTGCCATACCATCCACGATCAGCCCATACGTTTTCTTTCCTTTATAACATCATGCAAAAACAGAGGAAATTGGTTCGTTAATTTTTTTCAAAATTTCCCTCCTTCATCCAATGGTTTGAGACGATCGCGACCATTCCAAGCATCGTTGGGGAAAGCCATCAACTAGAAAGTTGTAGACGACGTCGAGCTCGACCTATTGGATGGTTAGATTTGGCTAATTCGACTCAAGGCGACATAATTTTCAAGATAACGGCGGTTTCGTTTTTCGCTGGTTTCGGCGTTTTGGTGATCCTAGGGCTGATGGCAAGTGAAGGAGAAATGTAGAGGGAGGCAAGGGTGAGGCACGGCCGAAGTTTGGTGGGCTGTCGTCGCGTGGTGGTGGTGCAGTTAGAAGTTGAACGGAATTCATTCGTGGGGATTTTCTCGGCAATGGGGTCATTATAGGCGATGAGGTCGGTACCTGGAAGCGCGTTGAGGGCAGGCGGTCGTAAGGGAAGCTTGTGGTAGTTTCCGATGAAGCACGACGGGGATGGTGGATACGAGAAGGGGGAGGGGCTATTTCATGCACAAGGGAATTAACTAAGAGGGAAGAAGGATTTTAAAGATGTAATTAAAAACTTGTTTGTGATTAGTTATTTATATTGTAATTTAAATATCGATAACTTCAAATTTGAATAACTCTCTCATACGGGGTCCAGTCGAGGTGCGGATTTTTACGATGCGCTCGTGATGACGTAAGCTTCGCAATGGAATTAGTTTGAACAAAATTTGGATATAGCTAAAATTTGGGCTAAAATCGGACGTCGTTCGATTTTAGTTCCACACTGGAACGCCTCGGGACAATTGGAATAATGGTGAGTTAATCTCACCTTTTGACTAACCAGAAATGTTATATAGTCAATAAAAAAACTATTGATTGGATATTTGGATGATTTACTATTTTTATCAGTTGGTTTGGATTTATTCCCTTCCCTGGAGTGGATGACCCATATTATATAATGATTATGATGTAGGGAAACATGTTGGAGGGATCCAACAAGATTTCTTGCCATTATTGATTTTAATTTCAAAAATATTCCTGTTATACGATTACTGAATATTAAACCTAATTGTGGACACTATGGTTTATAACATTATTATATATTCAAACTTAGACCCCGTAGTGGTAGGAAATCAATATCGAAATTAGTTAAACGCTGGATGGGTAGCCTTAAAATTAGTATTTTAAAAGTACTATAGATTGCCATTTAAATTGGAATTGGTATAGAGACAAGAAATTATTTTAAATCCAAAATTGAGTTCTGGAAATATTTTGTTGTAAAGAATTTAATTTCTATTTTATTCCAACCTTTTTATCTATTTTGTTCTAAGCTATCCATTTATATTTAATACTGTTTTTAAAAGTTATTTATTTAATATTGTTTTAAAAGTTATCTATTTATATTTGTTTTGTTTTAAAAAGTTATTTATTTATATTTAATATTGTTTTAAAGTTACTTATTTATAATCAATATTGTTTTAGGATTATTTATCAAATGTTAATATTTTGAAGATTAATTATTTAGATAATTAATATGTTTTGAAATTAATAATAATGATTTATTAATACTGTTTTAGAATTAATTATTATTATTCATGATAAGGTTGAAAATTTATTTTTAGTGTTTTATTAATAATATTTTGAAATTATTAATTATTATTTTTAAGATGTTGGAGTTAATGATAATTATTTATTTATAATGTTTATTGTTAATAATTATTATTATATAATAGTGTTAAAGTAAATGATTAGAATTTATTTACAAATGTTTTAGAGATTTATAAATAGTGTTTTATCAATAGATTTGAGAATTTATATGAGAAGTTTTACAACATGGTTTGGAAACTTAAGGGAATATTAGTTAAAGGATAAAAAGGGTTTTATAAATGGTTTTAGATATTTATAAAAAAAATTAGAAATGGGTTGATAGAGTTATAAAACTAGTTTTATAAATGGTTTACAGACTTATAAAGAGGTCATAAATGATTTTAGGAATGAATAAAAGAGTTTTACAAAAGGTTCCAGATATTTATAAAATAGTTATAAATTGTTTTAGAAATTTACAATGGAGTTTATAAATGATTTAGAATTCTATAGAAAGGAAATCTTCCTCAGACTTTCATGAATATAATTACACTGTTGAGATAAGTATATGAATTTTTTCCAAGTATTGAAATATAAAGGTTTATTAATAAATCTTTATAAAAAGTATCTTGATACAATTATTACAAAGTGATTTTAATTACTGAAAGGATTGATTTAAGAGGCCAGCGATTGCTTATGTGCTTAATCAATGTTGGTTTTCCCATTTTGAATTAAATTCTTGATTTGAATGTGTGTTTATTGGTAGTTAAATAATCGACTATCGAATATGGACCCAAAACATAACTTTGGAAATATATAGGAGAAACACGTGAGTTATATGGCACAGTTATCTTCGATGATGTTTTACTGTGCGTATAAGTCTCGTTTTGTTCTCTTAGGACTAATGATAAGGAAATTCATCCACTAAAGGTTGGGAGTGATCTCCGCTCTTATCTTTGACTGCTTATTTCCTAAAGAACTTTGGTTGAGTTTACCGGAAACTATCGAATGTTTTTTGAAGGGACCGGGATCAGATCTGTTATCCGAAAACCACTTCGGTCCAACTCAAGCTTTTCGAAGTGAAGACATCTTGGAACAGATGGAATTGAAGATGGAGCTTCAAGCGTTTCGTTTTGTCCCAGAATGAACTTGTATGGATGAATGCTGGCATTGCATTGCTTCTTGGAGGAAGTGTTAGCATTCCAAGTGTGAAGTGCTATATAAAGGTAAATAGCCTCAAGCCTCATCAAACGGGAATGACTAAAACAAGGGAGATGCAGCAGGGCTAAGTGGGTCGCTCCCAAGTAGGGTATGATCATCCCTATCTAGAGTCGATATTATCTCTCATTTGTGTGCTTTGGGGCCCATTAACGGAGCATTGATCATATTCGGTACTACTAGTCAAGTGGTAGGTCAGTCATGTGCTGGCAGGGGATCCTGGTGAGGTCCTTGGTGTTATTTTTTCTAGAGGTGCACCATGACGGACGGTACCCCAGTAGCCCAGTTATTGTATGGAATCCATTCTCCAGTACGAGCCTTTACGGTTTTAGTTTTATACTTATTATGCTAGAATTTAATTAATGTAACAACTTCGCTATGATTAATAACTATTTGTATCTTAGACACAATTATAATATCATAGAGTTTCATATGAAAATGTTTTTGTTATCGTAAGGTAAAAACCCGTCCGTGTTTATGTGTGGCGTGGTCTTACGAGACACCTTATTTTCAGAAGATATTTGAAACAGTAAAATCCAATTGGATGTGTTTTCTCACGCTGATTTTCCAAACTAACTCGGGTGTTATTTATTTATAATGCTCGGGTCAACCAAGGATATTACAAATTTAGTTTGGATGCGTTGGAGCTTCAGGAGATGAGCTGGAGGTCCAAGACATATCTACGTAATTCTTTGTGTTCCGCTTTGTTTTCTTTGGTTGTATTTATCAACAATTGTAAGGACATGCCATTATAACCGTCCGAGGTGAAATAGGTTAGATTACTCTTATTGGTGTGTGTATATTACATTTTTTCTTTATGTAAAGATTTGTTGTATATTATAGATTATTCGTTCCGCGTGAGATTCTATGTTGTAGATTTTCTTTCTCTCTTCTTTCTTCTTTCTTTTCCCCTAATAATCGGGTTTTCCGACATTCGATTTCTCATCACACTACAAATTGATATATTATTGTCGACTTTTAAGGGCTGAAAATCCCGGCTATTACGGATATCCCTTACCGCTCCTAATTCCAAATTTGCACCATTTAATACTTTCCAATTAAGAAAGCAGGCCCAATCTCTCACGTCGTCATGGGTCCTAGGATTAGTGATATCTCACATCAGTATTAAGTGCATCCGACTGCTGATAGCCTCAAAGTGAAGGGCAGTCTTCTGTCGAGTGACCCTGCTGACCTTGCATCGCTAACCTACTGAATCCAATTAACCATCCCAAGTCTTTACTTATATTATCTTAGGTAGACATTGTACTTAGCTTACTAATTCCCTTTTTATTTAAGCAATAAGATTTACCTTAAATACTTATCTACCCATAAATCCCCTTTTGATGCTCATAAATGTCAATTTGTCTATAAAATCCTAATGGGCATTTCCTAAGGCATTTATGTATGATTACTAATTTCAAATTAGTAACCTTTTATATTTTTTCCATTTTTTCAGTCCCATTAATCCATTTACCATATCAAATTATTGTAACTCCCATATTTATTACCATTTATTTTCCATTTATTAGAGTTACAACCTTTTAAATTCCTTTCTCATTAATTAATTATCCTAAATGCGAATATTACATGTAAGCGTCGTTATTAGCTTTTTATTTAGTTATTATAAATGCAGTAAATTACGTACAAATAACTACTTTTATCAAATATATTCTAGTTATATATCTTCACTTGAAATTTCTGTTCCATGTTCAATTGTTGGAATCATATCTAAAAGATTATCCACTATAATTTCTATAAAGTAGTCCAAAACAAAAGATTTAACTTTAAAATATAAAAGATTACATCGTTTGAAATTACGAGGAATAATCATTTCTTTTAGTTACTGAAATAGACAGTGTAAACTACAATGAATTCATACTTTATACATCTCTCTCTTTTTATTTGCATATATTGCTTGCTAGATCAAACGCTGTATTTTTCCAAAAAGGGAAAGACATCAAACTAATTTACAAATATTAAAGGATCTAAATTCCAACAATTCCAAACATAGAAAAGTTTACATTCTAACAAGATTAGGCTAATAATCTAGATTCGTAATATTATTATACAACCTATTTCAGACCTGGATCAAATTTCATTCAAATCAATATTTTAAATTCATACTTTTGGGACTGATTTCTAGATTAAGTTATAAATAATTCTAAATCAATTCATAAACAAGAATATGTAGGCGATATTTATTATATTCAGTCTATTGCTTACAAATTTCTCTACAAATATAGTTGCTCTATCTATAGGAAATATTATTTCATCTTTTATGATATTTCAAGAAATCTAATTTCTGTTTGAAAAAGTTTTATCTTTTTAGCTGATACAGCTAATCTTGATTTTTAGTAACATTTATGAAAATATTTAAATGTTTAAAACGTTGATCAATTGATTTTGAGAATATAAGAACATCATCAATATATACTATGGTAAATGTTGTATGAGCACTATAAATATCATTTATAATTTTGTTGAAGTTCTGAAGGGGCATTTTTTAACCCAAACGGCATTACATTCCACTTATAATGGCCAAATGGAATTGTAAATGCAGTTTTGTATCCATCATCCTCTTTGACATGAATTTGCCAAAATCCAGATTTCATATCAAACTTAGACATTATTTTAGCTGAATAAAGCCTTGCAAGTAAACCGTTTTTATTAGGAATTTGATATCTAATCTATCTTAAAGCTTTGTTTAAATATTTATATTTATAACTAATCTTGGAACACCGCATTCCAGTTCTACGACATTTTCAACATAAAATGCCGAACAACTCCATGAGCTTTTAGATGGTCTAATAAGATCCTTATGTAATAACTCTTCCATTTCCTTTTTACAATTTTCTAAATGTCTTTGAGACATAGCTATAGGTGTAGCTTTAGTCGGAATTTGACTTTCTTTAAAGTCAGGTTCATATGGTAAACTTATTTCATGTTTTTTCCTTTGCCAAAAGGCATTAGGCTCATCTACATATATAGTTTTTTCAATATGATTTTTTAGGTCTTTCACCTTTTGTTATAAATATGGTTATAATAATTTCTCTTTTATTCTTTTATAATTTATCTCTTGAGATGAAGAGTTTAAAAAAAATTCTTTTCTTTTAATACTTTTTTGTATAATATTAATTTTATGATGTTGTGATTGTGACACAAATTTGAATTTGAATTTATTATTATTAATAGTACTAGTTATTCCTTCTTTAGAAATATTTGTTATTGGGTATAACAAATGCAAGAAAGGATTTACTAATATAACATTATGAGATAAATTTTTAACCATTATAAAGGGCAATTCTAAACAAATTCCTTTATTACAAACAGCTGTATTTTGGAGTTTATAATTAACTAACAATTTTTGACCATCTACAGCATTTAGTATTTCTGTAGTTTTAGAAAAGTATTTTGAAGCTACCAACCCTTCATTGATGCAGTTTAAATCTGCACCTGAATCTATCGTTGCTATTGTAGTAAAATAGTATTCTTTGTGAACTACAATAATAACCTTAGTATGCCATTTGTGGGTAATTACCTTGTCTACAACATTTATAAATGTTAAAGAATTTAATTCTTCTTCTCCCAAAATCTTATCATTATCTTGATTATTATCATTTTGAGGTTTTATTTCTATTAAGGACATTCTTTCTTTTAATTCTTTTATTTCTTGTTTAAGTATTTTAACTTCATGATGTAATTCTGCAATTGTGGTTTCAGTATTTGCTGGATCAATATTACTTGAGGTTTTTACCCTATTCAAAATATCTTTTAAATTATAAGTTTCTAGTTTTTTTAGTTTCAACTTCTTTTCATTGTTATGTGTTTCTAAATTTTATTTAACATGTTTTTCTTTTCTTCTGGGTTTGAAATTTTATCTACAATATCTAGAATGAAGTTTTCTTCTCTTGCTAACATAAATAATCCATTAGCTTTACAAAAAGCTTTGTAATAGTTACAATTACCATCACAGTTGTCAGATTCTGAATTATTATTTGAATTATTTTCTGATTCATTTTCAGTTTCTGAATTGATTTCTATAATAACAGATAATTTTAAATTTTCCTTTTCTGAATCAGAACTTGATATAAATAATTTTCTAAATGACTTTTTTAATTCTTCATCTATATCAAGATTATTTATTTTATTTTTCATTTTACACTTATTTGCATAATGACCTGGTGATTTACATTTCTAACATATTAGAACTTTTCTTTGAACATATTTGTTTTGCTCTTTTCTTTTATAAGACTTATATGGTTTTATTTTTTGCTACTTTCTGTATAATTTTCATTTCGTAAATTATTATTTTTATAAAAGTTTTTCTTAGATGATTTTTAACCTTTTATTTTCATTTATTGGCTTTATTGGTGATAACCCAAGTTGGTCACAAAAATCTCCTAAGATTCTTTTTCCATAGATTTTCTCCTTTTGAATTTGTTTATGTAGTTTTATTTCATTGCATAAATGAATTCCTTCTGCAACTATTTCTGCAGCTATTTCCTCATAGGTATATTGACTGTAAGGGACAGTTCCATTATTTTTCTATTTTGTAAGATTTTTAACCTTTTCTGCAAAGAAATGAGGTAGTCCTGATAAGAACTTTTCCTTCCAAAAATCATGATTGCTATCACTTCTAATAAATAATTTAGAAAAATACACATCTTTATACCGTCTAAATTGTGATAGGTTTTGACATTTTAAATTCATTAATCGTTCTTGAGTTCTATCAGTTTGAAGAGCTGTAGCTTTAATAAAATGTTTAGCTATTGTATATATTAGCGTATTTACGCAATTAGTTTTTTCCATTCCATCTTCTAATTTTGTTGCAGTAAATATATATTCGTTTGCTTCATTTGATAAATGAAAATCCCATCAACCTTTTAGTTGCCTATAAACCCTTGTACAATACCTTTAGCTATTCTATCATCTGAATTATTATTTTATTAGACATACAGTGGTGTACATTGTCATATAATTTAGACTAGTTTGTATCAGATATTCAGAATAACCATCTTATTCCATTCTATAATGGAGGCACCGTCAAAAGATACTTGCTCCATGGTTATTATGTTCCTTGAATAAGAGGTCGACAGGCGTTGGTCACGTATGATAGGGTTTACTATATGAAGTATTCCCATAATTAATTTTATTAACATCAAAATTGTTTTATGGTTTCTTTTGTTTAATGTTTAAGAACATCTTTTGTAAATCATTTACTTCATTGTCTGAGTTATTATCAAATTCTAGTTCAGAGATTTCTCTAGTCACCTTATAGGAAATTAGTGAACTTCACCAGGTAATGTTAATAGAACAAAGAACAAAGAAACATGAAACTAATATGCATACCACTGAGCAAGCTAAAGAGGACAGAAAACATTATAAGATGTTCAACAAATTATAAATATTCTCAAATAAAAACATAAGAAGTCTTTGCTATAGAAAACATATGAAAATAAAGATAGATAGAGGTGTTCCATTGAGGAAACTGATGTCAAAAACCAGTGACTGTGATGTAGGATCGGGGCAACATTGTCGAGTTTGGTATGTGAAGCACAGAGCTCTTACTTGGATCGCTGCCTCATCTTTCGATGCTTTCTCTTTAGTCTCCTCAAACGCTTCTTCTTCCACTTCGCCCTTATGGTTTCATGTGCTTTTGTTAACCAGAAACTGCTGGATAGATTAGAATATTATATGAAAAGTCTTTTATAAAATTGATTTTGTGAACTAAATTGAATTTTGAAAGTAATTTGGATTGGAATTAATATATAAATTCGATGTTTAAAAGGTATTATTGAGATTACCAAACTCCTTGATTGGTGTTTTTATAGTATTCAAGGGAATTTCAGTAATGTAAAATTATTCTAAAAGGTATTGGGTGGTATGGAATCCAAAGGAAGATTTAAAGATTTAATTATTTAAAAGAAATTTTTGGCATACATCCTTATGAGTATAAAAAAATAGCTTTAGATCCCTTCCAGTTTTATTTTATAAATTACATCCCTATTTTTAAAAAAGGTGAAATTCATGGGGATATTTGGGTATTTTTACTGACCTAAACATGCGCTTTTAGGGTATACGTCCATAACTCATAACTGCCACAATACACGTCGGACCGCTTTTAAATTTGGAAACAAGATGTAAAAATGAATGAAATTTAAAAAAAAGAGGGATTTAGAAAATAGTTTCTTAAAGGAAAGGATGTAAAAAAAATAAGTTTATAAGAGGGACGTGTCCCTAGTTTCCACTTTTTAAAAACTAATAAGAGGTTTAAATAATGGACTTTAGTAATTAACTAAGATTTAGGGAAAAAATTGAAAATTCCAAATTAATCCTCTTTAAATTTAGTATTATATTTGAAATTGTATTGAATATTTTGGAAATGAGTATTATATATTAAAACCCCTTCTAGATTAATAAATGATTGAATCATATAAGATGTGCCAACTTCTATATGATGAGAATTTTGAATAAACGAAGTTATAATACCAATAGTGGGACGTTCGATAATATTTCTTCAGTTATTGTTTTGACTCATTGTGTAGAGTACGATATGACATTGAGTGTATTGAATGTTAAAGCATGTTAATAACCCTTAGTGACACTGGGTTGAATGACAGTTAGGAGGGAGTACCATCGTAACGAGAGAGCATGAAAAATATAATGAATTGATCAAATGAGATGAGACACCAGAGAGCTAGACCCATCCTAGCTGGGACCGAGTGACATTCTGGCCCATTTGCCACTGGTCGGGTGACCTGCTGTACGGACACACCAACGATGATGGGCATGTAACATATTTGATGGAAGCGATGACGCCCAAGCAGTGGAGAATAGTAAAACAAATTGGTCACATGAGAGGACCCACCATAATTTTGGTTAAGGGATACATAGATGAAAAAGACCGTGTATCTTAGTTCGATCGGTATCTGGTAAAGTTATAATTCTAATCATGGGATACAAGGATGAAAGCTAATGTATATTGGCTCGATTAATGTCTAGAAGAGTGTATTATACACTCAAAGAGTTATATGAATTAAACCATGATCAAATCATGATAACTAGATAAATAATAAACATGGCTTATAATAGCTGTGATTAGGAGTGAATCATAATTGAGTAGATTTGCGAATGTAAGCACATTAAATAGAGATATGACTCATAGATTATGATATCATATATGTTATTCAATAAGGATTGGAGTAAATATTTATTGTGTATGACATTTTTTTGGTATGCTATAAAACCCATTCAGCATATCATTCTCTGTTATGGTTATGTATACCGTTATGACGACCTTACATTTAAGTCTAACCATAGTCTGACCCGTTTATTATTTATATAATTTTCAGGTCAATCCGAGACTTTACAGTTATAGGGACATCAAGCTTTCTTAGATGTAAGGCTTTTGAGGAGATGATTATGGACTATATTGTATTTTTAAGGGCCATTACATATGTTATCTTTTGATTCCTCCATGTACATATATATATGATGAAATTGAGTTGTATATTGCATTCGATTTGTATTGATGTATATATTTTATAGTAGGTCTAATACTTCATTTTGTAAACCTACTTTATGATATGTATGTTGTGATATTATATTTTTCGATGGGTTCAATGACTCTTTGTTCCTTGATTATATTGTGTATTGTTCTGTCTTGGCATATTACTTATATTTATGTATTATATGAGGTAAGGCTACATATTAGTGTTTTCCCAAAGGAATGTTCATGTGTGGTTGCTCCTAACAAACCTCATTCTCCATATCACCTAACAATATAACTCTGTAATGCTTATTTGGTAGTATGGGTATGGAGTTCGGGCATCATAATTGGTATTAAAGCGAGGTTTAGAACAACAGAGAATATATGAGATAGGAGTCTTGGCCTTAGCGAGACTTAGAGTCCTTGTCCCCTTGGATGGTCGATACATTCAGATTATTTAAGGAATAGTAAAGATATATGATGATTACTATGGTAATCATCTAGGGACATATTTCTTATTTTTCCTAATGACAATATCTTTACTTCTACCTATTTTTGAGTTTTGCCTTTTTGTGAGATGAAGAATAGTCGATGGAAGTGGTTGGCTGGACCAGTAGTGTCAGCATTGATGATTTGAATTCCTCTTTATGGCTTGGAGTATAAATGAAGTGGTGGTTAGAGAAGCTTTAGAAGGCTCTAACCTGAATCTTGCAATATAAATTTGTCACAACACTAAGATGATGTGAAGCAAGTTATAGTAGAATGATCCAGTAATGATTAGAGTTGCGCAATGGAAGCCTAAAGATTACTTTCCACTGAATGCATTTGCTTGTTTGTTTGATGTGTATTTTTGGTTGCAAAAAGTGAAGAAAAGTAAATTAAAAAGGAGAAAAAAATAAACATAGCGTTTTATAGTGGTTCGACTTATCGTTGCATACGTCGACTTAACTTTGTTGATGGTTTATAGTGTTGTTTACAATTCTATTCTTATGGATCGGTATAAATCCGTGAGTGATTATAAGAGAATTGTAGAAAAATCCTAGACAAGCAAAAAGATCCTTAAAAATGAGCCCTGCCCCTCTATTTATAGCTGTAGGAGCCTAAAATCTCGCCCCCATGATCTCCACATAGCTTTCCATGCCATAGACTAGTTCTCTTGAAAAATTGGTCGCCACATCATCAATCATTATGGATCGGTACCGAGCCATAAGATTGACTTATGGATCGCTCTGAATATCTTAGATAGATGCGCCTCGTCATTAGTTTCATGATTCCAAACTTGTTTGCACCATTATCAGTTTGTTTCTGAGGCCAAATGATATATTTATGGATGAATGGAGTTACTGATTTCAAGTGCCCTTGTAGATTAATAGAGAATTGTATGAGATTAACAAAATAGAATTTGAAGTAGGCTCCTAGCATCAAGTAGAGTAAACAGAAGGAGTGAGGGCAAGTTTTTCCAATGGTATGTGGATCGGTACTGATCCAAGAGGTTGGATCGGTACCAATCCACCACTTTGGTGGATTCCTGGTCCTCGATTCCTAGGGTGGTTTAATCTTTTCCCTTGGCTCTGTTTGCACTTAGTTTTTGAACTCCGGGGCTATCTCTTTGGGCTTTCTGCCTTGACAGCTTGCAAGTTTGACTCATCAAGTTCGTTTGTATACCGCCTAGTCAAAAGAATGGATAACATTTTTATGTGGGCTTAGTATATAATGTGAGAATGGAATAGGAGTTATCCCTCAAAGTTTTAAATCCACCTAAAACCAGATGAAGCCAAATATCAGTAATAGCCAGCGGTTTCTTCAAAACAGCATTGTGAAGTGATAAATAAACCCTTTTAGGATAAAAAAAGTAAATACATTCATATATATATATATATATATATATTAGTGTGTACGTAATTAAAAGGTGTAATTGTATGTTAGCTTATTGTGTGAATTAATCGATGTTCACTAGCTGTTTGCGCTCGACTAGCTGTTTGCGCTCGACTAGCTGATAATATTGTCTTCTATCCTAGTTGCTTCGTTTTGATGGCAGTTCACTAGCTGTTTGCGCTCGACTGCTGATTGGACTGAAAGAATGCTGGTCTCTCGGCTTCGTCGGTCTCAGTCATTGTTTTAGCCATATAGCTTGGCCCTTGTTGATTCTTGTCTTAACTTTTCTGGTTAAGTCCTGAACCATCCTATTTACACGAGGTTGTTCTGTTTTCTATTGGTTTTTGCTGGGTTAAAAACCCAGATAAAATTTTCCCTCCAGAGTACGTCTTAGTTGTAAACAAGGCATGCTTTGGAAGTTATCGCTCTCAATATCCATCCGTTGATCTCCAAGTGTTTGCATTAGAGCTTTATGAATACGTTTACCCAATGTTGTTGGTCGTCTTTCTTTGGTTCTAACTGCTACTACTTGTCACAACATATCACATATTTGCTCGTATTTTCCCAGCATGCCTCGAAATGATGAACACTCGTAAGAGATTAAGTTCGAGAAGAATAGGTGAAGTTTCTTTTCCTCTTTCTCTCTATATATTTTCATTATTATTTTTTAGGGTCGCTAGCGAACCATGTGAGACGGGTCGCTAGCGACCTGATTTCTTTGTAAAATTAGGGTCGGGTCGCTAGCGATCCATGATGGGTCACCCTCGACCCTAGTACTTAGCAAAAAAATTTGCTTCCTCTTGCTCGCTTATATACATTGCCAGAGCCGACCTAACCTCATTCGACCCGAATCAGTAGAACCTTCAAGCGATCCAATTTTCAAGCGATTCATCTCCAAGCAATTCAGTTATCTTCTTGCGTGTTGATCCATCGGTCCTTAGGGATACCTCCCATCGTTATTCCTAATCGTGACTCCTTCCATCGAGATTCCAATTCCTGATTCCTGAACCCTAGCTCGAATTTCCAGCTTGCTACCCTCTTGAGTCGCCACCAATTTTCTAGCTCGCTACTGATCCATTCAAAGCACGTTGATTTTGATTCTTGATTCTTCTGGGGCTTTAGAAGTTAGTTTAAGGTGGGTTTGCTTTGTTGATTTGCTAATTACTGCGTTCATGTAATGACTTGATGACTAGTGTCCATTTGCAACGTTGATTATGAGAAGTTCGAGTTGATTGCGGTTTAATGGAGGAAGATAATAAATCAAGTCTCGAGTTGTTTCCCGAAACGACATTTGGGCTTCGGCCCAGTGCTTGACACATTTTGTTATCTTCGTCCATTAGACCAGAATTGACTTGTGTCTAGTTCCGTAGCCGTTACTGTATGTCACAACACCAGTCGATCGCGTTGAGGTTACCATGCAAATTTGGCTTTGACTATTCAGCCATCTGTTGAATTTGCAATGTGAATCATTGGTGGCCACTTCAAGATGTTGTTTTCAGTTGACTAGCTTCTAATATCCGTTTTGATTTCGATCTGAATTTCAATTCATGGTATTGACAATGTAATCTATGCTCTATAGTTTTCACAAGGGTTTAGGTCGGTAAGTGGGTGCATGATGTAGGTTTGGGGTTGTCCTATATAGTTTTAATTCGACCTATGGTGAAGCTATGTTTGGTCTCGAACAATTGTACGCCATTCTGGAGCGACGTCTTGCTCTTGGTCTTTAACTTTTTCTTTTCAAGAATTTGGTTAAGTTCCCATCGATGCTTTTGAATTCCAATGCGACGATTTATTCCAAAATCGGATATAGTGGATGATTCAATCATATCGCTCTTTCTATTTCTGTATTCCAGTGATCCTAAAAAGAAAAGCTTCCCGCGTCGCTTCGGACAATGGCTCCGTTATCGATCGTTGATCGATAACAGGTAAGTGTGGAAGAAATAATTTCAGAAGATGATATGGATTATTTTTCAAATGTAAGCAAGCTATTTACACTAGATTGTTTGTTCGCAGTATTCAGGATACTGGACTCTTCTCATGTAGATAACACACTACATCTGCCCCGGTCAACACTCAGGACACGATTGATCAACACGTCGACTTCCCTTGGATTTCGTGCGTTGGTTATACAAGGTTTTATTTAAAGTAAAACACACCTAACAGGGTTGAATGCCAAGTTTTATCGTTGAAAATTGACTTTTCGGTCATCCAATCTTTAATCTGGCGGAGGTACTCCCACTCCTCCAAAAGTTGGGTCCTTTGCAACTTAGGCTTCGCTTATTATCCCTATCATATTAGGATGATTGATTATAGTTAAATTACAAGGCACAGTTGCTCTTGTAGAGTTGTAGCTGGAGTTCGATCAGGCACAATTTCAGCCTTTGGAAACTAGCGCATGAGTTGTCTGAGTGCGATTGTCCTTCCTTTGCATTTTTCGGAATTCAATGCACACCAACCTCTATCTCCAGGGACTATTGGCTTAATTGCTCGATTCTGAGCATTGCTTTTTTTCGCCATTGCACTCCTTGTGCTCATGTGCAGCATACTCGTTTATTGTAATTCTATACATGTAAGTAATACTTCTATGGTCATTTCAGCATATTCTATTTCATAGCTTTGTTCAGAACTATGAAGTAGCTTGGTCTAGCTAATCCCTACTTATGCTCAATTAAGTTCGTTTCAACAAAGTGTTAGTGTAAATGCCTTAGTCCATAGGGCTGATTACTTTGACTACCGAACCAACATTTTTTGGGAGACTAGGTCTCCTAAGCAATAAGTTCGATTGTCCCAGTTTGATTGACACGATAGCTCCTATCTTCGAAAATTAGGGACTTTGTTGCTTGATCCCAAGATCTGAGTTTTGTAATGATGTCGGTATGTATTAGAAAGACGCGTTTCTGGCATCTTTTGCTAAAGTAAATTCTTCCGAGTCCGACGTTGAGATCTAATCATGTGTTGGTTTCTATCTTTGGAAATTCATACATGGGTGACTCAACTCTGTGGATTTTTCCTTGATGTTGTGATCTTCCGATATCATAAGATGCTAGAAAGTAGGGCTGAAGATTCAATCAAACTCTTGCTTCTAATTTTTTAAAGTCGACGTATTGATAGTTTCATTTTGGGCCTTCTTCCTAGCATCACCAAAATTTGGGTAATGGAATATTCCTGCAAGTTGGAACCAAATGATATAGTTAGACCGTAAGTAGGTCATCGATCTTTCTCATCATCGCCAGACTATAAGCGACGGTTGATTTCTAACGTTAGATCCTTCATTTCCTTTGTTAGCGATGTTGTTGCCAGAATGCTCTGTTTTGTGATATAGAACCATTATCTAACCAACCTCGCAGTTATTCTTGTTTGGACTTTTGAAACAATTTTTTCGATCAAGTATCTGTGCTTCTATCCCCTCTTAAGGGACTAGCTATTTCGAATGCCTGTATTTGGCCGATTGTGAGAGATGGAAATCTATGGGGCGAATTGCTCAATTGCCCCCAGTCTGGCTCTCAATCCCATTCTGGAATTGAGGAAGTTCGGGGATTTTATTTCCGACCTTCCATGATTGCTCCCGCCATGCTCTTCTTGGTTGCTGGCATTGTCATGGAAGTTTTGTTCATATGTCAAATCATGTCTTTGAGAATTGATAACCTAGTTGCTTGGTTCCAAGCAACATTTCCTCAAGGCTACCTATCTTTCGGCTGTGTCTAAATTCTTTCTAAGTTAAATTTAGAAAATTCGGTTGTGCACCAGCTTTTATCCTTAGAAATTGGTACACGAGCAATTCAATCTTGGGATTTCCTTTCGAGGCTGCTTTATTCCAGTGTAATGGTTGAATCCTACGATGAAAGTTCGAACCATCTGGTTGACCTATGAAAGGATGTGTCTTCTGGTCATTGCCTATCATTGGGCAATAGTAGTTTTCTGAAGAGAAGGTAGAAACTCAGTTGAGGACCAACTTCTATCTCCGGAAGCTAGTGCATTGATGGTTCACTACGATGAGTGTTTCTTATCATTCCTATAGATTAAAGTTTTCCTGGCATTGCTGAGGCAATACCGGTACGGTGAATAGAATGTTTTCCGGAGTAGCTAGGGCAACATTAATACTTATGAAATAGAAAGTTCCCTAGCATTGCCGGGGCAACACTAGTACCTAGGAAATAGAAAATTTTCTCGGCGTTACCAGGGTAAAACCAGTTCTTAAAAGATAAAAGAAGGTCTTGGCGTTGGTGAGACAATGCCAACACTCTGATTTTCCCCGTCGATTCGGCGGTGCTCTTAATCCAGTTGGGTACTGGTTTCGGCCTTCGAAAACTAGCACTTCGATGGTTGGATTGTAGAAGTATTTTATTAGTGTTGCCTGTCTTCGGGCAGTGTTAAAGTCATGTTGATGGTGGTTGAATCATTCATCCGATCCTATAGAGTTGAGTAGATTCCTTTTAACCAAATGTGGTTGTTTACTCAACGTTGCTTAAATCTGAGAGATGCCATGTTTTGGAATGGTGAGAGTCCCAGGAATTTCCACTGCCAGCTTTGTTTATAACCGTCAAGTATTACCCTTGGAGATGCAAGGCTATTGCTTAACCAATTCCATAGTCATTCTTCCTCCCATTGGTTTTTGTTATGATCTAACGACTTTTAGTGGAATCCTTTATTTCTAGGTCTCAAACTCTAGGTTCTTATAGAAAATTTGAAATCGTGGAGCAAGTCATCACAATGCCCCCGATATGACTGCGTTCATTCCTATACTGACCATGGACCAGTAGAGTTCGGTGGTGTTTGTCTTGAGTCCCTGACACCTAAGCTTGCTTGTTTCAGGCCATATGCATTATGCTGGACTAATAGCATTATTGCGGATATCAACCTTATTCGTTGGTTCCAATCTTTGGGAATCAGTGGTTTAGCTGCTCGATTTTGAGCGTTCTCTCATTGCCATTGTCTGTCTTCGGATAACAGCTGGTTTTTTTGCAAGTTAGGGTTTGAGACCTTATTCGAGCACCTACCTCTGTCTTTGGAAGCCACTGGGTCGATGACTTGATTCTGGAAATGTCTTCCATCATTATATATCTCTGGTCGTCGGTAAGTTCCTCCTTTTATCCCTATTTCCAAGCGCTGGTGAACTTTAAGGAGTTCTATTTTCTTGTTGATGTGACGGTCTGGAGTTCTCGATGTTGCTGAGGCAATATCGATGTCTAGCAGGTTGGAGCAGTTTCCTTTTCAATTCTGCATTCGTCCAACCTACCATACTGCATAGTTTTGTTGCGATTGCTGAAATTCTCTGTTTGGTATAACAGAACCTTGGAGTGATTTTGGGTCCCAACCAAGTGTTAGTGTGTTATGTGTCGCCGATCCATGGGGCTGATTGCTCTAAACACTTGATGCGAGACTTGATGTTCTGGGCAGCTCTCCGGATGCCCCTAGTCATAGGTACATCGCAGCTCTATCTCTGGGAACTTATGACTTGGGTGCCTTGAATTTTGTATATTAACTTTGGTCAAAGATCAGAATCCTTTGCCGACTTCTTGGTTTGTGAGCTTTGCGGCACTATCGAAGCAATGCCGGTTCTTTTGGGAAGTGGGACTTGGTTCCTGTTTAATCCTGCAATAGACAATTTTCCCGGTGTTCTCAGGACAACACCGGTACTTAGAAAATTTTAACAATTCGTCGACGATGCCAGAGCAACATCAACCAGTGTTTGCGCAGCTTATGAAAATGCGCAGTTTACGAAGTGTGCCACTTTTGATAGTGCGCGGCTCATGGGACCGATGTGACCCGTCGACCTGGAGCGGTTTGGAACTTCTTGACGTTGCCATTGAGGAGTTTGTTGATATTACCGACAGCGACACCACTTGCAAAACTAGGTAGAAACCACAAACAAAGAGTGGAAAGGGGAGCGTGGAAGGAAGCGCTGATGAGCTTGTATGGATACTGATCTGATTTTGGTTCTTTTTGAGTCATTTTGTTCAAGTCCAGAGTTTGCACTTATTGTTTTTGTCGTAGAGTCTGTATTTTTTTTTGCCGGCTGGTGTTGTGTTGGTACGGCCCTCATGTTTTGACCCTATGCAAAGAAAATTATATGCAATACACTGATATTTTGACTATACTCTTATCTATATGTTCATATGCCTTCTGCGCACTTGTGCTTATTTTGTTTGCACTTATCCAATTTTTGTGAATGCCGCCAATTTTTTTATTTGGAGCAACAATTCTTTGTTTAGAGTAACAGAACTTGTGAACTTATTGTTTTCAATTATTTTTATTTAGGTACTAATGTGTGCCCCCCAATTCATAGGGCTGCTTACTTCAAATGATCGGTAACTCATAGTTTAGACAATTTTCATATTAAACTTGAAATTTGGCTAAGTCGCAGCTTGATTTTCCTTCTTTCGGGGGTTTTGCAACTTTAGCACGTAATCCAAGTTTCTTGTGATACTCTGGCAAGTACGCGATATCTACGTTTTTTAGAGGAGCACATTGCATGGGTTAACTAAGGGCAGTTTTAACCCTTACATGTCTATAGTTAAGACTTTTCAGTTGGTTTGTAGCATTCCAATTTTGTTGGAGTTGTGCTATATTCCTAATTATAGGAGTAGTTGGTGCTGGTTATGAGATGCACGGTTTTTGGCGCTCCTCGGCATTGCCTATCTTCGGGCCACTTGAGGAGCATGTGTTTTAGTGTTTAATGCATGGCTTATGGAGTGCGCGGCTTATGGAATGCACTACTTTCGGTACTCCTCGGCGTTGCCTATCTCCGGGCAACGCGAGGAGCGTATATTTTGGCGCGGCTTATGGAATGCGTGGCTTTTGGTGCTCCTCGGTGTTGCCTATCTTCGGGCAATGCGAGGAGTTAGTTTTTTATACTTCTCGGCATTGCCTATCTCCGGGCAACGCGAGAGGTTAGTCCTTGATGCTTCTCAGAGTTGCCTATCTCCGGGCAACGCGAGGAGTTGGTCTTTTAGTGCTCCTCGGCATTCCCTATCTCTGGGCAACACGAGGAGTTAGTTTTTTATGCGCGGCTTATGAGATGCGCGGCTTTTAGTGGTCCTTGGCGTTGCCTATCTCCCAGAAACGCAAGGAGTGTAAGTTTTGATGCTCCTCGGCGTTGCCTATCTCCGGGCAATGCGAGGAGTTAGTTTTTGATGGTCCTCGGCGTTGCCTATCTCCGGGCAACGCGAGGAGTTAGTTTTTGATGGTCCTCCGCATTGCCTATCTTCGGGCAACTCGAGGAGTTAGTTTTTGATGATCCTCAGTGTTGCCTATCTCCGGGTAACGCGAGGAGTTGGTCTTTTAGTGCTCCTCGGTGTTGCCTATCTTTGGGCAATGCAAGGAGTTGGTTTTTTAGTGCTCCTCGGTGTTGCCTATATCCAGGCAGCGTGAGGAGTTAGTTTTTGATGTGCGGCTTACGAGATGCGCGACTTTTGGTGCTCCTTGGCGTTGTCTATCTTCTGGCAATGCAAGGAGTGTAAGTTTTGATGCTCCTCGGCGTTGCCTATCTTCGGACAACGCAAGGAGTTAGTTTTTGATGGTCCTCGGCGTTGCCTATCTTCGGGCAACGCGAGGAGTTAGTTTTTTATGGTCCTCGGCATTGCCTTTCTCTGGGCAACGCGAGGAGTTAGTTTTTTAGTACTCCTTGGCATTGCCTATCTCCGGGTAATGCGAGGAGTTTAAGTTTTGGGCTTTCCCGATGTTGCCGAGGCAACATTGGTTTTCGAAAGGCAAGGATCGTGTTCCGTCGATCCAACGGTTTGAGTCGATTTGACCCCATCGACTCAGTAGGTTGCTTACATGAACACAGTTTTATTAGTTCAAGAAGCTAAACTATTTTTGGTTCGGATAATCATGGCTTGGATGATCCTTTTGTGTTTTTGGAAGATGTGCACGTCCAGATAGATCAGGTGCCATGGTGGAGAGATTTATAGCTGATCGCATGAAGATGGATTGAAGAAAGAGCCTATGGGAGTTCAAGGCCTGACTCTTAGCTCTTAGTCCAAACTGCCTTCAGAGAATGTGCCTTTGACTGGAATACGGTCTAAGAGGAAGATGAATTGGTCACCAAGAGCGGTAAAATAGTAGTTGGAAAGAAGTGGGCAAGTACTATGCTAGTATTTCGTTTGTTATACTAGCTAGGTCATTAAGTCCGCGAATGTCAGAATGCCAGAATTTTTGCTCGGGCATAACAGAACTATGGTATGATTAGTCTCGGCCTTTCTTATGGCTATTAAAGTGTGTGTGGTACCCCCCATGCCACAGGGCTATTGGCGTGCTTGAACTATATCCATGGCCTCTCCGCAACTCGTTTCGTTGCCCCCAGTCTAGTGGGAGCGTTTCTTCCGAGTTCCAAGTCTCGGCTTGATTCGAGTCAGCCTCTGATTAACCACAAGGTCATGAAAGACCTTCATGTTCGCGAAGGGTTCTTTGGATCTGATGACCGCTGATCTACCGTTTACCTTCACGACGCTTTAGTTTGTGAAAGACCTTCACGTTTGCGAAGGGTTTTTTGTGGTCGGGTGTCCGGAAACCAGACGGCATTGGAATGATAATTTATCGATTCTGAGAGGAGTTCTGGGTCGTGTGTCCGATGGCCCGGCGGTCTTAAAGCAATGATTCATCGATTTTAAGAGGAATTTTTCGGATTTAGCTCAAGGGAACACGATTTTATCGGTTCCCGTAGGCTAAGGTATTAGATTCGTTTGTTCGACGATCCTTTGTGTAAGACTTCACGATGCCACCAGCAATGCTGGATCTCAAAAGAGGGATCGACATGACTCGTCGAGTGCATAGAAGCATTTCTTTTGCCATGCTATCTGCAATGCCTCAAGTGCTGGTTCCCAGCAGGCACCGTTTTAGGTTGCTGCCCCATTCCTTAGTTGCTAGCTAGCTTGAGTGTTATTTGATAATCATCCTTACGTTTGATTTCGTCAGTTAGCTAGGGCACTTTTCTGTTGGGGCTTAGTAGCCTTGCTTGGGTAGAAGGTCCCTAAGGTCCTGTAGCTCCTTCATAGTTTGGTATGTTCTTTGGCACACTGCCGGGTTTACATTCTTCTAATTGCACTACTTCAGTCTTTAGAACCGGTTTTCCCTCCAGTAGAATTCTCCCAAGGTAGCAGGTTGTTTCCTCCTTTAATGATTCCTAAGGGCCTTGCAGCAGATTGCATCTGTCGCCCTTGCTTCGTCCATATGCTGGTCATACCTGTAAAGAAGCAATTTCGAATCAGTTGTATAAAAGGAATAGTTGGCATGATAAATTTCTTTGGATATTCTGCATGTTGAACGGCTTCGGTGAATGGGTTTCGATTGGGGAAGATGCTCTAATCTTTGTCAGATCGGTCCGTTTTTAAGTTACGGCTGTTTATAATGCTTGAGAATGATTCATGCATGATTATCTATGCTTGAATGATTGGAAATGCCGATTGAATGACAAATCACTTATGATGGGATCATGGATTAGTGACGATCCCAAAAAAATTCAAACTAGGTGAGATCGGTCTGGGGTGACAAAGAAGACCCCATAAGGTTGCATTTCAAATTTCAAGGTATTCGGAGTTTGCACGTTCGAGTTATGGGCAAAAGAAGATGGATCGGCATTGATGGATTGGTGATATTTTACTTGGAGTCCGACCCGAGAAAATTTTCCATTTGCTTGGAGTCAGCACACGATTCACTTGGAGTCACAGAATTTGAAGCGTTGGGTTAGTGACAAACATTGCTTGGATCCATTTGCATGTTTACTTGGAGAAAACCTCGGTTTTACCCGAATCTGATTTTGGACTGGAATTTCTTAGGTTTCTTCAAGTCAAATGGGTGATTACTCGAGTTTGACTTCGAGTCAGGACTTCCAGAATCTGCTTCAAGTCAAATAGTCTATTACCTGAGTTCGACTTTGAGTCGACCCTGAAGTGAGTTTTTCAACAACCATTTTGATGTTTTTTGATGATTTTCGACGACGACCACTCGTGATTTGATGATGGGAGCTTCATGATGGGATTAAAAGCTGGTTAGTTGGGAGTGGTCACAATATATCACAGGAGCTTGGCATTGTAACTGATCTCGGTTTGTGTCATCTTCTTGGTCCTCCTGCCTCTAAGAATACCATTTGAGTAGCAGTTCCTCGTCCATTGCTTGGCATAGTACTACGACACGGGTTTTAGAGCTTCGTCTAGCGTTTTGCACATTGGCATTTTCATCCAATTTGTTTTCTCAAATTGTTTGTCATCTTTAAAGCCGGAGAGAGCCATCCTTATATCCTTCCGTTGGGTTTTCATCCCTAAATCCGGGTTTGTAGCCATGTGCTTAAGTGATTTCTGAGCTTTGCCTTTAGGATCACGTCTACTATCTCATGTTGACGTTCTCCATCACCTAAGCATGTGTTTGCTTGCTTTTTCTCCTATCCTTCTTGGTTGGTTCTTCTGTTCTCAACAGCAAACCTTCTAAGCAGAGATTGAGGATCTAACTTCTGAACCTATCTATTCCAAAGTAGATAGCTAGTTCTAAGCCTCGGTTGGGTTCTCAGTGAAAGCACCAAAATGTTGACCCAAAAAATGGACCAACACCCTGGTTTGAATTTGAAAGCACTAATTTGGTTCTGATAGAGGAATATCACTGATCAAAGATATAGAATAAGAACAATAAAAGAAAGAAGATAGAGAATTTTTATAGTGGTTCAGCTGTTCATGAAGCCTACGTCCACTTTATAGTTTTATTATGACTGATTGCTATTACAAGTAGTGTTTGATTACAATGCTTTTGATTATCCTTAGCTAGATTGGATCTCCAGAGTTGGAATCCACTAGAGAATCACAAAGAATCCCTTTGGAGATTGTTGTGAGGAAGGTAGAGAGTAAAGAATGTTTCCAACAAAGCTTCAGCAACCAGTCCGAAGAAGATCCTCTTTATGTTGCAGGTAGGTTGGTATTTATATGGATCGAAGAGCTTCTGGGCCAGGCCACTCCATTTTCAGCTCGCAGGTAGGTAGGAAACGGCCCTGGGGAAGTTTGGCATGCAAATTGAGGCAAAGCCATAGGTCGCTGGCGATCCATAGACTTTGTCTCGTTTTGCGAGCCAAGGTCTTGGCCTTCTTTCATAGTATTCTTTGGCTATCTTGTTGGAAGGTTTTTGGAGAGGTATGGGTTGCTGATGATCCAAGCACTTAGGATTTTTCTGGAGTTTGGAATTGGAGATGTTGTGATAGTCTTCTATCCTAGTTGCTTCGTTTTAATGGTAGTTCACTAGCTGTTTGTGCTCAGTTGCTGATTGGACTGAAAGAATGCTGGTCTCTCGGCTTCGTCGGTCCCAGTCGTTGTTTTAGCCATATAGTTTGGCCCTTGTTGATCCCTTGTCTTAGCTTTTCTGGTTAAGTCCTGAACCATCCTGTTTACACGAGGTTGTTCTGTTTTCTATTGGTTTCTGCTGGGTTAAAAACTCGTATAACACTTTATGAAGGAGAAGTGATCATTCACTCTCTTCAACCCAACTATGCATATTTTACATCCACTCTTGAACATTCACTTTCCTTTCAAGTGCTCAAACCATTAAAAGCTAACTATAATACAATACTACACCAAATTCTTTACAAAAATACATTACGATTTTCTTAACATTTCAAGAATATCGAACAAGTTGAACTTGAGTAAATTGATCAAAACTAACATTTTAGTGATCGAATTCCTAGGTTGGCTTTTATTGTATTATATTTAACAAAATTCTCATCATACTTGCTCATATTGAACACATGATTTTGCACTATTTTTTACTTGATCATCCTGAGTCAACCAATTTCAAAGATATTTTGAATGAACACAACCATTCACCATACAACTTTTGTATGTGATCTAATATGGATCAAATATCCATATCTTTGTATCACTTTAGAGTTCAAAGCTCATAGAAGATAACATAGTTTTGGGCAAATAAATAGTTAAAAGACCAAGCTACAAATGCATTCAATATTTGCATAATTTTGGCACTTGTGTGGGTCTAAAAATGACAACGTGCTAAAAAATGCTTTGTAAGTATATTCTATATTTTACTGTCAATCTTAGTTCATTTCAATAGTGCATTCTTATTAATAAACAATTTTATCAATTTAGTTGCACAAGTTTATCAATGTAGAAATAATTTATTTGTGTAGTATATGTTCTTACAATATAGCATGCATTCTTACGATATTAGAAAGGTTAAGTTTTGATATTTTATTTTTTTGATTAAGCTCCCACTAGATTTTTATATTCCTCAAAACCCTAAGAGAAACATAGAAACCATTTGATTCCTCTAGTGAGAGTTAGGACTCGCTTACCTTGGAATTTTAACCTCTAGTTTGCTCAACAAATCATAGGCCCGCAAGTAATGGATAACCCTTTATCCATTGTTTCATATACAACTCCTAACCATGGTCTTTTTTCTCATATCAATCTCGACATTGAATTTGATCAACAAATCGAATGAGATTGTTCGCTCACACCTATCATTTCATGATAGCCTAAGTATAATGCACATACATTGAGTTTGCTTAACAAATACATGCATGTATCTTACCTCGTCCAACAATATATTGGTATTACTACACTTAAAATCCGTAGCTTGAGTTTGCTCAACAACTAAAGAGTATGCATGTAATTTATTAATATATAAATGTTAGAGGACAACCATATATTAGAAATTCATAATCTTTAATATATTTTTAGTGATATCGACTTAAGGAATAATGTATTTCTTATAAAATACCCTCGCGATTCACATGTCGGACACATTAGAAATCATGGTAAACGTACCATACGTATGTATTTGCTTCAAAAATTATTTTGCGTTTATTTCAGTTCCATTTTCAATATATTTATACATATATAGTTTTATAAATTTAATTCATTTATAACTATTATAATTTAATTAGCTTACAAAATATATACATGTATATTATCAATAAAATCATATTTTTAATTTTATTAATTAACTAATTTAATTAAAATTTATTAAAATTTCAAAAATTATATATTATTCATCTTAAATCATTTAAGATAAATAACCCACTATACATTTATAGGTTGTTTATATATACATATCAATGCATGCATAAATATATTAGTTAATTAACTTTTAATTAATTAATTTATTTGATAAATTATTTTATTCAATTAAACAATTTAACTGAAATTTTAAATCAAATTAAAATTTTAATTTTATTCATCTTGATAAACTAAAGGTATACATGGCTATAAAAATTATAGTTACATACGTATATCACTGGATATATATATATATATATATGTTTAAATTAATTAACATTTATTTAATTTATTTATCAAACAAATTATTATATAATTAAAAAATTATTCAATATTTTATAAATTCAAGACATTTAATTATAATGTACCTTAAATAATTTAACACATATATGTACCGTTATATATGTAATTTTAATTAATTAAGCTTTAATTATTTTTTATTTAATACAATTAACTAAATATTACAAAAGTTTTGAAAATATTACATTTATTTTCTAATCCATTTT
Organism: Allium fistulosum; assembly: GCA_030737815.1. NCBI lineage: Eukaryota > Viridiplantae > Streptophyta > Magnoliopsida > Asparagales > Amaryllidaceae > Allium > Allium fistulosum. The sequence goes on from CM060905.1 coordinate 216,663,731, forward strand.
GAAGTATTTTATAACTTTCATAAGTTTTATTTTATATTTTAAACTAAAGTTTTAAACTTAAATTATACTTTTAAATTGTTAAATCATTATTTGAAAATTAGCTCAAAGCCCAAAAACTTAGGGACATACAAATGGGGCTAACCTTTTGACTTACTATACCCATTGGACCAAGCCAGTGGTCAAAGAAGGAAGAATACTTGATTATTCAATCTCATGCCTAGACATACTTGTAACGACCGAGATTTTTGAATTAATGTCGGAGTTAATATTTTAAATAGAAATTTTAAATTAAAATTTGAAAAGAAAATAAAAATTGTTGCAAAGTCAGTTGCATACTTCCCAGTTGTAGCACGTTGGAACTAGACTGCATTTTTCATTCACGTGTACATGTGAAAAATTGGTCCATTTCAAAACAAAGTGCAACACTCATTTTTGGCTAGCTGTCACTAAGGTTTGGAAAGCAAAGTTGTGTTCAAATTCATTTGCCTTCACGTGTATGAATTGGTCCATATTAAAGCAAAATGTATAAACACTTTGTTGTCACCAATTATGTAAAACAAGTTGGAACAATTTTGCTTTGCTGTCACAAAGTTTATTAAACAAAAGTTTGAACACACTTCGCTACCATCATCACACTTTGCATCCATCCTTATCTTTAATACATGTGTGTACTTTCTTTTCAACTGAAGCACGTCTACAATTTAATGCAATTGTACAAAGCATTGCCGGCACATTTGTTTCATTGACTTGTACACAAAATGAGAAAAGAAAAGTAATCACTGCAACATTCTTATGCTCATTTTCCAGTAGCTTCATTCATTCGTTTTCATTAATTTCCAGTAGCTGTGTAGAAATATTAATGGCTGCTCGCTTCCTTGAATCTCGGTCGCTAGTTGTTTCTGAAACCAAATTATTGGTGAGTGCTAAACTCACATTTCTAATTTAAAAACTATGCTGCCTATTTTTATTTGATGCTTTTATATTGTTTATTTTGGTTTGCACAAAACACTGTTGCACACAAATGAAGTCCAGGCAAGCTACAATTATTTGCATGTAGTAATGCCTTTGAACAAAATCAAAATAACCTGGCCACATTTTCTTACTACCTATATACACGTGTAGCACAAGTTAGGTGAATTCTTATAGTAATTGTTAGTATTTGATTGTTAAATTATGTGTGTTGTTTGAAGATTTTGTAGCATTGAATTGAATGTGTCCCTGCCCTTACTTTGAAATTGATACACAATTTCTTATTAGCTTTGGTTCACTGCATGCTAAAAAGAAAACGTCCCTGGTACTTTTCTAGTGTATTTATTTAGATATATAGTTCATATGTGCATTCCAGTTTTTGAAAGTGAGGACCTGGTCTTAAAAACTTTCGGTTGCAATATATATTCGGTCAGACATCTTTTTGAGTTGAAACTTTTTGTGGATTAAGTACACCGGGCACGCACGTTTTGAACAAAGCATTGTTGCATACTGGTATTGAAATGCTAGGCATGTTTATATATATATATATATTTAAACCCAGTGACTACGTGAAAAATATAGTAGAGTGTAAAAAAAAATGAGTCCAGGTTTCATTATTTTTTTACGTGCAAAATTGTTGTTTATGTGTTTACATGCAAAATGAACAAAGCATTGTTGTTTATGTTTTTTTTACGTGCAAAATTTGAAGCATACGAAAGTATGCTCAGGTTGTTTTCGTGTATGCATGTAGTGTGCCCAGGTTACTATATGTTGTGATTCAATTACATGTATTCTTGTAGTACACGAAAGCTAAGACCATTTTTCAATTCATGTGTGCAAAGATGTTTGCACGTTAGTATTTCCAGATCACTTCATTTTACTTTAGTATGTGCGCATATGTATTATTTGCCAAGTCAATTATATTTTTCCTGTATACATTGTTACGTGCATGTATATGGTATTATTTCCAAGTTACTTTAATTGTTTGCCTATTTAATTTTGTGCAAGTGAGCAGTGCAATATTTTGATGAATATATAAATGGTGTTGACCACTGTTTATTAATTTATATTTGAACCAGTGTTTCATTTTAAAACGAATTTACAGATTTTACGCCGGGATTATACTTTTGAAGCGTGTTGTTTTGGCGACATTTTCGACGAATAAAATTACTGTTATTTTTGTTTTCAGTAACCGTCAATTTAAAGTGAATTTTCAAGCGGTTATCCCGCAACGCTGATTTGGTATCCGTTTTTACGGTGTTTTGTGAAGCGCAATTTCCTTGTTGAAATTGCTACAGATGTTGTTGTTTTAATCACGTGTTTAAAAATCGTTTTAAAATAAAATTATTTCCTAAAATTTTTACAGTTTGCGCTTTCAAAAGAATGAGGAAGCGATTTAAACGATTCAGCAAAATTGAGGACTATGAACCCTTACTTTTACTGATTCGGTTAATTTCGAACTTGTCCGTTTGAGAACGTAAAATGTTATTTATATAAAATACACAATTTTGCACTTTCAAGGAAACGATGAAGAGATTTAAACGATTTAGCAAAAGTGCGGAGTATGGAACCACACTTTTACTATTTCGGTTAATTCCGGACTCGTTAATTGAAATATTTCATGTTTGATGACTTTGATGACTTTGTTGGGCTTTCGAGCCACTATGCTGGACCTTCGGGTCATATGACGGACCTTCGGGTCAAATACCAGTACTAGACCTTCGGGTCATATGTTGGACCTTCGGGTCATTTGTTGGGCGCCAAAATTATGATGACAGTACTTGGTAGGCTTCGGCCATATGTTGATACACGTGCGGCGTAGCTAAAACTCGCCATCTGCTGGTATCGATCCATCTTTTATTGATTTTCTAGTTATCTTATTTTGATTTCTAGATTCTGCGTATTGCTGTTTTGAATTCAATTGTGAATTTGAAAGTTGATTTTGATGATGTTTAATGGGATTTCTTCCTTTAAACTATGCTGATACTATGTTGTATAGTCTCAACCGAGACTATAATTTTGTGTATAGTCTCATCCGAGATTATAAATCTGCGTATTGCTGTTATGAATTCAATTGAGAATTTAAAAGCTGATTTTGATGGAATTTAAATTGAGATTTCTTCATTTAAACTATGGTGAGTATTTATGTCGAATAGTCTCATTCGAGATTATTGATTTTGATGGAGTTTAAATTGAGATTTCTTTATTTGAACTATGTTGATTATTTATGTTGTATAGTCTCGTTCGAGACTATAATTAATTGCTTAAGTGTTGTTATCATACACTTATTTCTGAAGTTTAAATTAGACTGATCCGTTTATTATTTTCTTTTAAATAATACTCGGGTCAGACAGAGTTATTTCAGGATAGTCGCTATCTCTGATTCAATTGCAGCTTCAGCTTTTTGGATTTCACTCCATCTTTTGTCTAGACTTCGAGGTGTTACTTTTGGTTTATTGACTCTCGTCTCATGTATGTTTATGACATGTAAATGTACATTTGGTTTGTGTGAACTATCGATTGTTGTAGCATGTATCCAGACTTGTCTTCCGCTATATATCTGATATTTCTATTCTGATGCGATTATACTTATCTGTGTTGTTGTTATTATGAGTTGCTCTGAATTTTTCTTAAGCCACCGTAGTTTCGTTTTAGATTTGGATTGAATATATATCTTTGGGAGTAATTTACACAACTCCTATCAATGTAATCAATACTCGTCTAAGGCATAACTTACGGATGGTCGCTTCTAACAAGCCTTATTCTTCGCAATAGCAGACGTTATTCCTTATAATAACCTTTGTTATTGTGAGCATAGAGGTGGGGCATCACAGCTTGGTATCAGAGCTGAGATTCAGAACATATTATAATAAACACAGAATAGAAATAGAATGGAACATGTGTTACAACTATTCTAGGGTTTTGTTCGTGCCTTTCTAATTGATTCCTTCGTTGTTCTTAAACTTCTTATCCTCTCTAACAAGTTGGAATATGTCTAGGAATATATCTCATATTTCCGTAGTATTCCATTTGTTAAATTCCTTATCAATCTTGTTGTAGTTTCCTTGAGTTAAAACAAGGAAAGTCCTCTGTTTTCGATTGTCCTACTGCTCCTAAGGGTTTCAAATCCGGGAAGCTTAATGTTGCTTAAGCTTCTGGTGATTCTTCTAAGCCCAAAGGTATTACTCCTTCTGTTTTGGAATGTTTTATTTTATTTCATAGTCGTTCTATTAGAGTTCTTTTCGATATGGGTACATTACATTCATTCGTATCAAAGGAGCTTATTGATGTTATTCCTTTGGATGTTACTCTTTGCGACCCTTTGAGGATTGTAAATCCTATTGGTGGATCTGCTACTCTTGGTTTGTTGTGTGTTGATGTTGAGATTATTCTATGTGGTTTTTCCTTTCATGCGAATCTTAATGTTATTGATCATCTTGATTTTGATATGATTTTGGGAATGGATTGGCTCGTCCGTTATGAAATTCAATCCTATGTCCCGAAAGAACTTTATACCTCAAGCATCCTGATACTATCGAGCAGTTATCTATTATATTTCGAAGCATGCACCATACTTCGCGTGCTCTTATTTATTCCTTCGAATCAGAGGATGTCTTAGCTAATATTCCTATTGTTTGTGGTTTTTTCTGTTGTCTTTGAGCCTATTTCGTATTTGCCGCCGAAGAGGGCAATTGAGTTATGTATTGATCTTATCTCTGGTGCTCATCCTGTCAGTCGTCCTCCCACGAGGATGTCTGCTAGGGAAAATGAGGAACTCAAGCAATAATTGTATGAATTGGAAGCTAAGCAAATCATTCGTTCTAGCTCATCTCCTTGGGGCGCCACCGTTGTCTTCGTTAAGAAGCCAGATGGTACTCTTAGGCTTTGCATTGATTATCGCAAGCTTAACGAGCTCACTATAAAAAAAAGGTATTCATTACCTAGGATCGACGACATGTTCGATCAATTAAGTGGCGCTAAGCTCTTCTCCCAACTCGATCTTGCTACCGGTTTTCATCAGTTACGAGTGGCGGAGGATAGCATCCCTCTTACCGCATTCCGCACTCGTTATGATGATTATTATTATGTCATTCAGCTTGCCCAGTTTATTTCATCCATTTTATGAATCGAGTATTCTACGAATATCTCGATGACTCCATTTGTGTATTTATTGATTTTGGATGAAAACAGCAAATTAAAATTTTGCAAATCTTTTTCATAAGATTTATTTACAAGTATAATTGGATTTGTGTTTATCATATAGAAGATGATTTTGTGATTGTATTGCCCATTGAGTGCTTTAAGAATTTTGGTCGATGCGCTTGATCAACGTTATCGATAGGAATCTCCTAAACGCTTTGATGAGACAATTTGACACAATAAATTTATAAAAAGTAAATTTTTCTAGAAAACGATTTCATAAAGAAAATTGTAATTTTGGAAAATTTTAGCTTTTCACGAATGTAGATTGTTTGAAAGAACTGAATTTGAGACAACAGTGTTGGCTCGAAATTCTAGCTTCATATGATTTCGATTTTTAGTATACCCCTAGTAAGGGTAATCGGGTTGCTGATGCGCTTAGTCGCAAGCAGCAAGTTGTTGTTTCCATGATGCTAACAGAGTGTAATATTTTGAAAGCTTTATCTCATTGTGATATTAGAAACCGTCCTTCAGTTTTTGATTCTCCCGTGCTTTTATTTAGCATGGAAGCTCGTCCTATTTTGTTGGATCGTGTTGCCGATGCCTAGAAACAAGATCCACATATTGCTTATCTTATCCACAGTTGTAAATCGGAATCCCGAAGTGATGATCTAAGGGATTTCAATATTGATGTTCATGGTTGTATTCGGAAGAAGGGAAGGTTGATCGTTCCTAGTGTTTCTAATCTTAGAAATGACATTCTTGAGGACTGTCATCGTTCTAAGTATACTATTCATCCAGTCAGTAGTAGGGTGTATGCTGACATGAAACACTTAAACTTTTGGGAGGGTATAAAGCGTGATGTTGCAAGTTGTGTGAGTCGTCGCATGACTTGTCAACTTACTAAAGCAGAACACCATCATCCTAGTGGTCTTTTGCAGCCTCTTGAGATTCCATTATGGAAATGGGATCAAATTTCCATGGACTTCGTTGATGGTCTACCTCGTTTGAGGTCGGGCCATACTAGTATTTGGGTGATTGTTGACCGATTGACTAAATCAACCCATTTTATTCCTATCAAGTCCAATCGGACTGCTCTTTTGTTGGCTAAGCTGTTTATTAAGGAAGTCGTTCGACTTCATGGTGTGCCTAGTTCTATTGTTAGTGACAGAGATCCGCTTTTTACTAGTGGTTTCTAATAGAGTCTTCAGAAAGCTTTGGGCACTAAGCTCAATCTCAGTACAGCTTATCATCCACAATCTGACGGTCAGACTGAAAGGGTGAATCAGGTTTTAGAGGATCTTCTTCGAGCTTGCATTCTTGATTTTGGTGGTAGTTGGGAAGACCACTTACCTCTTATTGAATTCTCTTATAACAACAGTTTTCAATCAAGTATCGGTATGGATCCTTTCGAAGCTCTTTACGGAAGGCCGTGTCGATCACCATCTTGTTGCTTGGAATCGAGGGAAAAGTTAGTTCTCGACCCCGATTATATTCGTGATTCTTCGGAGAGGATTGATGTTATTAGACAGAGAATGAAAGAGACTCAAAATAGGCAGAAATCTTATGTCGATCACCGTAGGAAGCCTTTCGAATTTTCTGTTGGCGATCGCGTATTCATTCGTATTTCTTTGATGAAGGGTGTGGTGCGTTTTAGTAGCTCCGGGAAATTGGCTCCTCGTTATATTGGACCGTTTCCTATTACGGAACGCATTGACCCAGTTGCTTATCGTGTGTCGCTACCTATTCAGTTTTTGGGAATTCATGACGTATTTCATGTATCCCAGCTTCGTCGATGCCTTCGAGATTCAGATTCTATTATTGATCCTCCTATGTTGCAAGATCTTGAGATCTCACCCGACTTGTCTATGGTGCAAAATCCTATTCGTGTACTAGCTTCAGAGTTAAACGCCTTCGGAATAATTAAGTCCCGCTTGTGAAAATTCAATGGTTCGCAAATCCCAAAGATTGCACGTGGGAAACCAAAGAATTCATTGAGCGTTCTTATCCCGGTTTTCTCTCCTCTTCGGGTGGGGATGAGCATTCCTATTCATCTTTTCTATTTTAATCTTTGTTATGAAGGATTATTTGTGTTATTGACTGCTTCTAGTATGAAAATTGTGGGGACGCAATTTTTATAAGGGGGGAGTCTGTAACGACCGCGATTTTTGAATTACTGTCGGAGTTAATATTTTAAATAGAAATTTTAAATTAAAATTTGAAAAGAAAATAAAAATTGCTGCAAAGTCAGTTGCATACTTCCCAGTTGTAGCACGTTGGAACTAGACTGCATTTTTCATTCACGTGTACATGTGAAAAATTGGTCCATTTCAAAACAAAGTGCAACACTCATTTTTGGCTAGCTGTCACTAAGGTTTGGAAAGCAAAGTTGTGTTCAAATTCATTTGCCTTCACGTGTATGAATTGGTCCATATTAAAGCAAAATGTATAAACACTTTGTTGTCACCAATTATGTAAAACAAGTTGGAACAATTTTGCTTTGCTGTCACAAAGTTTATTAAACAAAAGTTTGAACACACTTCGCTACCATCATCACACTTTGCATCCATCCTTATCTTTAATACATGTGTGTACTTTCTTTTCAACTGAAGCACGTCTACAATTTAATGCAATTGTACAAAGCATTGCTGGCACATTTGTTTCATTGACTTGTACACAAAATGAGAAAAGAAAAGTAATCACTGCAACATTCTTATGCTCATTTTCCAGTAGCTTCATTCATTCGTTTTCATTAATTTCCAGTAGCTGTGTAGAAATATTAATGGCTGCTCCAAAATTCTTGCTTCCTTGAATCTTGGTTGCTAGTTGTTTCTGAAACCAAATTATTGGTGAGTGCGAAACTCACATTTCTAACTTAAAAACTATGTTGCCTATTTTTATTTGATGCTTTTCTATTGTTTATTTTGATTTGCACAAAACACTGTTGCACACAAATGAAGTCTAGGCAATCTATAATTATTTGCATGTAGTAATGCCTTTGAACAAAATCAAAATAACCTGGCCACATTTTCTTACTACCTATATACACGTGTAGCACAAGTTAGGTGAATTCTTATAGTAATTGTTAGTATTTGATTGTTAAATTATGTGTGTTGTTTGAAGATTTTGTAGCATTGAATTGAATGTGTCCCTGCCCTTACTTTGAAATTGATACACAATTTCTTATTAGCTTTGGTTCACTGCATGCTAAAAAGAAAACGCCCCTGGTACTTTTCTAGTGTATTAATTTAGATATATAGTTCATATGTGCATTCTAGTTTTTGAAAGTGAGGACCTGGTCTTAAAAACTTTCGGTTGCAATATATATTCGGTCAGACATCTTTTTGAGTTGAAACTTTTTGTGGATTAAGTACACCGGGCACGCACGTTTTGAACAAAGCATTGTTGCATACTGGTATTGAAATGTTAGGCATGTTTATATATATATATATATATATTTAAACCCAGTGACTACGTGAAAAATATAGTAGAGTGTAAAAAAAAATGAGTCCAGGTTTCATTATTTTTTTACGTGCAAAATTGTTGTTTATGTGTTTACATGCAAAATGAACAAAGCATTGTTGTTTATGTTTTTTTTACGTGCAAAATTTGAAGCATACGAAAGTATGCTCAGGTTGTTTTCGTGTATGCATGTAGTGTGCCCAGGTTACTATATGTTGTGATTCAATTACATGTATTCTTGTAGTACACGAAAGCTAAGACCATTTTTCAATTCATGTGTGCAAAGATGTTTGCACGTTAGTATTTCCAGATCACTTCATTTTACTTTAGTATGTGCGCATATGTATTATTTGCCAAGTCAATTATATTTTTCCTGTATACATTGTTACGTGCATGTATATGGTATTGTTTCCAAGTTACTTTAATTGTTTGCCTATTTAATTTTGTGCAAGTGAGCAGTGCAATATTTTGATGAATATATAAATGGTGTTGACCACTGTTTATTAATTTATATTTGAACCAGTGTTTCATTTTAAAACGAATTTACGGATTTTACGTCGGGATTATACTTTTGAAGCGTGTTGTTTTGGCGACATTTTCGACGAATAAAATTACTGTTATTTTTGTTTTCAGTAACCGTCAATTTAAAGTGAATTTTCAAGCGGTTATCCCGCAACGCTGATTTGGTATCTGTTTTTACAGTGTTTTGTGAAGCGCAATTTCCTTGTTGAAATTGCTACAGATGTTGTTGTTTTAATCACGTGTTTAAAAATCGTTTTAAAATAATATTATTTCCTAAAAAATTTACAGTTTGCGCTTTCAAAAGAATGAGGAAGCGATTTAAACGATTCAGCAAAATTGAGGACTATGAACCCTTACTTTTACTGATTCGATTAATTTCGAACTTGTCCGTTTGAGAACGTAAAATGTTATTTATATAAAATACACAATTTTGCACTTTCAAGGAAACGATGAAGAGATTTAAACGATTTAGCAAAAGTGCGGAGTATGGAACCACACTTTTACTATTTCGGTTAATTCCGGACTCGTTAATTGAAATATTTCCTGTTTGATGACTTTGATGACTTTGTTGGGCTTTCGAGCCACTATGCTGGACCTTCGGGTCAAATACCAGTACTAGACCTTCGGGTCATTTGTTGGGCGCCAAAATTATGATGACAGTACTTGGTAGGCTTCGGCCATATGTTGATGCACGTGCGGCGTAGCTAAAACTCGCCATCTGCTGGGATCGATCCATCTTTTATTGATTTTCTAGTTATCTTATTTTGATTTCTAGATTCTGCGTATTGCTGTTTTGAATTCAATTGTGAATTTGGAAGTTGATTTTGATGATGTTTAATGGGATTTCTTCCTTTAAACTATGCTGATACTATGTTGTATAGTCTCAACCGAGACTATAATTTTGTGTATAGTCTCATCCGAGATTATAAATCTGCGTATTGCTGTTATGAATTCAATTGAGAATTTAAAAGCTGATTTTGATGGAATTTAAATTGAGATTTCTTCATTTAAACTATGGTGAGTATTTATGTTGAATAGTCTCATTCGAGATTATTGATTTTGATGGAGTTTAAATTGAGATTTCTTTATTTGAACTATGTTGATTATTTATGTTGTATAGTCTCGTTCGAGACTATAATTAATTGCTTAAGTGTTGTTATCATACACTTATTTCTGAAGTTTAAATTAGACTGATCCGTTTATTATTTTCTTTTAAATAATACTCGGGTCAGACAGAGTTATTTCAGGATAGTCGCTATCTCTGATTCAATTGCAGCTTCAGCTTTTTGGATTTCACTCCATCTTTTGTCTAGACTTCGAGGTGTTACTTTTGGTTTATTGACTCTCGTCTCATGTATGTTTATGACATGTAAATGTACATTTGGTTTATGTGAACTATCGATTGTTGTAGCATGTATCCAGACTTGTCTTCCGCTATATATCTGATATTTCTATTTTGATGCGATTATACTTATCTGTGTTGTTGTTATTATGAGTTGCTCTGAATTTTTCTTAAGCCACCGTAGTTTCGTTTTAGATTTGGATTGAATATATATCTTTGGGAGTAATTTACACAACTCCTATCAATGTAATCAATACTCGTCTAAGGCATAACTTACGGATGGTCGCTTCTAACAAGCCTTATTCTTCGCAATAGCAGACGTTATTCCTTATAATAACCTTTGTTATTGTGAGCATAGAGGTGGGGCGTCACAGCTTGGTATCAGAGCTGAGATTCAGAACAAATTATAATAAACACAGAACATAAATAGAATGGAACATGTGTTACAACTATTCGAGGGTTTTGTTCGTGCCTTTCTAATCGATTCCTTCGTTGTTCTTAAACTTCTTATCCTCTCTAACAAGTTGGAATATGTCTAGGAATATATCTCATATTTCCGTAGTATTCCATTTGTTAAATTCCTTATCAATCTTGTTGTAGTTTCCTTGAGTTAAAACAAGGAAAGTCCTCTGTTTTCGATTGTCCTACTGCTCCTAAGGGTTTCAAATCCGGGAAGCTTAATGTTGCTTAAGCTTATGGTGATTCTTCTAAGCCCAAAGGTATTACTCCTTCTGTTTTGGAATGTTTTATTTTATTTCATAGTCGTTCTATTAGAGTTCTTTTCGATATGGGTACATTACATTCATTCGTATCAAAGGAGCTTGTTGATGTTATTCCTTTGGATGTTGTTACTCTTTGCGACCATTTGAGGATTGTAAATCCTATTGGTGGATCTGCTACTCTTGGTTTGTTGTGTGTTGATGTTGAGATTATTCTATGTGGTTTTTCCTTTCATGCGAATCTTAATGTTATTGATCATCTTGATTTTGATATGATTTTGGGAATGGATTGGCTCGTCCGTTATGAAATTCAATCCTATGTCCCGAAAGAACTTTATACCTCAAGCATCCTGATACTATCGAGCAGTTATCTATTATATTTCGAAGCATGCACCATACTTCGCGTGCTCTTATTTATTCCTTCGAATCAGAGGATGTCTTAGCTAATATTCCTATTGTTTGTGGTTTTTTCTGTTGTCTTTGAGCCTATTTCGTATTTGCCGCCGAAGAGGGCAATTGAGTTATGTATTGATCTTATCTCTGGTGCTCATCCTGTCAGTCGTCCTCCCACGAGGATGTCTGCTAGGGAAAATGAGGAACTCAAGCAATAATTGTATGAATTGGAAGCTAAGCAAATCATTCGTTCTAGCTCATCTCCTTGGGGCGCCACCGTTGTCTTCGTTAAGAAGCCAGATGGTACTCTTAGGCTTTGCATTGATTATCGCAAGCTTAACGAGCTCACTATAAAAAAAAGGTATTCATTACCTAGGATCGACGACATGTTCGATCAATTAAGTGGCGCTAAGCTCTTCTCCCAACTCGATCTTGCTACCGGTTTTCATTACGAGTGGCGGAGGATAACATCCCTCTTACCGCATTCCGCACTCGTTATGATTATTATTATTATGTCATTCAGCTTGCCCAGCTTATTTCATCCATTTTATGAATCGAGTATTCTACGAATATCTCGATGACTCCATTTGTGTATTTATTGATTTTGGATGAAAACAGCAAATTAAAATTTTGCAAATCTTTTTCATAAGATTTATTTACAAGTATAATTGGATTTGTGTTTATCATATAGAAGATGATTTTGTGATTGTATTGCCCATTGAGTGCTTTAAGAATTCTGGTCGATGCGCTTGATCAACGTTATCGATAGGAATCTCCTAAACGCTTTGATGAGACAATTTGACACAATAAATTTATAAAAAGTAAATTTTTCTAGACAACGATTTCATAAAGAAAATTGTAATTTTGGAAAATTTTAGCTTTTCACGAATGTAGATTGTTTGAAAGAACTGAATTTGAGACAACAGTGTTGGCTCGAAATTCTAGCTTCATATGATTTCGATTTTTAGTATACCCCTAGTAAGGGTAATCGGGTTGCTGATGCGCTTAGTCGCAAGCAGCAAGTTGTTGTTTCCATGATGCTAACAGAGTGGAATATTTTGAAAGCTTTATCTCATTGTGATATTAGAAACCGTCCTTCAGTTTTTGATTCTCCCGTGCTTTTATTTAGCATGGAAGCTCGTCCTATTTTGTTGGATCGTGTTGCCGATGCCTAGAAACAAGATCCACATATTGCTTATCTTATCCACAGTTGTAAATCGGAATCCCGAAGTGATGATCTAAGGGATTTCGATATTGATGTTCATGGTTGTATTCGGAAGAAGGGAAGGTTGATCGTTCCTAGTGTTTCTAATCTTAGAAATGACATTCTTGAGGACTGTCATCGTTCTAAGTATACTATTCATCCAGTCAGTAGTAGGGTGTATGCTGACATGAAACGCTTAAACTTTTGGGAGGGTATAAAGCGTGATGTTGCAAGTTGTGTGAGTCGTCGCATGACTTGTCAACTTACTAAAGCAGAACACCATCATCCTAGTGGTCTTTTGCAGCCTCTTGAGATTCCATTATGGAAATGGGATCAAATTTCCATGGACTTCGTTGATGGTCTACCTCGTTTGAGGTCGGGCCATACTAGTATTTGGGTGATTGTTGACCGATTGACTAAATCAGCTCATTTTATTCCTATCAAGTCCAATCGGACTGCTCCTTTGTTGGCTAAGCTGTTTATTAAGGAAGTCGTTCGACTTCATGGTGTGCCTAGTTCTATTGTTAGTGACAGAGATCCGCTTTTTACTAGTGGTTTCTGACAGAGTCTTCAGAAAGCTTTGGGCACTAAGCTCAATCTCAGTACAGCTTATCATCCACAGTCTGACGGTCAGACTGAAAGGGTGAATCAGGTTTTAGAGGATCTTCTTCGAGCTTGCATTCTTGATTTTGGTGGTAGTTTGGAAGACCACTTATCTCTTATTGAATTCTCTTATAACAACAGTTTTCAATCAAGTATCGGTATGGATCCTTTCGAAGCTCTTTACGGAAGGCCGTGTCGATCACCATCTTATTGGTTGGAATCGAGGGAAAAGTTAGTTCTCGACCCCGATTATATTCGTGATTCTTCTGAGAGGATTGATGTTATTAGACAGAGAATGAAAGAGGCTCAAAATAGGCAGAAATCTTATGCCGATCACCGTAGGAAGCCTTTCGAATTTTCTGTTGGCGATCGCGTATTTATTCGTATTTCTCTGATGAAGGGTGTGGTGCGTTTTAGTAGCTACGGGAAATTGGCTCCTCGTTATATTGGACCGTTTCCTATTACGGAACGCATTGACCCAGTTGCTTATCGTGTGTCGCTACCTATTCAGTTTTCGGGAATTCATGACGTATTTCATGTATCCCAGCTTCGTCGATGCCTTCGAGATTCAGATTCTATTATTGATCCTCCTATGTTGCAAGATCTTGAGATCTCACCCGACTTGTCTATGGTGCAAAATCCTATTCGTGTACTAGCTTCAGAGTTAAACGCCTTCGGAATAATGAAGTCCCGCTTGTGAAAATTCAATGGTTCGCAAATCCCAAAGATTGCACGTGGGAAACCAAAGAATTCATTGAGCGTTCTTATCCCGGTTTTCTCTCCTCTTCGGGTGGGGATGAGCATTCCTATTCATCTTTTCTATTTTAATCTTTGTTATGAAGGATTATTTGTGTTATTGACTGCTTCTAGTATGAAAATTGTGGGGACGCAATTTTTATAAGGGGGGAGTCTGTAACGACCGCGATTTTTGAATTACTGTCGGAGTTAATATTTTAAATAGAAAGTTTAAATTAAAATTTGAAAAGAAAATAAAAATTGTTGCAAAGTCAGTTGCATACTTCCCAGTTGTAGCACGTTGGAACTAGACTGCATTTTTCATTCACGTGTACATGTGAAAAATTGGTCCATTTCAAAACAAAGTGCAACACTCATTTTTGGCTAGCTGTCACTAAGGTTTGGAAAGCAAAGTTGTGTTCAAATTCATTTGCCTTCACGTGTATGAATTGGTCCATATTAAAGCAAAATGTATAAACACTTTGTTGTCACCAATTATGTAAAACAAGTTGGAACAATTTTGCTTTGCTGTCACAAAGTTTATTAAACAAAAGTTTGAACACACTTCGCTACCATCATCACACTTTGCATCCATCCTTATCTTTAATACATGTGTGTACTTTCTTTTCAACTGAAGCACGTCTACAATTTAATGCAATTGTACAAAGCATTGCCGGCACATTTGTTTCATTGACTTGTACACAAAATGAGAAAATAAAAGTAATCACTACAACATTCTTATGCTCATTTTCCAGTAGCTTCATTCATTCGTTTTCATTAATTTCCAGTAGCTGTGTAGAAATATTAATGGCTGCTCCAAAATTCTTGCTTCCTCGAATCTCGGTTGCTAGTTGTTTCTGAAACCAAAATATTGGTGAGTGCTAAACTCACATTTCTAATTTAAAAACTAGCTGCCTATTTTTATTTGATGCTTTTATATTGTTTATTTTGGTTTGCACAAAACACTGTTGCACACAAATGAAGTCCAGGCAAGCTACAATTATTTGCATGTAGTAATGCCTTTGAACAAAATCAAAATAACCTGGCCACATTTTCTTACTACCTATATACACGTGTAGCACAAGTTAGGTGAATTCTTATAGTAATTGTTAGTATTTGATTGTTAAATTATGTGTGTTGTTTGAAGATTTTGTAGCATTGAATTGAATGTGTCCCTGCCCTTACTTTGAAATTGATACACAATTTCTTATTAGCTTTGGTTCACTGCATGCTAAAAAGAAAACGTCCCTGGTACTTTTCTAGTGTATTTATTTAGATATATAGTTCATATGTGCATTCCAGTTTTTGAAAGTGAGGACCTGGTCTTAAAAACTTTCGGTTGCAATATATATTCGGTCAGACATCTTTTTGAGTTGAAAATTTTTGTGGATTAAGTACACCGGGCACGCACGTTTTGAACAAAGCATTGTTGCATACTGGTATTGAAATGCTAGGCATGTTTATATATATATATATATTTAAACCCAGTGACTACGTGAAAAATATAGTAGAGTGTAAAAAAAAATGAGTCCAGGTTTCATTATTTTTTTACGTGCAAAATTGTTGTTTATGTGTTTACATGCAAAATGAACAAAGCATTGTTGTTTATGTTTTTTTTACGTGCAAAATTTGAAGCATACGAAAGTATGCTCAGGTTGTTTTCGTGTATGCGTGTAGTGTGCCCAAGTTACTATATGTTGTGATTCAATTACATGTATTCTTGTAGTACACGAAAGCTAAGACCATTTTTCAATTCATGTGTGCAAAGATGTTTGCACGTTAGTATTTCCAGATCACTTCATTTTACTTTAGTATGTGCGCATATGTATTATTTGCCAAGTCAATTATATTTTTCCTGTATACATTGTTACGTGCATGTATATGGTATTATTTCCAAGTTACTTTAATTGTTTGCCTATTTCATTTTGTGCAAGTGAGCAGTGCAATATTTTGATGAATATATAAATGGTGTTGACCACTGTTTATTAATTTATATTTGAACCAGTGTTTCGTTTTAAAACGAATTTTGTTGCCGTTATTTTTATAACGGATTTTACGCCGGGATTATACTTTTGAAGCGTGTTGTTTTGGCGACATTTTTGACGAATAAAATTACTGTTATTTTTGTTTTCAGTAACCGTCAATTTAAAGTGAATTTTCAAGCGGTTATCCCGCAACGCTGATTTGGTATCCGTTTTTACGGTGTTTTGTGAAGCGCAATTTCCTTGTTGAAATTGCTACAGATGTTGTTGTTTTAATCACATGTTTAAAAATCGTTTTAAAATAAAATTGTTTCCTAAAAATTTTACAGTTTGCGCTTTCAAAAGAATGAGGAAGCGATTTAAACGATTCAGCAAAATTGAGGACTATGAACCCTTACTTTTACTGATTCGGTTAATTCTGAACTTGTCCGTTTGAGAACGTAAAATGTTATTTATATAAAATACACAATTTTGCACTTTCAAGGAAATGATAAAGAGATTTAAACGATTTAGCAAAAGTGCGGAGTATGGAACCACACTTTTACTATTTCGGTTAATTCCGGACTCGTTAATTGAAATATTTCCTGTTTGATGACTTTGATGATTTTGTTGGGCTTTCAAGCCACTATGCTGGACCTTCGGGTCAAATACCAGTACTAGACCTTCGGGTCATACGTTGGACCTTCGGGTCATTTGTTGGGCGCCAAAATTATGATGACAGTACTTGGTAGGCTTCGGCCATATGTTGATGCACGTGCGGCGTAGCTAAAACTCGCTATCTGCTGGGATCGATCCATCTTTTATGTTGATTTTCTAGTTATCTTATTTTGATTTCTAGATTCTGCATATTGCTGTTTTGAATTCAATTGTGAATTTGGAAGTTGATTTTGATGATGTTTAATGGGATTTCTTCCTTTAAACTATGATGATACTATGTTGTATAGTCTCAACCGAGACTATAATTTTGTTTATAGTCTCATCCGAGATTATAAATCTGCGTATTACTGTTATGAATTCAATTGAGAATTTAAAAGCTGATTTTGATGGAATTTAAATTGAGATTTCTTCATTTAAACTATGGTGAGTATTTATGTTGAATAGTCTCATTCGAGATTATTGATTTTGATGGAGTTTAAATTGAGATTTCTTTATTTGAACTATGTTGATTATTTATGTTGTATAGTCTCGTTCGAGACTATAATTAATTGCTTAAGTGTTGTTATCATACACTTATTTCTGAAGTTTAAATTAGACTGATCCGTTTATTATTTTCTTTTAAATAATACTCGAGTCAAACAGAGTTATTTCAGGATAGTCGCTATCTCTGATTCAATTGCAGCTTCAGCTTTTTGGATTTCACTCCATCTTTTGTCTAGACTTCGAGGTGTTACTTTTGGTTTATTGACTCTCGTCTCATGTATGTTTATGACATGTAAATGTACATTTGGTTTATGTGAACTATCGATTGTTGTAGCATGTATCCAGACTTGTCTTCCGCTATATATCTGATATTTCTATTCTGATGCGATTATACTTATCTGTGTTGTTGTTATTATGAGTTGCTCTGAATTTTTCTTAAGCCACCGTAGTTTCGTTTTAGATTTGGATTGAATATATATCTTTGGGAGTAATTTACACAACTCCTATCAATGTAATCAATACTCGTCTAAGGCATAACTTACGGATGGTCGCTTCTTACAAGCCTTATTCTTCGCAATAGCAGATGTTATTCCTTATAATAACCTTTGTTATTGTGAGCATAGAGGTGGGGCGTCACAGTACTATTCTAAGACACCAATATGATAGAAAACTTTATTAGTTGTCCCTAAATGTTGACTAATTAGACCATTAAGGATCAAATACCATTAAAGGAACCCGAACTTTTTCATGGGAGTGCAATGGGTAGATTTTAAAAAAATTCCCTATTTGCAAAACAGCAGGCATATGAAGTTTAATGGATTCACTAGATCCAACCTAGATAATTCAAATAAAATCCAATTTATTTAACTTTCTGGTTTAATATATTAAATCTATGTTTATTAAGTACGACAATGGATTAAGTATGAACACATTCAATGTATTAGTCCATATATATATTAAAAAATTTATTAAGTATGAATACATCTAATGTTTATTAAATCTATGTTTATTAAATGGTTTATTACTCGAAAATTGCTAATGGCAGGTAGACATCTCTTTGGAAAGATCCGTGGTTGAGTGGTAGAATAGTTATTGATAAGCTTGGCTGGGATACTGTATCTAGCATGGGAGGATATGACAACATAGTAGACCATATTATCATTAATGGTGAGTGGATACCAGAACAGAAAGATCTACAGGCCATATCAGATGAGGTTAAGTACTTTCCTATGTATACTTCTTAGCATAATGATATTTGGACAAGGAAATTAAATAAAGATGGAATCTTTTCAACGAAATTAGCCTGGGAAGCTATCAGATTGAAACATGATGTCAAAACCCTGTCTTCTGCTATTTTGTCTAGATCTAACAACCCCAAAATGGCCTTCACAACATATAAAGCAGTCAATTATCGCCTACCTACTACAACAGACTAGCTAAATGGGTCTAAACGTGGATCTTAAGTGTACTCTATGTAACGGTAATAATTAATCACACAATCATCTATTTTTCGAGTGTGAATTTTCTGCTAGAATCATGCTTAAGATAAAACATAAAAAGAATGACATGCAACCGGTTAAGAGGCTCGAAGAAGAGTTAGTATACCCGAGTAGCTGCCAAAGAAGCTCGGATTTGTTGAAACAAGTAAAATAGATAGCAACTACAACTGTGATGCACCATATTAGGAAAGAGTGTAATAGATAAATTTTCCATGGCAAAATGAAACATACAGGTTAGATCTTTAGAAGCATAAAAACAGATATAAGACTCATCTTTTGGAGAATCAAAAAGAAAAAACTTACCACTGATGTTAGGGAGGAAACTCGGGTGCTGGAGGCATGGAATTTGCGTTATTTTGAGCAACCATAAAAAGCAAGGACAATTCGGATAGGGGAAAACTAAAATGGAGAACTTTCGTAAAGTTAGAAAGTAACGTATTTAATTATTATTCTCTGAACTAGCTTAGTTTTCGAGAATAATAATGATTGTTAGATAGTAAGTCATTTTATGTTATCTCTGAACTGTGTTTTGTATTGTATTGCTCACGTGAGATGAGTGAGTGGATTTTTCATGTTTTGGCTTAGGTCTAATCATCAATGAACCCACTTTCAAATACATACATACATACATGTATACACAAACACACACACACACTATTTGACATGCATATGAAATATATTTATATTGAATATGATTGTTTAGTGTTTAATTTGAATATATGTAATATATTATACACACACACATACACACACACACATTTATATATATATTCATAGCATAAATTACTAGAAGATAGATATTTACATGTGTATAACAATATGTATATGGTAACTTCGCATTCATATTAGGATACAAATGCCTAAGTGTGTATGTGTGTGTCTATATATATGTTTAATTACACTATGATATAGGTACATTGTTTGTATACACGTATTAACATTATTATATATATACACACATACATATTTATATAGCTTACATATATATTTATTGAAGGAATCAGGCCAATCGAAAGTGGGCGAATAAGGTAGATTTCAAATTTTCCCCTGTTTTGAATTTATTAGGCATATGCAGTCTAAAGATATATTAGATCCAATCTAGTAAAATTTTAAATAAAATATTATTTTGTTTAAAATTAGTTAAAACGAAGTTTAAATTTAATTTAAATTGAAATGTATAGTGTATCAAATACACCCATGTGTGTAATAATTACTTATAAGAGTTAATTTAAAGAAGAAAACCTTTCGTTTCTTTCTCTAATACTTATGTAATTAATTGATGGAAATTTTTTGCTTTATTTGGAGAGAGAAAACTTTCATCCCTCTATTTAATTAAAATGATTGATTATTAAATGTCATCAACGAGCAATCTGTATACAGCATAAAATGTGAGTATATCCAAATATATCTAGTGTTTATTGTATAAGTGTAACAAATGCAAAGTGTATATAATTATTGTGTATGTGTGTAGTTGTTGGGATTTACACCGCAACGAACACATTTTCCCTTTATACATGCCTTTGTTGTCCAGTTTTTCTAACAAAACAACATTATATTGTATAAATATGCACGTATATATTTGTATATAATTATTTACATAAAAATTGTTTTTTTTATTTGACATGTATTGATTTTTTTTATTTGACATGTTTTAAAAATAAAGCGAACAATTTAAAGCTATTTTAATGAGGGAATAGTTTAAAATAAAAATTACAATTTTGCTATATTTTGTAAACTGTAAATTAAAAACATGTACATATATATACTCACACACACACACATATATATTATCCTACTTTTGAACTAAGCCATATCTCGACGAGTTAAAACCATTGAATGGTTAAGAAGCGGACAAAAAAAATCCTAAATCTCACTTTGTAGACCACAATCCATTCACAGTCTGAAGGGTTGATGAAGAACCTTGCTTTCCACTGAAGACACCTTGCCAATCCCCAGATAAACTATGTGGTAAAGGTCAAAGTTGCAAATAATAAAGTCAAATCTCAAGTCGGTACAGAGTTGACTTTTTCAACTCGGTTCCGAGTCATAATATTGACTTAAACACTACCATTTCAAGTGGATTAAAGACCAAACTAAAGGTAAAGCCTGGTAAAAAATTAAAGGAAGGGGCCAAGGCATTCCATTCAAGAGAACGAAAAAACGTAGCTAAATACTTAGAAAAAATAGAAAACCGGAAGACTTATGACCCGACAATGAGTTTTAAAGCATAAATCGGTACCGAGTTGACTGTTGAGTTGTTAATATGGCCATGATCTTCCTTATGAATCTCCTTCTGAATGTGGAGAACGTAGGTAGCAAAAATCGAAGCTTATTTTATTGATCTACGTCTACAAAATAGGAGGAGAGGAGCACAAAAAAGGAATCTTTTCTTTATTTTTTGAATTCCATGATTTTACCCCGAAACTATTGGAACCTTACCGACCTATAAGCAACCGAGTTGTAAAATCACAGTTGTAAAGAACTTCAGAAATCATTAACAAGGTTTAAGTGGACGTAGGCCAACATATTACTAACCGCTATAAATTCTTGTATGTAATTTACTTCATTTCCATCTATTTCTTCATTTAATCACTTTTTATAATCCGATTGGGTGTTTGTCCAACTTTTGGCACAAAATTTTGGTTCTTTCGCCGAGATAATTTGCAATTCTCACTATTTGGATCTACTTTGAACCTTTGGATTGTTATAATCCACGAGTTAGATCTAAAAATTGTTATTTGAGGATCCTTGATTACATAGATTTCCATAAGATCTATCATTGGATCCAAGAAAGCTATGGCATCCAGAAATCCCAAAGAGAAGTCAACTACTTCTAGACCCACCAATAATGCTAAGAATGAAGGCTCTTAACATGGAGAAGGGACCAATCAACCTATTGCTGTAGAAATTTGGAGTGCATTTGAAATGGTAATCAAGGTTGATTTGGATAGGATAACGATGGTACTAAATAAAAAGTTAATACAAAGATCGAATGCTATGATGAAACATTTAAAGGAGAACATGAATTTGATTACCCAACTGTCCCAAAGATGTAGAAGGAGTAGAAAGGAGTTGTCATCTTCTAATTTGAAAGAAGAGTGTTATTCCTCGTCGGACATAAACCACAGAGATGGGAAACATAAGATGAAGAAGAAGGAAGTTAGGACTTCAAAAGTTAGAAGTGGAAAAACCTTAGTTGACAAAGGTTAACTCGGTACGAACTCGCTTCACAAGTCGGTACCGATCCAAGGGTTTAAGTCATCGATGATGACGTATATACTAAGTTGCAAGATGGTATTGAAATTTATGTTGGTTATGTGTTGGTGGCCAGAGTGCTGGATTTCAAACGACTACTATTGAACTATCACATAAAAAATATAGAAGTCAAATGATTGGACGAACAGTTCTAACAAAGACAGAGAACTTGGATATCATGGAACCGACCGAGATCATTTGCAGAGGTAAACACTTGGGGCAGCCCTTAATAATCAATGTTCGGTCGATTCGATTGAAGCAGAATTTTTGGCTGATATGGTGAGGGTGTTGCTGAATGAAAACCAGCATAGAAATAACAATTTTTTAGGTTCTTCTCCCATCGTTCACTGAGGAGACTTTATGAGAGTAGTATCCTAGGAGATTCGTAATGCCCACCATGTCGTCTTGCTATGGAATGTCTGATCCGAGACAATATCTTTTGAAATATGAGTGGCACATGGATAGTTCTAGGGCTACTGATGCTGTTAGCTGTAGATGTTTCCCAATATTTCTCGTAGGAGTGGCTACTATGTGGTTCACTTGGCTCTCGCCAAAGTCCATATGTTCAATTTACTTTTTAGCTAGGAATTTTATGGAGCAATTCTGGTTACATGCTGCTCATTCCTAGGATATGATGTCCTTATCCAACATTTTTTAAAGTCCCGAAGAGTGTCTAAATATTCTTAGGTAGATTCAATATGGCTGTGTCTGAAGTGAGTAATGCAAAGATGACATTGTGTTGATGATATTGATTAGAGGGATTCATCCAGATACAGATATCGGTAAGTGGTTGAAGATGAAGTCGCCTCCAACCATGGAGGAGCTTTATCAAAAGATGACCCAATATCTATGCTTGGAAGAGGAAGATATGGTCGTTGGAAAAGTTGGTGGAAGACTATTTACTGTAGTAGTGTAGAGCAATGTCGATGTGAAGCAGACCGGTAAGATTGCTAGCAATGTTGCTATTAATGTTGGGAATAAAAACAACAATCAAAAGAGAGGAAATCAATGTGCTGGAGGTAGAAAACCAGACATTAAGAAGCGTTCGGGGTACCCAAAACACGAGGATTATAAACCGCTAAATGACACCGTGGAGAATATATACCTTTCCACACAAGGTACAGATAATTATAAAATGTCAGCTCGGAGGGAATCAACTTAAAGAGAAAAGATGTTTGGGAAGTACTGTCGCTTCCACTAAACCCACGGGCATAATCAAACGAGTGTCGAAATTTTTGGGATATAATCGAAGATCTGATAAGAAAGAAGAAGCTGTAGCAACATGTGAAAGACCATAGGATTTCGAGCAAGGAAATAACTTACTCCAAGGGCAGACTAGGCCTAGTGGAGAGGAATCTAAGAGGCCTGAATGAAGACAAGTGATTAATGCCATTACTGCTAGACCTCATCCAGTCGAAAAAAGCTAGAATGAAATGGAACGAAATGGGAGTTTGTTGAAACATGTTGTATAGGAAAGCTACTTTGCTGTAGAAGACGAAGGTCTGGCAAAGCAGCTAAGATTGATGACTGATGATATCATGTTCAGAAATCGCGATACAGATGGGGTAGAAGCGCCAAAGCTTGACCCCTTAATGATTACGACCATGATTGGGCCAGTGATTATGAGTTCTCATTGTATGGGAGATTAGTCAATATATTTTTTAAGAAAACTTATGAAAAGACAAGGATGGATGGGTAGGATCTGAAGCCATGTAATTCCCACATTCAGGGATTTACCAGAGAGGCTACATAGTATGTTAGGTGTGTTGAGTTACTGGTGGTACTTGGTGAAGGTACCGCAAAAGAGTGTGGGTTTTGACCTTCGTTGTGATGGAAATGTACTCTACTTTTAGCGCTTTCTTGGCCCGACCGACCTTTGTCAGTTTCAAAGTGGCCCTTGCCCCTTGGTGCTTGATGATGAAATTCCATACTTAGAATATAGTAGGAGCCATCTGAGGAGATCAAAGTACGGGAGGTGGATGTTATGTTGTAGAGCTGAGAGAGGCGAAGCAATGTGAGAAAGGAAAGGATGCAGAGACGACTCTCTGCATTAAATGGACCGATGCATAGCAATCATCGCCTAAGCCCTGGCTCGGACGACATAGAAAATTCTCTAAATCCATGGATATGAGGAAGGAGTCATAGGATGTGAGGGCGTCCCCGGCTAAGCTGACGATTGACATCTCGGTCGATCAAGATGACCCTACTCGGGTCCTAAAGATCAGATCTTAGCTTAGTGTGAAGATGAAGAAGGAATTGGCAAGGTTTCTTTAGGAAAACTAGATGAGTTTTCCTGGACGCATTCTGATATATGTGGGATATAGCTGGAGATAGCATGCCACACACTAAGTGTGACCCCAGATGTCCTCCTTTAAAGCAGAAAAGACATAATCTGGGTTTAGAGCAATCCGTTGCATAGAAAGAGGAAATGGACAAGCTGAAGGCCAACGACTTCATTCATAATGCTTTATACCACGAATGGGTATTAAATCCGATGTTGGTTAAGAAGACTAAAGAAAAATGGTGGACATGCATCGACTATTCATATTTGACTAAAGCATGCTCGAAAGATAGCTTCCCACCACTAAATATTAACCACGAGCTAAGTTCCAGGCTCATTCGATAAAAGTGTTGACTGATCAATCTTTGAGACAAGTGTTGCACTAACTTGAAATTTCAAGAAGGCTACTTAAGTAGAATATCAAGTTGAGCTAGTACGTATAGCCTACCATCCTAGGAGGGCGATATGAGGATAGACATTGGCTGATTTCATTACCGAGTTTACCACCCAGAATGAAGAGGTGGAGGAAGATATGGAGTGACTTGCTCAGTGGAAATTGTACATGGACGGAGCATACAATGAACGCGGCTTTGGGACAAAAGTGATCTTAGCAACCCTAGAGGAATGGACAATCTGTTAGACCTTGAGTTTCCCACAACGAACAATGAAGCTGAGTATAAAGTACTGATCGTGGGGCTAAAGATAGCAGGAGAATTGGGAGTCAAAACATTGCATATATACAACGACTCTCAATTCATGGTCTATCAAGTGAAGAAGGAATTTCAAGCCCCTTGCTTGATGAAGGTTCTAGAACTACTAAATAACATCGAATACAACACGATAATTCACATTCTCAAAGAAGAGAACACAAAAGCTAATTTGTTGGCAAAGTTGGCTAGCTTAAGGGATGCACAACTTATGGGATTGGTTCTAGTAGATGTATTATCAGCTTCGAGCATTAACCAGAATGATTTCGATTGGATCTTAGAGGCTGAATAGAAAAGGAGTCATGTATCACTCAAATCAAGGAGTACTTGCCAAATAGAACTCTCTCGAACGGAAAGAATAAATAAAGGAAACTCCTATATAAAGTAACGATTCATTATTCAAGAAGGAGTGTAATATGAAAGAGGATTCTCCACCTTCTGCCATGGCGTATTCCAATGAGGAAGCTAAAAAGATCCTTATGGATGTGCACGAAGGAGCTTGTGGTGATCATACCAGGGAATAAACATTGGCAAGGAAAATTCTTTGCTGATGAAACTTTTAGCCAGCGATCAACCAAAATGCGACTGATTACACTAGGAAATGTGATAGGTGCTAGAGATTCGTGATGATTCCTAGAGCCCTATCCATAGAGATCGCATAAATGTCAGCTTATAGCCATTTGCAGTTTAGTAAATTGACATCATCAGTGTGCTACAGATGTCAAAAGGCGGAGCGAAATATCCATTGTTGCAGTTGACTATTTTACAAAATGGACCAAAGTGGAATTGCTTGCCACAATCACCACGCAGAAGGTGATCGACTTTGTAGTAAAGAACATTATCTGCTGATTTCGGATTCCACAAACAATCATCTTTGACAATAGAATCAAATTCGACAGTACTGAATTCAAGGATTTCTGTAACAGTACTGGATTAAAATGAGATTTATGGCTATATCACACCCATAAGCGAATGGACAGGTAAAGGCAGTAAATAAGATCATCAATTCCATCTTAAAGAAATGACTAACAATGGCCAAGGGCAAGTGGGTCGATGAATTACCCCTACCATTGTGGGTTCACGGAATGACTCACAAGTCCGCAACCAAGCATAGTCCATTTGCTATAGCCTAATGATCAGAGACCATGATTCTAAATGAATAGGAAGTGCCTTCCCATTGAAAGATTCACTATGATCTAAAGACAAATGAGGAACTCCTTCTCGAGTCCCTTGATATGATAGACGAGAGCTCTGAAAAAGATGATTTAAGGATTGATTATTACGAGAAAGAGTAGTGTAGCAATTCAATGAAATGTCAGGAATCAAACCTTCGAGATTGGCGATCTCATTCTGAAATGAATCTTCCCTAGTCCAACGGCTCTGGGCCCGAATTAGGCAGGTCTATATGCAATTGAACACAAGCTTAGGAAATGGAACATTTAAGCTAGCAACTGTTGATGGAATATCACTTCCAAGGGTATGGAATGGCGAGCACTTACAATGCTATTTCGCTTAAATTTATCTTTGTAAATATCTAGGCTCCAAATAGCGACCATTGCCTTAAGATAAGCAAAGACTAAGACCTTACTTTAGTAGTGGGATTTCCTACGACCGTACTTCCAAGCTCATTCGATAATACGGTAGATTGATCAAACTTTGAGAAAAGTGTTGCACCAACTCGAAACATTAGGAAAGCTACTTAAGTGGAACATTGAGTTAAGCCAGTATGATATAGCCTACCATCCTACGAGGGTGATATGAGGACAAGCATTAGCTGATTTCATTAACGAGTTTACCGCTCGGGATGAAGGGGCGGAGGAAGATGTGGAGCGACTTGCTGAGTGGAAGTTGCATATGGATAGAGTGTATAATGAACACAACTTTAGGATATGAGTGA
The DNA here is from genome assembly GCA_030737815.1 of Allium fistulosum. NCBI lineage: Eukaryota > Viridiplantae > Streptophyta > Magnoliopsida > Asparagales > Amaryllidaceae > Allium > Allium fistulosum. The sequence goes on from CM060905.1 coordinate 216,690,581, forward strand.
TCTTAGTAACCCTAGAGGAATGGATAATCTATTAGGCCTTGAAGCTTCGTTTTCTATAATGAACAATGAAGCTGAGTACAAAGCACTGATCATGGGGCTTAAGATAGCGAGAGAATTAGGAGTCGAAACATTTCTTATATACATTGACTCATAATTCATGGTCTATCAAGTGAAGAAGGAATTTTAAGATAAGTGTGCGAGATTAGATCCTTTCTTGAAGAAGGTTTTGGAACTACTAAATGATATCGACTACACGATAACTCACATTCCAAAAAAAGAGAGCATAAAGGCTGATTTATTGGCTAAGCTGGCTAGCTCTGAGGATGCGTAACTTATGGGATTGGTTCCAATGGAAGTATTGTCAGCTTCGAGCATCAACTAGAAGGATTTCATTGGATCTTAGAGGCTGAATGGAAAAGGAGTCATGTATGGCTCCAATTAAGGAGTACTTGGCTAAGGGAACTCTCCCGAATGGATAAAATAAATAAAGGAAACTCCTACGCAAAGTACCGTGATTCATTATTCAGGAAGGAGTGCTACATGGAAGGGAATTCTCTGCCCTCCTTCTACGCTGTGTTCCAACGAGGATACTAAGAAGATCCTTACGGATTTGCACGAAGCAGGTTGTGGTGATCACACCAGAGGACAAAATTTGGTAAGGAAAATTATTCGCTATGGATACTTTTGGCCAACGATCAATCGAGATACGGCTGATTATGCCAGGAAATGCGATAGTGCTAAAGGTTCATAAAGATTCCTAGAGCCTCATCCATAGAGATCACACAAATGATCAGCCCATGGCCATTTGTAGTTTAGGGAATCGACATTATCAGTGTGCTACCGATGTCAAAAGGCAGAGCGAAATATCCTTTATTGTAGTTGACTATTTTACAAAATGGGTCAAAGCGGAATCACTTGCCACAATCACCACGATTTAGGTGATCGACTTTGTAGTAAAGAACATTATCTGCCGATTTGGGATTCCATAAACAATCATCTATGTTAAGGAATCCAATTTGATAGTGTTGAATTCAAAGATTTTTGCAACAGGCACCAAATTAAAAAGAGATTTACGGCTTTAGAACACCCATAAGCGAATGGACAGATGTTGGTAGTAAATAAGATCATCAAGTCAATTTTATAGAAATGACTGACAAAAGCCAAGGGCAAGTGGGTCAGTGAATTACCCCTAGCATTATGGGTTTATGTAATGACTCACAAGATAGCGATCGGCTATAATCCATTTGCTCTTGCCTACTAATCGAAGACCATGATTTTAAATGAATTAGAAGTGCCTTCTCATTAAAAGATTCATTACGATCCTAAGATGAATGAAGAACTCCCACTCGAGTCCCTTGATATGATAGATAAGAGGCGTGAAAAGGATGATTTAAGGGTTGCTGCTCATCCGAAAGAGTAGCATGGAAATTTAATGCAATGTAAGGAATCGTTGGTCTAATAGTTATCTCTAATGAAATATCATATAGAGTGTATCTATAGGTATTTTGTGTTATATTGATATTAGTTTACTTTAAATTATTCTTATTACTACATTGTTCAGTTTTATGTTTATATAAACATTTGAATGGAAAGTAATTTGTTTGTTTCAAAAATTTGACAGCACAATGTGTATTATGTATTATTTGCATGTCTTATTACATTATATGTATCAAAAAAATATTGTTTCAATGTTTCTATGATGTTGTACTAATTTAGTTAGTACCATATGATGTTAGAAACAAAATAATAAAAATGGTTGAGTATTGTTGTAGCGACCCGGAAATTCGAACACTTCATCTTCAAATATCGACACATTTTGAAATATAATTAAATGTTATAGATATGATTTTATAACCATGTTATATATCATTTAATTAATGAATAACGATAAGAAACTTGTTTCTGAAATTTGTTTATAAAAATATATTATTCGAAGAAAAATCGATAATGTGACCGAAAATCGGTTTATCGGTAAACAGCTTTTTGATTGATATAAGTTGTTCTAACTCTTTTGCACTTGTCTAATGATTAAACGAACACATTAGCAACTAATTAACACACACTCCTCTTCATAAAGAAATGAAAAGTTCTAGAAGCTTCCAAATGGATAAGAGATATTATCCTAAGAACAATATAAGAGTAATTTGCCTAAAGGAGAAGTGATATGAGGCGAGCCTTCCATGGCATGGTTAGGGGGAGGGGTGAGAGTAGGATAATGAGTAGCATCTTGAAGCCTATATAAGGAGAGGCATACCCTTGTATAATATTCACAAATTCACAAAGCAAAAGTGAGCTATTTTCATGTCTTCTTCTTCTCTAATTTCCTAAAGCAAAATAATTGCAAAACACATCAAAATCAACTCAAACTAGGAGTGAAGCTTTGGACAACATTACAACACCTTCTACCTAGATAGGTTGTAAAAAAGTGAAGCACAACTCTTCTCACACCCATAGGCTGTGAACAATTTGTGAGGGGAGAAGGCAAAAGCAAGTGAAGGCAAGGAGGAGAAATGAGGAAAAGGTGTTGCAAAGGAGAGGTTGGACTTAGTTAGCTTGGACTTGATTATTTATTAGGTTAAAGGTGAGTGAACGCACCTCTTTGAATGAAAATATGGCCCATATTTGCTTGGGTTTGATTGTGTTTAAGTTGTTGAACTGTTATTGACATTGTTGGAAACATTGGTTCTAATTTTGATTCTTGTTTTAAAAACAAGAAGCATATGTGATCCATATGTATGGATTTGAATGGACTTGCATGACTTGTGACAATACCTTGAAACAAAGCACATAGGTTATATATGGACGTTGGTTTAGATCAGACTTGGATTTGGAAGTGCACTTATAGCAATAGTTGTTACGGATGCACTTGTGAATTGCCTTGTTTTTGGCGATTTTCTATGGAACATTTTAGAGAAATCCTTAGGCCTCACTATATTTATATTGTTTTATATGTATGTATATTTTTATAAAAAATTTGGATAGTAAAAAGTTAAGTAACATCTCGAAAAGTGACCAAAACTTCACTTGTGCAAAACTGCATTATTTAGTCTGATTTTTGGACTTTAAAGATTTGAAAAGATATTTAAATTTAAGAATTATGTTTCATTTTTTTTGCAAGTTCTAATTAACTCATATTAGAGTATTTCAAAAGTAGTTTGAGATGCTTATGAATTTTTAAGAATTAGTTGTGAATTTGTAAAGAAGAAGATTTTATAATAAAAAATTTGTTTTTCCAAGTTTTCAAGGAAACTATAAAGTTGTTATTTCCAAGTAATATTTTGAGAAAATGTTTTAGAACCTACAATAAGTATTATAAGGTATTTTAAAAGCATTTTTTCATTATATATAGTTTTTAGAAAATATGTTGACTATTTTATATCTTATGTAATAAATATCTTCTAAAAATGGTTTATTTAATATCTAGTTTTACAAATAAATTACTATACATATATATCATTTTTAAAAGGTTTTAAAAGTTTTAAAAAGGCTTAGAAAGGGGCTAGGAATTGCTTAATGGCTAAGTGGTTAGTTGTTTAATTATTTGTTTGAAAATTAATTAACCATGCTTAACACTAAAATCTGACGAAGCAGGCTTATCTATTTATGAGAGTTAAGATTGATGTTCGAATAGGGACATGAGCAATAGAGCTCTAACCTATCGGCTTCTCTTTTGATTATGGAATAGTTAAGTCAAAAAATGTTGGAAACGTGTTAATCATGTTGATTTCTTACTTATTTATGGAAATCATTAATACTATACATAACACTAAAAACCGACGAGGTAGACTTATCTATTTGTAAGATTCAAGAAAGAAGTGTTTAGGCATGGCTTTGATGCACTCGATGCTCTAACTTCTCTGGATTCACTGTTGGACGAGGAATATTTAAGTTGGAATGTTGGAAATGAGTTAAGTTACTGAATTGATTTGTATAAGCAATTGTTTTTGACTAGGTAGTCGACTAGTCAACTATCGAGCTTGACCTAATATTAGCTTAAGAAGTATCGAAAGGCTTCGTGATTTCCATTCCGCTGTGATTTCAAAAGATATAATTAGTTAGTTGATTTCCCTATTTATTATCATTGTTGGTTAAGTCGGGGTGTTAAAGGCGCCTAGCTCTTGGCACCCATTAAATGGACGCCTATGCCAACGGACCCAGCCCAACTACCATAAATGGATATTTTTCAGATTTTTGCTCCATTTCAATGACCATAAACAAATCTATTTCAAATTCCAGCTTTATTTCAATGGTCATAAACAACTCTCTTTCACATTAAAAGCTATAAAATCTTCCCTTTTTAGCAATAACAAACACACAAATTTTCAATCCTTCTACCATTTTCACAAATTGCAAATACAAAACAAATTATGGCTCATCCATTTCAATCGTTTATTGAAGCTTTAAATATGGATAATTTTGAATTTGATTCATAACTCAATCAAAGTGCTCCTCTTTATAGTGCTCCTTCTTTATGTTTCCACTCCTCCGCTGCATGGAACGGTAAGAAGACAAAGATCTTTGTATAATCTACTATCACTATTCAAATGACTCGGTGAAGGGAAACGATAAAGTGGAGAAGCATTTTGGGTGAAAGTAATGAATGTATACAACAAAAAACATGTTGAGAAGACGTGATCCATGTCGGCAATAACTTGCCGTTTTAGGAAGATTAATCGACAAATTCAGTTTTACGAGTCTCAAATTTACAAAATCAAAAAAGCCAAATTTAGTGGCATGGAAGGAGAAGCTGAGCTGGTACGTTTATAATTTATTCTTTTTAATTATTGGATGCAAAAGAGAATGACGAATGATCAATTCTTGGAGTTATTTCAAGGAAAAATGATCATAGAAAACCTCACTATTACTAATTTGCAAACTGTTATGACTTGATAACTAGTCCTAAAAAATGGAGCTCTAATAATGCAAAGTCCTTAAGAGATATTCAATCAAAATAAAAGGGTAAGGAAAAGGCATTGAAATCAGCTTATAATTCCAGTTTAGGAAACTCTTTTGGCATGGACTCTAACTTAGGCCCTGAAATTAATGTTGATGAACTAGAACCCATAATGGATGAAGAGCTAGACCAATGGGTTAATGTGTAGCTAAGAAGTAAGAATGTTGTACAGACGTAGATTGATTCTTAAGTCAACCAAATGCATGAAAAGCATATGAAACAAAACGATGAACGGTTATAGGGTCATGCGGAGAAGCTAACCGTGCCAAAGAAACTAACCTCAATTGAAAAAGAAAGGTTTGAGATAGAGCATTAAAGTCAAGAGACCTTTGTCATGGAAAAATATTTGATGGGAATGTATTCACTCTCATTGCAGTATCGGTTGGAATACAAACAATGCATTATCGGGGGTAGATCTGGAACAAGACAGATGTACTTAGATTATGCATACAAAACTGTACCTTTAATTGTTTCTTTGTATTGTGCACTATTATGTATGTTTGAAATGTTGATTGGCTCATCATTTCTTTCAAAGAATTCATAATATTACGCAATTATTTTATTTAAAAAAAATCAAATATGATTACAAATAACAAAGTTATAGCATGCTGCATTGCCTTACACAAACACTAAGTGTAAAGACATATAAATAAACTTGGTAATCCAAAAGTTAACTACTGATTTCCATAAGAATTTCAAATATGATCCATTAGATCCTTTTAGAGCCTATTATGAAGTGCTATGTTTCGATAAGCAAGCCAATGATCCACATGAATGTTGTAATCTGCATCAGTTTGTAAAATGTTTTCTTAGAATATTTTAGGCATTTGGTTTGCCCCCTCGTACTCATAAGTGGGATAGTCCATACCCATTTCATCTTCAATGATCATGTTATGAAGAATTATACATGGATTACTAATCATTGTAAATCATGCTTGAAGTACTCCGAAAGCTCTTTTAACGTCTTTCCACTACCCTTCATACATTGTTGTAAACTTTATCTATTTTGGCGTTAATGGGTTCAAAAAAATCTTTACAATCATCCTCCATTTAGGATAAATTTAATCTTCTAGAAAGTATCCACGATCATATGTGTTTTGACCAAGTGTAAACGATACATGAGTTGATTTACCAAGCGCTAGATCATTGAACAAGTATGATCGCTCAATGACATTTAAGTCATTGTTAGGACCAGACATTCTAAAGAATGCATGCCAAATCTATAAATCATATGATGCGACCGCTTCTATAATGATAGTTGGTTTTCTTTCTTCATCGTTGTATGCTCCATGATAAGCTTTCAGATAATTCTTCCACTCCTATGCATACAATCAAGACTTCTAGGCATTTTAGGCCATCCTCCGCTTTCATGTATTTTGCACAATCTCGCTCCATCTATTTCACTGCAAGAATGAAGGTATTTGGTTCCATAAATGTCTACAACGGCTTGGCAGAATTTTTATAGAGCTTCCAATGCAGTACTCTGTGCAATATGATATGTGCCATCAAGGGCATCTGTTGTACAATAAGCTAACATCCTCAAAGATGCAGCCATCTTTTGATACCCATTTAGACCCTGCGTTTTTGAAGTGTTTTGTTTATAAACAAAGTAATCAATATTTTTTTAGCACTTGCTAAAATCCTCAAAAATAATGCACAACTCATTTTGAATCTTTTCCAAAACATCTCAGGACTGTAAATTGGACCAAGATTAAAATAATCTTACATCAAAGTTTTGTGGAATGCCGACTGGTTACGGTTAATCAATTGCCGAGCCACGACCGAGCCACCATGTTTCCTAGAAGTTGAGCCATACCTTCATGGTAGATTTCCAATAGTTTCTCTTCTTATTGTTGATGTACTAGTTCATACACTTCGTCATTAGAGTCGCTATCGCATAATATTATAGCTTTTAGTATATTTGAAGACATTGTTAGTGTAGATAGTTGTTTATTAATTGAATAATACGATAAATTTCGGTTATGCAAAATAAGATTAATAATCGTATGCATGTATAGGAGAACATATACGAATATTGTGTCGCATCAATTTTTCCTAGTGGGAATGGTCAAGGATATTATGTCGTATCAACTTTGTTTAATGGGAACACACAAAAATGTTGTTTCACATCACTTTGCTTAGTGGTACAGATAAGAATATTGTTTCACATCAACTTTGCTTGTGTGAAGCATATGAGAATACTGTGTCCAATATGCTTTACTTAAGGGGAGCGGATAAGAATATTGTTTCCCGTCACTTTGCTTAGTGGTAAAGAGTATAATATTGTTTCAAATATACTTTATTTGATGGGAACACAAAAGAATATTATTCCATCTCTTTGCTTAGGTGTAAAGAAAAGAATATTATTTCACATAAACTTGGTGTAAAGAGAAGAATATTATTTCACATAAACTTCTCTTAATGGAAACATATGAGAATATTATGTCTAATATGCTTTGCTTATGAGGAACATTTAAGAATATTGTTTCCCATTAACTTTTCTTAGTGGGAACAGCCAAGAATATTCATGTCCAATCTGTTTTGCTTATTGGTACAAAGAAGAATATTGTTTTGTAAAACTTTACTCATGGGGAACAAATAAGAGTATTGTTTCCAAAAAACCATCTATAAGTATGCTACAAATATTTTATTAGTGAAGACGTCTAAATATTTAGAATGGAACCATTGCGGTAAAATCATCGAAATTATAAACAGGACCACCCTCAACAACAACAACAAGGTGACACTAATATCATGCACTGTCTATGCGGCTTGCCTGCTAAAATGATTACAGTAATAATACCACATTGGGATATTAGACATCGATACTACAAATGTGATCAACACCATAGATGTCGCTTCCTTAAATGGGTTGATGAACCATTTACTAGAAGGGAAGTTGATTATGTGTAACACCACTAATTTTTTTGATAACATTATTCAGAAGATTTAATTAGATAAATTAAATAGAATAATGTAAATATAAGTGATAGGAGGATTGAGACTTGAATTAATTAAATAAGGGTCGTGCCTAATGAACTAACAAATGGGCTTAAGAATGAGTTTTAGTTTATTAAGTCACATAAGGGTATTATTGGAAATTGCCGTCCATAACCTTCCCCTTATATATTTTATTTCCACTATTTTCTTCCTATTCATGTCATTTTTAAAATCTAAAACGCAAAAGAAAGGAACGGCCGACCATTAAGGAAGAAGAAGAAAATCAAATTAAAGTTAGAAAATCAAGCTTAGGGGAAATCTATCTCAATCCAATCTCCTTATCTAGAGCAAGGTGAATAATAACTCAATCTCTATTTTGTTTTGAATCATATATTTTTGTATTTAAGAGATAAATTCGTTTTTATGATATATTGGATGATGATATGCTTGATTTATGATCCATTTCATTTAAACAAGATTATTTAAAGGAGTTTTGCACAGTTTTAGGTTAAAATCAAGATTAAATGATGTTTAAATGCATGGTAAAATTTTATGTTATGAGAAACATGATTCTGGAGTTGGGTTTCAATTTTGAGAATTTTCCAAGCTACGAAAAGATTATTATGAATTTTCAAAGGAAATTATGGTTATTTGGGTTTATAATTTATTTTGAAAAATATATTGAGAATTTGGGTCTGGAATTTTGATATGTTAGATAATATGATTAAAGTGAATTTCTGGAATTTTTAGGTATTTTTCCTAAGTGATTTGCCATGCAAAATAAATTGTTTTAGATGGGGGACTTCTTTGCAAAAATTGGAATGGCTTGTTTGATTAACTTAACCATGGTTTAGATCTGGATTAGCGGCAGTTATTTTTGGAAAAGAATTTGAAAAGGTTAAGGCAACCAATCTGAAGTTGACACATGGCAGGTTAGTTAGAGAAAAGTTTACTTAAACAAGATATAAAACCTGGTTTGCTCAAAAAAGAGGTTCCGCCTATTTTAGAAAGCACCTTTCGACACAGAAGCTTCTGCCTTCGTCTTTGTCGAAACCAACTATGCCGAAACCAATACATAAGGTATCACAATGTTGGTACGTAGTGATCGGAGATAGGCGAAAGGTAAGGTGTCGAAAGCATAGCTTCCGAAGGGGTCGAAACCTTGGTTTGTTTTAAAAGAAAAGCGTCTGCCTATGTTTGCTTTAAGCCTTCGGCATGGTCGAAGCATAAGGTATTGAAAAAGGTTTTAAAAGGGTTCAAAAAGGTTGCCATTAACTTAAGATTGCTTTCGACTGGGTTCCTTACTTACAAAAGAATGTTTTAAAAGAAGGGGTTTCGATACCCTACTGTTGTTTTATAACCTTCCGATGCTATTGAAGATATCAATGCTGTCGAAATGTGTTTTATTTTATAAGTTTAAGCCACTTCCTATAGCTATCGAAAGGGGTTAGGGGATTCGAAGGTGATGGTTTCGAAAGGGGTTTCGACACCAACCTTATAATGTTTTACCCATATGTTTTATGCTTTCGAAAGAGATGGTGATGACGCCATCAAGTTTTCCCCAATATTTTATATGATAAAGGATGGTTTTGAAACAAATGCTTTCGACTATATTCGCTTTGACCCAAATTACGTTTTAAGTATAAACCCAATGCTTTTGAAAGGAGTACTTTCAATGTTTTCGGTAGGGTTACTTCCATTGGTGTCGAAAAAGGTACTTTCAACTGGTTTCGAAGCTAAGCTTCTGAAGTAAAATGCTAATACTTTAATGTATTCGAAAGCTTTCGAAAGACAAATTTTAAAATATCAAAAGGCAGGAGCCTAATGTTTCAAAGAATGATTTTTAAGGCTTTCGAAGGAGGCTATCCTATGAAGTCGAAAGCTAGGTTTCAAAGGTAGCGAAAGGTTTTATGACCCAAACTCTATTTTTAAAGGAAAAACCCATGGCAATATTAAAGGAGTTTTTATAATGATTTAAGAAGACACTATCTTTGATAAAAAAATAGGTTAAAGGGATTAACCATGTTTTATCTTAAACCCACAGGAGTGGTATTAATTTAATTATCATGTATCCTTTTCTAATATAAATATATTCACATTGTTTTGAATCCCATAACTGTATTTTGGGGAAGGGTAGAATAACTAGCTAGGTTGACCCATTAGTGAATAAAAATTAAGTGAACTCCTGGATGAATAGATTTGCATCCAAGAGGTCGGGAAGACCAGAATATAGGATGTCAAACTTGGAAGTTACCAAGAGGATAGATTTATAGTGATCCCATGAAAATTATAACTAGGAAGTTATTAGGGTTACCAATAGGTTCATAGTGATCCCATGAAAACTATGTTATAAAGAGTGGTTGGTGGGGAGCCAATTGGTTTGTAGTGTACCCATGAAAACTATATCCGAATTAAGTTATTAACAATTGTCATTAGGTACCTAGACAACCCATAAAAACTAGGATAAGAGAGAAGTTATTGGAGTTACCAATAGGTTCAGGGGAACCCATGAATTAATTAAGTTAGTTGGCGGGGGCCAATAGGTTCATAGTGCACCCATAAAAACTATGGAGTAGGACAGGGAGTCCATATTTTATATAAAGGTTATTAGTAAGCCCATGAAAACTAATAGATTAATAGTGACCCTAGTAACTATAAAATATGACAGGGAATCTATTAAATAGAGGATGAGGAATCCAGTATGTTTGCATATCATCATAATATTTTAAAATGAATATGTTTTAACCATTGTGGATGTAGGAGCACAATATATGATTTTATAAAGGATTTTGAGATACTAGTGAGGGGAAACCCGTTCCGCTAAGCGGCGTGGTCTCGCTAGATATTTAAATGAGTTGAGGTTGTAGATTATTATTCATACTAGGCTTTATGTCTGACTCGAAGTTTATGTTTTTCACTTAAACTCTCGGGTAGTCAATTGATTTTGAGTAGTTTAAGAGTTGAGGTTTTCAGGTACCTCTTAAGACGAATAAGCTTCCGAAGATGTGTAGGAGGCATGATAGCTATTTAGAGTTCTCTTTTCTTTTGATTTCGCTGTGTTGTTTGTAATGGCAAAGTTGTTATATTGCCTATATATACTCTGATCATCCTGGGGGGCATCTTCATACGTCACTCTGGCATATGTTGTAATAAATATATTTTCTCTGAACGTGATTTGCGAATGTGGGATTATGTAATGAATTGGAAAATGTTTTGATATGGAATGTGATTTTGGTTGAAGTTTAATTTTTTTCCATATTCATGTGTTTCTGTGTATCAATGAATCTAACACCGCCGTATTTAGTCGCCATGGATTAATAATTATGGATGACTGCAACATCCGTAGCCGTTAGTTTTGGGCCTCCAAGTATGGAGATGTTACATTATGCTTTAGAGCTTGCTAGAGAAAATTCGTTGTTATGGCAATAGCTTCGTTCACCCTACATTCGACCTGATAATTAGGGTGTATAAACTAAGAATCATATTAATGTGAACTATATGTTACTTTGTACTTTATGTCTTTTTGTAGAGGGAACATAAAAGAATATTGTGTCGCATCAACTTTTTTAGTGGGAACAGAGAAGAATATTGTTCTAAAATCAACTTTGCTCAATGAGAACAAATAAGAATATTGTGTCCAATCTGCTTTGCTTCTAGGGAACGGACAAGAATATTGTTTTCAATCAACTTTTCATTCTAACTCTTATAAAACAATACAACATCAACTATATCACATACAAAACTACTTCTTTCAATGTCTAATTCTCTCTCAGACATTTGATAGATAAATGTTCAAAACACGACCGATGAATATGTTCGACGACATGAGAACAAGGAATGAGTGAATTCATCGCCATGCGGAACTCTTGGGGAGTACAACGTTAACTTGCAAAACCAACATTACAAAGACATCCGAACTCATGAAAACGAGGAGCGAGCGAAAAGAAGAAAAACCAAACTGTTGCCCTAATTGTGACTTACCGTGGCTTTGTAATGGTTCCCCGCTAAACCGACATGATAATTCATTCATTTATTGAGAACTTTTGGATGTGAACGAAAATGCCCAACGATGTTCGTGTGGTTGGTTAGCACCAATAGCCACTGTATCGTATGGTAGGGATATCGGTCGTCAATACTACATTTGTATACTATATCTGCAAATTACACCAATAGATAAATGAACTTTTTCCCAAAGAATGGTTGACTTTATTACAGTTTTGGAAAGAGTGAATAATTCATACTACAATCAATTGCGTGAAATGTTTAGTCGTCGTGATAATTAAGTTATTTGGCATTAGTAATATTTGTATCCCGTAAAACTTGTACCCGGTAGTATATATTTTCAGTACTTTATTAACCTATAATTCATGTTGGCTTTTAAAGAAGAATTTAATTGGTACAAGAATAAAGTATATAAAAACATTGCACGTAAGGTGATGAAAGAATGATCACGACATAAACAAAATATGTTTATTCACCGAAACACATAATGGACCATACATAGGCATAGAGAAAAGATATGATATAAGTGCGTAAGCCAATTATAGAATACTCATAATTGGTGCAATAAAATATTGATACATAGAGACATACAACATACAATGCCCATATATAGAAACAAACATGCACAATGCCAATATATAGAAACATACAACATACAACACCAATACATAGAAATAAGGCTGTCAATAGATATTCGAAAAATCCGAAATTGGTCCGCATCAGCATCCGAAAAGCAGATAAATATCTGATATCTGGTAAGCGGATGCGGATACGAAGACATTCGCATCTGAAAATTATCCGTTCGATATTTTTCAAGATTATAGTTTAAATTATGTGTATTTTAGTATAGCAAAAGATATTTATTTATGGTTTTATTAAGTTTATATTATACGCATTAAATGCATATTAACTGCTCAAAACTATTTACTACCATTATATTTGTTTATTTTTAACACTTTTATAATCAGTGAGATTGAAAAAGTTTATGTTAAACTAAAATTTTCCATTTATATTTCTTGATTTATCGGTCGTTAGCGGATAGTATAATTATCCAATATCTGTCCGTATCCGCAGATGCGGATATCTGATATCCGAAAATGATTTCAAATGCGGATGCGGATATGACACTATCCGCATCCAAAAGTATCCGTTGACAGGACTATATAGAAACATACATGTGTACTAGAACAGCTACGACTCATACTCAACATGTATCAATGTCGAACAATGTAAGAAAATATGTATAGTCATGTCAAAGATGCAACATCATCGTCATCACTGTCATCACCATACTCATTGTCGTCGTCGTCACCACCATCATCTTCATCATCGTCCTCATCATCATCTCACCACCATCACCATCACCACCACCATCTCCCTCAACACCTCCTCTATCTGACGGTCCATAAGGCTCGTATACAACAAGTCTAGCTGTTAACTCATTTATCTTTGCCTCTAACATATGTATATGCTGTATATACGTCTAATGCTGGATATGAGTATGTGCGAGCATCATATCTCGTAGCACAACACATGAAAGTCTGGCCTGGTCCAATCTATATGCATACCGGATGAACGAATAATATGATGTAAGCAACTTAAATAATCAATAGAAGACATGATGTATATAACATAAAATAAGTAACTCATATGGAGGGTATAACCCAATTGAAGGCACATCGGGAATGTCATGCTAACCTGGATAGACTATGGGCTGCTCAATCAATGTATCAATGACATCGTATGCCCTAAATGTATAATCAGGCTCCAACTGCATGGGAACCCGAGAGAACCTTGAAGGCGTATAATCGAATGAAAACTGCGGTACCTGAACTCTCCCAGTTGATGTGGAGCTATTCTAGGCCGGTATACCTCATAATCTCCATCTAAGAAGTATGTGTCAATATCCACCCATCTAGCTTCTCGAAGAGCAAAGAGATACCGATCTCCAATCACCTTATGTCTACCAAACATGTTCTCGTAGGATAATGGATCCATAGGTATACGATGGTTGCCTGTGGTCTGGTACGCACACCTCTCACCCAGATACCACATAGGCAAGAATGCAGGTATGCGTAAAGCGGCCCTAGGTTTGGACAATGAATATGTAATCATCAAGGGATGATTGTCCGCTATAAGACTGGCATCTACAAGCCGTCCAATCGGAGGCCCAAGGAGTCCATATGAGGTTACTACGACTGCGCATGTCTAGCCGCGACATTGCCTCCTTCAAGTCATGTCTAGCTCCCAAGAGAGCATGATGCACATACTAAATTGTCTTTCATCGTTTCATCCTAGGATAGTACTGCTATGAACCTGATTAGCTATCCATTGGATGAGGGGATGCAAGTTCGTTGTATGCTTGTATTACCATAACAACAACATGTACCGAAAATTAGACATATGCTTGACTTGGCCAAGCGCAAATGAATCCAAAGCTGTATACAAATACCTAGAATGGCTGTTCCCCAATCAATAATATGAAGTTGATCCAGCTTGGTAAGAACCATACATTTTTGATTCGAGAAAAAAGTTGAATCAAACAAGTACAAAAGAAATGTCCGAATGATAGCTTCCATCATATTTGCTCTACCTTTGTAAGTGGTGATGTAGTATTGAAAGTAGGTCAATGGCACATCACCGCTATGAATGTAGCCGAGACCAATGAGCGGTAGAAAAACGATAAACAAATTGAGAGACTTGTATAACTCGTCGTATGAGAAAGGTCTACATGCATGTCCTCCAATCTCAATATTTGTAAGCATGTAGAAGTTGGTGGAGGTAATACCCAACTCAAAGTCTAAAAAGCAAAATGTATGTACCATAGACCATCACCTCTCTACTAAGACCAGATTGAGAGGTCGATCGAATGACTGGAAAGACTTAATCATCAAAAACATGCCAAAAAGACTTGTTTGGAGCCTATCGATAATAGGATGGGTAAGGGTGTCGTAAAAATGTATAATGCACTTGGCCAAACTGCCATGACAATGAATGTAATGGTCTTATATATAATTTGAATATGCAAAATTAAATATGCTAGCGGTTATTTAATATGAATTCAGAATACATATGTACGAAATTATTATACTGAAATAACTAAAGAAATATAAATGCAATATAGACAACACAGTTTCAGACCTATGCCAATAACCGGGTGGAAGCTCATGAAATATCTACGGATTGTAATATGTCGCTCCTAGAGCCAGAGGAACGTGTACATGACCAGCTTCTTTTCGTGTGTGTCTACAAATTGTTCTTCTAGTTATTTTGATAAGACGTGGCGACATTTCTCCGTGCTATCGTTTTTCTAAAAAAAGGGAAAAAAAGAAGTGAAATGGAGAATGGCGAGGAGGGGAAAAAGGGTTATGTAAGGGAGATTGAAATATATATTTTATGAACGCCTCATAACTAGACGTGCATTATATGGGCTCTGTTTATCGGGTAACCAAACCCGAATGCGTGGAGATTCACTTGCAAAAACCAATTTAGGGATGACAAATTTTATTCCAACCCATATTTTCGATTAGTAGCCTCCTAAAATGTAAAAAAGAATGTAAACTCCAAAACTTACTTAGTAGCCCCCCGCTTCTTTCAAAATTGCCCCTGACCTTATCTCACGTATCTTCCTCATGCGATTTTCTTCTCCTCACGTATCTTCCTTACATGATTTTCAACGCGGTTATCATCTTCAAGCCAGTGACTTTCTTCCTCTTCCTCATCACGCGCGGCTTCAACCTCATCGGAGCAACAAAGGTAAGCTTGAACGTTAGTAAATTTAGGGTTTATTTGCAAAACCTGTGAATTTCTGATTGAATTGAGTGATAGTTTGTTTGCAAATCGTGTGAATTTCTAATTGAATTTAGGGTTGAAACTCGATTACACTTGAACGTTAGTGAATTAGATTTTATTTTTCTGGTTTCAACGTACCACGCAGTGATACTGCATGGAAAAAATAGCATCCACGAAGAGGCTCAACGTGGGAAAAATGTCATCCACGCATAGGTCCTGCGTGGAAGCGTTTTTTTTCACGCAAGAGCATTGCGTGGATGGTATTTTTTCCACGCAGTGTTGCTGCGTGATAGCCATTTTTTCCACGCAGACTCCCTACGTGGAAAAAATGATATCCACGCAGGTTATTTATAATTGTTGCTAAAAACAGCAACAACTTTTTTTTTGCTTCATTGTTTGTTTTTGTATGTGTATTGTCGTGCTAACTGGATTTTTGTCTGATTATTTTCAGATGGGTCGAACTTGAATGATGGCTTCTGAAAGAAAGCAGAGAATGGAGAAAGCAGCCGAAGGTACTAGTGCGGACGTGAACGAGGAGCATGAGACAGACGCAACTAACTTTCAGATTATTGTAAAGCAAGATGAGGAGCAACATGAAGAAGGAGATGAGGGAGAGAGGAACATGGAGATGGTTCAGACTCATCGGGAGAAGAGGGAGATGGCATAGAGGATGATTCAGAGACGGATGCTGACGATGAGACAGATGATGAGCCCGAGAGAGAAGGTGAAGCCGAAGAAGATGTAAACGAGAAGTGGACCAAGAATCAGTGATGTGATTAGAGAGTTTGATACTCATGTTGCTTCTATGATATGGATTGGCCAGGTATGCAACTATTATTATTCTAAATAATAGATTTGGAATTACCGTGTTTATTAAATGTAAATTTTATTTGTGTAGGAACGATCACCGCTCACATGTGTCAACCATGCACAGAAGGTATCGGAGTGGAGGATTCTAGATAATGCTACCAGATTCAAAGCCATTATTGACTCGTCTGGCTTGTTTCCCATTGTTAGCACTTGCTACAAGAGTGCTAATAAGAATTTGATATCAGCTTTTGTAGAACGATGGTATCCTGAGACTAATACCTTCCATTTACCATTCGGGGAGATGACTATTACTCTTGATGATGTAGCTTCTTTATTACACATTCCAATCGAAGGTAAACCTGTACAGAGTATGTCATATGAAATGGAACAAGCAGTTAGTATTGTTTCAAAGTATCTTGGCTTTACTAAGCAGAAGCTAGGATGGAAATGAATGAGAGGGTTGGATATAAACTAAGTTTGTCTATGTTAGTTGATAAATTTAAAGACGTGAGCGATGATTGGACTGATCGGGCAATTAGGCACGCCGCTCGTGCTTATCTTTTATTCTTGCTTGGCAACACATTGTTTGCCGACAAAAGCAAGTCTCATGTGCACATATCGCTGCTGGATCCGTTAAAAAATTTGGATAGTGGCAACACATTTATTACATCTTTGAACAGGTTATTTTTGATCCGTACATCTTTGCACGACACTATCATCCATTTCATGTTATATCTTGGTACAATGGTTGCATTCTCTGCCTTAACGTTGTGGATCCGTATCATCCTGATAGAGTACTTAGGCAGTTTGGCAGAGTTCAGAACATTCCTATGGCTCCTATTCCTCCAGTAGCAACAAATGCACGTCGAGGTACAACTTCAACTACGTACACTCGGGTGCGTTATCAGTTTTTAGAAAGTATATGGGAGAATTGGTACCAACATGTAATTGCAGAAGGGCGTAGATCAATACCACTGTAGAAGTCTTTTCTGAGTTGCACGGATGATTATATGGAGTGGTATAGGGATCATAGTGTTTTACGGGTTCACAATCCCGTACGCTTACCTGCTAATGTATTGATTGGAGCATCACATTTTCAGCCTACCTATAACCAACTGTACTCGGTATGTTACATTTTACTTCACCATTTAATTTCACTTCACTTAACTATATAATTTCATTTCAGTATATAAATTCAGTTCACTTCACCTAATTGAGCAGTACATTGTGAAGTAAATGTAGCAGTAAAATTGAGTCTAACACTACATTGTAATATTGAGCATTAAACTGTAATATTGAGTAGTATTTGAGAAAACAAGTTAGAAATTGTACATCATGAAGTATTTTAATTTTATAGTTGGAAGTCAGAAATTGTAGATATCAGTTAGTAAAAGTGTAAGCTTAATTTTTAGTAAAATTGGAAGTTAGTCTGATTGCTAAAATTGAATGTTAATTTAGTAGTAAAAAACATTCAAAACAACAGAAATGCCTCTCTTTGAAAGAATTTGCAGGCTACTAACTGTAATGCTAATTTTTTCTCCAGACTCTACATGATGTGCACGACCTTTTGGATGAAGCTAACCCTCATGTTGCTAGTGCCCGAGTAGCTAGTGGACGCTACATACGTCGTCAACTTTAGTATGTTGTCTGGTTGTATTTTGGTGCATGTTTGACTTCAAGTATGTTAACATATGTTATGTGGACTGGTTGTATTTTGGGGCATGTTTGATTTCATGTATGATGTCATATGTTATGTGGATTTGACATTTGAATTCGTTGTTGTAATGGGTGAAAGAACGGCTATGTTGTATGTATATCAACATCATATGTTAATGGTATTTTGTTTGCTAGTGCCAGGTTTGATATTTGAATTCGAGGTTGTAATTGCTGTCTCAACTATCTGTTAATTGCTTTTTACTGCCAGGCTTGCTTATTTGAATTCTGCTTTATTTTTTTAATTCTCTTTATGCACCACGCACTAACAAGATGTGGTAAAAAACCTAACCACGTATGGACAATGCGTGGTTATTCCTATGACCACGTTGAAGGGAAACGTGGTTTTATATCTAACCACGTTTCAACACCGCGTACTGGAACAACATTCACGTTTAAAACCTACGTGGTACTTCAAAAACAGGCAAAAAATGACCATTTCTTCATATTCGTCTGTTATATGTATCTTCACATCATATGTTAATTGCTTGCTAGTGCCAGGTTTGCTTATTTGAATTCTGCATAGTTTTTTTTATTCTCTGTATTCACCACGCATTGACAAAACGTGGATACGTACCTAACCACGTGGAGCCAATTCGAGAAAACCCCTCTGTATAATTTTTTTTAGTTTCTGTTTTCACCACGCACTGA
The DNA here is from genome assembly GCA_030737815.1 of Allium fistulosum. NCBI lineage: Eukaryota > Viridiplantae > Streptophyta > Magnoliopsida > Asparagales > Amaryllidaceae > Allium > Allium fistulosum. The sequence goes on from CM060905.1 coordinate 216,709,443, forward strand.
CAAGACGTCTTTATGTACCTAACCACGTAAGACTTGTGCGTGGTTTGTCATTTAGCCACGTAGGCCTTCAACGTTGTTTTGCTACTACCCACGTTTGATCAGCCCGTACTGGAACAACATTCACGTAGTTACAACGTGGTACTTCCAAAACAGTAAAAAAAATACTATTGTTCATCGTTGCAAACAAACATGGTTTAAACTTAAAGAATCACGTTTTAATCCACATTTCATTCAAGAAAGTTCAAAACAGTGATACACACTGTAATCCAACTAGCCGCGAACAAAGATATTCGTAGTTACTAAGCAGCAACAATTTGCAAACATTCACTCAAGTTTACCATACAATATAACAACTACAAAATGGTGCCACGACTAATTCCATTCAGCATATTCAGTTCTTTCATCCCAAGCTTGTCTTCGATCGGTGTAAATGTATTCCCATTTACTTGCATCCGTATCAAGAGCTGTGAACCATTTTGAATATATTGGTGGTACTGGATGTTTAGACTCTAGTTTTACGTGCGATTGGTAATGTGTAATTCAGTTTGAATGAAAAAAAATGAAATAGTTGTTAAGCTTAATAATCTGTAAGTTGCGTACCTGAACAAAATAATTTGTCTTTTCGCTTCTTGTACACACCACTTCGTTCACAAGCAAACATAGTTCTTGGTTTTTTGGTTGAAGCACCGGTATCCGATTTTATAATTATGATAACAAAAGCAAGACGTTTTCCCCTACCACGAACCCAATCAACCAATTTTTTTCTAGAAGGAAATATTTACATTAAAAATGTTTAAAAAAATGTAAGTAATATTTAAACAAGTATAGATTTTTTCTAGTATGGATTTATTCGAACGTTAATCAACGTAAACTTACATCATAAGTCGTAAACCCATTTGAATAATCCAATACTATTTCATCGCACGTTTCTTAATCATTTGAAAATGGTACAATCTACATAAAATAAGTATCATAAGTATTGAACGCTAAAAATGTAAGCAAATTTTTTTTTTTGAACTACTGCATGGTAGTTGTCAAAACCACGCAACAACTGAATTACCTATAGAGCTTGCGCGTGGTTTTACGGTAATCACGCTGTCCTCCTGCTATGTTTGGTCTGCCTATACGTGGATTTCAATGTACTTTCAAGAATTATCAAAACTTATTATTTTCTTTATTTTAGAATTACCTGGTGATTGCAACAAAGATTCACCGTTCTCTTCCAAGTCTATCATTTTCTAGTTTCAAAACAAATTTTCTTTCAATGATTTGGAAAGAAGGCGGAAGAGTTGGGAAGAAAGTTTGTCAGGATATCTAAAAAATCACAGCGTGTAGAAAGAGAAACAGCGATAAATCTCAGGGTTCATGACAGTAGGGCAAAACTCAGAAATCAGAAGAGGCGGAAAATAGAAGAGAAAAATAAATCAAACTTAGCCTCTGAATCCTAGATGCTTCAATTCAGGTATGCTGCTGTTGCTTCTTCTCATTCCTCCTCTTTTTTCCCTTTTGATTACTGAATTGAGGTCGCGATGCTGAACTAAATCTCTTATGGTTTTGTTTCAATTCAATGTTTAAATTGAAATCGCGATTCAACATTGGACTTCAATATTTTCGTTTTGAAATATGATCGTACGATTTACACGGGTTGCTTGGATCGGGAAGGCTGCGATTCATTCCAAATCGCATTTCGAAACGTACGATCTTGCAATTTTTGTAATTGCTGCTAAAATCAAAATAGCTTAAGCTTAGTAGAACTAAAACAATGTGTAAAGTATGCCATGCAAATTTGGTTAAAACAAACTTAGAAAAATAACTATGGTAAAAATACAAGATCAAATGTTAAAAAAAAAAGTTTATATATTTAGGTTCGATGAATGGAGAGATATAAAGAGATACAACAAATCAGTTAATGCAGGATGAATAAACTGAAGATAAACTAGTGTCATTTTATATATAGTATATCAGAGAAACTAAAAGGAAAACTTTGTCAAATAGCAATTAAACATGTGGTATTGTAGTATTGTACAAAGCATAATGTTGGCCTTTAAAAATATACCATAAAATAAGTCAAATGTAGGGAAATGAGAATGCTAAGAGTAATAATTGGAATTACAAGAGTCAAGGATCTCTAGCCCAAGTGGTTAGACGTAGTGACGAAACTAGTGTATGGGCAGGGTGGGCAATTGTCCTACCCAAGATTTGGGCAACAAAATACCAAGATCGATGCAAGGAAAGAAACATCGACAAAAAAAAGCAAAAACCCTAACCCTGCTTGCTGCTTCGACAAAATTTCTCAAGCGACGAAAAAAGCACGCTGTCGCTTCCATGACTCCGTGCCTCTATGCCTCCGCCTTCTTGCTTCTAGGTTCAATCAATTGCTTATTTGTTTGTATTTTTGAGGTATTTTTACAAGTTTTTTTATTTTATTTGCATAATTGTCTGAAGCCTTGAATTAAATCATGCGAATTTGATAATACACTTGACTGAAGCATATAGTTTTGCAAGAAATTCATTGAAAGTATATGAAATTTGAACGATTTGATAACACACTGAATTCTGAAGCATGCAAATTTGCTTGAGGCAGCTGATTTTTTTTACATCCTTCCTAGCCTTGCTTGAAAGTTGAAATTGCTTGAAGCAATTTTAATTTTAGTTAATTTGAATCTGAATTTAAAGGTTAGTTAATTTTAATTTGAAGTTTCGTTAGTTTTAATCTGATTTAACTTGAAGCTTAGGTAATGTTAATTTAATTTTAGTTTGAATGTTAAGTTTAGTTATAAAATTAAGCTTAGGTAATGTTAATTTAATTTTAGTTTGAATGTTAAGTTTAGTTATAAAATTAAGCTTAGGTAATGTTAATTTAATTTTAGTTTGAATTTTAAGTTTAGTTAAATTAAAATAGGTATCGATGAGTAGAAGTAGAACTAAATTTAAGCGTTGCGTTGAATAATTGAACTTGAACATCTTTACGATTTCTAGTTTTTAGTTGTAATCTATGTTTTTTGTATGAAAGCTTGCTAAATTGTCTAAATTGATACAAATTTGTAAGCTTTGTTATTTTTGTGCGTACAAGTTTGTTTAAGTTGTCCATTCTAATGCAATTTCATTAGCTTGATTGCTTTTGTAAAATATTTGAACATTTTTCTAATTTCGCCCATCGCAAACTAAATTTCTAGTTTCGTCGCTGGTTAGACGTATGATACGGTAGACAAAGATTTTTGAGGTCATAGGTTGGAGCCCCTAAAACATTATAACGAGTGTTTTGCTTGAATAAAGTATCACTTTTGTTATCAAAAGTAATAATTGAAATTACAAGAAAAGACAACTAGAAATTAGAGGGTGATAGAGAAACTAAAAGCGATACTATAATTGAGGAAATTTATGAAAGTAGGTTTAGATGATATGGACATATACAGAAGATAAGATAATATATCATTGATAACATAATATAGGACATTGTTAAAGAGAATTTAGTTTTGGATAAGTGGAGCATTTTTTCAATATTTTTAAAATTGCTATGGGAGTAGCAGAAAATTTCATCCCTTATAAAAAATAAAAGGTAATTTCATTATTACCAAGTTATGAATTTTACGATGGATCCTACCGTTTTACGGTTTTCTTTCAAATCAAATCCTTTGAATTCAGTTTTCGGTGGACCATTATCGTTTTTCTTTTCATTTTTTTGTGGAGTGTTACCGAATTTGTTTTGAACAAGGGTTGAACAATAAATCATTTGATTTAGTTCCTTTTTTCACATCCTCCCGCAACAATTTTATTTTAGGACGATGTCCCCTTAAAATTATACTCTTATCCAAAACTGCAATCTGTTTAACAATACCCAAATACTATTTACAATGAAGGAATAAATAAATAAATTTAAATTGACATAGGAAGAAAGTATTAAAAACGATCTTAAATGGTTAAATTTGACTAATAATAAAATTCAAAATAGAAAACGGAGGAAATTAGAATTTATGCGGATCGACCCCAATCGTTTAAGAAATAGACAACGATGACGATGATATCAGAAACAAAACTATGCAATATAATAGTAAAAAATGACAGATGAAATAGAAAATTCACTTGTTAGCTCAACTTATAATTTGTTTAAGCAATAACTCAAAAAATCTCAATCTTCAACTTCAAATATGATTGAAGAAGTTAGTTGTGAAAATAAAGGTTATGTGGTTGACAATGATTTCCATAGAAAATGAATATTTGGATACGTTGAAATATGACGACTTAATTGGTGAGATTTTAAAAACTTGAGAAGTTTTTGCTGAATCTATTAATGTTAAAGATATTGTAACATGTTTATGCTTCTGTTTTAGCATATTATATATTTTGAATGTGTTTTATTATATATACGTGTACATTTGAAAATCTGCATAATTAGTTTTGAATTTTTTTTGCAAGAGAAACTAAATTATTTTTTCCTTCGACAACCCAAAGGCGAAACTGGCTTTGCCCACAAGCATTTTCCATTGTTCAACAATTAATCATCGATTAATGAAACATAACGACGCAAGCTAAAGTTCACCTTTGAAAAAGAATTTTATCATTCAATATAACACCACTCAATAATTTTCATAAATACTCAAAAAAAGATTTAGAAAATAGTTTTATCCAAAGAGACATCAGTCATGTTAATGACCACTAGCTCAAGTGGTAAGTGATACGATGCTTTCGGCTGAGGTTTTAGAGGCTACGAATTCGAACCTTGAGAGTTGAGACATCGAAATGAATGCACTGTTTGAATAAAGTATCACTCTTATTTTAAGAATTATCAATCACAAAAGACTTTTTTTTAAAAGATACAAATTTACAAAAAAATGTAATTTACATTGGATTATGCTACAGTAACCAAAGAAACACATGTGTTTAATCTGATGGTAGGAAGATAGGGCGGGTATAAAATTAGGTGGTCATGATGTATCCCGTATTAGGTTGTGGTAAAACTGCTCGATTGAAATAGCATAATGGTTTTACATTTTTTGAATTTATCCAACTCAAAAAATATTGCTTTTTACAAAGATGCGTACATTCAAGGTACTCTTTGAAGCATCTTTTCATGATTTTGGCTCTCTCAACTTGATTAAATGAACAAAGATTCAGTGAATCGATCAAATTTTCGACGACCTTTGTACACTACTTTTTTGCAAATATTTATGAATTTTGGTAAATATCGATATCCATAGCTTATTGATGATATTTATGAAGTATAATCGTAAATTTATTGGTATATTTTTTAACACAGTATTAGTAAGAGGAAACCAAGTTGTTTTTAGCATCACTCTCTTTTGATAGTTCTTTTTCTATGATTTTGTTGTATATCAGTTTATGTACACACACTCCTTTTAGTTTAGATTGTGTTGGGTAAGAAGAATTCCCTTTTAGTTTAGATTGTGTTAGGTAAGAAGAATTGAAAGTTGGTCACAAAAAGGTGACTTTTTTTTAAAATAATAAAAAAGGAAGTTAAATAGAGTATTTTGTACAAACATGCAATATGAACCCAGGAATGAAATAGAATGCAAAGAATTAGCAGTAAATAATGACAATAACAACCAAATTAATTGAACTTTAGATGAGGAAAGAACAAACAAGGGAAGCAACAATTCATTTAAAGAAGTGAATATTAGCAACTCGCTTAATGGAAATGCACATGAAACAATACCAATCTTCGCAAAAAATTGATCTTGGAAAGTAGAATAACATTGACATCAAACTTAAAAAAAGCTAACAGAAAATCCTAGTCGAGAAAATCTGTTTTAATATCCTTGCGATGAAAATTTAAATAAACATTGCACTCGGCTACTTCCAAACGGAGAAAAACTTGGATTGTAGATAGTTAGGTATTCTTAATAGCTAGATAAAGCACATGGCTTCGCTAAAATAAGTAATAATGAGATCTAGGAAACGATGCGGAGATGAGTATTGACATTGATCCGCAAGAGGCTCAACAAGCTCTTTGAGACAGCTGAAGCTAACTTGAGTGGAGCTCAGTTATGTTGCAAGTTATTTAATTTAAATTCAAACGCTACTCAACTAAGCAATGAATTACTTAATAGTATTGATTCCAAATTTGAAAGTCATAAAACATCAAAAGACCAAACTTTGTTAAAAAACGATTTGTAAAAAAGAAGACAATTGATTCTGTAAAGCTAACACATTTTTAAAGAAAGTTAACATTGTGGAGGTTTATTTTAAGGGTTATAACCACTACAAATTGATCTTTTTGAGAGAAACATATATTTTTGTGAAAAAGGAAAGTGTATAAAAATAACTATGAAAATTATCTATGTCCAATTGCAATCTTAGCCGAATTTGACCAAACTATTAAAAACATGTTCACATAAAAGAAGGCAAAATACACTATCATTATCTCGATTACGGTGTTCAACATGAGTTAACACACCTATTAACATTTGAAAATTGAAGATAAAATATTTGATAAAAGTAAATATTTTTTCCCACTTACTCTTGGTTGCACTCTTAAGTCATCAAGACCAAATTACATTGATGGTGTGAAGTGTTAACGTTGCAAAAGTCCAATATATTGAATACCGTTTTACAAATTTTTTATAAGTAGAGGATACACTAGGAAAAGGGTCGTTTGTAAATATAAATGAAAAATTACAACTCGATATTAATGATATTCGAGGACAATGATATGCCAATATAATAGTAGGTAAAAAATAAAATACAAAGAAGATTGTTAGATGTAAATCTTGTAACGTTTATATACCATATGTTTGTTATAATGACTCTAGTAATACGTGATCACAAATTGTTTTTCGAAAGATGGTTTTTTGGAATACTTCAATGAATACACACTTCATTTTCTTCATTACCAAAATCATGGAATATCGATAAATAATGTATCTTCCTTAAGAGTTAAATAATCTCAAACTTGATAAGGAAGTAAAATTTATAGTGCATAAGCATTAATATATCAAACTCTGTAAATAAGAGACGTTTTAATGGAACAACAAATTCTAAAGGAATTAATGCCAAAATTGAAAATGAGATGGGAAACTTAGTGATACATGGGTGTAAGATTATGTCGTCAAGTATGGTTATATGGTCAGAAGTATTTTTGCAATTGATTTAGCAAGCAAAAATTTACAATATAAGAAAAGAAATAATAGCGATGTGAAAAAGCGCTATTTTTTTCTAAAAAAATCAAAGTAAAGGATATAAATAAACCATAATGGCAACCGTTGTTATAAAAATCTTACGATTCAAGTTTCTTTTTAAATCGAATCTTTCTCTTTACTATTCGATTTACATTTCGATTTAAACTTAGTTACCACATTTGAGAAAAATCATTTAGTTCATATTAGTATACTCAATATACTTTTTTGGCTCCACAATAGCAGTTCTAATATTTTCTAAACAAATAATAAATACACAAGAGATTAAATTGAGTTTTAAGGTTTGATGTAGAAACTCAGACATCAAAATCAATTTCAAATTGTGTGCAAATCATCTTTTGAATCTACATTTTATGATTTAAGTCCCATTTTGATTTAATATTTAAACTATACGATATGGATCCCATTCTGAAAACTTGATAGCTATAAATAATGTTCACAGGAAATGGAAATGAATCCTATATTAACAAAAAACGAGGAATTGTAGAAAACCAAATGATGACCCTTCTAGGAATAAATTAATTCAATCATTGAAGAATGCTTGTCGGTATGCTAATTAAATTATTAATTGCTAATTCTCTTTTAGTACACAATTTGACAATTGACAGTACACCAGTTGGCTTATTTGATAAAATTACACACTAATTAGATATGTTTCACTTATTATCTCACACGGTGGTTCTGAGTCCTATTAATTGCTTAAGCAATTAATTTGTCAATTATTGACAATCCAGTTGCTTTTTTAGTCAATTACTAAGTAGTTTATCAATTGCTCAAGCAAGAGTTATGGATGCATTAGCAATTGATTCATTAGTGCAATTGCTTTTGGGACCAATTATTTTAACTATATAATTGATCGAGCAAATGCTTCATCACAAATTGATTTGTATTAAAACATATGAAAATTTTTATGGATTTTTTTAGACCTGGAAAAGATTAAAAGTGTTAGATCATGTTAATTTAATAAAATTTGTGTTTTAAGAATAAGTAAGTTTTAAATCATGAAAAATTATATAATATTGGTGGGCCTAATTTATATAGAAATAAAACTTCAGAAGAAATTTTTGAAAACAAATATGTAAAATACACTTGACATATTTTATTATGTAAAAAAGCAATTGCCCTTTTCCAAATGTATATAAGCCTACAGTGGTTTATTTATAACAACATCAACCGTCACTTTTGCATAAAGAAGTTTTTAAAAGTCAAAATTAAAAGTTGAGATCCATTCTATCACAAGAAAGGTGAGTGGTTTGGCTATATTATCGGCTAATAGAAAAAAAATCTGAATTATGATGATTTAATAAATGACATTGAACCTAAAAAAGAGAAAAATCAAATTTATAAACAATTTTTCAAATTATGAAAGTTCATCATAAAAAGGTTTTAAAATCCATCCGTGTCGTTTTATCGTATGCATGTTAAATTCAATGATATATTGTCAATTCCAAGATCGGAAAATGAATGAGCGTTAAGCAACATGTTGATATAATATTAGATCTCCCTTTACCATTCTATTGTCAAAATTTGTGATTTAAATCCCGTGTCAAAATTAGATCTCCTTTTATTATTCTATTTACATCCCTATTCAATCTCAATTATAACCGTAGTTAACTAGAACCATTTAACCCATAATGATACATTCTAGATATTTATCTGGCTTCACAATTTTAACTCCAATGTTTCCTAAATAAAAGAAAAATGGGAAAAGAAAGAAAAATAAGTTTTAGGTTTAGATGTAGAAGTTCAAACATCAAAATCAATTCCACATTTGTACAAACCTTAAAATATGGTTCTTTTAAATACACAATTTATGGTTTAAATTCCGTTCTAATTTATAGTTTGAACTTTATAATTTACGATTTGAATCTCGTATTGAAAACATTGGATATAACTGTTTATATTAACCGTTTTAAATAATTTTGTTTAGAGTCTCCAAATCTGTTGAGACATTACTGCTTTAGCGATGAGAAGGACGACATTTAGCGGCACCACCGTATTTTTATCACGCAATTTGGTGCCGTACGAACTCTATGATGCAGTACATGACGCCCTCAAGCTTAATGGAGCTCAAGTTTATTTGTGCAGCGATCCTTCTAGAAACTCAGGCAATGAATATCATGTTATTTCTGATCATCATCACGTAAGCCTTGCATTTCTATTTTCTATTTTGAATTAATTGCATTCTCCATGTTGGGTTCTTTACAAAAGAACTCGTTTAGTTTGATCGAATTTGCCTTTTCAAATATGGAAGCTTCATGCTAATCTACTTTTTCTTCTTCTTAACGTGGGAAGAAAGGAATATTTTTTATGAGCTTGGTTCTAATGTTGAATGTTTTTGCAGGACAAATTTGAGTTTTTTAAATCGAAGGGATGCAATTTATTAGGTAATAGATTTTGGACTCAAATATTTGCTTCTATACTGTATTGTAATTGATTGATAAGAATTTTAGCATTAGATTTTAGCAAAATTTTCACCGTACTAGTATATTACCATATAAAATGAAAACTGATCGACACACTTTTTTATATTGAATCGAACATAGTTTCGATTTCCTTTTTGTGCGTATCACGTTATCATGAACAAAAAATAAATGATGTTATTTTGATAACTCAAAAATTATGTGATGCTATTAGATTTTGATGGAGAAGACGAAGATCAAATGAAATAAAGAAGAACATATACTCCTCTTAGTCTAATAACAATTATTTGAAATTCAAACGCACAAACGAAAAACATGATTTTGTGGCCAATTCATGTGTTACTTTCATATTATCTGTTTCTTAACATGTAATAGTTTGATATAAGATCTCTAATGTGCATGTATTCTCAGAAGCACCAAAATTTTAAACAATATTATTCCAACCACAATAAGGATATAACTTTCTAAAGAAGTTTATTAGTCAAACATATATTTAGTTGGACTTTACGTTTGTGCAGTTAAAGCGCTCAACGATTCTATAACGGTGAAGATGCAAAAAGTTATAGCGGAGATAAAACATGGATATATCGAAAAATAATGGAAATGCACTTCATTGGATATAAAATAAATATTTAAAGTAAATTTATTCTCATTCTCGTATCATTTGTGTAGGAAAAAGAAATATTGTTTAATCTTATATAACAAATTAAAGAATATAATGAGTTATGCAGACTAGATTAGGCAACTACAATAGATTTCTAACTTATATTGAGCACTTATGCATTAAAAATGGTCTTTACCTTAGTTTTGTTGATTTGGTTCAAAAGAGAACTAGTAAAATAAACCTTCATATATTTGTATTGCTAAAGTGGGTGCTAAAAAACCTTGATTTAACGGGTGTAGCGGAAAATAGCGGGGCTTAAAGCGGATCTACTGTTTAATAGTGCTAAATTGAAATAGCGTAGCGGTCGAAGAGCGTTATGCGCTATAGCAGAGATTTTACGGGGCTTTAATTGCACAGCTTTATGCACGCACATACGCATATGCGCAATTAATAAGAAAAGCTTTTTCGATAAAGATGCCTACAATAACATATGTACTATAAATAGTAGAAAAAATAATTAATGATCATCATTAGTAAGAAGGACGAATCAAAGTGAAGTAAATGTTTCAAGAAACCTCAAACTAAAATGTTTATCATTAACAGGTACGACCAACATGTTTCCGCACATACAAAACAAGATAATTAGTGCAAATCAAACTTGCTCCGCTCCTGGAAACAAAGTCTTTTTGTAAATAGCACATGTTATGTGCGTAAAAGACAATATAATCGAACCATGGCTCATACTCGTCGTCTGAAGGATAACATAGTTAGTACTCAGTACAAAAGGTGCGAGCTCCACACGTGGCCAACAAAAGTTTCAATTTGAAATTAAAACACTCGATGCCATGCGATACCATGAGATTAGTCATAAATACTTTGGCATGTATGATGCTGTGCATGTATAGAATGTTTTAAAAAAAACATATTATACATTCTATAATTTGATGTCTATTTTTCCATATAGTATTGGCTATTTTGATCTAATTCAGATAATCAACGTCTATTTTAAATAGTCAACGTGTAATTCAAATAATCATTGCTATTTAATAGAAGTAAATTAAAATACAATTAATATTAATGTCTAAAGTTTATTTAAAAAAAGTTGAAGTTTAAAAGTTCAATTAGCCAAATTTTTTTATTATTCAGAGGTGAATAAATATACTATGAAATGTACATGGAACAAAACCATGCTTAATAGATATTTCAAAAGGGGTAATGATATTGGAATTTTAAAATACACGAATAGATTAAAAACATAGGAAACGAAGATATATAGTTCTTGTCAAGGTTAAGATTTGAACCTATGGCCTAATCCATGTACCATTTTTCTAGTAAAAAAGCGGTATTTTTGTTAAAATTATGGTTCGATCCATGACGTTATATGTATATCAAAATTATAAGTTAAAGACGTTTTGAAAAGTTTGCATTTACACTAAAATGCGTGGTACTAAAAGTATTACAACTATCATAAAAAACTGTAGAAACACAATATGTAAGTTAAGTTGCTTAAGCGACGTTGAATGCTTCCATAAGGACCATCCCACTTTAAATCACCAACAATCCATGCATATCAAAAATAATCAAGGTTTCATTTAATTAACATTATTACAGAAATAAGTTTCACTAGTGATAAAAAAGACAATAAAACCATAATATTAAAACATCATTAACACTTGACTTAAAACATAATAGATTGTTCATTTGTTGGTTATTTCAAGGATAGTAAGACAACAATATCATCTATAACATCATAAATTGAATGCAAAAGAACCTTTGATATTTCAAAAACAAATGAAGCTAGCTTACGATGTAACAATCATAATTGCTTCTCGTCATAATCAAAATCAACAAATGACTACAATGAAAGATCAAATATTTTAAATATCAGGTTTGAAATGTTTCCTTAAGGTTACTATGCATGTATTTTGATTAAAAAAAAACGAAAAAAAAACCATTCTTGATGAAAAAATTTAAATTTAAATTGTAGAATCCAAAATTTGATGACAAAATTAAATTAGTTTTTAAACTTTTTGTCAATATAACTATTCTTGATACGTGTACTTGTGGCTGGTCAAAATTTCTATTATCTCCAAATTTGTTTTTGAAAATTGATTTTTTAGTCTAGGACCACTAGCTCAAGTGGCAGTGGTATGACACTGTAGGCCGAGGTCCTAGAAGTCATGAGTTCGAATATCTGAGATATCAAAGTGAGTGACTGCTTGAATTAAAGTAATTCTTATTATAAAAATAATAATTGAATTTTACAGTCAGAGAGTTAAAAGTTAAACTCAAATTGCGCCAACATACAAAATTTTAAAAATTAATACATGAACAAAAATGTGTTATTTTATCACCGATTTGAAAACTAATGTATTTTACTCAACCAGTTTATCTGAAAATTTATTCAAAAATATTAATGTGCAGAAATCAAGGTTGAATTTACAAATAATTATTGAAATTAATAACAAAATGCATCTATCACTATATTTTCATCACTGATTGAAATTTAGAAATTGAAGTAGTTATCAAAATAAAGAAAAAAACATAAATTTGAAATTTTCGAGATCATTATTGAAATCGAGTTCTCAAATCTTGGTTGGAATTACTACTTTAGCTGCTTAGCCGATCGTGATTATACCCATGTTAAAGTCATAGTGGTTTTAGGGCATGTTAAAAATACACAATTGTTGTTAGAGGCTAAATTATGTTTAATATTAGTGGAAGATCATCCGTTGCTAAATTATGTGCATAAAGTATTTAAAGGCGTGAGAGTATGATTGTCTAATCCATGGTTAAAAGAATCAACTTTGAGTAGTTATTAATATAAACGACGAAGTTGGTAAATTCGACACTGTTGTGAGAACGCAAGGAATAAAATCAAACAGTTAAATTAACCAATGCATACTATTAGTTTTTAAAATTTCCAAAATGGTTGTCTTTAGGGTTGAATAACTCTATAAACTAAATCATCAAGATGAACTCTGCAGTAAATCTTATATATCTAAAATTTAGTGATAGCACGAAAACTAGATTGTTTTTGCTAATTGTTACACCATTCTATCTTATAATTTTTATAAGACATAATTATCATATATACATAATAATTTGGCAAACAAACTCAACTAAACATAATGCAATAAATTAACCAAACGATACTAACTTATCCATCCAGCTCAACTTTTGACTTGAAATCTTCAATTGCAGAATGAACCTCACTCGTCTCATTATGAGCAAACAAAATATAAGATTATCAACAATTCATATTATAATTCTTGTTGGAATCTGTTCTTTTTCAACTGCTTATCAATTCTATACCGGACAAATTTTTGATCAAGGCTTGCAAAAAAAAGTTATTTCAAGTATAGGCCTCTTGCAAAACTAATTGTAGAAATGTCTTTTTTTAGTAGCTTGCGCATTTATGGAATGCGCAAGCTATATTTTTTTTTTAAAATTTGTGCATTTTTGGAATGCGCAAACATTATTGGATTGCACAAGCATTATTTTTTTAAACATAAGCTTGCGCATTCCATAAGTGCGTATGGTGTTTTTGTATATGCCCACTTATGGAATGCGTCGCACAAGGATGGAAAAAATATCCTAAAGCATAAACACAGTTAAATATACAATGCATGTTTTTTGAAATTAAAGAACGATCAAGAAGGAAATCCAAAAGGAACTCGAGTTTTTTTGGCGCGATTGCTCGAGAAGTGAGACAGTTGAATTTTACTAAAATAGTTTCATTAGCTTCCGAAATATTATAAAGACTCATAGTCATAGATCAAATTAGGATGTTGTTCTAGTAGGATATCTGAAATAAACTCAATTAATAGATTGTGAAAGGTACTTTATTATATTTAACAAAGTAATCAGATAAAATTACCAATAAGAATATATACTTCGTTGATAAAAGATCATGCATAAGTCGTATGAACTTATAACATTGTTATCAAAAGTATTGAAATTTTATAATTTAAATCCCAATCGAATCTCCCCCTTTAAGATTCAATTTACATTTCAATTCAAACTAAGTGAAATTTGAAATCGAGAAAATTCATTCAAACCAGAATGATATATTCGAAGTACTTATTTGAATCCACAATTTTAATGCAAATGTTTTTTTAAACAAAATTAAAATGGAACAAGGGAGAAAATTGAGTTTTAGATCTGAATGTAGTAGGTCAAATATCAAAATCTATTCCAAAGTGTTTGGAAATCTTACAATTTGAATTTTTTGAATCTGCGATTTACGATCCCATTTTGATTTATAAGGCTGAACTTTATGATTTACGATTTGAATCTCGTTTTGAAAACCTCGGTATATATAATCATGGAAAAGGATATCATTGATGACTACACACTCATATGTATTTATATATGTATTTATGTAGCCATGCTAATTATCATTGGTTAGTGGTAAGACTTTTGGTTTGGTCAACAATTATAGATTTCACATCCCTTGGACATATAATTATCACCAATTTTGAAAAAGAAACAATATATAACTACAAAAATATTTATTTGTTTGTGCTAATAATTGATAATCAATTTATCCATGTGTTTGTCTTCCAGTGGACAATGAGGCAATTTTTTATGGTCCTTTAGATTGTGAGAAAAGGATAAAAACAATGAAAACATCAATTTAGAACATTGATGTTAAGCTTCAAATCATTATGGGGGTGTTTTATTAGTTTTTCTAGCATTTAAATTGGTTTTCCCTTTTGTGCCACAAAAAAAAAAAAAAAAAGAAGAAGAAGAAGAAGAAGAAGAAATAACGTTATTATTTTTGAATACCAACTAATCTTATAGCCTTTTTTTTGTTGCTTCTCCAAGACAAGTTTTCTTTAAGGGAGATCCAAAAAGAACCAACTCAAGCACCCTACGAGATGTATTGAGTTCTTCAATTGAAGTTGGTCATCTTTGCTTACTGTCAATGCACTTAGGGTCTCTTAGCATTATCGTTCATCAATATGCAGTATTAATCTTGTATTATAAATATCATTTCTCTTTTCATGCTTGCCAGTGCCATTTAGGAATATTTTCTTTTTATTACTAGTCTGATTGATGAAAGATTTGAAACGTTTTGTTGTATCTATATTTAATCCATGCTTTATATTAATATACGTGTTTTACTGGTCACAGAAAAGCTTTGAACGCAATTCTTTGTTGTCATTGTTTTATAGGGCCACAATGCATTCTGTCTTGTGCCAAGGAGCACAGAATTTTACCCAAGCAAAGTTACACTTGTTGTCTTGCAATGGATGGCGTTAAAGTGCTTGCCTCAGGTTTTGAAAGGGACGAGAAGGTTATCTAATTATGTTCTTTCATGCAGTCAATTAATTAATGAACTTTTTAGCTCTTTGCTTCTTTTGAGACTCTTTTCATCTTTTTAACAGTGACATGGAAAATTTTCCATTACTAGAGTTAAATTCCATGAACAATGCATCATCATGTGCAGAACGCCGAATATTTGAAGAATTCAGATATACCATTATTTTTATAATTTTTATTTGGGGGTGGCTATTATGACACAAAATAAAACACAAAATGAGAACACAATAGATGTTGATCGTTAGATTTCATTGAGGGTTGAATTCAGAGGGGTATCTAATGGTTGACATCTCTTGTGCTTCGCCACTTGGGTCATCAATTTGTTTCCTAATGGATCTTCATTTTCTATTTTGTTCTTTTTAGATAACCCGTAACATCTTCTTTAGTAAAGCATAACGATGTTAAGTCGTACACTGTCATTACAGCAGGACAATAGTTTGTATTCATTACCTTTTGCAGTCAGACTAAACTTTGAAGGAGTATCTCCATCCACTATTGTGGTTTAACGCTAAGTAAAAACTGCAAACGTATTTTAGATACATAATAAGTGGAATTATATGACGATGGGCCTGTTCATGCATTGGTTGCAACGTTAGTGCTAAACAAATGGATAATCAATTCTTCGTTAATGCCCTCTCTGGATAATTCATGTGCTCTACTGTTAGAATATGGATTGGCATCCATGGCATTAACGTCGCCAGTCATATTCTTCATGTTGGCATTTTTATTTAATTATTACACAAGTTATCCTATATCAGCAAGATAAAGATTTGGTGGGACTTAACTGAAGTCTTGCAATTATCTACAAAATGTTACAACATGAGCTTGTCATTGTCGTTCAACCCATCAGAGAGCACAAATATACCGGTAATGATTCTTGTACCACATCACTACGAAATTGAATGTATGAGAATGTTGGTGATTTTTGTACATACAAGGTTGACAAAGTGTTGCAGAATTATGAGAACTTTGAATTTTATGGATCTAGGGGATGATTTGAAGTTTCCGGAGTTTATAAAAGAGGAGTCAAAAATAGTACACATGGAGTATGAAAAGAGTAGTTGCTAGTTTATGTTAGGCTCTTTTGATAATGTTTTCTTTTGCAGTGATGTATAATATTTGAATGAAAATGTTTTAGTGTCAGACACAAACACATATCTTCTATCTATTATATAGAGCGAATACTTCACTTTGGTGAAGCTTTTCTGCGGTACCCAAATTACTAGCATACAAATTATTATTTATTCAAAAAGAAAAAATCTAGACCCTGTTTTAGTGGAGAACACAACAGCAATCTATTGATATTTTTTATTTTCCATTCATAAACTCTTCTCACGTCATCCATCCATTCACTTGTGTTGAGAACTCACCCTAATATTAGATGTAGTTCTCACATTATGAAATAAGATGCCTATAAATACACACTGTTTGTTGCATTCATTTCATTGTATAAAATAATTTTGGAAACCTTATATATCCTTGTATTTTACTAACCTGTGACGATGAAGAAGGTTTAGTTTAATATGAAGTCGATTCATGGTTTAAACTAATTCTATGTTTATCTTTCTACCTCATAGGTTATAATTGGACAGCTGGTGACTGCTATGGGTGGAGTGCTGCAAGCGAAGGCAACACTTGATGTCAACTTTGTCATTGTAAAGGATGTTTTAGCTGCTAAATATAAAGTATAATTCCCATATATCTGATCAACTCATTTACTTTTTTTTCCTGCTACATAATGGTAATATTGTCTTTTATGGGGGTAGGGCATGGGATCATATTAAATTGGGTCAACTGTTCTTACTAATTGTGGGTTTGAATTTGAAGTTAGTCTTTTAAAATGTTTATTCCGGTTTAGGACTTGCTTACCATGGCAACTCTTCTCAGACAAGTAGCCTGGATAGCTAGGACCTGTTTGCACTCGTTCTGCTTGTATCATCTTGGTATATTGCCAAGTCATGGATTTGTATTGGACAACGTCTAACTGTGCTTCAAGTAGTATAATATATTCATTCATATAGCATATGTTCTACAGTTCTAGTAACATGTTGCATTTATCATGCAATGATATAAACACGTGCGGAGACAACCCAACTCGCTTTTGTCCCATTTTTTTTACACCTACATAGAGGTATATGCCCATTGAAATATGATGCAGGCTATAATATCCATATCCACCTGAATCGTCGGTCATATTTTTCTAGCTAATAATAGACTGGCTACTTATAATATAAATTAGTTTCTAGATATTAATACTGTTTTTTCAATACATATGATTTGTGTAAAAACAATAATTTTCACCGTATGTTTCTTTTTTAGTATTTCTCGCTATAATCATCAAGATTGATATGTATATTTAATCATGTGCAGTATGCTATAAATGTTCTAAAGAAGCCTGTTGTCAGCCTGGACTGGTTACATCAATGCTGGATTGAGCATCGTGTTGTACCACAGGAGCAGTTTAGAATTCTTCCTTTTACCGGGCTGACAATTTGTGTCACTAGAATACCTGTAGGTATGCAATATAAAAGTATTACTCCTACCGTGATAATGTACAAGTCATACTCTAAGACTTATATTCTGGAACTTTCTAAAATCCAACATTTATTAGTTGTGTTTGATGGTTCTTACTTGGAATTTGATGGAATCACATTTTAATGTAGACGAGATTTAGAACATGTTATGAGGTAACATGTTTCTCTTGTTATGGAAACGTTTTCAATAACATAACCAAAGTATTTAGGAATGTAAGAGAATTTCTGTACAATTTTTACCAAAGGGTAAGTGAAAGAGAGAGAATTGATTATATCACTCTCTAAATATATTTCTTTCTTTTTCTTCTAAACAATTTTGAATTTTCTTTAATATTTTTGCAAGTAATGCTAGTATGATAAGCTATCAGTATAATATGTTTGCTTTGATCATTATTTAAGTAAACAAACCACTATCGAATATTTACTGAAATAAGTTATAAGCAAGTAATTTACGTGAAATTCAAAAGGAGAAAGGTGTATGGTTTGGAGTATATTTTCTTTTCCAACGCTCAGTAGAAAATAACTTGATTATAAAATTGCTTGCAGATGAGAGAAAGGAGTTAGAAAAGCTGGTTGTTCAAAATGGTGGACGATATTCTGCTAGTCTCACAAAGAAATGTACTCACTTGGTTTCAGACATATCCTTTTAACAAATTTATTTTAGTACATTTAATTTGTTTACAGATTTACAACTGGTTATGCCCATGTCACCATTTTGGTTTCACATAATTTAGTAAGTTGTACCATTACCATACAAAAAATGTTAAAAATGTTTTTATTTTTATTTTTTATTTAGGTTTACTTACTAATCAAGTGTCTAGATGCACCAATGGGTTATTCTAATGTACAATGACATTTATAAACGTTGTCTAGTTTTATTAGATTAGTGCAACTGAGCATGTGCCAGCAAAATGACTGTGGCAATTTTCATGTACTTGTGTTTGTATCTGTTTACTATTCAAGTGATAATACTAGGGGTATGTTGTTGAACTGTATGTTTTGGCATGATCTCTAATTCATTACCATGCAAATGGTTGTTGTTAATGCAATCATGTTACTGATTAGAAAACTATCTTTAATCTGTTTTACCTGTCCAATATTCTGTTTTTAGCAACTATAACTTGAGTTTGTGAACTGTATCCTTGACAATACATACGCTCCTGTTGGTGATAAATACATCGTTGCACAAAATTGGGGTCACATTCATATTGTAACTCGCAAATGGGTTGATCAATCTATTGCTAAAAGAGGTAAATGAGAAGTCGGCTTCTTCATCTGTTGTTGTTGTTACTTGTAAATGCTCAATGATAGATTCATGTTCGTCGAAACTATTGGCAGAGTTTCATATTCGAACACATATTTCTATTATATTTCTACGGCCAGATACGATATGTCTCATAATGCTTTGCTATTATTTATAGTGTGTTTAGATGAAGGTTTATATGATGTTGCTCGAACTCCTAGTTTATCCACTGCTCCAAATAATATTCAACAAGAACATAGCTACCAGGATTATAGCAATGCATCTTCGCAGCCTCCCTCACACCCAATAACTGAAGATGTTGAATCTACAATTTCACGAAATGTTGCTTCCACTACTGATGCACAGCCTGCTACCGATGAAATAAAAGATGACCCAACGTATGATTGTTGCGTAGCTGAAGATTCTGAGGCAGAAGACAGTGATCTCTATTTATCAGATTGCCGAATATTTTTAGTAGGCTTTGAAGAAAAAGAACATTCTAAGCTAGTCAATATGATACGTAAAGGTGGTGGCACTAGGCATATGCTGTTAAGTGACAGACTGACACACATAATTTTTGGCACACCTTCAGAGGAGTAAGTTTCTTTTCTTTTTCTTACTAGATATTTATAATCCATATTTCCTCCCATTTTATTTTTTTTACATTTTCTAGTGAAAAAAGAGAAATTAGGTGTTTAGCTGCTTGGGGTGTCATTAATGTGGTAAAATCCTCTTGGCTAGAAGAATGTGATAAATCAAAAAGAGAGCTTCCTGTTTTTCCAAGGCATAGTGCTTCAGAATTACTCATTTCAAAGGGTGTGTAAATTCTAACCTTTAAATAACCGTTAGACTAAACTTGAATAAATTACCATGTACATGACCTATTAATTATAGCATGCTACCATGAATTAACAAATATCAGAATTAGCAACATAACGGAACTACCTTATGTCAGTTCCATATGCAAAACTACCATATATGGTCTTACTTTGAACATACTTACGTATGGACATGCACAATGCCTGCATATATGTCAAATATTTTTAATTTGAAGTATTATTTTGTTTATGATATTTAGAATAGACACTTGTTTACTTTTCTTTTCTCTTTCTTCCTCTCATATTTCTCTCTTACATTCTTCATTCATCTTTATCAAGCAAATTCAAGATGGTAACTACGTAACTTCACATGCGATTGAAATGGCAGCAGTTTAGTTTCCATGCGATCAATTCCCTTTACTAGTAGAAGAGATGAAAGTAGTGTGACAAAACCCTTTAACTGCACCGACATGTCCGACTGTGTAGGAGGAAGTTTCAGCGATGACATAAGTGATAGTAGTCTCATTAGCAAGATAGTATTTACAAAACATACATTATATTTTATAAATGGTAGAGCTCTTCCTTTTAAAGCAGATTTTTTTACCAACCATGACGTAGAGAATTTCAAATTTCCATTACCGTACATGTTTGAGTTAATCCATCATTGTTAATGTTGTTGTTAGGATATGCTCATGGTGCCATAAATTTTTATGTAATATGCATGATGCATGAAATACACTTATAGTATGTAGAGAAAATGAAAAGAAGAATGGTGAATGAGGTGGAAATCAACCCTAAACCCACTCATTCATGTATGACATATAAACTCTCCTCTCAAATTTTAGGCCACGTATTTCACATTGTTAATATGGCTAAATTCTTTTGTACATTTCAAATATGACAATCAAGCAAAACATTTAATTTTGTATTATTTCTTTGTTTTAGTCTAAAAAGTTTGAAGCATTTCAAACATATAATCACAAAACACGTATAAAACTATTACGGAGATGGAGGTAGTATAATCGATAGTGATGAGCATTGATTCAGTAGACGCTATCAATGGTACAAAAGAAGTGACAAGTGTAATATCTATTTTGAAGAATTTTATTATTTTGTTGTTCACAAATTACAAAATTACTTATTAACTACTGTAAATTAGCAACAAAGAGTCATTAATGTTTTGCTTTTGAAAGTGAAAGCATGTTCGAAATCCAAATAGCAAATGTGGATTCAGATACAATAGTATTTGAATCTTAAAATACACATCCAGTATACCATGATTCAAAGTTTTATCACACACACACACACACTAATGGAATTATATTTTTGAGATTTAGTATTTTATTATATTTTTGGTGCAAAACTATTGCAAACATTTTGCTTATATAATTCTGAGTATCATTTTTCGAAGATAGAAAGTTGAACTATAACAATTATAATATGGAGTTTCTTTATAGTATTAATAATTCAGTCCACTGTCATCTGATCTTTAAGTTCAACATTCTCAACTATCGACTAGAATCCGAAGCCTGGAAAAATAATAATTCACATTCATATCTTTATCTTTATAATACATAATCAAAACATGTATGTATCAATAAACTTGCAAATAAACAAATGTTATCATAATGAATCAATATGATTTGTATTTATTTTGATGATCTGCAGGCATCTCAAGCCCTAACTATTGAATGCTTGTATTTTACATGCCCATGCTTCGTCCTGCCCAAGTTTAATATGCCAAAATTATCTTATGATCTCTCTGTAAACTAGTATCTTATTAATGTGTCAGTATATATCAGTTGATGGTAGCTCAGTGCAATCAGTAATATCTATTTGTCTTTGATAAAAAATGCAGAAAGTCCATGGAAGTTGAGTATCAGCATTGTTTTATATGCTTGCTTTGTCACATTTGTATATCTACTTCTTTATATGGTTTGTCAAGGTATTTCTAATTCATATGCTTTATTCAGAGCCATCATTTAAAGTTTCAAATGTTAAAAAGGCGGTGACACCTGAAGGCCCAGCATTTAAGGGGAAAATGTTTGCCGCTGAGCCATCAGAGAACAGTAGAAGAGTCACAGAAAAACCAAGGGGTGTAACAAATGATATAAAAAGTAATCCAGAAGCACAAGCTAAATCTCCAAACTCAACCATAATAAAAGCAAATGGTTTGGAGAGTACAAGTAGAATGAAATCAAGGTCATGCACCGTAGAGATTAGTGGAAGATCGCCAGATGTCTTTAAGGCTAAATCATTCTGTTTTTCTAGCTCATTCCCTATGGAGCAGGTTAATTGTAATCTTTATTATGCTGTTCTTCTGTTGGGTTCATTATGGCTAACCTTTGTTTATATGTTTCTTGATTAATGTCATTCACTTTTTACTTTGAAATGCTTAAAACTCCTAGAAAATTTCTCATCTAGTGAATCTATTGATATGGACTTAATGAATTTGGTTTACAGATGTGGTAAAACTGAAATTGTTGTATTTGTTTATTTGACTAGAGACCTGAAGTCATGGAATGGATTAAAGATGGCGGAGGAGCCTTGGTAGATGAACAAAGGAACACTAATGTGGATTACATTATTGAACGTCATGGGCAACCTCAGTTTGATACCAATATATCCCAGTCAACTGTTATTTCCACTCATTGGATACGCTCTTCTTTGGATGTAAGTATACATTTAGACCTAATTTGCTATCTATGTGCGCGCGCGTGCACGTGCACGTGTGTGAGTGCACGTGTGCTTGTGTGCCCGCGCACGCACACGTACGCGTGCACGAATTCCGTTGGAAAGCCAGATATTTGTGTAATATTCTCAAAACAAGTTGTAATATAAAATCCATCATGTATATATAAGAATTAGATTTATATTTTATCAATAATATGCATTATTATTTGGGTTTTATTATTAAAAAGACCATTGTGCTTGAAATTCTATGCTTATGACATTATGTTTAATAATGTTTTTGCGAAATGATTAAAAAGAATCTTTGCTGCATATATTTTGGCCTTGCTGCATATATTTCATTGGAATTTTTTAAAATTAATGGTTATATATGATAAATTTATAATTTTTCTAAACATGCACGGTAAATAAAAAAGGCGCAAGCCGTTTGCCACGCCGTGCACAAAGGTTTCAGGAAGGTTTGCGTCTAGCGCTGTTAATAGATATTCCCGTGACTAAAGCCTGAAAACCAACTGGAGACTTACCTCTATGTGTGTTAGCAGTGTTTTCAAAATGAGATTCAAATCATAAATCATAAAGTTCAAATTTTAAATTGAAATGGGATTCAAAGCATAAATCGTAGATTCAAAAAATTCATATTTTAAGGTTTCCAAACACTTTGAAATTGATTTTGATGTTTGACCTTCTATATCTAGATCTAAAACTCAATTTTCTCCTTTGTTCCATTTTAATTTTGTTTAGAAAACATTAGCATTGGAATCGTAGATTCAAATAAGTAAATTAAAGTATCATTATGGTTTGAATGAGTTTCCTCGATTGCGGTTTTGACTTGAGTTTGAACTAGAATGTAGATCGAATCGTAAAAGGGGAGATCCAATTGAAACGGGACTTAAATCATAAGATTTTAATGTTTTTGATAATAGTGTGTGATAGGAGCAGATAAACATCATCTATCATTAGAAGAAATTTTGATTCGTATCCGGTTCAGATTCGTAGGAGTTAAATGGTATTTGATTATCGGTTCATTTCTTTATTTACGATTCATATACGCTAATCTGTTAAATTAATGGAATAGACAGGACATGCATCAAGGCTGATCCAATCCATTATATATTGAGAAGTTTACGGGTGAAATATGTTTTGTACTGTATTATCGTGTTTCATTAATTGTTTCATGTTATATGAAAAACTTTGGTGATATAGTTTAATGTTGGGTGATCTTATTGGTAATTTTTTCATGTTATGAATAAGAAAAAAGATTAAGATAAAGTAAATTGACTATATTTGCTAGAATAGACAAATATAGCAGATCTTAAATTTGGCGAACTGAGATTTGGATCCGACAGCATATAATTTGTTGGATAACTGATCAAATATTGATCAAGTTTTTTGTTACTAAATGGACATAATTTGAGGTTTATCCAATCTAAACCTGATTCATTGACTGGTCTAGACATGCATCTCTTAGGGTCAACGAGTGAAGCTTGGTTCCTAGTGTTAAAAAAATGCATTTAGTGCACTTGCAGTTGTTTGGGTCCTAGGTTAACTAGTCAATACCGGACACATTCAATGACATTTTCAAAATTATCGACTAAAATATCAGGCAATATATTGGTCAATATTTTTAGATATGACGGATTGATATTTGTTGCAAAACAGCTGTGGTGTATGTTCAAAAATATCGAAAACGGAAAGAAAAATAAAAAAAAAACTTTTTGTTTACTAAAACTAAGGTCAAATTTGCAACTCTTCATATCGTTTTACTTGAATTATAATTTTTTTTTTAAATTTAAGCTCATTTTTTATTTTCATATTCTTTACTCTTCATTCTTACTGCACACAAATTTGAATATTTTGTAGAGATTTGCTCTCTTTTACTTAAGATTTGCTTTAAAGATTTTTGGATCACTTATAGTTTTGATAGTCATAATTAATTAACTTGTATCTTAAATTCTAAATATTTTGAATAATATGTTTACAACGTGTTTGGTTGTGTAAAAACACCCTTTTTATATTATTACTACTCATAGTACTCTGGTTTTCAAAGATATAAAATGTGCAATTGTACATGATATTTTTTCTGTACTATTATATTCATGAGATTCTTTTTTTCGTAGTCTAAGAGCATATATGATTTATAAACTGACCTTCCCGATATCACCATTCATTACCCTGATACTTTTTTGATATTGCATATCAATCCTTGAATGGCTGATACAGATATTAACTATTCGGGTCCTAGGGCTCTACTAATTTCCCCTCTATCATTATAATGAGCAACTAGGAAAAAAGAAAAGAAAAAGTGTGCTGAAAACAGGGTTTGCTGGAATTTGTGGAATTGAGTTTCCATGTACCAATTCAGTTTTTTAATCTTCTTTAAACTGCAAAACATGAATTATCTTTTTCATACTCTTTTGTCTACAGGAGGGGATGATGCAAGATATAAGAAGTCACATTCTTTACACACCACTTCGTTGTTGTATTCCATTCCCTGGCTTTGAATGCCTTCGTTTCTGTGTCTCTCAATATGAAGAGAAAGAGCGATTGTTATTAAAGAACCTGTGTGTTGTTTTAGGTGCTAAATTCTCAAGCAAACTTACCAAGAAAACCACACATTTGCTATGCAAGTTTGCTAATGGTCCAAAGTATGATGCTGCCGGTAAATGGGGTGTTCAGTCAGTTTCGGCAGATTGGATCGAAAAATGCATCACTCAGGTATGTCTTCTCTTATTTTCTCCGCCACGATTGTTCAATTAGTCACCAAGTTTGTAGCATTTGCTCTGCCAACCTAATTTTCTTATAACACATGAATTTACCAATATGTATACAATATTATGGTTAACTTGATTAATTTGGCCACATAATTAAAAACATGATTTGGTTAAGCTTAGGATTTGATCCAAGGGGACTAGTGGGAGAATACCAATATCAAGGCTGATACTCTACAAAATAATACATTTTTGTGGCCAAAAGTAAGGGAGCTTACATGCACCAAGCCTGTTTTTCTCCCATAAATAGAATACACCATAGTCATTCTTTAACCTTCTGAAGAAAAATGTGATATCCTTTGAATCTGACGAAGTGTATTTATGAAGGGTAAAGTAGCACCTCTTGATCTGTTTCGGCCGAGAGCAGTTACAAAGGAGGACAGAGAAGCAGGATTGTGCACAGCGACTCAATATCCAACTCAAGCTGCTACCGTATTTTCTGCATTGAATCAATCACAAGCATCAGGTAAATTCTGAATGTGGTTGCTAGCAATATCTTAAGCATCACCAAGGTTCACAGTTAATCCGTATAACTACCTAGTGTCTAATCTGACAAGTTGCTACTACATATATGCACGGCATGGCACGGCAAAACCTTTTACCTCAAAGGTTCAAAAGCTTATGCGTAGCATGCCTCAAAGCTAGACCTAATACATTTGAGTCGATATCAATATAGATTTAAGTTTAAAACCTTAAAACGTAGAAACCAAAATCCCTAAAACAATGCAGATCGGTTTGATGTTAATTTAAATGAATCAATTTTATGAAGCCTTACACTCGAGTGTACTAAAATTATGAATTGATTTTTAACTTCTTTAATTATCAATTTTCTATTTTAGACTCCATTGTACTGTTTTGTGGTAGTAGAAATTTGGATGACATCCTTAAAATAAAAATAAATAAATACAAATCTTTCTAGTCTCAAAAATGCTTTCCGATTCCTAATTTGGTATAACCATTCCTTACATGAACTTGCACACTTGCATCTTTCTCAATTATAGATTTCATATTCATAAAATATTAAAAATCACCTTTTTATATAGAAACATCAAATTGAAATTTTTTTGTCACCATTAAATTAGAAGTTTTATTCTCTTTCCAAAAAGCTTTATATGTCATGCATAAAATTAGTCAGATTTGGGTACTATTTGCTGTTTGAAACAGATAATGTAACATTGCACTTACCCGGCATTCTGAAATAGATAGTACCAAATGTTATTTTTGCTCATATTTGCACTTACATATACTATATAGCAGACTATGCAAGATTTTTATCATTCAGTACAAACATTTGCATTTACCTGCATTTCGGAAATACACAGTGCAAAAAAATGGTTATTTAGTGCAAATATTTGCATTTTATAATGGATATTGCAATTTATAGTCATTTGGTGTAAATGCTTGCAATTTTTTTTTTTAAATTATTGTAGTAGGTTACATCTTAAGTGCTTTTATATGCAATTTGACACAAGGATGCATGATATTTGCACTTCGGTGTAAAAACAAGTAAACACATTTGATCAAGACATATGACTCATTTGCATAAATAAAATAATCACATAAACAAGTGAACACATGAGATTTGTTGACACATTCAATCCACAAGACTATCATATCTACAAAATATGAGACTATATTAATATTTTTAACTCTTTCGCAAACATAAGTCATCATTAACGGTTAAATCACCGATTTGGAATATCAAATAAGATTGTGTTGGAATTCTTCAAATTTATGAAATCTATGTAAATTGAGTTAAAAAACTATGAACAGTCATCCAAATGCTGATAAAGTGCTAAAAAGAGGAATGGTACTACTCATATACATACATGTGCGCGCGCGTGCGTAGGTTTTTTTGGGGGGGGGGGGGAGGGGGGGGGGGGTGTGAACACCCCATTGCTTAGCACTTATCTCATAAATATGATATGTACAATTTAATGCTACAAAGTATCATAGATATCGAATCTGCCTTTCGAATACAAGTAAAAACATCACGTGCTGTACGCGTGCAGGGCAAAAAAATTAGAATGAACATCACACACTCACCGAATACATTGTGCATGAAAGACAAAAATGATTAGTATAAACAGCTTGCATTCCGCTTGTGAAAGACGAAAGTTTATTGTTTGAAATTCAGATGCTCAAATGCTAGTTATTGACATCATGTCATCGATTCAATAAGTACATTGGCACGTGTGATGCACTCGTTTAGAAAAATAGTTTTTTAAAAACATATTATATATTTTAAATAATTTGCGTATACTATCAACATTTTTAGCCCGATAAATAATCATGAGACAAACAATATGTGCATTTAAAGATGATATTGGAAGTATTTTATTCCAAATAAAAACTAGAAAGTTAAATAAAAAATTATGGTTCTTATATGAAGCATCACCTTTATTCTATGCAAAGCATTGTTTAGTAGTTTTAAAGTATACAAATATTTTTTATGAAATTAATTTGATTTACGATTTAAGCATTTTTTTAAAATACATATTAAAAAGTAATTGTTCTTACAAAAAACTAAATTAGCTAACAACCGACATAAACAGTTCATTTGTTAAATTCAAGTAAAATATTGTAGTTTGCTTACACCAAAAATATGACAACAAAGCTATCACAACTATTATTAAAGTTTATATCCAAAAATTAAGATAATTTAGAAACCTTATTAGAAGATTTGTATGAAATTTGTATCGACTGTTGATTTGAAATATTGATTTAATGTGTTAAATAATTAAAGTTGGTCAAAGGTACATACATGGAGATGATCTTAAAGAGCTATTAGAAGATACCTATGAAATTTTGTAGCATTTAGAATTGCCTAGCTGCAAAAAAAGAAAAAGAAAAAAAAAGAAATGCTAATGCGGTGCTAAGGAATTGGTGTAGCTGTAAGGAGGTTCCACTCCTTTAGTTCACCCATTTCTCCCAATTATACAATGGACCAAACTTCTGCATTTTACAATAACTAGAGATGCCCAGTATGCTAGACTAGCTTTTTAACTGTAATAATATGTAATATACAGATCTACCTACAGATGGGAAAAGACGTAGGCTACTAGAATTGAATAGCAACACTAAATTGGCTAAAAAAAACAAGCTTATGGATAATGCCAGTGGTGGTTCAATGGACGTTGCTGATGTGGCAGATGCCATAGAGGATTTGTTGGCTCACTCAAACATGGTATTTCTTTTGAATATTTTGGTTGGGATATAACTTTAAGTCGTTATTCAATTTGATTCCTCACAAAATTACATTTTCTCACTCAAGCATCATTGTTCCCAAACATGGCTCACTCAAACTGGTATTTAATTTATTTTTATCACAAAATTATATTTTCTATATATTAAACTTACCATTGCAATGATCTAATAAAAAAAGTTGCATCAATTATTTTGGAGAAAGTTAGTTCCAATGTCATAGAATCCCTCTCCCATTATCTTATATATGACACTGAGGCACTTAATCTCGTACTTCTGCTTCAAAATCTCTATGACAGACATTATGTTTGTTTCAGCTTGATATAATTTGTTGTTATCAGTAAGAATCTTAGCCACAAACATTCTGCTTGTTTCAACTTAAATTGGTGAAAGTTCAGAAATACGCACGCATGTGCCCATGCGTGCACACACACAGCGATACATATATATATGTACATACGTAAGCTAAATCAAAAATTAAAATAAATATTTTCGACGATTCTTATTAATTTGTGATTTTGAAGGGGTAAACTTTTTTGAAATGATACATTTTTTGTTTTTGCGAAGTTGATCTCCTAAAAGTTGTTATAACAAATATGAAAAATTGATGGGATATAAACGGAGAATGTGAGCATGGGAAATGTGGAGAGGTATCTTTATATATAGGAGGGATCCATAACCTCTTTGTAACCACTTCCCTAGTCGTTATGGTAATGGTAAATTTACCATTATCATACATTTACCAGACAATTGGTAATCAGCGTTGAGCTACATCGGTATACCAATATTATCGGCATACTTACGGTAAATTTACCATTGTTAACCGTAAATGTAACTGTAAAAAAATGGTTAAAACTACTGGTAATTTTATTAGCAGTGTTTTCTCTCTCGCTATTTTATTAATCATAACTATGACCACTTTTGAAGATATATCAGATTTTTAAAGTTTCTAATTTTATTTTCGATGATGTTTCTTTTATTGTTTTTTTTCAAGGTTATGAGGTTTTGGTCGGAACCTCGAGATTTCGGTCATCTCAGTTCGGTTCCGACCGAAGGCGGGGGACGACATTAGGGATAAAACTCGTCCTTCTTAAACTCAGTAAAAAAATCGAACCTCTGTAGTAGAACATGCTCAAAAGCAGCAAAGCAAATAAAAAAGCAATTGAATCAAGAAAAAAAAAATCAAAATCAGTTATCTTCAACCAAAATCGAGGAGGCATCATCGAACAATTAGCATCGGATTACAATAAAATCGAAAACCCTAATTATTCAAGCAGAAATCTTGTTTTTTCTTTCTTTAGAGTCGACATTGGCTCTGCGAAAGATGAAAACGAGAGGTTGACAAGAGTTCAAAAATTAAGATGAGAGTGTTTTAGGAAGGAGATTTATGGTTTTAGGGTCAGGTATTGGGTAGGATATTAATTGGGCCCGCTAAGGTCAATTAAATATAATATATTTGAGCATGCTAAATCAAATGTAATGTTAACTCTAATTAGTTGGGCCTTTGTTTAGATAATTTAATTATAATATTTCATTCTAATTTAGGTTAACTAATAAATTATAATATTTAGTTTAATTATAACGTTTTATATTTAACTTTTGGTCAATTTGGATACATTATGGCAAATCAAACTAACGTTTTGACAATTCGGATCGAAACTAAAAGCGAAACTTTCGAAATTGACCAAAACCATGAAAATTTCAAATCATCGAAACCGAGAATAAAACTGAGTTCTCGAACCTTGGGTTTTTTAGCATTAAATTTTGAGATTAACAAAGTTACTTGTTCATATTGTTTTAAGTAATTTGTAATTAATCAGGAAAATTTTCTTTATCGATTAAAATAAATCAGAATGTTGATATATGCAATAGTAGATGTGGGATCAACAACAAAACAATAACTTTCAAAATAAAAAAATCAATATCGACAAAGTTCAAATGCAATAAAATTTAGTGTCCTTTTGTGTTGGTAAATTTACCATCATCAATCAATGGTTTACCAATTTATTGATATAACAACAATCATTTTATCAATGATAACGATAAAGCATTGATGGTAAATTTTGATTTATCAACAGTGTCAGGACAATAACGGTTTTCTCTTATTGGTAACATCTATCATTACTGTAACAACCTTAGCCATTTCACATCAGCCATTGGATTTCCAAATTGATGATTGGATTCAATGATGATGTAAGAGAGAGAAATAGTAAAGTATAGAATGCCATCAAATCCAACCATTAATTTGTTAGACCCAATGATTGACGTAAAAGATCTGCAAAGGGATAAAAAATGAAGGGACTATGGATCTCTCGTGTGTGTATAAGTATCCGCTACACCTCTCTTTTGGTACACCTCTATGATTTTAGTGTTATAATATTTGAAATCAAATGAAACTTTTGGAATGTTCGGTCTACTCTATGAACATCATGTTCACAGAATGACAGAATATGAGATCATCTCAAAATTTCTAGCATGTACAAAATGTTAAGTCGATATCAACCGCTAAAATATTTATTTTATTATTGTTTTGAGACAGTATTTTGAATATGTTATGATTATTCAAATTAACTAAAATTTTATGGAGATGATCTTGAGGTATGTAGTAACATATCTATAAAATTCGTTTGATTTCAAAATGTGTAGCTTGGAAACCGATGGGGTGCACACATTTATAATATATCCGTTTGTGTGTGCATGTGTGGAAAATTGCCATGTTCATGGTGGTTGGCAGGTTCATATATATAATAATAATTTTGAGTGAGAAAAGCTAACATGATAAATAGTTTGCGGGAAAAAAAATCTGTTTGATTTCCTCTTTATCTCTATTAACATGTTTTGTTCCTTTTGGTAGATGCCCAGCCCATCTGGTCGAGATCAATGTGTATCCTTTGATACATATATTAATTTCATACTTTTCTTTCTTCTCAGTCCTTTTGATTTGACTGTTGCTTTTCTGTATTCTTTAACATATGCTACAGAGATTCTCATCTGATCCTTCACCTGTTATCGATCAAAGTCATGGAAATTCTCACTCAACTTATCAGAATTTGAGCCAAAGGCCGAATAGGTAGTTATTTTTTAAAACACTGGGATAGAATTTGCATTTCATCTATTTGTGAAATCTGCCACTTGGGAAAGTTGATACCAGCATTGAGCTATTCCATGGCTACTTTTTTTTTTTACTTTATACGAAGTAATATGGAATCGTTAGGTAGTATTTTTTAGTTCATAGTAATATGTCATAAAATACATTGAATTTCTTTTTATAGGACCGATAAACAAAATCTCATCTCTGATCCTTATCCAGTAAGCAATGAAAGAAGAGCATCTGCTTTTGATTCTTTCAGTGAAACACAAACAGAATTACAGGTTTTTTTAATTTAAAATCTAATCAGAAGATTACTAACAGTTTTTTCATCTGTTCCTACTAATTTTGTCAATTGTAGGTCGTGGGGTATGAAGAGGATTTGACTGGACGACAGAAGATTATAGATAGAGTTCGATCACAAACTTATGTTTCACCTCCCGACAAATAGATCAGATATTATATTTGGTATTTTTTTTTTCATTCATTTCTCTTCATTGGGTACACGCTTGTATTAACTATAATATAAGAAAATTGGTGTTGGTTATTCTCTTTTTAACCTTTCCCCATTTTGTTAAAAATAAAGTGTTAAATGTGCCCTTAGTTACTACAATGTACAGATGAGTGCATTATGGATCTGCCTTAAAAAAATGTTTTTCCTAACATGGATAAATTTGTTGGAAGAATTGGGATGCAATTACAAATTTTGCACCAAAAACATTGCCTGCTAACATGCCATGTCCAAATCCATTCAACGTTTTCAAGTGGAGCTTCATGTCCCCATTACCTTCTACATCGCCATCTCTCATCATTTCTCATCCACTTGATTAAGATTAAGAGATATTTGACAAAATTAGTGGAGAAATCTTCAAAACATCAAGTTTCATACCCTGGAGATATCTCCCACGTATCGCAATGGTTTCTCTGGACTCTCAGCGAATATAGCTGTTGCTTCATCAAACTTAAATGACCGAGTCGCAT
Source organism: Allium fistulosum (assembly GCA_030737815.1). Lineage (NCBI taxonomy): Eukaryota > Viridiplantae > Streptophyta > Magnoliopsida > Asparagales > Amaryllidaceae > Allium > Allium fistulosum. Next base: position 216,742,279 of record CM060905.1, read on the forward strand.
TGGACGTTTTCATTTGATTGGTACGACCGATGTATACTAGGAAAGGAAAATGGAAAAAATAAAACAAACTTTTATTTACTCGTGTATTGACAAATGGAAAACTGCAAGAGTCTTTGGTTGGAAACTTTATATTCAGTTATTAGACAAGAAGATTTGAAGTGTAAGCTAGAAAAAGACCAAAAGGTCAGTTTTCTTACTTTTCAAAAACCGACTAAATTGGGAAGATTGATTGATACATCTAAAACTAGAGTTGCTATTTACTGTTTTCATACCATTACCAAGCCATCAATTACCAACAAGAAGCTTGGTTGGTATTACTAAGCTATCAATTACCAGCAACGAGCTTAGTTAGTAGATTTAACAATTATAACAAATTTGATATTATCAAGTATCATAGACTTAACGTATGTAGACACTACCAATCATTGATTTATCAGTTTATCAGTACATCAACCATTGATTATCAACATGGTAACGGCTATGTTTTTTACTTTTGAGCTACCGGTATAATTGGTACGTTAATGTCCATCTGTAATTGCAAGTTGGTAATCATCGCCATAAGTCCATAACAACCCTATCTTAAACACTTTTCAGCAACCTAGCAAATCTTTTTTGTGACGACATTATTATCGAGAACTAATGGAAAAGCATCCTCAAATTATGGATGTTTCAATCTTCTTGCAAGCATTTTACTTAGATTAATTTTAGGATGTTGATGTGAGTCAAAAGGCCCATCCTTGGGCCGAGAGCTTTTCGTGACCGTTCTATTACAGGATACTATCCGAATTTGCACTAGGGTTCTACTTGGTGATCTACTCATATCTTTCATTCGTGTATATGATAATCGAGCATCCACTTCAAATGCATATCACATTTGGCCAGAAAGGTTCTATAAGTCTTAGAATGCTTGCTTCATATCGCAATGTTATTTTTTTTATACCTATTTTCATTTCTAAATATAAATTCTTCACTAGATCATTTGATTGTGTCATTGTGGAAATTGTAAGCTACAATATATCTCTGTTGCTAATCCCAATGTATTAGTAGGAAAAATGTTTTTATTTTCTTTAAGGTTGAATATTGAGCTATTTTTAAACATGTTCATGTTATTGTTTTTGCACTTGTCATTTCAACAAGTTTATAGGTCTTAAAATTTGCTGTTCAGCATCTATATCACTAATCCACCACTGTATGCTGGTGCTATTGATTATTTACTTAATCCGCTTTCCATACTTTCAGTTGTTTCCTTCAATTTTGGTGCTCCACAAGTTCTTGGATTCAAGATCGGGGCATTTTCATCAGAGCCGGTAGCTTCGCTTTAACTTTCAAATAACTCTGGAGTAGGAATTGCAACTGTAGATTTACGGTGATCTATGATTTTAAAACTGGAAGAGGTTTACAGTGTATTTTGTTGTAGCATGCAGAGGTTTAGTCCTTCCTGAATTTTACTCCCAAGCAAATAGAAAATCAATTGATGTTCTTTTTATTAATTAGCCAAATGAATTAAACATGTAAACAACACATGTATTAAAGACTTCAAAAGTCGATGAAGGCATAAGATTACGTACCCTTTTTTAACGAAGAAACAATTCTTTATATCGAATGTAGAGACTTCGGGTCATATGATTTATTTGTATGCTGGCCATACAGCGAAGGCATAACAGTTAAAACATATGTTCGGAAATAAATGCACCGTAACAATATTACAGTGTTGCATGGAAGTTAATATGTTATGCTTTGTTCCGTTTGAAAGTTTTTTGCATTTCTAGGAGGTTTTTAAAAAAGGGATTTATTTGAGATTCTCTCGACTTTAACTTCTATGACTTATAACTTTTAACGGGTTATATGATATAAGTTTTTTTAACAATGGTTTCATTCTGTTACACATAACTTCAACAATGGTTTTGTGTAACTGTTGCAACATGCAATTGGCTTGAAATCACATATATCCGTAAGGCAACCGAACTTAGGAATCAAATTGATATGGTTACATTCCTTGACCAATTTCCCTAGATTGAAAACATCGTCATCCTCTACCACTAGAAGATCATTGTTCCGCAAGTTTCGATGTCTTTTATAGAACTTAGCGTTGAACCCATTCGAGCTGAGAGCGGTACTATCTTTAATGCTAAAAAGTCTTGTTCACTTCGTTCATATCAACTCTATCATTGAGAAAGCTACATCCATGTTCAGAAATGATAAAATGAATGTGGAAAAAGGTTTTGGTTTTTGTTGGTTGAACATTTCCTTCAGAAACCAGCCGCTTTTTCACCAAAGTCATTTGCATCAGTGGAGAGCTCGTACCATTTAGTTTTCCCCTTTTTGCTGCTCATCTTAGCATAAAAATACCTGGTTGCCTCGTCACTTTGATCATCTAGACGTATAAACCTTAAAGAAGGACGTCACCGTGATGGATTACTAATACGTACCTACGTTGGCATGTGAATAGTTTAGGCTGGATTTCAAAGAAAAATCATTTGGTAAATAACTGCATCAGTCTTTGATTTGTGCTATCATGAATAATTTGATTATTGTTATCTATCATTTGAATCAAGTGGCATCTTCATAGATCTGCACTTCAAGATGATGATAAGATGGATCAAGAGTTTAAGAGGGTGTCTGAAATGGACATATGAAGCACAAGAAATTTGAACATAATTTGCACTAGTAAATCATGTCGGTACCGATATGATTGATCATGTCGGCATCGACATGATTGAACACATCAATGCCGAGGGATGTGAGGATCCACTCTAGAGTTATAGGTGAAGACGGCTTGTATTTTGCAGAAAAAGACGAGACTCGCATAAAATATATCATGTTGGTACCGACATGATTTACATGAACAATTTTATCAACGAAACTTGAGAACTTTAAGATTGAACAAGTATGAAGGAAAAGTAAAGATACAAGCTGCAAAATCATGTCGGCATCGACATGATCATGTCAACACAAACATTTTACAAGCTTTTACTCGTTTTTCATGCCTGAAAGCATGGATTTGATCTTTTACCTGTTCTTTCATGAGCTAGCGACTTTGATGGGTGAACTCGTCTATATCTATCATTTGGCAATGAAAAAATGAATCTTGGATTCTCTAACTCATTTTTGCCACGAAATGCTATTGAACTCGAATTTCAATTGATTTCTAGATCTAAAACTTCATAAATTTGATTGTAGTTATGCACAATATTGAAATAAATTATAGTGGATATAGACAATTGATTTGAGGCCAACCACTTTAAAATCTCGTGCTTTCATGTTTCTATTTTCGTTTTTAGTTGATTTAGGATGTTGTGTCATTTTTTGACGCAATAGTTATATTAACATATTTAATGTTAATTCGATGCATTGAAAGATATTGCGAATTAAAATAAATTTTATAAGTTTGTTTTAATTAATAATCCGAGTGATATTAAATAATGAACATCATCATATAATAATGACGACGACGACAATAATGATGCTTGGGGCGAATATAAAATTTAATAATCTAGGTCTTGTAAGTACATTACATACATACATACTTACATACTTATAATATAGAGCATCCATTTTGATATCTTGATGTTCAAACCAAGATCACTTGAACACCAATCTATAGCACTGTACACCTGCCATTTAGTCTAGTGGTCCTTAACAACTATTACAATTTATAATCTCGCACACAAGTATGTGTGTTCGACCCATATTAAAAAAGATTGTATATTTGCAAAGTAATTATATTTACAATTTAAACTCAATTTAGTAATTTGGGCTTAAGCCTATATCAAAAATATTTTAATTAATATTGAGTTTGACCCTAATAAATCGCGCAAACAATATATTTAATAATTGAAAATATCAATTTAAAATGTAGTTCACTTTTACATAGTTGTTATCTAATATTTGAACCTAGCAACTTCTTTATAGATCCGAACTTCATGATGACGAAGAAATGGATCATAAATTCAAGGAGTTGTTTGAAATGGTGGAATGATGGAGCATAGGAAGTTGAAGCCGAAATGACGCAAGTCAACCATGTTGCAACCGACATGACTGAACGTGCCGACATGACTGAACACGTCGGCACCGACATGACTAAATGTGTCAGTACATACATGTTTTGATGTGAACCCACTTCTAAGTAGTAGGTGAACTACTTCTGTACTTTGTAGAAAAGACAAGTCTCGCATAGGACAAATCATGTCGGTGTCGATACAATTTGTAAGAGTAATTTTTGCAATGAAGCTTAGGAATCTGAAGGTTTGAACATGTATGAAGAAAAAGTGAAGGAGCAAGGTACAAAATCATGTCGGCACCAACATGAGTTGGTCGGCACCGACATGCTTAGAGTTATGAGTTTTACTCTTTCTTCCTTCTTGACCGCATTGATCTGGTCTTCCGTGAGCTGGCGACTTTGATGGAAGATTTCACCTATAGATATCCATCCTAGAGCAACAAAAGGTCCTTTTCTCTTTTAATCCATTTTTGCCATAAAGTGCTGTCAAGTTCGAATTTACATAGTTTTCTAGATATGAAACTTTGTAACTCAGCCGTACTTGTGCAAAACCTCTCTGAAATAAAGCTAAAGTAGATTTAGGATTTGAGGCCGAACCATTATAAAATTATGTTTGTTTAAGCATTTTACTTTAGATTTCATCTTTAGTATTTTTGCTCCTGATTGATTAGGTGTGTTGTGTTATTTTTTGGCTCAAAATTTTTGGTGCTTTCACCGATAAAGAAGATTCTCAAGTATAGATCTAGCTTTAAACTTTGGATTTTGAAGGATTCAGAAGGTAAGTGTAAGGATTGTTTGCTGTAAATTTGAAGTTATTTGGATTTAGAAGACGAATCCACCATAGATCCAAAAAGAAATGGCCCTAAGGAAAGCTACATCTAAGTCTGGAGTTGCTGCGGAGGTGAAAAAGAGGGTTCTCAGCATAATGAAGAGACTACTCAACCTTTGAATACTTTACTAGACCATTACCTCAACAAGAGGTGGTGAACATGGTCGAGCTGCATATAATTATGGTTGAGATAAATAAGAAGATGTTGAAGAGTCAGAATGCTATTTTGAAAGGGATGGAAAAGAGCTTTGCGATGATGTCTCAGTTACCTCAAAGGCGTAGGAGAAGCCACAGGGATTCATCATATTTAGATTCTAATGAAGAAAGTTCATCTTCATCGGATCAGAATTGAAATGATGAAAATCAGAAAATAAAGAGAAAGTGTGCTAGAGCATCGGGGAAGTACAGTGCGAAAGATGGAGTCAGTCAAGCAAATGTCGATTAAGTCGGTACCGATCATAATCATGTCGATGCCGAGTTGATTCGAAATACTAGAACCGAGAGATCACGAGAGGCTTTGAAATTATCTCTTAACATAGGAAAGCACCTACATCTTAGACATAGAACATTTGTGATCTCTCAGAGAACATTCTCCATGAACGGGTTTCAAATAATCTTTCGAAGTCTCTATATATGTCGACATTCTTAGACAGAGAACGATGAACGATGATATCGTTTCTAGAAATAGAGATGCAGACATGGTGAAGAGCTAATGCTCGACCATATGGTGATTACGACTGTGGTCGGGCCAATAATAGTGCACGAGTCCTGATTGATTGTGAGAGCTCAGTTAATATTTTATTAAAAATACTTTTGATTAGATGCGGATCGGTGAAATTGATTCAAAGCCTTGTAAATTTTGTATTTAGGGATTTACCAGAGAGGCCAAAGAATCTGTATGTTACATCGAGTTACCTATGGAATTGCATGAAGGAGACCTCAAGATTGTGCGGGTATAGACATTTGTTGTGGTCGATGGATTATCGGGCTATAATGCCTTCTTGAATCGACCGACGCTTAATTGTTTCAGGATTTCCCTTGCCCCATGTTATTTAATAACGAAATTCCCCACTGAGAACGGAGTAGGAGCAATCCAAGGCGACCAGAGCATTGGTTGAGAATGTTATGTCGTAGAGCTCAGAGAGGCAAAGGAACTTGAGAAAGGAAAGAATGCAGAGAACCCTCTGTGCATCAAGACTACTGATACATAACAACCACAGCCTAAACACTCACTCGGATCCTCTATCAAGTTCTATACGCCTACGGTCCCATGAAAAGAGCTAGAGGATGCAAGGGCTACATTGGCAGAGCTGATAATCAACATTCCGATCGATGATGAAAATCCCATGCATTCTCAAGGCTTGATTCCATCTTGGCATAATGATGAGAAAGGAGTTAGTAGTGTTTCTCCGAGAAAATCTGGATGTGTTTTCCTGGATACATTCTGATATGTGTGAAATTTCGTTGAAAATAGCACGTCATGCATTGAATGTGGACCTAAGATACCCTTCTGTGAAGCAGAAAAGACACAGCATAGATCTGAAGCGATCTGTTGCATCGAAAGAAGAAGTGGATAAGATGAAGGAAAATGGCTTTATCCGTGATGTGTTGTGCCCAAAGCGGGTATCAAACCTTGTATCGGTCAAAAAGCCAAATGGAAAATGGATGATATGTGTTGACTAATCTGATTTGAATAAGGCATGCTTGAATGACAGCTCCCCGTTACGGAGTATCGACCAACTAGTAGATGGAACGACCGTATAGGAACTGCTATCCTTTATGGATGTTACTCCAGCAACAATCAAATAATGATGCACATTCTAGATCAGGAGCATGCAAGTTTCATCACTGATATAGGGCTGTATTACTACAGACTTATGTTGTTCGGATTGAAGAATACTAGCGCTACTTATCAACGATTAATGAATAGGATGTTCAAAGATCAAATCAGACATACTATGGAGGTCTATGCGGACGATATGCATGTGAAGTCACAATAGTTGATGAATCACATGAATGATCTCTCAAAAATGTTCGATGTACTTTGAAAGTACGGAATGCAAGCTTAATCCCCTAAAACGTTCTTTTGGAGTAGCATCGGGCAAGTTTTTTGGGTTTTATCATGAACTCAAGGGGCATTGAAGCTAACCTTCAAAACATTGAAAGAGGTTGCTGCCCTATAGACAAGGTAGGAGATGCATAGCTTGAATAGGAAAGTCACCGCACTGAGTCAATTTATTCTGAAACCGACGGATAAATGCATACCGTTCTTTGGTGCCCTCAAAAAGGAGAAAGGAAAGTTTATCTGGATGTAGGAATGCTAGGAAGCTCTCCAGAATTTGCTAGATCATACCGAGAGATCACCGATTTTGTCAAGGCCTTTGGAAGGAGAAGATTTGTTTGTTTACTTAGCAGTATCTGCTCACACATTGAGTGCAATCTTAGTGCCTAAAGAGTCCTGAATCCAAAGGCCAATGTATTATTTTAGCAAACGATTTACCCGAGAAGAGAAGAATTATCCAAAGCCAGAAAAGCTGGCAAACTGTTTTCTAATTGCTTTGAGGAAGTTGCGGCCATACTTCCAGGCTCATCCGATAGTTGCGGCCATACTTCCAGGCTCACCCAATAAAGGTACCAGCAGATCAGCCATTGAGGTAGGTATTGCATCGATCCAAGACTTCTGAAAGTTTGATAAAGTGGAATATCGAGCTAAGCCAATATGATATGCCATACTATCCTGGGAAGGCAATTCGAGGACAGAAATTGACATACTTCATTACCGAGTTCACGTCTGGGATGATGTAGTGAAAGAAGATTTGGTCCAACTGACTTAATGGAAATTATATGTTGATGGAGCACCCAATAAGCACCATTCCGAGGCAAGAGTATTTCTTGTGACCCCCGAGGGATGAAAGATATGCTACGCTTTGAAGCTAGAGTTCCCGATGATAAATAATGAAGTTGAATATGAAGCATGGATAATGGGACTCAAGATAGCCAAGGGCTGAGAGTCAAGACATTGCATATATTCAGCGATTCTTGATTAGTGGTCTATCAATTGAAAAAGGAATTTTAGGCTAAGGGAGCGAGACTTGCCCCTTACTCGATGAAAGCACTGGAGCTATTAGACGATATCGAACATTATAGTATAACATATATTCCTAAAAAAGAAGATACGAAAGAAAATTCACCATCCAAACTAGTGAGCACTATGATGCGTAGCTCTTGGGAATGATTTCCAGTAGAGATATTGTGGCAACAAGCATCATGGGATGGACATTGGTTAGATCATGGAGATCAAGGAGGAAAAGGGGTCGTGGATGACTCTAATAAAAGATATTTGCTAAAGGGGACTTCTGAATGGAAGGAATGAATGATGAAGCTCCTACATAAAGTACCACGATTCAATATGCAAGAAGGTGTGTTGTATATGAGAAGATTCTCTACCTCCTTGCTACAATGTGTCACCACAGAAGAAGCTAAGAATTTTTTTTACTAATGTGCATCAAGGTTTTAAATCTCGGATTTCGGTCATGTTTCGTCTCGGAGATTTTAGAGACTCGATCTCGTACTCGGACGAGATGAGTCCATCTCGGTCGTCCATATCGGATTTACATCTCGGATCCTAAAATTTATTTCGGAGTAATCTCGGAGTATATGTCATGTCGAAAATTAGTCTTCATACACCGAAACTTATAAATATTAGTCACTACCTAAATGAAAACTTTACACATTTACTTTGAATTTATCACATGCTTATCATTAGTAATTTACTCATATTAATGCAAATAAATAATGAGAATTTGTGAATAATGTTAAATATAATATTATATATGAAAATATACATGAAACAAACCATCACAAAGCGAGTTACATCTTTTTTTTTAGGGGAAAAAATGACTAGATGTAAAATAAGAAAATGAACAAACATTCAAACAATATACATGCAAAAAAGACACATGTATAAGACCATGATACTTGGTTAAAACAAGACCAAGTTTGCCACAAGTTATAATTTAGATTTTTAATTACAAAATCATCTATACAAGTAGAAGCTAAAGTTATACTTTACATACAAAAGCCTCTAAAAGAGTAGAAATCATAGTTATATCGTAGTTACAAGTGCTTCTAAATAAGTGGAAGTCAAAGTTATATTTTAGCTACAAAAGCTTTTATACAGGTAGAATTTAAAGAGTTAATTTAACAAAATTCTAGAAATCGGCCGATATCTCGTAATCAAATCTCGTCCGAGATGTCAGGCGAGATACCATAATATCGGCCGAGATATGCGTCAGGCGAGATTACAACGAAACAAATAGTTTCGCGCTCATGCTCGAAAACGAGATCTCGGCCGAGATGAGCGAGATTTAAAACCTTGATGTGCATGAAGGAAGTTTTGGTGATCACACAGGGGGCAACATTGGCAAAAAAGGTTCTTCGCTATGGATACTTTTGGCCAACAATCAATCGAGATGCGGCTGATTACACTAGACGATGAGATAGATGCCAAATATTTGCGAAGATACCAAGAGCCCCATATACTATGATTACACAAATGGTTAGCCTGTGGTCGTTTGCAATATGGGGGATTGATATTATCTATGTGCTACTAATGTTGAAAGGCGGAGCTAGTATGCAATTATGGCTATGGATTACTTCACAAAGTGGGCCGAAGAAGAATCGCTTGCGACAACCACTACTAAGAAAGTGATCAACTTTATGTTAAAGAATATCATGTGTAGGTTTATGGTTCCATAGAAAATCATTACTGATAATGGAACTCCGAGAGTGCTGAAGTTAGAAAATTCTGTAACCAATACCATAACAAGAAGAGCTTTTAGGCAGTGGGCACACCCATAAGACAAGACAAGTAGAGGTGGTGAACGAGATCATCAAATCCGTCACTAAGGAAAGAAAAAGCCAAGGGCAACTGGGTTGATGCACTATCATTGTGGGCTTGTAGGACAACCCATAATTCCATGACTTACCACACTCCATTTGCTTTGGCCTATGGAACCGAGGCCATGATTTTGACTAAAGCTAATGTACCTAGTCACCAAAGACTGCATTATGACCCTAAGATGAATGAGAAGCTCTTACTTGAGTCCTTCGACTTGGTAGAAGAGAAAGAAGAAATTGATGATTAAGGGTAGTTTCTCACCATAAAAGAGTAGCAAAATGGTTTAATGCCAATTTCAGAAACTATATCTTTGAATAGCCGATCCCATTTGAAATCGGTCTTTCCTGAAATAAGGGCACCTGGCTCGAATTGGGAAATTCCCTATGAGATTGTACAAAAGCCTGGGGATGGAACTTACAAGTTATCGACTGTCGATGTGATCTTAATTCCATGGGTCTGGAACAAAGAGCACTTGCGCTGCTATTTCACTTAAATTTTATTTTGTAAATAAGACATCCCGATTGATGGGATGAGATGTAATAAGACAGAGTCTGCCTTTCTTTTGTTTTTTGAAATAAAGTTGGCTATAGGAATCATT